>JAUMTR010000027.1:3834020-3912353 GCA_032270685.1 Microctenopoma stevenorrisi | reverse complement strand
TGATCTATAAAGTCAAGCCCATGTTCATATGACTGTTCTATTTGCATGTTTCTGATGTATCTACATATCTGATGATTCACCCGATTCTGCCAGTGTTCATGAAATAAAGTGCCTCCTGACATTTAAATCACTTAGCTAAACCACCACAGGTATACCACACCATATATATACCACATCATATATATACCACACCATATATAAACCCACATCATGTTTTATATTATATTTTATGAGATTTAATGATCCAAGTAGGATCCAAGTAGAATTTTGCGATCAATAGTATCGAAGGCTGCACTGAGGTCAAGCAAAATGATCACAGAACAATCCCCTTCATCAGAAGCCATTAAAAAAAAAACAGAATTTTTTATAATGATACTGATCTTTACATGATAAAATGACAGGATTACATTATGTGAAAATACATGATCACACACACACAGTATGTACACAATTACTGTGCTCTTGTTTCACCATTATGTGTTGTATAAAACCGGCTATGCAAAAAAAATTCTTTGTTTCACATGACGGATTAAGCCCCAGCTAGTTGGCAATGTAGAGAAGACCCTGCTGCAGTCCTGCCTCTTCAACCAGCTTCCATCCTTCTGTCTTTGCAGCTACTCTGTGCTGATGAATCTCCTCCCAGAGTCCCAGCCCTACTCCAACAGAGAGCCCTCTTGTAGAAAGGCCTGTGGAGGATATAATGAATTAGGTGTCTACCCAGGGTTCCCCGACCTCTGACCCGTGACATCATCAATCAAGGAGGTGCTACACTTAAGTGAAATGGTGGGCCTCAAGCTTAGGAACGCTTAGCCTGGGACCTGCCGGCAAGCAGGGGCCACTGATTTTCACTTGTTTTTATTTGTTTTCATAATCCCTTAGTGTTCGTCCTCGCTGATGTGTTTGGAAGGAATACATGACTATGTCTATAATTTGTTTAAAGCTGGACGAAGAGAAATATAGAGCGCTAAGTGAGAAGACGACTTGAAGATGGATGAAAAAATGGCAGACATGGCCCCTTCGCACATATGGAAAAAATTTCTTTCCCTTCTAGTTTGGGCCGGGCTCAGTGCTGTTGCTGTGGGCCTGATGCTAGTTTAAAGCAATGGCACGAGACGGTACAAAGTATTTATCTGTGAGGCTTATTCTTAGGCCCTCCAAAATGCATCGTGTCGCTCCACACGCCAGTATTTCTACACCTGGAAAACTCTCTTGCGGAAAACACTCCAGGCTTATATGTATGTGAAGCGTGTCGCAGGCGAGCGAGAGGCAGAGGAGTTGTGGGGTTTTGGGAGCAGCAGGACAGAGGTTACTATCTCACCTATACCTGCCCGCGTGTTCATACACTTCTTTTAGAAGAAACTGCTACTGAAGACAACACTTATTTCTTATTAGTTAGTGTTGTACTTTTCTCTTTTTAGATGTGCACAATTTCATTTGCTTGGCATTGGTTGTTAGAATAAGTAAAAACAAGCTAAAACATATATATGTATTGAATTACTAAGTCAAAACGAGGCCTGTGGCTCAATAATGTATGAGGAGCAAAGTGAGGAGTGTTGTAATGGAGTGCTGCAAAGAGAGAGCAGAAGGCTGATAAATGGAGGCCACAGCATCTCTCGGAGTGTCAGTGGGAGCTTTCAGGTTGATAACCTCTGCTCCATTCAGCTTCCAGCACAACACTGTTTTTACTACTCATCTTACATCTTAACTCTCTGCTTTTGGTGTTCTCTTACCATCTTGCCGTCTCATCTCCTCTCACTTATTATCCTCTCTCGCTCCCAGCCAGACTCGGGGCCTGGACCTTTTCTGTTAGCTGGATATGAGGACGGTTCCCTGTTTCTGTGGGATGTCAAGCAGAGGTCCAAGCTGAGCCAAGCCAAAGCCCACCCTGAACCTGTCATGTGCCTCACCTTGGACACCAAATCTCTGAGGGGTATATCAGGCTCCTCTGAGAAGAAGCTCGTTCCCTGGATCATCGACAGACAGAACAACCTGCAGGTCAGCAGAGGACAGGCTTAGACTAGCGTTTAGTTTAGTGGTTCCCAACATTTTATGTCTGGATCCCTCACCTCATTAACACCACCCACCATGTTCAGAACGTCTTTATTTACATAATCCATTAAGTAATTGTAAGCTACTAAATAGAACCTTAACTTCTACACAGTAAAACGTGCCAAACGTTGGGAGAGCGTTCCTGTGGAAGATCACTGTTCACTGGATATTGTGTACTTATCCATACAGTTGAAATATTTATGACCTTGAGTGGCCTAAACTGCAACTTGCAAACCGTTGGCCTTTTATTGACTATTAATAACTATTTCAACAATTTAGTATTTACATTAACTAACAGTTTAAACCTACTTTTAGTTAAATACTGGAAGCTACCTATTCACCTATTATTTGTAGCTAAAACCCACCAAATTAGTGGTTGCAAACATTTATCTTATACCTTGAAGCGAACAGTTTGCACTTCTTTCATCACTTGCCAATTACTTTTCTTAACTTGGGATCTATAATATTCAGGCATTATGCTAAAAATGTAAAAATGTTCAATCAAACAACAACAACTTTTTTGCAAATTATTGCATTTATGATAGTTATATAGTTATATATAGAATACTTGTGCTTTTACCAAGCCATTATTGTCTCAATGTTGGTATGATTTGGTTTAAAATGTCATGGTTCAGTTAAATCATACAAAAATAAGAATAACAATGGTGAAAATGGGAGCAGAGGAGGCTCTGTTGGAAAACATCAGGGGCTAAAGAGGAAGAGGCTCAGCGGGGCTCCGGGGGGCCATAAATCAGCTGCTGGTTACACAGCATTGGCAGGGACAGGGGCCAAGGGCTGTCACTCCAGAGCTGAACCACCCACATACACACTGAATCATTGTCACACATTATTACCTCTAATTCCAGTATCGTTAATTCTGGATACAGTACAGTGTAATTATTATGTACACACACACACTTATGTATGTGTGCGTGTGTAGCTGCACTTTGTGCTGGACTAGGATACTTTCAATTTCATACTGCTCGCACACACACACAGACTTGGTAGTGATTCAGACTACAGCCCAGGCCACAGCAGCTTTGCAACATATTTTATTTTACATAACAGCCAACGTTCAGACGCTGAAATGCCTCAGTTAGAGCTGTAATTTCTCCTGCTGCTTTCATGAGCACAAAGGAATGCAGAATGTTTCAGCCATCGTCACTGGAGAAACGCTGAGGCAAACCTGAAGCACAGTGACCTGGTGTTATTCTTTCCAATACTTTTTACAAATGACTTTTTAGAAATATAGCCTAAAAATGTGTCTAGAAAAACACTTTAAAGAATTTGTTTCAATATACCAAAAACAGGAGGAGCGTGGTTATTTGGTTTATTTTGCTCAAGCAACAAAATATTGATTCAGCGTGTAATCCGGGACGAGGACGACAGGAAAAAAGCACAAGAAGAGGGAAAGGATCCAAGAGGGGCTTTTAAATTATCCTGAAGTGCAGCTCAGTGTGACGTCCAGACAGCTATCCTCAGTTCTTCCCACAAAAGTATTTTTGTGTGGCAGCTGTAAGCTGGCGGGGGGACCTGCCGGGTGGCGGACCCAGGCTCCGGGTCCTGACGGACGACCCGTGAGAGGTAATAAAAATATCAAAACCTCGGAGGCCCCCTAACCAAACAAAAAACACATCTGCAGTAAAGGGAACAGTAGTTCACAGTGGGAGGCTGCAATAAAGACTGAGGAAGCTATAAGTGCCACAGCATCCCACTGCCCACAAATTACCCCAGCGATACAGACCACTTGTAGTGGAACTGGCTGGCGAGGCCGATAGATGCTTTTTGTGAAATGGAGGGGAAACCGAATGTGACACAACACAGTGCAGTTATGATTTAGTGAAGCTGAAGGGCTGTGAAGTGAGCTTATCAAGGCCAGATAAAGACAGATAGCCCCAGGAATGGAGGTTAATGTATTACACATGGCTCCCAGAGTCTTTTATCTGCTGTTTGACCTGGCTGGCCTGATTTCTTTTCGTAGTAGTGAGGCATCATCTTCAGCCCGTTTTTCCCCCTAGCATGCATTTTTGGGAATGTGTCAGGGTGAGACTCTGAGGGTGTGGGCGTTCGGGTTTACAAGCTGTTAAGCCAGATGGACATATGTTTGGGCGGCCACTCTAAATGTATTGACAAGTGCAGTGACAGGTTGCTCTTGGAGAAAGAAAAAGACAGAGGTCACGGAATGGAGAAAGAGAAAGCAGGTATGGACAGAAGATTAGCAGCATAGATCAAGCATAGCTGACAGTTCTGTGCAGGTGGAACTCCTGCTCCGCATTTTCATTACAGTGTAAAAACATCTCCACTGTCTCCCCTCAGCTGCCACCTGCATGGTGTCTTCTGTGAAGTCAGCCAATCCCAATGCGACCTGATTCACGGGTCACATCGTATCTGTCCCTGTCTTTTTTAGCCAATGGACTGATGCGTGTCTAAGCTGGCTGTCGTAAAAAGTATGGCACCCCTCTTCTCCCTTTTCTGAATGGCACTGCTCACCTGTTTGACACATCCAATACCTGTCAGACGAGGTGACAAAAGCCTGTAATCTCCCTGCTGCTGAGTGTGATTCAGGGACAGGGTGTGTCAGAAATACCTGCGAAGAGCCTCACAGTCGCTTGGCTGGAGTGAGTGAGCGATGATGGGATGTTTCAGTAGCGTGTCGTCAGCGTGAACACCAAGATACACGCCAAGACTGACAGAAAAGACAGGGAGTAAAAGGCTGGAGTGACATCTGCCAAGTGGACGCCTCCTTTTGAACGTCTACTCTGTTGAGAGACTCCAAAGGAGGATCCTGAAGTGTGAGTTTGTGTTGGACTCGTCATAGAACTACGGGCTTGTGGGCCCAGCTGCTGAGCAGGGCTGCAAGCCTCCTGACAACTAGGAAAGTTGGCATTTAGCCTGCTCCACGTGTGTCTGCATGCTGTAACAAAGGCCAGGAAGGAGTGTTCAAACAAAAAAAGAAGAGACAGATGAAGCCCAAAAAACAGATTCTCTTTACGATGAGATAGCAAGGAAGCAATGGGAAGAAGAACGGGGCGTTGTCAGCCAAAGCTAAGCCGAGTCATTACCAACTGAGAACTAGTTAACAGCAGCGTGTGAAACAGTGGTGAAGAGCCACAGCAGAAACAATGTCACTGCAGAATTTTAGGACTTTAGACTGCTTGTTTTTTCTGATCACCCATCCAAAATCCGAGTCTAAAAATATGATGATGATGTATGATAATTGCACTGAACTGAAGCTCATAGACTTGGAATGGGGAAGCAGGGAGCCTAGCCCTTAACATTACTGACTTTAAATGGATGAATAAATGCAATAAATAAATACATATTCTCTTTTGTAAATGGAGAGTACACAAATGCTACAGTGTTCAGTCTGCAAATGCTTTAAATGACCTAAACGAGTTTTCCAATCAGACTGCAGAAAAGATGTATTTCCTGTATTTCTTTATTTGTTCATTATTTAGACGAATTAAGATGTCAGAAAACAGTGGAAACTAAAGAGAGCAGTGTTCAAGACCTCAAGGTGAAGTCATCCAATGTATTTGTGAATGACCAATCCAAAGGCCAAAGAAGCTACTATGTAATTCGATAAAATGAAGTAAAGCTGTAACATTTTTATTTACCGACTAAACATAATTAATTGAAGTTGAATCAACTAACATTTCCCGTGCTGTAGCGGACCTTTAATATCAGAGTAAATACATAGGCAGCTAAGGAACTAGTGCAGCTTCACTTAAGCATCAATTATTACGGCATTAACTTTTTGTCCCCTCACCATTTTTCCCTTTAGCTTTCTTCAACTAGAGAAAGTAAAAACAATTAGCCTCCCAGCCCTGCTGAATGACCATTACTGCATCATTAGCCATTTTGCTTACAATTGACCCTTTAATGAAACAAATGCCTTTTCCTGACACAAACTATGGGAAGCAAAACAAACAAAAACAGACACTTAAACCCATCATTATCAGGCCTCTAATGCAAACCAGATGGAGAGAGGTAGGGGCATACCAACTCCTTGAGGTAATAAGATCCAAACAGTCTTTCGCCCCCCAGGTTTCTTTGTATCACTGTATCTGGCTTGTTTGGTCTAACCAACCACACATTGTTTCATACGATTGGTAACAGTGATGATGGTTTGATTTACAAATCGCTAGCTGAACTGTGCCTTCTCTCTAGACGTAGCTTTCTGGCTCTGTTTTGATCAATGACATTCCTCGCCGCTTTCTCTCTCCCATTGCATTCCACTTTATCCACTTGGGCTGTGAGTACCTGGCTTATATCTTCCACATGCAGCTTGTGGATGGTTCCTGCCCGGAACAGGAGCGTGTAGATAAATTCTCCACTGTCTCCTCTCATCCAAGGCCATTAGTCTCCCTAGACACAACTTATGAAGTCAATTTTACGCTGTCCAGTTTGATTGCAGCTCCCATATCCAGATGTTTGGGTTCCATCTGGAGATCTCTGCCCCGCAGACAGAGCACGTTCTCTCCCTAGGAATGCCCATCACAGCCTGCCCTTTAGACAGTGGTCTTTACCGCCATTCGTTATGTTATGTCACAATGTTGCCCCTTTAAAGAGATTGATACAATCCTTGGGACACTGTAGATCACAGGGAGAGGGAGCTGTGGCTAATCTTTAGCAGGCAGAAGTTACAGCAGTGTATTTATTGTCTCTTCTCCCGTTGACCAGACCTTTCAGTGCAAATATAATTCATCAGAGGCGCTCAAAGCAGCAAGGCCTCTGCAAACAAGCAATTCAACAGGATGGTCTCTCTCTTTCTTGCAAACTGTGACAAAGGTAACTCCTGTCAGCCCCCCCCCAAGCATTAAACCAAATACCCAGCCAGAGAGAGATTTGCTTGTAGCCCTCGTGCAGAAGTGTTTTACGGCTGATGATTGATTCCCAGGAGTCTACAGCCAGGTTCAACAGACATCCAGCCTCACACACACTGACCTCAGTCGTCAGATCAGCTGATAGTCTTTCCCTGTCAGTGTTTGTGTTGGCCTCAGCTTCCTAGACGGCAGTGAATAATCGACTTACTGACCTAATTAGTTTCTCTTAATATTTTTGTCTCTTATTTGTGTGGACAGTTAAGTTACTATATGGAACAGCTGAATATATCTAGAAGCATCTCAGCAGCGTGTTTGATTCCAGCTTCTAACACCTGGTATAATCTCTTCCTCTTTATGGTTTTTCAGATCGAGGACTGTGCGACGCTGGTCAACCCTGGGGTTTCCCAGCTATGTATCCGGCAGGATGGTAAGCTTCTGGCGTCAGCAGGCTGGGACCATCGCGTGCGGGTTTTTGGCTGGAAGAAGCTGAAACCACTGGCAGTGCTTCAGTACCACACTGACATGGTGCTAAGTGTGGCCTTCTCTGACCACCACGACCCTAGACAGAGGCTGCTGGCTGCTGGATCTAAGGACCAGAGGATCAGCATGTGGTCAATATATAATGAAGGAGCCAGCACTGACTAAGCTGCTGAGCTGAGGAGACAGATATTTAATAAATATTTTGTCATTTGCACTGTGATGTAATGTGGCTGCAACTTTTTAAGTAGGGTCAGTCAATAAAATTCAGCAGGCTGTATTTCCAGAGTCAGCGAAGAGCTCTGCTCTGCTGACTAACCATGCAAAATAAAATTCCTTCCTTACAAAATGATTGTTAATCCTTTCCCCACTTTGTGACCCAAAAGAGTTATACATCAGTTGGACCGATATAAATCAATGTTTGTTTCCAGTACGTTTCATACTAAATGACATATTCAAATTGAGTTCGTCTTTTCCAAGAGAAATACAGTTACATCTTTTAAAATGGGTCAAAAGTCTTTTTATTGGCAGTTGCAGGAACATTTTTTCATCAACTTTCATTGGAAAAGTTTTTGATACTTCCTGAAAAACCTTCACAAAAGCAGCATGTGTTATCATAGAGCGTACAAGTTTTTCAGAGTTATTGCCATGGCATTTATTTTTAGCACTGAAGACAAAACATAATTCAGTGTAACGTGTCAGAGCTGCATGCTCCACGTTTCTCTCGCTGAAATAATGTCTGTCTTTGTCTAGGTAATTAAGCACTAGCTGACTTTTTGTGCTCACTGTTTGCTAAAGCCCGATGTGATGCTTTGTGCCACTGTGCGATTGTGTTGACTTGTCTGATAGGAGATTTGCTCCAGTGGACTTGAATTTGCGGTATAAGACGCACCTGAGCAGCTATGTAATCCTGTGCTGTTATTCTAGCAGGTTGTAGCTTAACACAGAGGCCCAGCAGCCTGACCTGAGCTGTGTTTGTACAACGAGGTTAATCACAGCAGGGACACAGAGAATAGCAGGAGATGTGCATTTGCTCTACTTGGTTGTCATGTGTCTCTGAGCTCAGTTTGTTTTCTTGGTTGATCTGCTATGCAATCAAAAATTTAAGAAAGACCCAGAACTCATCATAGAGACAAAATAAGTCCCAGTCCAGTGTCTCTAATAATGTCTTTGTGAGTCGATGAGCATGTGCCCAAGAGGCCAAGGGCCAAGGCTTCAAACGCTACACTTTCTGCTTCATAAAGGGTTTGTCTCCTGGAATGACCTCGAGTTGAGTAGCTCATCATGCTGAACAGGATAGGCCTGAGAAATCAAAGAGCCAGACTAGCTACTTGTAATGACCTCAAACCATTAGCAAAGAGGAAAGACAAGGTCATTTGCTAGACAAGCTGCCTAACTGTGATGCTACTGTTGTGAAAAACATGTACAGCTTAGTTTTCTTGCTTGTATTCAAAGTAACATTTTGTTGTTTTTTATTTTTGATACCTTTTGATATAATTTTTAAAATGGAAGAAGAGTTTTCTTGACTATTTTTTTTGTCTGGCTGTGTCCTGAGCTTCGTCTATACCATTAGCCGCTGACCACACTGAAGACACTTTGCATGCATAACAGCTTCCTAACTCTCTTGTTGGCTTTGAACAAACACTAGACGTGGTGTGGACCAGCTTCCGTTCATTCTCTGATAAATCAAATACTGCGTCCATTCGTGCAGTTGTCCCCTGAATGGAGCAGACAGCATCCCACCGGCTTTAGAAGTGGCTGGTGGAACTCGTAAATCACATCATAATAGATCATTTAGGAAGTCAATAAATGGACAGAGCGACCGTCTGCACAATAGGCCTCGTGCTTCACTTATCACCTAACGTATGTCTTTCCTGGCATCACAGGTCAGAGGTCAGCCTGGCTTTGGGATAGCACATAATCCTTTGGGATGTGCTGTATATTTGTGGTTGATGCTGTCACTCCCCGAGCCTTTGGGTGTATTCACAGATTATATTACAACCCAGACGTCACATTGAGCCTGATTATTTAGAAAACAAATGGTGAAAAAGAATCATCATAAGAAAATAACCCCTTTCTGTACAAGCCAAAACCAACCTTTTGCCTCATGGTTCACTTGGTTTTGTTTGTTTTCTCAAACGTGAATTAATACAAATGTATCAAGGATCCTGCCCAGTGGTAGTGATGTGTTTTGATGTTCCACATAAAATGTCCATCAGTTACCTTATGCAAACCGTAAACCACATTTTTTGTATTGTTATGAGGCCAGAGGCTGGAGTGTGCAATGTACATTTTTACTTATTTAGATACCTACATAGAGGCGAACACAAGGATGCCCGGATGGACCTGTCATAACAGATGTTCCAGATGCAGCACAGTATCATGTGGTGCCTCAGGAGGCATTATCATCCATTTTCTGTCCTTTAATGTCACTAACAGGTCCCTGGCATTGTTTCCTCTGGAGCCAGGAACAGCTGGGCACATAAAGACAGTATTTGGCACAAAGCAGGTTGGTATTTTCCTCTGTGTGAAATTACTGATACAGCGAATTATTGTTTCTTACAGTCTGAGCCTTTTGAACCCATGTGTCGAGGTGCATGTGGAAAAATGTCGAGTGGAAAATGTTTTCCAGTATAAGCGAAACACTGATTATTGAGCTGTCATTGGCTTGCAGTGCCCTATATTGCCTCCAGTAGGCGCTATTTCCCTTGCTGCTCAAAAATCAAGGATTTAGAATATCTTTCGCTTCACCCTACTAAACTCTCCTGTCGATATAAACCAAGTTTCCTATTTTAACAGTTAACATTGAGATCTAAGTAAATGCAGTGAGTATCACGCTGGAAGTTTTGATTGAAGTAGTACCTGTTTTTCAAACTGCACAGACATTTGGTCTCAGTTGTTCACGCCACTTACATAATACATACATAATATTACAGCGCCATAAACACTCTGACCTTTCCTCTGCCCTCGCGAGCCTTCGCGGTGTACGGTCGCGTGGTGCTTGTCGGCTTCCGGTGGAGCACCTGCACGCGGAGCGGGGTGTGGAGCAGGTCGGGTTCGGGTACTGCTCGGTAAGAAAGTAGGAACACGCGGGCTACTGATGATGTGAACAACACATGTCCAGGCCGCTGCTCCACGCACCAGACGACACAGGAGTACGACATACTGCATGAAAAAGCTTGTATGAGATGTGTGTGTGATTTCAAATTGTTAAGCTAATTTATGCTGCATGATGACGTTACATACAAAACATTTAATATAAATAAATAGGCCAGATATCCCCAACCAAACCAGACAGGGTAAACAACAGCCTCAGCATTTCTAAACATAAAAACTAGGCTTATTTTTAAACAAGGCTTACCTAATTATTAAAATAGCTAGCACGTATTTCCAGGCTTGCTTAAATAAAATTTGCTCAGAGCACAGTCTATATTAGCTTCACATTAAACTTACACTGTCAAGTGAATGGCGTCAACTCGCTGCCACAACGAACTGAATATTATACAACCAATTGGTCCGCGTTTAAATGAGTGGAAACATTATTTAACCTTTGACACCTTTACAAGCCATTAAACAGTCAGAGGTCAAGCGCCCTCGGGTATCCTTTTCCCCGGCTCTCTGTTCAATGGCAGCAGAGCTCCAGGAGGAAAAAATACATTATTAAATGAATCATTAGTCTGCGCTTTCCTTTGTAACATGACAGACAAAAAAAAGTCCCAAAGCTGTGGAGTTTCCTTTTTTGCAGCAAGAGCAACCTTGACAACAAAGCATTCCTCACAGGACTTCTAATAAGAGATGGACGTGGCTGCACAGATAATGGGGTGAGGGTCGTGTTCCTAAAAACATCACCCAACTGTCCCATTAAAAATGAGCAATGATATCCTCCCTATCCACTTCTGGCAAGGTAGTGCTTGAGTACACAAAATTATGATTAATTAAACTGTTGCCTAAGTAGTCAATAAATATTTAATTTATGTAACAGATAATGCTATTGTTGCAAGCACTTCAAGAACAGTTTTAGAATTGTAATTAGATTTTATTTAAGTGAGCTCCAGTCTGTAACAGCTATATAGCTACACACATGGTTTAGTAGGAAAGTGTGGTGGATGAGTCATTTATGTGTATATATTTGTGTCTTTTTTCATAAAGCCAGCTGCAGATTTCAACATTTGAACTGAAGCACAGTCTAATGTTTAGACAGCTTCCACGTCCTGACTCCAAATGACTACGGGCACAGCCGACACCTCAACCTATTTCAACAGGGCAGATCCGGACGGAGAAACCCGAACAATGCTATCAGTGAGGCAAGCCTTTTTTTTTTTTAACCTCCCCCCCTTCTGCAGTGCAACAACAGAGGAAAATTTTAATGGAAGACTGGCACAAGGATCATTTCCTTATGAATTTAATGTTTATTTTACAGATATAGAACAGTCAGTCTGTTTCATTTATTTACTTTAAATTGCTGCAAGTCAGTGCCATGGTACAAGCTTCTCAGAGCGGCTCAAAATGTTGAGAATATTTCAAAATCAAATCTTGTAATTTTTTTTCCTCAAACAAAAACATTTCGATGTGTTTCAACACCCACTCCGATGAGCTCAACATGCAAACATCTCGTCTACCTAGAAGGTTGATGGACTATATAACATATGGCTTTTTTAAAAGCAATAAAAACAAGGCAAATCAAAAAGTGCATCCAACACAAAAAAAGGAAGAATTCAATTCCAGTCTTTGAGCAAAGGTATTGTCCGTGTTAAGGAGAGGTTTCTCCTGTCTCCACTTTATTCTGGCTCAATGTCTGCACCGCTCACGTAGGAGGTGCCTTGATGTAGATTTCCTGTCATTTGGGTCCGAAGTTCAAATCAGAACCCCTTTAAGGGTTCAGAGCATGTGCCCATGCTCCCCACAATGATGCATTTCCTTAAAATAAATACGACAGGATTTATCCAGCGGAGTTTCGGTTCCTGAACATGCTCCATAGATTGTTGAAAGCCTCAGCTGACAGGACTGTGCTGCCTTTCCTGTCTGTTTCCATTCCCACAATGCTGCCATTAGCCCCGGTGGGCAGCAGTCATTATCTGGGCCCGTAGTCGTAGTTAGAGGGGCCACTGGTGGCTGAGTACATGTTAGCTGTAGCTGGGTTCATGTGGTGATGATACGTGTGTCCCCTGATACCGGGTAAAGGGTAGGGCGATGGCCTAGTCTTGGCCCCAAGGTAGTGTTCATAGGTGGTAGGGTACTTGTAAGGGTGGTGGTGCAGGGTGTCCGGTGGGAGAGAATGGGGATCTGGCCGAAGATCGTGAGGAGGGCTGGGTCGACCACTAGTGATCGGGACGGCGTGGAGGCCCCCTGGAACTGGGAGGGCAGGGCTTAGGACCCGGGACATCAGCTGGTGAGCTGGGTCGGCGTGTATGGGTGTGCTGGTGGGGTCTCTCTCATATTCCCTCCTGCCATCGTCTGTGTAGAAAAGACACGGGGACAGTCAGAGGCAGCCATTGTTTAAATACTTGCAGCAGATCCTCCAGCCTGCAGTAGGTTAGAACCGATATAGGTTTTGTACTGATGTGAATGCCTCCAGTGTGCCTGGGATACTGAAATCTTTTTTTCACAATTGTTATCAGTGAAATCGTGTATTTAACTCAACATTCAGTTCAATAAACAGTCAACAGTAAACATAATGGAGTTTACTGTGTTATGACGCTGTGGTCAGTCATATAGTAGCTCAGCCTCTCTTATATTTGCAGTGGATGACACTGTATGGCTGCTGTTTCATGTTTAATGTGAATGCACCAACGCACGTAAATTAGGAACAGCAGGAGTCAAATATGGCAACGTTTGAAAAATAAAATCAAAATGTGACCTTTTTCATGTCTGAGTTTTGAAAATCAAACAAAGCATGAGCTGCAGACCTTTTTCTGAGCCGTTCTGCTGAGGGGGAGATGACATTGGGTTTCTTGTTCTGGCAAAGGCACTCATTATTGGCAGGGAGCCTGGCCTGTGATTCCTGGGCCTGGAGCAGGGAGAATGGATTTAGTTACATACTCATTTAATGAATGTCCAGGGCACAATTTCTTTATTATATATTAAAATGATGAATGCATATTTTAAGAGTTTACAGTGATGCATGTAATGAGCATTTACACCCTGACATAGCCCCAATTTACAATGAAATAAATGTGAGGTGACCTATTACATGTCTTCAATAGCCTTGTTCAATAAAATAAGCAAAAGTCCCCATGAAATGTAGCATAAATGCTTCAGTTAATGCTCTACAGGGAAGAAAATACAGAGTCTGATGAACGGCATTTGCAAGAAGACTTTGCATCGGTAATTTGTCAGTGACCAAAAAGCACAGTCGATTGACTTTTCAAACAATATCCAGTGAACATTCATAGCATCATCTGGCACCTGAATAGGATAAAACAAACACTAGAAATATCTTGGGAATCTCACTGGGTGGTTCTGTCGCACATTTTTACATCATGTGGAAACATGCCAGCCAAACAGACTCTTTTATTTGAGTGGGTTTTGCTCACCAGTCCTCGGGGTCACAGTCTCTGAAGCCCTTTGCAAAGGGATTGCTGGCTATCTTCAGCTGCGTGATCTGAAATCCACATCACAACGTCACTTACATGAACACAGTGTGGTAGCCATTTTTATTTCACGACTCGTTTGATTTCGTTTAATAGGAATTGCAATAAAACAGTGCACAACCAATCAGTGCAGAGCTTATTACAATAAATTTCGTTGCAGCAGAGCTGACTTTCATCAAACGGCGCAGTTCTAAGCGATTCACAATCACAGTCACCATCTTTTAAATGGGGTCCTTCTGTCTTTATTCCGTGACACACATTATAAAGGTGATTCATAGCCATTAGTAACTGAAGTTGAAAGCCATTAAGACGGGAACATTTATAGTCTAATTGATTTCGTTTTATCCTGGTAACTGGACAATCTCCGTCATACTCTTCATCCTTAGGACACTTAGAGGAACCGATCTATTTGGGATATTTCGCTCCTTATCGGACGCGCAGACACTGATGGACACCAGAGCAGCGAGGACAGAAGCAACATTTGCGCGTAAAAAGCTCCATGAAAGCAAACCAGGCTTACGGAAAACTCATTCTTCCTTTCACGCTTGCGTAAAATGCAGCGCAGCCGTAACCGAAAAATAGAATTACTGATTTATAATATTTTTATAATCTGTGTAATAGTGTGAGAAGGGAACCTGTCGTGCAGTCTAGTGTGTTGTTATCATTTTTGCCCTAATCTTACGATAAAATATCAACTGTTGTGTGATAGGTCCCATTACATAAAAGCAAAAAAGAAGTGCGTATTTGCACAAAGTGTCTGTGACACAGTGTAAGAAGAAACGACTCACCCGGTGGTTCTGGTACGCCGTGACCGCGGTGAAGCGGGTTTCCTCGAAAACAAAGGTTTTGTAATTCTCCTCCGCGTACTTCTCGCTGTCCTTTCGGGGGTCCACATAAACCACATGAAACCTGGGCTGGTAGCGGTGCATGGAGTTCAGGATGATCTGTGAAAGACAACGGATGTTCCAGCGCGCACAGAATTATAGTTCAGTACTGCACCAAAGTTTCTTTCTACTTATTGTTGTAAGGTTAGAGTAAATAAAAAATCATACAGTCACGCACACTAAGCGGTACATTTAAACAGGCTGGTCTGGAGGCTTACTCATCTTTAAATAATCCTATTTACTGAAAACAAGTAAACGTCATCTATTTATTCTGATAAAATGCAGAAACATTCTAACGCTCTTATCAAACTATGTGTAAACACAATTGAACTGTGTAAAAAGAGAAGATAAAGTCACCAATGATTATCGGTGACTGCTGAAGCACTGTCGCCTTTTCCATCACAGTGACACGCGCATGCAGAAATGCGCAGTTATCTGTGCTGTTGATTGCGCGTTTTCTTGCGCGGTGACTTCTGCAGCCTTCGATTATTTTGGGCGCACGTGCGGCCACGTTAAGGTCTGTTTCGCAAACGTTTTCACATAAACTAAAGTTACTTACGTGTCCGTTGTCGTCCAGGAGGTTGTTGGTGAGTTTGAGTTTATCAAAAGAGACGATCTGCTTCATCCACTGGGCGCCTTTGGCCGGAGAGTCCGGGTGGTAGTGGACTCTGCCCGGCGTGGCGGGGTCAGCCTTTCCCGCCACCAGCCAAGATGAGCTGTGGAAAGCATACCTGCAGGATCGTAGCAAAGCGCGACACGTTAGACGGGTTCCCGTGGTCCCACTCACTAACGCACGTAGAATAAGTCATTGATCGACGTAATACAGTGAGATAGAAAAGAATGACGTGTGTAGAGACAATTTATTTACTATGGTAGAATTGAAGGTACCTGTAGCGTTTGTCATCTACAGGCAGGAAGTCCATCAGGAGCATGTAATCAGCCATGGGATCCATCCCAAATATTTTCACTTGGAAAGTTGGAAACATTCTCCTGGCAAACAAAAAAAATACAGTAAGACTGTAAAATCTGGACTTTTAATTTAGTGCTGCTGCATGTTTGTGTGGACGGCTAGACAACAGTCTTGCTAACGTATTAAAAATAACAGCCAGCATGTTTGCACACTGCAGACCTTCATACTTGATGTGGCCTGAGCTGCTGGAGGCTGTTTAAAGACTGAAGCTCCAAACTATTAGGACTGACGTGATTTAGTCCGTGCGCAACCAGATCAAACTCTGCTTTTCTTTTTCTTTTTTTGTCTTTTGGCTTCGCTTTTCTAACTTCTGACAAGACTCTTTAACTTATCTTCTGTTCTTGTGACGGATCCCAGACAGACCTACACACACGCACACGCGCAGCTGATGTGCGCCACGCACTCGCTCTATCCTGAAGCTGGAGACGCGCAAATGTCCAGAATTATATGTGTATGAAAAAATGAAAGGTCGTGCTCTGTGCATGCTGATATATTGACCGCAGACTTTAACTTCATTACCACCCAGTAATTAACATCTCTCTGCACAGACATCTGAATCCACGATGCAGCAAACGTCGTTTGTTCGGGTTTTTGCGTACATCTTGGTGCCATCGTCGCAGCGACTCAGCCGGCGCCCATGCGTAAAAACATTTGTTTCCCCCCTCACCCCATTTAGCTTAGGTTACTATGTAGGGCAGATCCATATCCCCCTACGACATCAACTGAAAGTGGAGTAATCCGCCGCGTCAGTGAAAGGGATCCTAAAATCAACGCTCAATTAACGTCAGTGTTGTGGCTAGGTGAGGCTGAAGGAGCCTTTAAAGTGCTCTGCTGCAGATCTGCTTTCTCCTGTCAGGCACTGCAGAGCGGGGAAACCCAAGCCTCACTTTCTACATGAAATCCATTATCTCCTGCCTCTTCATATCAGTGCTATTACACTTAATACACAAGATTCTGCAGCTTAAATATTTCGCTGTGTGCTGGGTAAAAATAATAGTGTGATAATTATTAGTGTAACATTTTATAGGCTGTTCACAGGGGTCAGG
Source organism: Microctenopoma stevenorrisi (assembly GCA_032270685.1). NCBI lineage: Eukaryota > Metazoa > Chordata > Actinopteri > Anabantiformes > Anabantidae > Microctenopoma > Microctenopoma stevenorrisi. The sequence goes on along the minus strand of JAUMTR010000027.1, from coordinate 3,895,511 downwards.
GGTCACACTTGTATAGGTCCAAATTAGTAAGTGAAAAATTCTAACTCCACCAGATCTCTTTAATTATCCGCTTTTTAAAATAAATAACCTAATCAAATATACGCGTGAATAAAAAGGGAGAGGAGCAGACAGACTTATATGAAAATGAGAAAGAAGGGACACACGTGTCGAGGGCCGAATAAAAACAACACTGAGCGGATCCTCTCTCACACATGTAATGTTCCGTGGAACAGCCGCGCGTAAAATTCACACTGAAGTTTATGAAAACCAGCAAAAGGTCATTTATATCCTTCCTGGATCCATAAAACGCAGCCAGATAAGACTAGCGTGGTGTTTACTGCGGACACACACCGCCGCATCTTTCTAACGTGTGCAGTGCTTCACCCACGCAGCTCCAAACACCACAAAATGAGTTTTAGACTCACGCTGCAGCACAGACACTGGGCCGTAGTTCAGTCATTTCATTCGGCTTAATATGCAGTGAACAGAATAATTATTTGTTCTGTATGACGCAAGACTATTTGGAAAAGAAGTGTTTTTATGTTGGAAAAAAACACATATTCTTGAAACACAATATTCTTGCGACTAAACTCTTATTTTTCTTATTTTTTCAGGTTTGTCGCGTCACCAAATATAGTTTAAAATAAAAACACAATAAAAAATCTACCTGATGAACACAAATGCTCAAAAAGTTTCAGTTTAAAACGAAATAATTTTGAAGCCACACTGGTTCGTTTTGAACATGTTTCTACTTTTTGTCTCTACGTGTAAGTGGAGAAAAAGGACTTTGGCCTGGGTAGAGGTGGTGCTCACCTGCCCGCCTTGGTAACGATCATCTCGGTGCCCAGCTGGTTGAATTCGTCCCATAAAGCTTTCATTTCCAGCTGGACATTAATGTTGGCCACTTTAGGATTCTTCTTCACTATCGTTTTGCTGTTCGGTGTCGAGTTGGAGGACGACGAGGAGCAGTTGGGAGTCCCATTGTCGCTCGACGGGGCCTGGCCGGGGTTAGACCCCGGGTAGTTGTAGCTGTGCTGGGTGGCCGGGCATGGCTCGAAGTGGGACTCGTGCTGGCTGTAGGGGTCCCCGGGGGACGGAGAGAGGTGGTAGCCTCCCGCCGTGTTGAGGCTGCTCAGGCTGCTCGTCGTGAAGGCTGCAACATCGCAAAAATGGGACAGCTGCGTCAGCCACGGACTGGATATGGCTGAAATCATCCCAAAAAACTGGATTTACTGAATATGCCTTGCACTGAGTCGGTTATTACACAGATAATAAAAACAGAAGCAGCATTCAGTGATCTCCAAATGAAGATGTCAGGCACAGAAGCTCCCGTTTCGCTTTAAAAGGTTCCGCTTCGGTTTCTCGTGAATCTCGGAGGTTTTATCCACTGCCAGCATACTACTCTCTGTCTCATCTAAAACGGTAAACGTCCGAATAGTGCCGAAGTGTGTCCAGAAAACTGCGGCGGTCGCGTAGACTCTCCAGAAACGCGCTTGGAGTTCGTGTGGAGAAGGTTTCGCTGTGGATCGACTGCGCTCTGAGCGGCCTCTGTTGTGCGCTGCTGCTGTGTGTGTGTGTAACTCCGCAACCCCGTCTCCTCTCTTATCTGACGCAGAGGGCCTCCCCTTTGCGATAAAACCGGTTCTTATTTCTATTTAGATAAGGAACTGCAGGTAATGTGCCTTTTCCTCGCCTTGGGACGAGACTGATTGACACAGAAGTGCGCCCCTTTTTAATGTGCTTTCCGGCACCCATTTATCTATTGGACCAGGGTATCGCCCACATCACCCCCGTTAACAAACAATAGGATCTGACCGGCAGAGCGGAGTGTGAACGGGTCACAAGGTAAACAAACGTTGATTTGCATGAACAAACAAACAGGCAGCAGGTGACTGGTGCATTTTAGTGGTTGGACAAATATATGCAGCCTATGGAATGGACATACGCCCGGACTGGCTGGATGTGCGTATTCTAGCCTGTTTTTACCATTATGCGCCGGGCACCCATCTAAACCCTCCTCCTCCTCCTGGCTTCGTTTTTAATGTATGCGATCCTGTCCGCGAATTAAAGTTGACTCAACGTGTTGGGATTTTGGAATAGGAAACTTTCCCTCCTACTGCTTTGTTTGTCTGCAGCCTCTCTGATTGTGATCTCTACGACTGAGTCGGCAATATTTTTCATATGGGGAAGCAACTGTGCCAGGATTAATTTTTATTTTTTGACAAAAATGTCATTTACGTGTTTTTAAAACACCGCGCACGTGTGGTTTGGCGCAACGCAACTTGTCCTGCTTGTTGAAAGTGTAGATGAACCGATTAGATATTATGTGGGGTGTTGTGTAATTTCTGGTGAGATGTGTAAATGCTACAGCTGCTTTACGGGCATCAATAAACAGATTTACCTTCCATTTCCCGGGTGACAGTGCTGTAATGCATTTTAAAGGAACTGTGGTTGTGCAGGTCTGGCTTGTCCAGGCCGGTGCTATGCTTCTCAAACGCTGCGTTTCCTGCTCGCTCTGCAGCCGAAATCAGAGAGGCAATACTGAAAGCATTTGCCCTTGGAGATAGAGGACCGCCGTCGTCCATAGGCAAAGGATCCAGTCGTGGAAAGCCGTCCCTCCTCCTCCGCTTTCCAACCGCGCAGAAAGCAGGAGAAGGCTGCGCACAATGGAGAGGAACATGCGCCAAATGGAGTTTTCACATTCCTTCACCGGCGCTCAAAGGGTGCGGGTGTCGTGTAGGCTGTATTTCCACGACGCCGAATACGCGAAACGATCCGAATTACTTGATCAACCCGTGAACGTGTCCCGGTGTCAAAACAAAGTTCATCCGCAGAGGAGAGAGAGAGCTTCCCTTGTTTCTCCTCCAGTCGGTGGCGGGGTGGTGTCATCTGAGTCGTGCCTTGAGGAGAAGCTACTACTGCTACGAGAATGTCAAAAGTGAGTTAGATCCACGCCTCCCCTGCAGCACTGGGAAAAAAGTGTCTGCGCTCTGCGCTGGATGTTTTATTTCAATAAGACCATGTCAGTCATTTCAATCAACTCCAACGTCACTAACATGTCCGGCTTCCACGCTGCACCACTTTTCCAGTAAACTATGGGAACGTATATGCATTTCTATATTCTAGCTCTCCAAGCCCAGGTGGAGCTGCTGCTGCTGCAAAATACCCAACATTCATCAGTCCCAGCTACACTTGCTACTGCAAATCCCTTTCCATTAAACAAAGCTACAGAAATGCATAAAAGTAGGAACCTCTGAGTGTGTAATCATGTTTTAACTCAGCGAGACAACGATGGTTCAGATAGGGAAACAAGTTGGAGTTAGTTTCACAGTATTTACATACACACACGGACATGCTTCACCCATTTATACCACCACTCAACCCTTTTCTGCCGAGTGCAGGTCATTTATTGTCAAATCCCACGATTTCACTCCAACGTAGCTCATATTTCCACAGTCACCTCCGTGGCTGAAGGCAGACAGGACTCACAGAAACGTGTGCGTCAGTAAACAAGAGGACAAATGCGTGGCATGTAAGGCCGTATCTGGACTTGACCTCTCCCCGCGCATCTCCAGTATCACCTAGTTGGCTCTCAGCTTATCGAGCTTCAGCTTTAATGTGCAGCAACCGAAGATGTGTTTTGTTGGCGCTGCTGTGATAGAGAGCGGATAGAAATCTAATTGACACTAGAGTCGGTGAACCAAGTGTGAAGGCAGCAGCGGGGTTCTAATGAGATAACGCAGTTAGAGGATTAGCCCTATTTGTTTTGGATGTTTCTCCGCGGGGGGCGGCGAGCATAAATAAACCACTGCAATGATCAAATATTTAGATAGATAGATGGGTAGATAGAAAGTCGTGGCACTCTCAAAGTGGGAAAACTCCCGTGCGCATTGATTACCTCATAAACGCAGTCACGCATGGCGCAGTCAAACCCAGTGTAAACCGTGGCTCAGATGATTTATTCCTCCGAGTTTATGCCGACTTTCTTTTTTTTAAATCAGATATGGTGCCATCAATACCGACTCACTTCATCATTGCCAGGTCGGAAGCCTCCTTTGTAAATACTCAGGTGATAACAGACAAAATACAGGAGCAGATCAAAATGGGAAGAGAGTGTGCTGGAATTCGCTCGCAGGCCTCAGCAGCGGCCAAAAGGCGGCGGAGGCATCCAAGCACCATCCAAGTATGAGCGTAAAGACTGTTTCTGCTGAAGACAGGCTGCGTTTCCGCCTCCAATAAGATCATGTAACGAAGTAGAACTCTTAAGGAAGACGCTGTGAATGGCTCCAGGTTTTTACAATGTTACCCACTTCTCTTTTGTATTTAAACCGGGATAATCATTTTTAATTCTAATAACACACAGCTGCTTTCTCTGTGGGAGACTTGTGCCATTCACACCGGTTATCATGCGAGCTTAAGCACGTAGGTTCCAACCCTGACAACAACTAGACAAAGTGAGCAAACTGTGAACAGCTCTCACTGATTAGAGGACACGGGCCTGAAACCGACCGCTGCTTCTCTCTGTTCCCCGACTGATGGACACGCAACAGTGTCAGCCTCTGTGTGTTAGTGTGTTTTGTGTTGGACGTATTGTGATGTTTAGATTTTCATTTAACGTTATTAAATAGCACATCATTTCACCGTAATAAATACGTGTGTAGGTTTTAACATATAGAAGTAATCAGCTTTTATTTAGTGTGTAGGGACTATTTTGTCTTAAGTTGCCGCTTAACCTGCATCTTTACAGCGATTTAATGAAACATTTTCATTAAATTAGCGTCCACAAGCTGTAAAACAGAGTGAACTCTCAATTTATTTTACACAAACCAGCCTAATATGTCTTTGCGGCTTTGTACCAATTACTTTCCGCATGGAGCTGGCACCACGCTCATTTTCTAACTGGTTACTTTGCATTTGTGAGCAAGTGCTGCATTAGTTTTCGTAAAGCACAACGAGAGTCGGTATAGAAATAACTGACGGGCAGCTGCTCCAGCGTGACGGGGATCAACAGAAGGTGTGATTCGAGGTGCGCCTTTGCGCATTAAAATAAATGCGCCCCCGGTTGTATGTCTGAATGTTTTATTGTAAATATCTCTCAGAAGCAATTGACAACCGGTCACACATAGCACAGATTCCCCCATGTTATTGGTTTCCGTCCCGCTGTCTTTTACAGGAGAATAGGAGACTTCATGAGAGGCCTGTGGTGGTAACATGACAAATCACCAAAGCAGAAGTCTCCCGCCCATGCCTCGTTAAATGGCGCACACCTCGTACCCTGCAATGCTCAGTAGCTGTTATTATTAAAAAGAGATGATCGGTCTTTCTGAGGGCGCTTCACCCAGACTCACAATAAAATAGCATCAAATCTGTATCACCGTGATACTTTATGCTTGTGTTGTAGAGATTTGGTTTAACGAGCCGGCTGTGCCGCAGTCAAACAGAAGAAACTATTAATTACACCATCTCATCATTTAACAGATAGTCCAATAAATCTCAAATCATTCCACTGCTCATAAAAACAACGGGTTTCATTTATGTTGCGTGATAAAAGCTCGGGCCCTGCGCTACACGTAGAAAACCCTGTCTTATCTAAATATTGCTCCTAATCCCGAATAAGAAGCGGAGGAAGTGAGCAGTTGACCGCTGACAACACAGGTCCCGGGGTGTCCCCCGTCTCCGCGGGGCTTTAGGAAATGTAGGAAATATGCAACTAATCTCTGCATGACTTAAAGTTAAAGACTACTAATCAGTATCACAATTACATTTTATGTATAAATTAGCAGAAATTAGTAAACAAATCATATCACTGTTTTTAATTACATATTGTGTATTTATAGTGAGATTAAATACGCACTAGAACGTGTCTAATTTTCATTTTTCATCGCAATGAATTAACTCTCCCGAGCTGTTTTTGTGAATCACGGCCTACAAGACCCTTTTATATCATGTAAAATAATATTTAATATGTTCTTCATTACTTGTCTTTCTTATCATTTAATCAGTCATTAACCGTTTGTTTGAGACTACAAAAACGTATAGAAGTATATATAATTGTTTTTCTGTGCAGCTGCAATCAGCCCGCTGTGTCACAGCACCAGTACTGGCCCAGTGTTGTCGGTTGGGGAAACCTTTTTCGGTTCTTTGCTAAAAAAAAAAAAAAATCGAAATAAAATGTCCGGACCAAAAGGAAACGTTTTTAATTAAGAGCTCGCAAACATTTCACCACGGCAGTGAATATTTGTTCCATGTCTGTCATTATTTATTTTTCCTTATGTATAATTTCGTTTCCATCATCTGTCATTGGTTGGTTAGTTGTATATTTGGGAGTCAGTCTGCGTGGCGCGTGATGGTTGCCGTTAACACTAAATGAAATCCCGTTTAACGATACTCACGTGATTATCTGCAAATATTCCCGTTGATATAGAGAAGAATTATTACAGTATAAAACCTAGTATGTGAGTTCACAGGATGTGAATCCCGAGTCTGTGCTCTGTACTTTGTGTTACAGGTGTTTGCAGCTTTACACCGTCCATCAGCAGGCTCCCAGTCATGCGTAAAGGCGATAATCCTGGAGTCTTTTTCAATAGATGGAACCATAAAACAAACACCACGCCAATGCTAAAACAAGCCCATAAAACACGGTAAAAAAAGTCTAAGTTGAGTTTCTTATGAGAGAGAAATTCCATGAAATCACCAAAAGATTCAGACTAATAAAAGCACCGATATTACCTGCACATAGAAATCGGTTTGTCAACCTCCAGGGGCCCTTTAGACTTTAGATGTATTTGACTACCAGCCTTAACTGACATGTTAACTAAAATAAACACAAAAAACACACATTTCCTTGTTGGCATATAAATGTAGCTTTCCTGTTCAGCCCTGTTCTGTTCTATTTTGTTGTATTTCGGGGATCATCATAAAAGGACATGTGCACGAAAACACAATGGGCATGAACACAATGGCTGAGCAAAGGTGAAAATTATGAATCCCCAGTGTCTGTCCCAGGCAAATTCCAACATATATTCCCACACATGCTAATAAAACATGGGGAAAAACACACTAAATGTTAGCTTCTAATATTATTCATTTAACAATGTCAAATGAAGCATAGACCCGTTTTAGAAAGAACATCACTACACTATAAACATTATGAATATTGCTTTGATCTTGATGTTGGCCAGCTATCTGGTCACTATCTGGTCTGTTTGTCCAAGCCTCCGTGCGGGGAAAAAGACAAAGAAAGAAAAGCACAATTGTCACTTTCTCTTTTCTCTTTGCACATGCCTGGGGAGATTGTGTCACTATATTTATTTATTTTTGGATGGAAATTTCTTTCCACATGTCTTCTTAGAGTTAACAAATATAGTCCTGACAGCTGCCAACTGTGCCCTTCAACAGACTGGGGCATGCTGGTCTCCACACTCTGGTTCTCCTCAAACCCCCCACACCTGAAGCAACACTGTAAAGGAAAGCGACATGGAAAGAGGGTTATTATCCATATACTCCAGCGGATATACTGGATTACTGTATGTGGTAGCATTTGACCATTTTCTCCAGAAATGACAATGTACTGTATCGTGTGTATTTACAGTATGTGAGGTACAGGTACAAGTTTTCAATCCAGACTGAGAGAGAGAGCAAAAACAGTTTGGAATGTGTGTGTGTAGGACATGGGAAGGGTGGGGGGATGCTCAGAGTCAGATCTTTTTTCCAAATCACGTCTTCTCTTTCCCCCTCCCGTCTTTGTTTTAAAACTGGGAAGCTTTTAGCTTTTGAAAAGTATCCTTTTCCTATCTGTTGCACAGCGTTCCCAGTCGTCATCACCTTGCCTCTCCCTGCAGCCTTATTGGAGCGCTGGTAAATTGCTGACATTCCTGCCGCAAAGAACCAATGATGTGGGCTTGGGGCCTCCATGATCTCCTCAAATTAATTAAGGTCTTTTTTCCTCCATATGCCAGTGCCTCAGCCTTTGTCTCTGTAATATGCCTTAAATCTGGAATTAAATGCGAGGGCACAAGTCTATGCTCATTATAAATCTGTCACTGCCTGCTTTGCTCTTCTTGGCCTGGCCCATGATCCTAAATAGGCTTCAGTGTAGCAGGGAAGTCATCTTCAAGTCTGCCCCTCACTCTTTGCTTCCTCCTTATCTGCCACCCCTCTCTGCTCCCCACTGGCTTGGTATTTATTTGAATATGAGAAGGCCTGCTTGTTGTTTCTGGCAGAGGGGGCTCAAGGCTGAGACCCTCTCCCCACTACTGCCACCACCGCACTTCACCCCCCACCCCCCAACTTCTTCCATCCTAGATCCCAGAACCGCCTGCTCCATGTGTCCTTCCTCAGCCACCTTGGCTTATTCACTTTTCCCCTGCTTCTGCTGTTTTCATGAACTTGAACCACAGAGCTCTAGTCAAAAGCCATTACACACAGGGCCACTGTGTGTGTGTGTGTGTGTGTTTGAGTGCATGCATGCATGTCCTCTTAACCACTTTCCATCTGTAGCTAAAATTAATTAACTGTGCTAGTGGAGTACGCAGCTCTTCTTCCAATAACTCAGCTGAGACAACATTTCCTTTAAAATCAGTCTGGACAATAAAAGCACCTTTCAAGGGCTGATCATGTGTGTCACTGCTCATTTCTACCTATTCACTCGCTTCATCCCCCTTCGGGCTTGTGCAACGGGTCTCCAGGTTGAAACGCTGAAGGTGTTTTGTGGGTTTTACCGTAGTTGTTTGTTCTGTGACAGTAGGATCAAGATTACCTCGTACCAGCTGCAGGAAGTGGATAACATGACCGTCAGAGAGGCTCCCTCACCAATCCCAGACAGTGAAAAAGGGGATCAGAGGTGTGCAGAGATTTGCCCTTGGATTGCCAATACCACACCCCAGACTGGAAATGCACAGCGGAGGAGACAGGAAAATGAGCTACAGTGTGGCTTTTTGTTTAGGCGTACAGGAGATTTGGGTTGAGTGTGGAATATTGGCCCTTCCTGTGCTCCTCTTCCAAGATGAAGAAGCAGGAAGTCACACAGGAGGTAAACAATGTGCAGAATGGAGCTAATTCTAAGGCTTGGAATTCAAAACCCCATTGGCATGGCTCTGGGCCAGTTGATAATAGACATGGCGCCCACCAAACACCGTGCTTCCACATTGCAAATATTTCTCCTACTTAGAAAATGTTTACATTCAGCGTAGCTTGGAAGAGAATGACCTGCGCACTTTCCTGTTTTTTGTAGAAACATTTTTAGCTCGAATCAGCTTTATTTCACATCCTATGCTGACTTTCTGGTCATAGATTTTGCTCTGTACATCTTGTTGCTCTGTCACTCAGAGAATCTGTCAAACACAGTCTCCACCAATCGCAGCAAGCAGTGAGCCGTCTGAGGCTGATTACAGTTATTCGTCATGTCAGGCACTCCCTGCCACCACATGTTTGTTTTGATCTCTTCCTCTCCAGCACAGTGTCAGTGAAAGATGAGGGACTATGTGGCCAAGCCGACACTTTGCCATGGAAACCAGCAGTACAAAACAGCAGCTCTAGCTCCCAGCACGGAGCACTGCTCACCGCCACAGTCCCAGCCTGAAACTCCATGTTGGGGCTCTGAACGAGCACACACAGTGGGGCGTGGGGGAAATTTGGCCGGTTGGCTAATTGCAGACTCAAAAGTGTAACTTTAGGTGATGGGGGTATTAAGGCATGTTGACTTGTGTTCACTGGGGGGCTAAACTGACACTTAGTTCCTCCAGAGCGGACAGTTCCTGAAACCCCCTGGAGTTGGCTGGGGGGTCTGGGTCACATTAGGAGGGTACTGTGTGGCCTGCTAGGGCAGACCACATGACCAGCTCCTCTAAAACAAGCACTGCTGTGTCCATAATGTCAAACACTTCCTCCATCTGCATCCATTAGCCAGCTCTGGAGGTGGCGAGGAACATTTGAGAACCGCAGGAAAACAAAGTGTTCAGAGATTAAATGGCTCTTATATAATGAAAAAGTTCCCTCGCCTGTTGTATTGTGACAGAAACAAAACACACTTATGTTGTCACATACTAAACTAAACTTTATTCAGAAATGTTTAGGTATGTAGTTGTTGTCCTATTTGTTTTACATTCTTTGCATGTTTAAAATGCACAGTATTGTCTTTAAATACTAATGAGGCCTTTAAAATGTCTCACAATGTGTTTGAATAAAATAGATATATAATAGCTAGACTAATATAATAAAATAATACAAATTAATTATAATATATATTTTAATAATGTAATATAATTAATATATAATCTTTTTAGTAATTTCACACTTATAGGGATTTATAGAACTTTTCATTAATCAAACTTTATTTTAATTTTCAGATATACAGTTGTGCTATAACTATTTAATATCTATGATAACAAAAATATAATTTTAAAAGGAAATTAATTACTTTATTTATTTTCAATCAATGGAAAAAACAAAAACTGCATTGTAAAGTGAAAAAATGTATGTAACATAAAATAAGCCTGTACATTAACTTAGAAAATTAGATTCACTATACAGAAACTTGACATCTAAATAAACCACATAATAACACCTAATTTAATTTAATTTATTTTGAAAATAAAAATATTTAGTCTAAATATCAGATTGACAGAGATTACCCTTTTTAACCAAAAATATATTTTAACTATAGAAATTACACTGAGCTGAATCCCCCAAATCATAGATGTTTTATATTTGAAAACCAGTTGTGATGTGTTTTTCAGTCGAAGCTAACCAGACAGACCTCTGGTTTCACAATAAAACTCTTAGCACTCATTGGATGCTCTTGTTCTTTTATTTATCAGTGTTTGCTGTTGTCTGAAAGTTCCTATGGTCACCTACATTTATACTCATATTTCTCTACATCGTCTGTACTTTCATATAGATATTCCATAGGCCCCTATCATCCCCACCATAACATAGGGTTGCACCCAGTGACAGCTGAAGCATGCAGCATAGACATGCAGAAGAGTGTCTCATCATGCATGCTGCAGCAAACTCCCATGTGGACTGGGCTAAGAAGGCCTAAACATAGGAGCACACTGAATGTGGGGGGAAAATAGACCTTGTGTTTGTGTTCTCAGCTCATTAATCTTGACTTTAGCTATACAGCGTCTCTCGCAGGCTGGCATATTTTCAGCCGGCTAGAATGTAATGATATTTATTAAAACATGTCCTCGCTTGCTGTATGTCTCTTACCGTATCTGACATCATTGTCCTAGATACCAAGTTGTGTTTACATATGACTAAGAGGAAGAGGGTTGTACATTAAATTTGTTCACTTTGTGCCCCCCCCCCTTTTTTTCTAAACAATGTTACATTTATTTAGGCTGTGTACATAAAAATACAAACTATAATCATGAGTCACTGTATGAAGTCAATAAAAGGAATTAAACCGTTTACTTTTTTCTGTTAAAACAAAATCTATCGTTGCAACAGAAAATCATACTAAATATTCTACAATAGTTACATAAAAGAGTAAAAATATAAATGAACAGGAAAGTTTACATAAAAAATTTAGCCCACTTTCACATTATAAATCTTGTACACAATAGTTTGTTTTTGTAATAAATGAAGTTTTAGTAGAAACTAGATTTATCATTACTAGTGGTTATTTCATCATAATCTTGGCACAAGTCGATCTATTAAAATTAGGGGGCAGTATAAAAAACAAAAGATTTAATCCTTGCATGCCACCAGTTACAAAGAGAAATCACTGCCTTTGTGGTTTCTAGCTCCACTGCTGATCCATGCTGAACCCTGCAGCAGGTTGACTGTGTGTGAGAGAGACGGGGTCTCTCTGTTACAGGCCTAGGAAAAAGCAGTAGCTCCCCTGTGTGGTTTGCTAGTGTAAGAGCACCTGGCATCGCAGGGGTAGAGGTGGGCATTGGTACCAGAACATAACCTGCACAGCTTCATCAACACAGCAAGAATTAAGACTTTCAGCCCTATGATGAGGCACTGACCTTAATAAATGCAGTCGCTCTGACATAACACACGTGGGTAAATCACGTTGACTTGAAGCATTACTGGCAATCTTTAAATTCTAGTCAGCTGCAACGAGTTACCAAAAATATTCCGTACATTTTCCCCTCAGTGTTTCCCCCAGCTTGGGTTTTTGATGATAAAAACACGCATAAAAAAACCCTCTGTCATCACCATGCCTCTCCAAGTGACATATCACAACAACTCCCACAACACACACACAAACACACACATACACACTTTGTGTACATTCACATAGGAAATATTAGGGCTGAAAACAATTACTCAACTTCTCACTGTCAGTATTCATGTCTTTCAAGTTTCTGTGATTTTTAACACAGATGACGTACAACCAGCAATATGCACATGCAAGTTAAGATACTTGCTGATGCACACAGAGTTATTTGACTAGAGGCCCTTTTGTTCGAGTTGGTGTTTGGGGTGAGCCATGATGTTGCTTCACTTCAGAGGCGAACTAATGCAGGATCAGGTGTCTCCATTCACATCAAATGCCTGTGTGGAGTGGATGGATAACTTCAGATGGTATGTGCCCTCTCTGGACACTGGACACTTCACTGCCACCCCCCCAGCCCTCAAAATATTTACCTGACATGTCTGCTTGGGTGGCAACCTAAAGAAACATGTATACACACATTCACAATGGTGAAGTTTTTAGCATACATACATACATAACATCAATTTGGGTATTAAAAAAGTATTTGTGGACGATGTTTGGAGTGAACTTTTCTTTCAGATTATATTCTGTTATTTTTGTTAACTAAGGTATTAGTTAATGTTTATAACAATCCTTATTGGCCTTTTATAATGTAGTAATTACTATTAACTAATAGTTGCAAAATACACTAAATAACAGAACTAAAGTATCAGCTCACAAATGTTTCTAGTTGAAACATATTAAGGACATACATGCCAGTTCAGGTGTTAAGTAACACTTATAATACATATGTTACTAACATTCATATTGAATTCATAGCTCAGTGTTTTTGCTGACACGTGTGTGATGAACGTATGAATGACTTCTTTTTAGTAAAGCCTGAGAACAGTGGACATACCTCTCTGCGTGTACACATTAAACTTGTCAGTTCAATACAGACATTTTTTATTAACACTAAAATTAAAACTGCCCAGTAGAGCATATAAAGCCTGACTTTACTACAATCATAATTTTTTTAATGCTCTTTGTGAACCTTACTGTAAAGTGTGAACGTGTTTCCCTCAAGCTTTATAAATGCACAGAAAACTGTGCATTTATAAAGCTTTTTATATTCATTCAAATTTTTTATTCATTAAAGCAAATTGCATTTTTATAGCATTACAGTATTTTGTTATAGCATCTGATGCACCCACTTATTCACAATGAAATGGATATTTTTAAGCTCAAAGAAACCTCAGCGAAGGCAAAAGACAAAGCAACAGAAATCACCCAGAGAGAGGTGGAGTGGCACGCAAAATTTAAAGCTCTGGAAGATCAGGTCAAATGTGAGGTAGCTGAGGAAGACGGAGTTTTGGGAATGAGAGGGCAGAGAGGATGAGGAATGGCTTCACAAAGCTACCCAAATATAAGAAAACATCAAGCTCCTCCTCTACAAGAACTATGAACTTCAGGTATTTAACCTCAGTTAGCTAGATAATTAATGTGGTAGATATATATATATATATATATATATAGGTTCTGTCATTTTTGTCAAATACTCAATGTGTTCTCTGTTTTTAGGAGCTCACCCTAATTACTGATAAGGACAAGGCAAAGATTAAAAGAGCAAAAAAAGCAAAGAAGAAACTCGAAATGAACGAAAGGAAAGAAAAGAGAAAGAGAGAGAAAAGGACAGACAGAAGCTCATGGAGGAGAAGGAGAAGAAAAAGGAAAAGAGATAGATGAGAGGAGACTAACGCCGTTTCCCTCTTCCTTTCATTCCCGCAGACCTTTTCCACAGCAGACATGCTACAGCAGCACGCGTGTGTTAGTGATGCTACTGCGCGTGCTGATTCACTGTCTTCGCTCAGACGGACACTTGCTGGACTGTAGTCATCATTCATAGGAATGCCACCTGTGCTTTTCCTGCTGTCTGCATCTTTGCTGTGGAAAAAGGTCTAAACCCTTTCTTCCTTTTAGAGCTGGTAGGAGGGTTAGGTTGTGTTGTGTTTTCCACCAGATTAATTAACTTCAACTACCTGTTTTTAACGGACACAAACTCATTTCACAGTTCACCTTTCTAATAGATTCTTTCCATTTAGCACTGCACCCACTGAGGAACCCACTCTAGTTTTTTGCACGTGAAATGTGAAGTAAGATACTCCAAATGTATTCCTGGGGCCAGAGTGAGTTCTGCCAAACTGCCCAGTGCCTCGTCTGCTGCTCCTTGTTGTTTCCACTCACACTAACCGGTCGAGGCAGACTGCCGCCACGCTGACCCTGCTTCTGCTGGAGGTTTCTTCCTTCAAAGGGAGTTTTTCCCTCCAGTGCTTGATCAAGTGGGATTGACTATTCTGTATATATTTAAAGGGTGCCCCTAAACTGGCCTTCCACGCAGCTTGAACCACTTTCCTGTGTCGCTTTTATTTTGTATTATTGTTTGATTTTACCAATATTTGTTGTTTTGGATTTTTATTGGTTTTGAATTAGTTAGCTTTTAAGATGTAAGTTTTTGTATTTATCTTTTTTTTCAGCTTTGGCTGCTGTTAAAGCACTTTATAAATAAAGCTTAGTTAAGTTACACAAAGTGACTTGGGATGACCTATGTTGTAATTTACCAATAATACAAAAAAAAAAAGTATGAGTGATACTTTGCAGCAGAGAATTGATTTGTTATGCAGTAATGACCACTTCACCTAGACCCACCTGTTCCCAGTAGTGTGCATGAGACTTTATGGGTTAATGGTGGCATGTGGGACTCCAGGCCAGAAGGTTGTGTGTTCAAATCATGTCAAGGTAATACTCATTACTACATTAAAAAAGGCAGTAGTTATAAACCTAAATAAATAAACAGCATAAATATCATGAGTTATTGTTTAGTAGTGCATCAGTAAATGTTATAATGTTATGAACTCTTATTGAAAAGTGTTACAGGAAGATGTTGCTGAGATATAAAACCTAACACACAGAGAGTTGGAGATAAATACAGACACACACTTACACACACATACCTGCACACATGCTTAAACTCAAGTCCATTCCCGAGTCAGGCCTCATTGGTGTCGACACTTTGAAGTTGCCGGCTCCTTGTTTTCTGATGCAAATTATCGGGTGGGCGACCTTCAGAGGAGCAGCGAGCGTGGCAGCTTGGTGGGTGGTGGGTGCTTTCGAACACTGCACCATGACTCATCTTCTTCTATCCACTCCTTTCCCTAGCTATGTGCCCCTCCACCCACCCACTGAATCAAAGAATGCTTTCACCTCCACTCACCTGGTTGATCAGGACCCTGAATGTTGGAGTAACTGAACTTCTCAAGTCCAGCTTTGCAACATATATTTTTGCAACATATCTGTCAGACAAACAGAAGAATCTTTTAGTTGTGAATTCAACACTTGGTTGATGTTTTGGAGGGGAGAGGAAAGTTATGTTTGAGCTCTCCTTTTGTACGGGCATTTTTAAAATTCTAAACAGCCATATTTGTTGATAGAAATAGTAATAAACCACTCTTTAACTTTCTGTCTATCTACTGCATCCCACACAACGAGCATTTTACAAGAACAACAACAAGTATCCAGGCAGAACACACATGCAGAAATTCACAACCTGTCCAAAATGTATTTTTATCGTTTTAACGTTTTTTAATTTAGTTAAAGTTTTTAATTTTAACAATGTTTCTGGTATTTCCGACAATATTGTTTTGTGATTGTGCTCACAGGAACAGGAAATGGGATTCGGCTTGATACTCAGACGTAGGGCCGTTCAAATCAGAGTAAACACGAGTCAGTCTGCTGGGATTCCTGCTGCTGCTGCTTTCAATGGTGAGAACGCCACACTCCACCTTTTCCCACTTACTGACCCAAACACGCTGCCCTGCCGATGTAAAACTAGCTGCTCGGTGCTGTGTGTGTGAATACTGAATGCAGTTTGTTTTGCAGTTACAGTGTAGACATTTTCTATTGAATTTTGATTTTGTATTTTGTGGAAATTTGTATTTTTTCTCTAGGTTATCAGTCAAAGGGCTTAATGTTAAGAATAAAGTTATGTTAGGCGTTTGGTTGTGATAAATAAGGCTAGACTTTGAGTACTTACGTTAATGAGCGTCTTCAAAACTACAGTTAGACCGACATGAGTGTGCCTAGCTATGTTGTGTAGGAAAACAGATGATGACTGATGATCTGTTGAAATGTCAACATAACCAAAACAAGAAAGCAAACACTGTAGTCCCTTTCTTGAGCAATCCGTAGTGAAAAGAATCACTTAGTTCTATCTTGTGAATCTACAGTCAGTGGTATACAGTACCCGTTTCAGTGACTTAGCCAAATATTGTAGCTCCCCCTCTAGGTCAGTTGAAGAAATTAAATAAAAAACATTACAACAACATAAACCTAAATGAACTTAGGTTCTAGCAGGAACATGCAAGACACTGCCAGAGACGAGATATTCTGACTTCAACAGGCTGGAAATGTATTGATATAACGAGGATCAGTATGTGACGGAGCTAGAACGAGGATTATGCTTCTGCAGGGAATGTGCGTGTGTCTGTGTGGGTGGATGAGAATGTGCTTTGAGGGCCGCTCATTACTATGGACTAGGATTATCTGCCTCCTGACTTACTACTTCCACCCCCGTCACCCGCCCATCGACTTGAGACAGCCATCAGTGTCAGTCACTTAGTGCTGTGTGCGTGTGGATGTGCGTGTGGGATTGTTTGCATTAGAGTAGGCTGAGTAAACAGGGCTCAGGTTACCTCGAAGGCTTTTCCATATCATTCATTCCAATTTAGATGTGGAAAAATCTCCCATGGGTGTCAGGACTACATTACTTGGTAGCAGCAGATCAGATTCGTTCTCAACAACCAGGGGTCAGGTCCCATGTTGGCAAGTGATGGATGTATTAGAATATACATCCATGGATGAGACTTAAAACGCTGTCTGGGGTTGCTTAATGTGTTTGATATGCACCTTAATCATCCGTCACATTTGGAAATGTGAGCATTCAGCTCGTCTTTGCCCCTTTAGACCCGCATCGAATGGAAAGCGTTCACTTTGGTGTAAACGTCCTCTTTCAAGAGTTTGGTATCTACGTTAAACGTTAGAACCAACAGAAGACTTTCCCATTAAGTAGTTCACTGACTGTTTCAATAAAACAGGGTGATACATTTGGATGATGCCTCTGCTCAGTCTCTGATCGGTTAGCTGCTGTATTCTATCACCTCCACCTCTGTGTTTGGGACAAAATAGAGGTTTTCTCATATAATTCTCCTTCTGTTGTAAAACAAGGATTTGAACAAGGGTCTCAACATTGGCTAAAAAACATCTGCATTTGTAGGAGAAATCTGGAATTATGCTATCTAGAAAAGCAACAGTAAGTTAAGTCAACATCTCATTTGTACAAAAGAAAATATATCAAAATTCTCTGGTTTCAACATGTGGAATGACTGATTTCAGGAAATTGGGATGAAAATTACTGACCTTAATGACTAAAGTCAGTTAATCAAGACAAAGAATATGCTCTAATTGAATGATCAGTCAGAGATTAAAAAACACACAAGGTTGGGTTCTAAGTGGAAGCATATGTCCAATTAGCACACAACTCACAACTATGTTGAAGTAATAATAACTAATATTTATTGAGAAGCGAAGCAGTAATGAGCAGCATGATAGAGTTTGCAGTGATGAAGTGATGTCAGAGATGAAGAACACCTGGTCATACAGCATGTGTGTCTTACCTAAAAACAGCCTGAGAACTTGACAGTGTTTTTTGTTGCTTGTTGGAAGAAGTGTATAGTAAAAGTCTTGCTTAAATGGGAATACTTACTACTTTACACCCGTTGCTTCTGTAGATACATTGAGTAGAGTTTTGTACGATTTGGATAAAAGCAAGAAAATATCTTTTCCAACTTTTCAAGAACTTCATTTTATACCACTTCAAAAATGACCCAGACTCATATTTTTAAAGCGCCTCTTTTCTTGGTGTCTTCTGCGTCTGAACCCTGTCAACTCTGTTATTATCACCAAGACACCTGCAAGCACAAGGAAGTGACACACACACACACACACAAACACACACACACACACACACACACACACACACACACACACACACACACACACACACAGAGATCCCTCTGGCTATGTAATGTGCTTCCTCTTTTAAAGTTTAGACATTCCTGAATGTTCACTGTAGCAGACAGACAGAGGTGGGAGAGGTTAATGTGCAAGTACCTGCTTAAGGAAGTACTCCACTACAAGTACTTAATCTTCTCTGTAATATTAAGCACTTAGTTTGACCACAAACGTACCAGCACTCCACCAAGAAATAGATTCCTCTCATTCTGAAGAAAAACAATTTGACTGGTCATGTACGTCCAGGTGTCTAATGCATAATACAAACTCTGTTTCCCAAAATATATTAGAAATTCTTTATATAAAATATGCTACTTTACATTTTTCAGCAAGTTGGGATGGGCCGTGTTTTGCGACAACATTCTGTGAGTTTTTAGGAACTGAGGGGACCAACTGCTTTATATTCTACTTCGCCTCAGTATCGTAAATGAGCTCAGAACCAGAGAAGGTGGCAATATTTCAGGATTTCATTTCTTTCTTAATCGTGCTGCAAAAAGTGAGATGCTAAGGTTCCATAATGTATACATATCACCAACGTTTTGTCCTTTCAAACTTGATGAAAAGACTGTGGTTTATAAATACTGATTTCTGGGAACTTGTTTGTGTGGTCCTCTGTCTTTATTGCAGTGCCGTTCAGTATTGGTTTCCAGCCTTGTACGTACAGAGGTTTAGACTGTTGATGATAAAGTCCCGGGATTTGTTGCAATTTTTGCAAATTTTTTTTTGTTGCAAAGACTCAACTTTTTGACAAAGTTGAGTCTTATTATATTATTCTGTATCTGTTCTCTCTATTTGTCCATGTTTCATATAGTGGTGAAGACATTAAAGAACCTAATACTGTCAGTGATGTCATTTTACATCTCACTCCGATCATATACTGATCATTTAATATACAGATTTTACTTTCTTCTCTCTCGTCTCTGGCATTCCTTCTCACTTTTACTCTATTTGTCTCCCACACACCACCTCTTACTCTCCCCCAGTCAGATGATTTATCCCCTGCTCTGTTTTCCCTGGCCCACATGGCCAGGCAGTTTGCCCTAGCTTCACTCATCCAGAACCAATGTCATTCAGATCCAGTTAAATAAATGGCCCTATAAATTTCCTCCAGTAATAAGCCCGGTTGCTGCAAGAATGTGCAGCGGCTCGTTGGGGATGGGATGAGTTGGGGAGGGGAAGTGGGGGAATCCATGCAGCCTGGAGACCGAGACAGCTTGAACCAGTGTGAGAAACCACGGTTGCTGTTTGAATGAAGAAGAATTTGTGTTGAGTGTGTGTGTGTGTGTATAGGATGTGGGAGTGGGGTCTGCTCTCTATGAGGGAAGCAGAGGAGTGGATGGGGGATTCCAAGCCCCTGTCTGTCTCCCTACCTGGAACGATACCTCGGGGACACTTTAAATCAGCCCACCCAGAGACGGAGACACCAATTGGGCCTCTGTCAAACTCAGCTGAATCTAGTCAAGTGCATTCATATGTGCATCTGTGCATGTGTGTATCTGCACATATGTGCCCAAAGATGTTACGCACCAGACACAGTCCAGCAGAAAACAAAAAAAATCGATGATCATTTGGCGATGAAGCTGTTTTTTTAAGCTAAAAAAAAATCATAAACGGCTAAATGCCAAAACATCAGCTTAAGGAAGAAAGTCTTGGCTGCACGGATGTCTCTAACTACATATTTTGGAAATCTCTGTGTATGATTGCTTTGTACATTAACTCAAATCCTGCATCACTTTTACTTTGATCTTATTTTCCATAAACGACAGGGTGATTTCTGCTCTTTTGTTCTTTTTCACTCAGTCGCAGGCTTTATGTGCACCTCCAACTGATTTATTGGCCCTAACTGCAGTAGCTGGCTGGCAGCACATGAGAAAATGTTTGACCTCTGCACCATCCGGCCGCTACGAGTCTCTGTAGGAAACACTGAAACTTAATATTATTTCTCCCACCAACAGAGGGATGCACTTAACGCCAGGGCAGTGGGAGTGTTACGTTCTTGTCATGTTCACTTCAAACCACTGCTCAAATTGGGCACATGACAGCAGCAGAGAGATTTCATGTCCTTTTTTCATTGCTAACGGTGAATGTGTAGTGAAGTGCCTCTTGCACTTCTCCTGCAATTGTGCAGATGACTTTACCTGGCACTGTAAAGCAGACGTAGCCAGCCTGGCTTTGAATTGATGGACCTTTATTTTTCAAAGAGCTACCATTTCCATTGACCTGGAGGTTCTGTGCAGTGGTGAGGGAGGGTGTGGGTGAACACCCCTTGCCGCCATGCTACCTGACTCCATCAACTACCCACTAGCCTGTCCAGTTGTGGAGTTGAGTGACTGGCCCTCTGTGTGATGCCAGTGACCCGAAACCCGTTTATTGCCTTAAATCGCTGCCCCTGTCTGCCACCCCACCTCCACCTCTCTTCAACGCCACACTGCCACTGTCCTGTCCCTCGCCTCCAGGAGATGACAAATCATCCTCTGCTCCCTAAATTGGGCTGAGGCCCTACAGGGCCCCTGGTCCCGGCCCTGCAACATGCCCTGTCTAATTAGAAAGGGGATTCCTTATCGCTGCATGAGGCAGTGGATCTGGTTAGCCCTCCACCCACAAGAGCTATAGCTTATATCTTAAGTGTTTATCAAATCTCCACAGAGAAAATAAGCATTGTTTGAATGTGGTGATGACAGATTTGCTGGAAATGTGAACATCAGCCATAGTGGAAAGAAAAAGGCATTTATCATCAGAATGGATAAAGTTTCATGTGTGTACTTGTATGGATATTTTACATCCCTGTTGCATGAAATGATCTGCCTGTGTGTGTGTGTGTGTGTGTGTGTGTGTGTTTGCATACCTGTTACATGAATTGCTGAGTGTGTGTGTGTGTGTGTGTGAGCCTATGCGTACTTACTACATAACCGTCTGGCTCCCATGTGAGGCAGTAAATCTATCATTCGTGCTACGTTTACCTACCACTTCACAGAGCTGTATGTCCAGTGTAAACAACGTTTATCACTGCATGCAAATGAGCCTGTAAGCCTTGACCTCCACAAAGACTCCATTCACTCCCAGCACGGCGTTTACCAGCACACACCCCAGATTACAGGCTTATGCCTACAAAATGTGTGTTGCTTTACTGTCACTCACTGCCTGCAATGGTTCTCTCCATATTTCATTTTACAAATGCTCTGCGTTTTCCTGAGCCATTATTAGAGTTATGACCAATACTACCCCACATAAATGTCATGTTTCAACATTGACAGGCCTGCGGTGAACATGAGAGATGAGATTTATCTCCTGTCCACCTTTTTTCACCTTCTATTTCCTCTTCTTGTAACTCCCCTCTCCCTTAGCCTTCTTCTATCCACTGAAGGAGCTAGCGATGTGTTCGGAGTAATGTATGGGAGCCTTTATCTTTGCAAAACCGCAGAAATAGTGGTGCTTATATCTATCATATGTATGGCGACGATGATCTCCTTGATGTAACTCCTGATGTAACTGATCTAACATCATGTGAAATTAGTTCTTAGATTTTATATGAACATGGGCAGTATAGTAATTCAGGCCACAACTGGTGTTTTTGTGTCCCATGATGGTCTTATTATGTTTGACATAAACCTTAAACTTGGTTATCAACAGCTATTAACCTTCAGAAACGTCACCAAGAACACCAGCTGAAACCTGAACATCAGCAGCACGCATTGCTGTAAATTATGACTCTGGGCCCCACCGGGAGGAATGAAAGATTTATAGCACACTAATAAGCACTCCTCAGCAGATTACACTGCAAGACTGTGTGTGTGTGAGGAAGACGGAGAGAGAGAAACAGAAAGACACGCGATTGTTTATGTGTATACGCTTTAAGATAAAATAATAGCTGTTGTTACAAATACGTACAAATTGTACCTTATGAAAAGTTTCTCTGTTAGTCATAAAGAGCCTCTGGGGGTGTGTTTACTATTTTTCACTCATCCATCTCTCGCTATATATATATTGATATCTATCTATCTATCTATCTATCTATCTATCTATCTATCTATCTATCTATCTATCTATCTATCTATATATATATATATATATATATATTGATATCTATCTATCTATCTATCTATCTATCTATATATATATATATATATATATATAGAGAGAGAGAGAGAAAGATAGATAGATAGATAGATATAATATGATCTGCATGTGTGTGAGTGTGAGCAGTGTGTGAGGTTTAGACATGTTCCCTGTCACCACAGCTTTAAGTTTGAAATTGCTGCCTGCTTGTAAGAGCTGTCCCTGTGACAGAGCAACAATACGGGCAAATCTGACTGAAGAAATTCACACAATAAAAGAGAAAGACAGCTAATGTGCTGACTTAGCGAGTGTGTGTGCAGTGTGTCTGCGTGTGTAAAGGCGTGCATGCATTCTCGCCTATTTGCCTTTATTTGTTTGTGTGGCTGTTCACCTGTGACCAGGGCTATTCATTACGCAGAGATGAGCTCATGAGGGTGGGTCCGACAGAGGGATTGGCAAGTGTATGGGCTGGTGCCCTTGTTCAAAACCAAGGTTAATCCCAGCCTTTTGGTGCAGAAAGCGTGGCGGGTGCGTAGAGAATGTGGTGGCAGATAGAAAACATACTGGTGGATACTACAACATAAAAACAACATAAGAAGTTGAATATAATCTCTTCTTCTACTCATTGCTTTAGGTAGGGTAATGTTATACTTAAATGTTTGTTCCTCAACATCTAGTTTTTAATGAATCCATTATTGTACCACCATCAGATTCATGACTATTCATTTACAGAAGTGTCACAGTGTTCTCACTGGTGTGCAACACCGTTGTTGACCATTATTGGTGCTACGCTGAGGAGAACTAGTTTTAAGGCCACAGTTCCAACCACCTCTGTGTTTGCATGTGGACAGAGGTTAGTGTAAAACAAATTATTTGTCCCTGCGATGGGGTTTTTTATGTTATTTTTCATGTTGGTGGTTTGTTGTACTAGAGCTATTGTGATGTGCAACACTACACATTTCACCCATTAGTCTTTATAATGATGAAAACAGCCTTAAATGTGGCTTTAACGTTTTGACACTTTTACAGCCCGTGTAATTTTCAGACGTTCTGGTTGGTCATGTGATACCATGTGAAGGATTTTATTTCAAGGATAAAATCCTCATCCCTTTAAAATTGGTCCTTGTACTTTTCCACCATACTGAAGTAGAAGATTGCACATTAACACTGTCACAGTTCCAGTACCACCATTGCTTCCAGTTATACATAGATCATTTTTATAATGTATATGTATGTGCCACCATTGTCAAACCTCTCACTCAGGATTTCTAAATGCTTCTTGGCAGCAGCTGGCACCATTTGGACTTGTGTAATAGTTTATGATTCAGTTTGTGTGAGTGCTCTCTCCCTCTGGCACAGCTGACAGAGCATTAGAGCACTCTGAGTAGCATGTAGCCACTGGCATGTAGTCTGCAGAGGATTTAGAGGGCAGAGAAAGTCACTGCTTTTGTCTTAGTTACCCCCACCCCACCACAAACACACACACACTGTTTCTTTCTTTAATGTGGTTGTCACTCCCTTTACCGTTTTGAGACATGTGCGCACACTTAAGACACTTTAAAAAAGGTGAAAATCCGTTGCGAATGATGAAATCCATCCTTTGAGGTTTACTTTTCTGCTTCCCAGAGTCTCTCTTACTCTCTATTGCCTGATTGATTGTTTAGCCCTGTTTTCGTCAACAGAGAATTCCACAGGAAACAAGGGTAATTAAGAAATATTGATGCTGGATACATCTATTTGCTTTTCTAAAATGATCATTAGTAAATTTTGGCTGCAGTCATTCATCACCGTGCAGAGGCACTTGGCATTGGACACGCACGCCTATTGCGGGCCTATCCCAACATTTCTCCTGGCGATGACTTCACTGGAGCTCGATTTGCTGTCCTATAAACAAGTGTCTCTCTGGGAGATATGATATAATGGCTGGACTAACTGTCCATCTGTCTTCCATACACATGGTAAAGCATAACATCCCTTAGCAATACGCGGAGGTGAACAAAAGAATGTAATCACCATGACACAGACTTTCATTTCGAATGCTGATACATTTGTTAGCTTCAACAGGCCTGGTGATATGTTTTCATTAGAGATATGAGGCAATTAGTGAAACTCCTAAGAGGCTCCGCATTCAGCTGAGCATCACTCCCACAACCTGAGTGAAGTTTGGGAAATTTGTGATACAATGAAATGGCAAGAAGAAATGCTTGTTGGGAACATTCCCTTTGTGTAAAGTCCTACTGGATAAATTCTAAATACCACTTAGTCTCCCTACCGCTGTCCACTGCCGCTGAAGATCCACCCCATCACCTTCCATGGTAGAGAACAACTTACAAACGTGAAGTATGTAATAATAGGAGTGTGCACGTATGTTTACACCCACTTCTCTTGTATTGAGTGTCATAGCAACCCATAGAAATGAGCTCTTGTCCTTTTCCATTAGACCACCTATATTTCCAATACTCTTACTGTTATGGTTTGGTCGTTTTGAGGCATGACTCGTTTTGCAAAGTTAACAGCGTGCCATCACTAAGTGGACACAGAAGCCTCCTCATGGAAAGCACAAGCCATATTGCCTGCAAGGTTTATACAATATGTAGAACAAATCAGTGACATACAGCCATCAGCTGCAAGTCACCAGGTCTAATGTTTTGCAAAGATGAGTTGTCATTTAGGCAGGTAGCTCAGGCTGGGATGCAGGAATAGCGGGATTGTTTCCCAGCTGAGGCACCCAGCACATCCCCCGTACCAGGTGTGTCCCTGAGCAAGACACCCAGCGCTAGCTCCCCGAGTGCCGCCTGTGGCTGCTCAATGCTTCCCCCAAAGGGGGGATGGGTCAAACGCAGAGAGTAAATTCGTTGTAACATGTAAAAATGTATCAATGACAAAAAAAGTGGATTCTTCTTCTTCTTTACCACAGAGAGATGGCAGCCAGCAGGGTTTCATTCCAGACATACCCACAGGAAGTGATTTCTTTTTCTTTTCAAGGCAAAAACATATCTGTAAAGATTCATGTGAAGGTCATGGTTATTTAAAATAAGTTTTTTTGATGGCAACTGGAATCGTTTTAAATCCTTAATGATGTTTCACCCTTCATTCCAGAGGATTTTCTCAAGTCTCACTGTTACTCAGAAAAAACTTGCCATCGAAAAACCTTTTTTGAGTTAAAATAAAAAAATATAGAACAGAACAGTGCAACACCAATTGCATAACAACACTAACAAAACAAACGAATCAGCCTGACAGACCTGCCGGCTGCTATCTGAATTTGACAGTGCACCTACCTGAGCTGCAGCAGACAAGATGAATTTAAAGGGTCTTATTATGGGCCTGTCTAAAACTCACTTTCAGTCCTGGAGTTGACAGAGTATTGAATCACAGTCAGTTTTTAGATTTTAGAGCATATGTGTGAAGATTTTATTTACAGAATTTAGAGCCCACGTCTCGCAGTGATTCATTGCCCCGTGTCTTTGCTGCCCTTTAACTCTAACCCCTGACCTCACAGCACAGCAAGACCTCCTCATAAATTACTAATCATTTGTTGTGAAGTGAGCCTGGCTTGTGTGTGTGTGTGTTTAACAGTTGAAGCCAAACACAAAATGGGGAAAGAAAGATTTATGATGGGCTGCAGGATAACATCAGACAATTGTCTGATCCTAAGTGAATCCTTAAGATCATGTTTTTCCTGTCAAAGCAGAGGTTGTAAATCAGCCTCAACACTAACAGGTGTTATTAAGACATGATTTAAACTGTGATTTAACGGTGAGTGTGTGAATAGAACAAATGAGCAAAGAGGGAATCACCGTTGAAACTAAAAATTGTTACCAAATAATATAATTCTGCTAAAATAAATTGTCTAAAGACCTTTTAATTTAGCCTAAACCTAGAAGGTATCCCTTTTCACCTGAACCTGACCTCTGACCTCTCTGGACAGAAACAGAAAAGAGGAAAGGAGTGAAGGAAATAATTATTTGCCCCTCGCTGATTTTGCAAGAAAGGTGTTTTGGGGGTCATAGGCAGCATTTTTCTTCCTTCAAACACGGTGAGTTGAGTTAATGCCAAAAAGCTCAATTTTGGTCTCATCTGACCACAGCACCTACTCCCAGTCACTCTCTGAATCATTCAGGTGTTCACTGGCAAACTTCAGACGGACCTGCACATGTGCCTTCTTGAGCAGAGGGACCTTGCGAGCACTGCAGGATTTTATTCCATTGCAGTATAATGTGTTTCCAATGGTTTTCTTGGTGACTGTGATCCCAGCTACTTTGAGGTCATTGACTCCTCCCGTGTAGTTCTAGGATCATTTTTCACCTTTCTCAGAATCGTTAACACCCCACGAGGTGAGATCTTGCGTGGAGCCACAGGCCAAGACCAATTGATGGTCATTTCGTGCTCCTTCCATTTTCCAACAGTTGTCACCTCTGCCAGATTCTTGCTAATGGTTTTGTAGCCCATTCCAGCCTTGTGCACGTCTACAATTTTGTCTCTGACATCCTTGGACAGCTCTTTGGTCTTTCCCATGATGAAGACTTTGGATTCTGCTTGCTTGATTGATTCTGTGGACAGGTGTCTTTTATACAGGTGACTAGTTAAGAAAGCTGTCTTTAATGAGGGTGACTAATTGAGTAGTAGTGTCTAACCACTCTGTGGGAGCCAGAACTAGCTGGTAGGGGTTTAAATACTTATTTCACTCAATAAAATGCAAATCCTGTTTCTATCTTTTATTTAAAGTAATTTTTTCAATTTTCCTTTTGATGTGCTATCTGTGACCGGTAAAATAAACCTGTATTGGACTGCATTATATTGCAGAGGTGTTGGTGTAGGTTTATAGTGCAGGAGGCAGACAGCAAACATAGGGAGGGAGAAAGAGAGAGAGAGAAAGGTCTCCAGCTAGACTCTATTCTGGGATGTGTACAAACCATTAGGCTACCGGCGCACTCCTTTGGTATGAGTGCATTTCAATGAGTTTAATATGATCATTTTCTGATTTACTGTACTTTTGGAATTACTTAAATTAAATTGAGAGACTGCTACATCAGGCCCTTGTGCAAATATCCCTTCAAGCTGCACAGAGTCTTCAGCAAATTAATGTTGACGTGTAGCCAGGGATATGTCGATCATGTAGTTTCTTATTTTACAGCATGTTCTCATTGTGTTGCTAAATCCTCTCCCTGTTAAGCCACAAAGAAGACGAAAGAAAGAAAGAACTCTGGCACTTGTTGCAACTCGCAGTATTCGGCAAACGGAAAGAGGCAATTATAGAGGTTTTTTTTTTGAGAAAACCCACAAATAGTTTACGATAAAGCTCCAGCAATTCTCATGCCTGCATAATATTTGCATATAACAACAATAAAATGTTTTATATAATAAACATTGAGATTACCATAAAGAATTATGCATGAATAATCCAATTAAAGTCCTGTCTGTTTGCAAATACTGACCATAATAATAAAAAGTGTTTTAAATGTTTAAACCACATATATCGACTTTTCGGTCTAATTCAAAAACTGAGATTTCCCCAATGATCATGAATGTGGATAACTGCAGGTTGATGAAAGAAGTAGTCCCATATGATGTGTCAAAGTTGTTTCAAACCTATTTCCTCTCTTAAATAATTCTTCATAGTTAGACTCTTGAGGACGCATTTTTGAAAATCCCTGGTCAACGGGGTTTCCAGAGGTTAACCATGATGTCCTGTGTGACCGCAAATGATTCAAGGGAAGACTGTTGGAAGGGGTTCCTCTGTGTGTGTTTTAGACCCCACTTCCCCCTTCACCATCTCAGGAGGTTCGACCAGACCTGGCAGCCCCTCAAAGACGCCCTTCTTTTGCCCTGCGCCCCTGGGGAGCGCAGCCCCGACAGTTATACAAAATCAACAAGCCCTAATTGTAGGATCAGCTTACAAGCTAAATTCTTCTTGAGCCCATTAACAACTGAAATTAATTATAAGTCAAGCGGAGGGGTGTTCAAGTGTGAGTGACATCGAGAAGAGGCAATGCAGAAACATGGAAAATGGGGAAAAAATACCTGGAAACTTTTCATGTTACCTCACAGATACAATGCACACATGCAGACAGGCACATTAGCCTTTTAGAAGGACCTCCCAGACTATAGCAAATCTCTTCCTTATTGGTCTTTGTGACACGGATTTGCTCTAATGAAGGAGAGGATCAGAGCAGTGACTCACACATTGTCAGAGTCACAATCAGACCAATTTTCTTGTAGCTTCAATGTGTCAGCTTGACAGCAGGAATTATCTTCCTTCTAATTGCGCTCTGGGACAGCTGAGTGCACATTAGTCTAAAAATAAGACATTGGTGTGAGCCATAATAGTGTTGCAAAAAGAGGTTCAGTGGGTAAGGTTAGTAGATTAGGGTTATGGTTATCACTGACCATGGTGCAAGCGATGCACAGTGCTGCTAACGCTGCATGTATGAATATAGAAGCTGCTAAAGAGACAGATAGTCTTTAGAAATCCAGGCTGTACAGTTTACATTGACAAGTAGATGGATCATTTGTTTAGTTTTTTATGCTCTTATCTTACCAACAACAGGAAGATAAGTTGCTCGCCATTTTTCCTTTAACTTTTTTTTTTCCACTGCGTAACAAGTCTCGGCACAGACAGTAACGGCTGCTGTCATAAACCTGTGCCTCCACCAGCGTATTTGTTATTGCTCCACTGTGACATGTCTCACAAACTAAGAAAAAATGACTTTCAATTCACTTCACTGCATTGAAACAAGACAAGAGAAGAAAAAAGTGGTAAGGATGGGGTGAACAGAGGCACCACCAGGCCTCGTGGCTCTAAGCCTGCTTTATTGAATTCTCTGTTGTCTTTATGAAGGCCAGGCTAAGACAGGGCAACAGGTGTCAGTCTCAAGTGGTATGAGCATTAGGATGTTCCCTTTGACCTCAGAGGAAGATAGGACAGCTGCAGTGTCTGGCTGTGGGAGGATGAGTGAGGAATGGATAGCCTGATGGAGTTCACCAGGTTACAGGCTGTTTCCAGGTCGAGGCCTTAGACACACGTAGATAAACACATATACTGTAGTTACATCAGCAGAAAGAAATCAGACACTGCTTCAGACTAAGCTTCAGACAATAGCATAATGTTTCTGCAGCACTGGATCGCAGACATCGCTCAGGATGTTATAATTATGCACAACTTACTGTTTGTGTTAACGGCTGTTGTACTGTTGTTTTGCAGACAAGCCTCCACACACACACACACACACACATACACAATCACACGCACCTTACTTTTAGTGTTACATCATTTGGACGGAGAGAACGTTATGACTGACAAGAAATTACCTGTCAACTGTTGATTGCCAGTAAGACATCTTTTATCGCTGCAGATATTTTAACCTTTAATTTTAACTGACTCTAAGATTATATGATAAAATAACAAAGGGAAAATTCGCAGAATAGTCCTTGTGTCAAATGTAAACAAAAAATGAATGGTTTCATTTCCATAGAATTGGAAACCAGTTTTAAGTGAAAAGAATATCAAGACAACGCAAAGTAAAATTTTGTATTTGATGCCCGCAGCACAGCGCATTTCAAAACATCAGGATTGGGCCAGTGAGACTAGAAAAAATGTGTAAAGCGAAAACCTTTCCTTTGACCGAGTCAGCTGCAAAATACAAACCTGACGGTATAAACCTACATGATGTGCCATAACCTGGTCAGAGAAGAGACGAAAACAGGGGAGAAACAGGGACACGGCAAGTTCTTGGATGTGTTTATTAAGGATCCCGAGTCAACAGCAGAACAAATGGCTGGCACCATGCTCTGTTCGACCTCTCCTCGTACTGCTTCGCTCTCTCTCTCTTTCACTCGCTTGTGGTCTCTCTCCCTTCTGATCGCTCTCTTCTTCTCTTACCCTGCTACATTATCCTCTCGCCAATGCCGCCCTCCTTCTCAGCTGCAGACAAAGGAAGATTCTAACCAGTTGGCCAGTGAGTCTGTCAGCCAGGCAGTTGGCCAGTGCGCTCTGCAGAGGGCCCTGCCAATCACCATCTGGTTCTTCTCATGGGGTTCTGAACCAGTCTTTCCATTGCACAAGTGCCATGATGTACCTGCTGGGCTTAAACTAATACACATGTCTGAATGCCCATACCATAACCACTTGTTTCTTTAGGAAACATTCTGAAACTAATACATCATAGTGATTTAAAGCATCAGCAAAGATTGCATGAATTTTTACTTTGTACATGGCCAATTTAAAAAAATATCCTGAAATATTGAGAGTGTTAGAGTATCTATGCCATTGTTTCTTAGTCATGTCTAAACTAACAGTACATGTACACACACATCTGTGTTTTTAACCCTTTAGTCTTGGAAGGCAGGACTTTGCACGTTTAGCTCATGTCTGCATATGTTTCCTTCAGGTACTGTTGTCTCTTCCAACAGTCCAGAGACATGCACTTAGGTTAACTGATAACTCTAAATGGCCTGCAGGTGAGAAAGTGACAATGAATGGTTGTCTCTCTGTCTCTCTCTCTCTCTGTGTGTGTGTAAATGCACAATGCAAAAGCAATATGTAAAAATATCATTCCTTCTTACTGTTGCTTACCTGCTGTATACATTTAGTATTTTGCTGGTAAAGGAAAATTCACATGTTTAGCTTATTTTTGGCAGTTACAATAAATTATCTTACATAGTGAAGACATTACCATTCTTGTATATAATTACACAACATTTCAAATGAAATCCAGCTAAATCTGAGAATATTTAGCCTTAGAAGAGACAGTAGTGTGATGTGTGGATAATTCCCAGAGTCAGTGGTAGCTACAGCTCGGTGTTAGGTGGGGTTGGTACTCTCCTAAAGCTTTTTACCCACTTCTCAGTCCAGTAAAATTTAAAAATGATTATTATCTTTATTCTCAAATGTTTAAATGTTTTTTTAAGATTTCCATTTTTATGAATAATACTAGCCTAAGGAGTCTGATCTAGTAAAATTATAGAATAATAATGGTTTCCTATTTCAAACCTCTTTAATGCTGAATTAATTAAATGGAAAATGCCCAGTGTCGGACAAATGGGCATCTAAAGGTTTCAATATTTTTAGTATTGCTCTGAGCACTTATTTTAGTAAGTGCTCAGATGAGCTGAGGCAGATGATCCCTCCAACACAGTGGAGATGAGTACAACAATTCATGTATTGTCAGCACTGCCCACAGTCGAACGTAACTAACCTAATATATATTTGCACTGACTAGTTCCTGTGTGTTTTGGTGGGACAGTTTGAAGCATGACATGGTTATTTACCTAGCATTAAAATGGTGTATTGTAGTCACAAAACACATATGACTGTTCCCATTGAAGATGTGGGATCTGCAGTAGACACAGAGGCTTTGTTACATGTATAATACATTAATAATGAGCATACTGTAAATCACATTGTTTGTTATTCAAATGTTTAGTAGACATAATTAAGCTGACACCAAGGAGGACGTCCTGAACCCGAGTGCTCTTAAACAAATACGGATACAGGCAGCTACAGGACAGATACACAGCACTGTGGAAAAACAAAATAATATACAATGCAAGGTGTATTTTACAAAAGGGGACATTTAAAACCAAGAGCAGAGTAGTTTATGAAACTTCAGCTGTAGGGAGAAGATGGCCTCTGGGTAGTGTCCACTGATTGATGTGCTGTATGTCATTGCTCACTTGTTGCTGTATGTTTTGTATCAGATGTGTGAGGCAGCACTCACGGAGATGAATGACAACACGTGTAACCTCACTCACAGTGCGAGAGTGGTAATGAATCCCTTGTGAAAACACTGGAGGATGATGCACCATACTGCAGCAGAGTATAAGTGCAAAATTCAAATTGAACACGTGTGAGCAGACCCCTGCTGTGTTTTCTCAGAAAAATCTCATCTTTTCGCATCTTTTGCCTACTCAACTTTCAAGATACCAAACTAATTAGCAGGGATCAAGGTGGAGAGAGATTTAACCAACAACTAGATATTTTCGAAGGAGAAGAAGCATATATATGGTGCTTCTTTCCTCTTTCTCACTAGTAGGCACCAGATCAATATTAACACAGTCAGTTATTGCAGTATTACGGCATTCGTCATTCATAATCAACTGGAACATTTAGATTCACAGCTAACCTATAGCAAACAAAAAGGGAATTGCAAATAACTTAATTTGTATAATGTCTGTAATCACAGCTGACAAAATCAGAACAACACCATTTTGTAAATGGAACATAGTGAAATTTCAAGACCTTAATTCATTCGTCAGTGTTTCCAACTGTCTTTCTGTCCTCTAAGCCCGAGGTGTGCTGTGGCATGCATGGTGTGAGAAATCAGGTTCTGGCGATCAGCCAAACAGTCGTCAGACAAAGAACTGATGCAGTGCCCTCCGGGCTTTTCTCGCTCGTCTTTACGCTGACTAGTATAAAAGCTTCTCAGCCAGGACAGATTACACGTCTTCTTTAAAACCCTCCTCTGTCTCTGCCAACTGTTACAAAAACACCAGGCTAGGAGTTGGGAGAAATGTGGGTGGATGGTGGCGGGGGTCTAGATAATAAAATTCTTTGTTAGAAACACAGATACGGTGCTAACTGTCTTTCCTTGTAGGAGCGCAAACTGCTCTGCCACTAAATGACAATTTAGACGGAGAATGTCATTTTATAGGGGTGACAAATTGCAGGTGTCTTTTGTGGCTTTGGGTGAGCGTTTCACGGCAGCTTTCCAGCTCACTGAGTGAGAGCCAGAGTTTTGACTGACTGCTGCACCTGACCGTGCACAATCCGAGATCAGCTGCCGTCACCAGCAGTCTACCAATGAAGATGAGTGTATGCCCAGAATGTCCCACCCACTCAGCATTCTCAGGCAATGATGATGAGTCTCTTGAAAATATGTTCAACCTTCCATTTTTCTTTCTTCCTATAAGCCTCTTTAGTGACGTGATGAATGATGTGGTATCTCCCAGCAGGACAGCCACACACACAAGACCACTACCTGGGATTTATAGAGTCACGGGCACTTGTGTAGATCATTTTTCTCTGATAATGTCCTGCTGTTTATCTACACTTTTCTGTCTGTGTCCGTCTCTGTTTCAAGAAACATCTAAAGTTGAATGTTCCCTTTGTGGATTATATTTCTTCTAGCTGTATGTTGGAGAGTGTGCAGCTGATAAAACATGAATGCAAAGACAAATGTCTGACGTTGTGAAAACTTATTTTGGATTACTTCTATCTCAAAAGTAGACAAGAGTCTATATGTGTAATGGAAAAAAAAGGTCATAGCATAGAATCATGATAAGACAAGAAGAGTATTGAAAAAAGGACGAAGAAAAGAACTCAACTTGAAGAAAGATGAGATAATTTGCTTTCTTAATTTGTCTATGATTTCTTTCCCTGGCCAGTAGGTAAAAAATATGTATCTATACCTTTGGGCATACCTGAGTTGATGACATTAGGCTACATTTTGACTCTGCAGCTGGCAGTAGCGTACTTCTGACACTGGAACACTCTAGAAGTCACAGATGCTGCTGTTCTTTGTCAAAAAAGAAAAACACCAAAAGCAGTCTCCAGATTTCTGTTTCTGTCTCAGATCTCACCTCATTCTTCACTCATGAGGTTCACTCCACAGATTTTACATGTCAAAGTCAATTTGCTAGTCGCACAGCATGTGGAAACAGCTGAAAAGTGTTGTGGAGGAGTTTGTGTGATCTCACATTGAGCTTGGTCATTGTTGTTTTTTGGTGTACTAGCCTCTGCAGGCTAATACTTCTAGGGCTGCCATCAAGTCAGAATTATTATTAACACTTTTTAAATGTGTATGATGAAATACATCCAGTCTCTGCTGTACTTTGTGTTTATTGTTAATTAGTAAATATTAACATGCTGCAGTAATATAGTAAACATGGCTACTTCGTGTTAGCATGCGGATGCAACCATTTAGCTAAAGCCTTTAGTTGTAGTCTTGTGAACATGCTAAATGAAGTGAAGTGCCTCTTTAAATGTATATTGCCTTAAGAGATCATTTCTCAAGTTGCTGTTTAAGAAACAAATGTTGAAACTGACAAGAAGTTGGCAGAAAAAAAACAATGTCAAGTAAATACTTAATGTGGGCAGTACCAATTAGCTTCCGTCTTCCTGTGTTTAGTGTGAAGTCACAGTTAGGACCAACCCACAGTGCTCCCTAATTCGACTGGTTGAGTCAAACTGCTGTAAACACAGTGAGTTTTAATTAACATACCCCACCACCACTCGTACTGTCTTACCGTCTGCACACACACTGTTATCCCTGCTTAAAAACACGCGCACACACAGTATCTTGTACTTGAGTGATGTCTTGAACCCAGCTGTGTGTAATGCGTAAACCAGAGATGTTCAGTTTGGCTTGCTTTCTAATTGCCTGTGGGGCTGTTCCCCATGCAACGCTCCCCACAGGACCACCCACGGCGAGGAGAGGGTGCAGTCGTCTCCATTTCAATAAATGGAGACGACTCCTCGGCTGTGATGTGCCACTACACCACTAAAAAATAAATGCAGTAATAACACTCCAGACGTCTCTAAGACAATGTGATTGATCTTTGTTAGGTATACAATGAAATGTTCTGAAGGTGTGGTGCGGCATTATTGAGAGTTTGTTTCTCTGTCTCAGCTAT
This sequence comes from Microctenopoma stevenorrisi, assembly GCA_032270685.1. NCBI lineage: Eukaryota > Metazoa > Chordata > Actinopteri > Anabantiformes > Anabantidae > Microctenopoma > Microctenopoma stevenorrisi. The sequence goes on along the minus strand of JAUMTR010000027.1, from coordinate 3,860,545 downwards.
ATTTAGACTAGACCTCTTCACTGATTAGTCCCAATATTTTTGTGGGCACAGAGAGGATTTAGGGAAAAGCACGATTGGAAGTAGGTGGTGCTTGAAGCTGGACTAGCCTCTGAGCGTGAGCAGACTTCCCTCCTCCTCTGACCAAATCCTCTTTGGCCACGGGCTTTCCCTGTGCCAAGGCCCGCTGAGAGGGACCTGAGCTAAACCAACAACTGTACTGCTCGATGAAAGGCATGAGCAGTGGGGGGGACACACCATGAACCCAGGGTCATCCCACAATCCTGATGACTCTATCCCCAGTTCCCCTTTCGCTGGAGCATAAACGGCACTGCAGGGTGCTAATATTCTTTTATCATCGTTGAGCTAAACATTTCTTTTGTGAGCTGGGCTCCGACGCATTGCCTAGACACATACACACTGCGTCTGACATTCTGTATGAAGCTTATCTGGTTGAGCAGTGGTGGAAAGCAATAATGTGATCTGACGCAGGAGAGGTCCTTGTGAAAACCGTGGCAAATACAGCAAATAAAATCATTAATAAAGTCCTTTTCTTCTGTGAGCCAAACGCATGCATCTGTGCGTGTGCACTCTGGTGAACCCATGGCTACAAGTCGCTTCAAAAGTCTGACTCTTTATGTGGAAATCTCGTTTGTCTCGTTTTTCATTTGTGACGTGTGTCAAAAGGCAAGACGGATGTGAGCTTCTGCCAGCTCAACTGACCCAGAACTTGACTGTCAAATGTGATAATCTGCTTGGGATTGGGTGATGGGAGGTTTTCTTCTTTTGTCTTGCAGATACAGTATGACAAGAACATGTTTGTCTTCCGTGCAGGCGGTGCATATGTGTGTGTGGGAGGATGTAAGGGGAAATGAAGGGGTCTTAGCTGAGAGAAAGACAGGGCTGTCAATTTTGCAATGTTCGAAGCAGTGGGAGTGGAAAGAAGGCATGCGAACATGTAAATTGACCACCCAAGATTGAGAGTATAGCTGCAGGGAACCGCACTGCTTGTGAGTACAAGAGATCTTAGCTCATGTCGTATCCCTGCAGTAGGCGGGAAGACTTACGGAAGATAAGACAAAGTATTCCTGCTATCCATGTAACGATATAAATCATCTAGAAACAGTTTTTCAGCTGCACATTTGTTTTCAAGACTCACATTTGGTCATGTGATTGCAATGAAAGCAGCAGAAACAAACACAGCGTTGTAGTGGGCCATGCTATTTGTTTTCCTTCAAGCACAGCACATTTTGCACAGCTCCACAGCCTGTGAGGCATGACAGAATATACATATGATTTTATTTCTGTGATCACAGGCTTACCCCCCCGACTTGTTTTTTTGCATATGGAGCTCATCAAAGATGAACGATTTGTTAATGCTAGGACTGCTCAGCTGGAAAGTTGTTTTCAAGCATGAGGCCGTTCAAGAAACACAGTGTAATAAAACACCAGGCAGATTTGCTTCTTTGAGCTTCAGAGCTTGTCCCTTTCACAAAGAAGTCGACCTTTAAAAAGCTTTTGCTTGTGGACCAGTAAAGCTCCTTAGAGCAGGCCTGCATCAGTATTGCTCAGATAAGGATCAGGAGGCATGAATGTATTGAGCTTTGTAGCGTTAGCATGCAGACGACCTGCTGGCCCTCAAGTCAACCTGAGCACACAGACTGAAGTGCCTCAGTTTGCTCCCAGACATGTTTTAACACTGGAACCTCTCTGGGGCTGTGTCATGGTGGTCTACATTTAGCCTCTGGAGGCCACTGTGCTTATGTGTAATAGTCAACTGAGACACATTGTCCTTGGACAGAAGCCTTCATGTCCTGCTCTTTCTGCAGCTGCCTCACTCCAACCCTTCTATTATATTTGCAAGCCATGGTAAACATTAACAGGAAGAATATGTTGGCATGTGAATATGGTTATTGTAGGACACGTGTGCAGCTGCGTCTGGCGTTACCCACCACCAAACTTTACTCCAGGACAGCTTGGGACGGGTGCACACGCTTTTGACTTCAATGCGTTTTGATGGCTTTTTAAAGTTAGCCTTTGTTCACTCTAGCTTTGCACCTACTGGTGTGTTGTACTGTTGTACTGGCCGTTTTGGATATTTGACAAGTGGATAAGGGTGAGCATGACCTGCTGTAAATGGCACTGTATAAACTCACACCCACACATGTTAAGGTTTTGGTAGGTAATTCTTCGTTTGCTGGGAATAGCCTACTTGTCCAACATTAGTGAAGGTGTGCTGCAGGTTCACACGGAGCTCTTCCATTAGTGTATAGCAGCTACGGAGTTATAGCTATAGAGTTACTGTTTCAGTGATCATGTTACAGTAATAAAACTGAGACACTTAGTGAAGCTCAAGCAGCAGGACATGGACATGGTAGGTGGTAGGTTTCTGTGTTTTGGATGTGACATCCAGTAGGGGGGACAGTAACATAAAGAGAGAGTTTCTCACTAGAAGCACTTAAGTACACTCTTCAGGGCTAAAGTGTCAAACACAGAGAAAAAACGATTATAGGAGAAGCACAAAGCAAAGTTGGGTTCCTATACTGCACTGCTGCGCGAACAAGTACATGTTGTGAATGGCCACAAGCCCGCATACTTTCAATTCAATTTTTATTTTATACTTCTACACAAGTATTACACAGATTCACACACGGACACTCGTGCTGTGTTCACATCTCTTTAATGCAGATGACTAAATACTGCTGCCACACATATGCAGACCCCAGGATGGCTGTCTGTGGTGCTAATGTGTCCAAAGTGCAACAATCAATTGTGATCTGCGTGAACGTGTGTGTAAGAACGTTTAGTCGAGGAACTGTTTCTCGGGTTGAGCATGTATTTTGCCAGTTTAAACACATTACTGTAGCTCTACCTTATGCTGGAGTTCCACTGGGATCCCCTGCAGGTGTATTCAAACATACTGTGTGCACAGAAAGATGCTGACATCATTATGATGCTATCTTTCTCAGGGGAAATTGCATTCACTCGTCACTCTAATGCAGCAGCTCTGATCTTTTGACACTGGTAGCACTTCTTCTGCTTTCCTGGGCAACGAGGACTGGATAGTTTTGCCTGAGGGAAGCCAAATGGTTTCCCTGTTTAGTTACACTCTCTTTTTCTCTCTCCTTCTGTCTTATAATGTTCATTTGAATACTTGGCGGCTGACTCATGACACTCATTCAAGCTCATTCACAACATCTTGATAGTGTGTGTATATCACCTGTTGGGATGAATGACAGCTCCTACCAGCAAGGGTGTAATTAATCAGAACAAAGCCGTGCTATGCCTCTGACAGCTGTGATAGATTGGGGAAGTTGCTCAAGCTGGCTGGCTCTGTCAGGTCAAAGTTATGACTGTCATTTGGAATGCATGAAAAGAGTGAGCGACGGTGGACTGTACCTGTGTGATTGATAACACCGCTGTTAATGGCTATTTGTCGTTGGATCTGGAATGTGTCAGCCTGAAGCACAATAATTATATACGCAGTGTATTTGTCTCATCTTGAGACTTCCCTAACGCGTCAAAAGACGAAGAAGCTGTGAATTTCTCTGTGGCTGAAGTGTAGCTGCTGCTCTTTGCTTTTCCATTATGCAGCTATTAATGAATCTCAGCAGTGAGAGTTATGCAATTGCGCAGTGAGCTTGGCAGTGTATCGAGACTCATTCGTCAAACTCCTTTTGATTGTTCAGAGATTAGACAGCAATGTGCAACAATAACATATTAAGATATAAATACACAGGCCATGTGCGCTCACTGAGGAAAAAAATCATCTTTGCTCACTGCAATCACTTTTCCTTTTCCTCATCTCCCTTCAAGCCTCCAAAAATAACTTTTCTTCTCACACTGAAACTTTATTATAATTCAAGCCTGTTGTGCTTTATCTCTTTTTGTGTGATATACTGTTGCTGGTGTTGTGTGTTGAGGAGGAACGTAGAGGGTTGAGTGGGATGGGCTCCAGTGAGGCACTTTGTGGTTCTCTGCCAAAGTTAACAAGGAGCTGAGCTATCACACCATCTGCTGTCTGTGATCTGTGACTCATGTTTTCTGGATAGTAGCCAGAAACTACCTGCCTGCCTGTTTCCCTACTCGACTGATAATGGTCAAACTTCCAGGTACTTTTCTTGTTACATGAGTAAATAACTAATTTAAAAAGATGCAAATGACTTGGCGTGTATTATGCGCATGTAAGAAGTCATTCAGTGCATTACACAACATGGGATCAAACAAACACCCAGCTGAAGATTCCTTGAGCGGATACTAATTTCCTTATTCCTAAATTATATTTCTTCCTGTAACTAAGGTAAATATAAAAATATATGATGCGGTTACAATATTTTAATGTGTATTACTATACATATGTATAATGTATTAATTTATTGGACATAACCTTCTTTAACTCAAGCTGCTGCCATATACGCTTTATGTGTGGGGACACATGGAAGACAAATAAAGAAAGAATAGTCTCAATTGACAATGTCTCAACATTAGTTGTCAGATTTAAAGCACTAACTCCCAGACTTCCCATGATGCAACGTTTATGTTATGTCATAAACAGATATGTGGTATCTGAGCCAAATCAAAGCAACCCTGAAGACGTCGTGTCAGAGCTGTCATGTCTTATGGTGAAGGCTCTCTCAGATTTACAAAGGACTCTATGCAACACTGAACAATGTTACTGCAACCTGTCAGAGCAAAGTGGGTCTTTAAAAACAACATGCACCCTGCACATATTCTTCACGGAAATAAATGTGTTGTTAAATATTCTATATGTATATCGTCATTGCACATGTATGTTTACAACAAATAATTAATGTTTGAACAGTTTAGGATTCTTGAAAATGTTTTTTCTCATATAGAGGATGGATCGAATCATGTTCCTTCCAGCTGGTTTCACTTCCCCTCCCTTCTCCACTAAATTTAACTGCCCTCCCATAACCTGGAAACTCGCATCAGTGTAATAAACACAATTGCTCAAACATGAACATGAATTATCTTTAGATGTAATTTAACATGTCTGGTCAGGCTTAGCAGCATCTCATAAAACCCGAGACAGATTTACCAACAGTGCAACACAGACGTTAAAGGGCAATGCCCACAATATAAAACTCTATTCCAGTTAAACTGGAAACACAGGAGCCATACTGAGCTAGCATGTTAAATAGGAATACATTTAACTTTGGAGCCTTTTTCTGTTGAAAAGGGCTTTGAAATGACAAATTGTCAGTGCAAAACTAGAAAAATGAGCTGTTCTAAAGATGAAAGAATTGTCAAAGGTTTTTGAGAGACAGAAATTGTGTTTTTAAAAGTGTGTAGGAGTTGTGAGGTAAACACGGCTAAACTTTTGCAACAATATGTCATCCAGAAATGCAGCAATTCAACCACCAACACAGTGCAAGTACACATTCCTGGAACAGAACTGGACTGGATTTTGTTCCTTCACTAGTACCTGCACTATGCAGTTTAGCACAGCAGCTCTAAATATTTCTATATAATGTCGTGTTTCTGTTTTTAATGAGCTAAATTACTTATTATTTAGTAGCAGTTCGCCTACTAGTGCAAGTCTGTTGTTTTGGTGCTGCAGATTTCGGTGTGTGTTCCACATCGACAAAGAGCCTGAAGGCCAAGATGCAGGTCAAGTTCTAGATGAGAGAACATGTGCTGCTGTCTGCTTTGTTCGGCCCTCTCTGCCTCCAATCCTTCATGCCATTGGCTGTCAGCTGTGAGGTCAGTGGATGACCCTGATGTTAAGCCACAAGCTTTAAAAATGGACACGCTAGCTGAAGAGACTCAGCCAGGATGGAAATGCACGCTTCAGAGATAAACTCAGGAGAAATTTGGGGGACTGATCAAGAGTGGCGGTGTAGATAATTAATGATTTCTCTTTTTCCGTGCTGGAAAAAAAGCCCCCACCCCCTGTCGCTACAGCTGACCAGCATTAGTAATAAATTCCTTATGGTTTGACAACATGTTGTGTGGACTTTCTGGCCTGGGTAAGGCTCTGCACTGTGTAGCCCCATATTGTCCCATAGGTTTTACATTACAGTTGGGATTGAATAAGTCCCAGAGAGATCAGGATCCCACGTTAACTCTGTCTCTCTTTTTTTCCCCCACTCACAAATACACACACGCGCGCGCACGCACATGCTTTTCCCTCTTTTTGGGCTTTGCTCCCAGACACTGCTCTAGGTTAGAAAAGCTTTCCTACAAATCCAGCCTGTTAAGAGAAGAAATACAAGCTGCTGCTGAATTAGCACTGCGTTTGTGTTTGTATCATAAGGACATGTCTCTGCACGTTTTCCTCTGCTGAGTAAAACTGTTGGCCTCAGTGCACTCCAGCTGCCAAGGAGCTCAACACAGATCTGATAATATTTGTCATAGTTCGAAATGCCACAGTACATAATGTTGATGTATGAGTAATTTAACATTAGGCTCTGTCTCTCTGAAGGTGGCGTAATAACAGCGTTTTATAATTATTAAACAATGTTAGCAATTAGATTGCAGAAAATACAATAATGTGACCTAAGTGGCATGTTTATTACTGAAATTCCTTTCCACAATGTACCATAATTTACCCTGAATGTTGGACTTGGAACGAGAGGAAGAATTGACGTCACAGGGAATATTATGGAAGTCAGAGTTGAAGAGGGATCAGTTAATCCTTTCTGTTCAGAATGTGTCCTCTTCTCAAATGTCAGGTGTCTTAGGGACTGTATGTAAAGTATTAGAAGTTTTTTACAGACAGTAAACCACTGAATCACTAATAATTTTGAGCAGTGTTTTTATATTGAAGATTTGTCCATTTGTGTTTCGTCTGTGCCATTTCAGTGACTGTAATCAACATTAGAAATATGGAAAATTCTCATCTGAATTGACAGCTGCTGCCTGCAATATTGAGTTAGAATCCTAAACAATAAACTTTACACTCCCTGTTCTGCTCCAAACAGCAGACAGGTATAGTAACAGACCCCGTGTTGAACATCATGAAGAATTTAGCTGCTGATCATTGAGCTATTTGCTGTAGAAATTACAGAGAGATAATTAACGTTACTATTACTCCCTGTTTGCTTGATTTGTAAATAAACATCTGTTTGCTAAATAACTTCTTATATGAACCTAAAATGAGCTGCATTGGCTGACAGTGCAGAAGGACTCACAGATTTTTGCATCTGGTGGTATTTATTCACTCGTTGTCGCCAGTACGACCAGTGCTCTGGGGCAGAACTAGTTTACTTAAATGCTACTGAATACGAGGCAAGTGTGGCTGCATAAAAAATACCTTATTCATTTTTAATTATTCCAATACCCTCAGATTAATGAGAAATAACCACTATGGGAACATTGTGTTTGAATGAGATCCAATACTTGGATCTTGACAAAAACGCTCTTGAGGTTTTAACTATTAGTCTGAAGATGAATTTTTCAGTTTTAGATTTGTTACCCCACTCCTCTGCTGAGCACATGTCCGTGTCTTGTTACAGCGAGGTACCGATGGGACTGAGAGTCAGATTCTTGTTAAAACACTTGCCCTTTAAGCTTGAGCCTGTGCTGTTGTGGTTTGGTCATTACTATTTGGATTTCTCTCACTTAAAAAGATCAGATTAGATTTTCAGCATCATCAACAGTGTGGTGAAAATAAGAAATGGATGTGAGTATCTCACGATATTTCAGTAGCTGCCATTCTCCAAAGCTTTGTCGTTAGCAGAGTGTTTGAGTACAATGATCACATTCACACCTACAAGACATCTCTCAGCACCTGATTAGGGAGGGGCAGGAAACTCAGTATCCTGTACAGGGTATTACAGGCTGCCTGGCCTTGGACATGTGCCATGCCATGCTAGCACTGTTTTTATACTGCGCCACCGCATTTTGCTTTTACTCTAGTTGATAAAACTACACAGTGAAAATAAAAGCCTCATCCCTAATCCACCTGGGTTTCTCTGTAAGACAACCATGTGAATCCACATTGTCAATGTCACAGTTGTTGGTTTAAGACAGGATCTTTTCTCCCAATAGAAGTCTTGCTACTGTCAGTTGCTGTATTGTTGATTTAGCTGCAAATGCTGGCACAGCATTTGCAGCTAAATCCAATTAGTTTTTTGATGTTGGTTTGAAGTTTCCCTTTCTATTTTTCTGAACTGTAAGTTCACATTTTAGATGTCTGAATTGTAAATACAGTCTAACATTCTTGTTGACATTTTTCTATTCAGGGTTTATTTGTTTTTAAGGGACACAATTATTTTCATCAGTGGCACAAGCTGATCTAAGATTTAACATGTTACACATTACAGATCTGTAGGTGGGACAGACTACAGCTAGTTCCCGTTTCTAGTTTCTGTGATTATGCAATATTGTTTATAAGGTTAGGGAAACCTGCAGTCAGTTGACACTTGGAAGGAGACTTGGGATAGAAATATTACTTCCACTAAAAAACTTTGTTCAGATGAACAGAATACCTGGATTATTGAGCATGCACTGACAGGGCTAAAAAAGACTGGACTCGCATCTAAATAAGAAAATGACACACATCGATCAGCCACATCATTAAAACCACCTGGTGTTGCTGGACATGGGCTCTCTGAGTAGTCTGCAGCTACACAGCTCCATGCGCAGTTACCTATGATGCACTGCTGATGGCTGGGAACATAAAGACAGAGAAACTATGGGCAAGAAAAACAGCAGCATTTGTGCGTTGTTCGTGAGCATGTGCAAGTTGTCTGTGAGGTGAATGAAATGGTATATTTATAGGTTTGCCTTCATACTTTAGTGATGCACGTCAGGTTAAAAAAATAACTGCTTTCAGTCTCATTTGATTGATTGCTAAGAGGAGCTTCTGCTGTTTCAGTCCAAACACCCTTAAATCAAACTTGTCACAAATTTCCGGATTTAACAAGGCATCCTGAGCTGAAAGAGAAGAGGGACAAAAATTTATTATGAGCAAGTTCTGCTGAAGGTTATTCTTCAAATCTGTGTTAAGTATCTAAGAAAATTCTCCTCCTATAGTGCAGACAAACTAACAAGTGTTTATGTGAACACTTTAGATGATAAAAAATGACTTGATAGTTTTACAGAAGGCACATTTGGACTGACTCACTCACACAACGTTCCATCAATGTACTGTAACTCTTTTGACAGTGTGGTGATTACAGCCAGGTATTTAGGTGCATTCCACCTCACTGCCTGCTGGTGAAAACCAACAGGCAGTGAGGTGGATATAACCGGCTCAGAATGACCAATGTTTTTTCTGTCACAGCCTCACAGAAGTCAAGTAATGTTAATGTGTGTGCATCTATCTGACTCTGTTTCTATAATTTTATCTATTAGAATCTACACGCAGTGGAGAGAGAAACAAATCACCTTTGAGAGGCAATTATAACCAACCATTTCTAACTAGTAGAGTAATTTATTACTGTTTATGTTGTGCTACTCAAACCTTATCAAGTAGTAGCTCCCCAATGGACCACAAACAAGAACCACCAAACATTTGTATTATTGTCTTAGTGTTTCTAAAAATCTGAAATATGACAGAATCTTCAGGACGTGTGTGCAGAACTCGAGACGCAAGACATCTGGAACACTGTAAATAATGTGTCAGAGAGTGTGGGAAAATATTATCAAGCCTAAGGCCTCTTAATGGGAATCTGCATGCTAAGCAGTTAATTGTAATGCTATTTTTGTGATGAATAATGCATATTGTGCGCACAATCGTACGATTTATGCCAACTGTTTAAAGTGTGTTTGCTGAGTGACAGAGAGCAAAATTGGACACTGAGATCAAACGTCAATGCTTTGGTTTACATTTCATATGGAAAGTGTGAAATAGATAAATGCAGTCGACACTTAATGTTGTCCACTTTGGAGCTGCCGTAGCTGTGGGAAAACTGGTGACAGAGTTGAGATTCAGTTACTGCTGCACTGTATTTCAGTAGGGAACACGTGCTTCACGTGACGGTCCTGTATCTGAAGCTATCGGTCCACCTGGAGTCCATCATGGCTGCCACTGCAGGCCCGGCAGCTGCTGCACTGCACTCTGGGATACCGGACACCGTGAGCTGATGACTCTGATGAATCTGTCTGCTCCTTGCCCTGTGGCCTCCATTAGATCCATCCTACTGGGAAACAAGTGTGTCTGGCTGACCCAGAACAAGCATGCTCTTCATTCACATGGACACACACTCTCTCCGTGGCCTTTACCGCATGCCACACTATTAATACCAATTGGCCTTTCTTTATGGCTACAAATATTTTTCACATGCTTCTGGCATCCTCCGAGATTATCTCGAATCTTTGTGACCACAACAAAAGCGCAGAGCTCCTTGTTCTCGGGAGGGAAAAAACCACATGTTGCTCAGTCTGGGATATTTGTTAACATGATTTGTGAAACTTTTCAGACCACAAGATAGACTGAAGTGGAGAGTTGCACTGTGTGTGGGTGGAGAAGAAGTCAGACCCCCCCCACCATGTATGATGGTTCCTTTATTGTGTCTACAACACAGGCAGCAGGGGAGTCTGTTAAATGCCACTCAGACACACACAAAGACACACACTGGCTCATTGTCAATGCAGAGCAGCAAGGTGTTTGCTCATGACACAAACATACAGTTGCATTAAAATGTTTTCTGCATACATAGATCAACAAATGTGAAATGATTGTCACTGAAGTTCAAATATTGGCAAATGTAATGCTTCTTTAAACACTGATAGCTGATAAAACTCAACCAGTCGTGACATTAGATGTCTTTAATAAACACACCCATTAAACAAGAATGGTAAAGGTAGAAAAAGTGTGTAAAAGTCCTTTAATCTCTAGTTAAATCACCGTTAGCAGCAAAAACCTCAAGCAAGACTTTGCTGTAGCAGTAATAGATTTACTTACTTATTTAGGGTCAATGTCCTGCTGCATCACCCAACTTCCATGGAGCTTTAGCCTTCAGACAGCCATCTTGACATAATCTTGTTGGATGCCCTAATAACCTTAGGAACTAATTTTCTCCTCCACGAGGCCGACAAAGCAGCCGCAAATCGTGATCTGCCCTCCACCATCCCTCACTGTTGGGAAAGAGTTTTCCTGTTGGCATGCAGTACTCTTAGTGTAGTGTAAGGTTTTCTCTACCAAAAGAATTGCAGCACACCTTACGTTTGCCAAAGACCACCTAGATACTCACCGGACTGCTTGGAAAATATTTCATGGGCTGTTATAAAAAAAAAAGAGTTTGAATTGTAATTGTTGGCTCATTTGCAAATTGTATCTGCAACACCAGTGCTTTTAAAAGACTAGCTGAGTATAGATGTAAATCTATACTCAGCTCTATACTCATGGAAAAATCTATTTTTTTGTGTAACACTTTTAATTTACGGTATAGTGTAAGTATTCTTTAATTATATCCGTTATAGAAATGATGGAAATGCGATATTGGTTGGTGTTCCATGAATCCAGAAATGAACAACAAAAGAACGCAATTGAAAAGAGAATAACTTAATAGCTATTATATTGTTTTAACCTTTTTAACCAAATGTTAACGTTACTCTGTCACCAGCCCATTGTCTAAATACCCGACTAACAGAGCTACGTAAACAGAACGAACATGAGAGCACCCGACTGCAGACGTCAATAACGCAGTGAGACTCCTGAACGTCACTCACTTATCCGGACAGGCACTGCGGTCTCATGAGGAAACTCAGCTTTTTGATATAAAGTTTTTATTGTTATCGAATACAAATCTTTGAACTATAAACTAAACTATAAATACTAAATAAGTATTTGTAAAAATCCGCTGTGGATGCGTTTGTGTCAACAGGATCGTCTCCTTGACAACAGAGCAGAACTGGATGGTTTTACTGAACTACATTTGGTTTCAACATGTAACCATGTTAAAGCATTAAAATCACATCGTCATTTGCTTCAGGAAACGCTGAGACTGACTTACGTCAGAAATCTATTATCTATCTGAATTTATTTTGCCACACCTTTTCTAATTACTATCAACAGAACATCAACAAAGCAATTAGAGGTACTCTTTTTACCTGCTGTGCATGAGTTTGACAGCATAGAGTACACCTGTGTGTTTTATGGCTAGCCAGTCATATCCTCATGGTCCCACCCTGGACTCCTGGAAGCCTCCTGGCTTGTTTTGAATCAGATTGTTTGGCGGTAAGCGGGAAGCCCCGATGCTACAGCGCCGTGTTTACTTTTCACTCAGCACATTAGATATGGCTTCACTCAACCCTTATGCTGGTATCAGCTGGGCATGTGCGTGTGTGGCTTTGTCTACATCTTGGCATGCACACTTCCTTGTGTGTGTGTGTGTGTGTGTGTGTGTGTGTGTCATGTGCTGTTTCCCAAGCTGCCAAGATTCACACGCCACAAACGCACCTCCTTGATAAGTTTATGAGATAAGACTTTCACATTAACTCGTGAATCCCTTCCTCTCTATCTCCACACGTGTACATTACTGTCTGGCACAGATACAGAGCCAAGACTGTCATTCTAGAGTCATCAATTTCAGCATAGTATGTAGTCATATTCAATAAACAACAATGAAAACAACAAGCAGCAGCTGTGTGCAGCAGGTATGAAATCAGAGCTCGGCTTTCAGCCGAAGTCAGACATCGCAGGTAAGGAAAATGCATTCCAGGCAATGAGCTCATTCACAGCAACAGTACAACGAGCCTGAAGGTCCATACTGGCAAATTGTTACACAAAACAATTGCAGAGCAAGTATAAGAATAAGTATTTGGTAATATTGAAGGTGGGACTGCTTAACATAAAGACAAGTGATCAAAACCAAGAAATGAAGAATGGGAAATGCAGGTTTATTGCTACAGCTGTGGCACGGTTGAAAATGAAGGCAGGTTACTGAGGTTAAGTCCAGATCAAGGTTAGCAGCAGGAGGGATGATGGGTGAGCATGAGATGTGGTCAGGGGATGAGACGGGTCTAGGGGCAAGTGGAGGGTGTTCAGGGAGTTTTTTTCTTTATAATGATAGGGTGCTGGGCAGCTGGATCCTGTTTTCCAGTGCAATTGGGGAGCGTAGCAGGGCATGGACAGCTCTGTCTGTGGGCCCTGTGTTCATTAGTGGAGTAGCACTGGGGGTGATTCACAAGCATATCAAGTTAAAAAGAAATGCCTGGCCACAGAGGGATTTTCCTGCTGGGCTAGTGTGTGTATGTGTGTGTGTGCATGTGGGGGTGATGCAGGAGTGGAGTGGGACAGGATCAAGGGATGGAATTAGTAAACTTCATCTGGAAAACTTCCTTGCATCTTTGGTGATGATGATGGCGATCAAACTTAGACAAGAATTCACAATGCTCCTGTTCTTTGTCCATTCAATAATACACGTTGAGAAATTTGGGGGTTTTGGCCTATATTCAGTATTGTGTTTGGATTTTTTTATCTGCTCCTCTCATCTTGTGATTATTTGAAGGCCTGGGTCCAGTGCTTGTGTGTGTTTGTCAGTGTTTTTCCCCTGACGCTCCACTGCGCTGCCGCTGGTCCAGGCACGGTGCCAGTCGATCAGGTTTCACTCTGCTTGTGTTTGCTTCTCCGGCTTGGCAGAAACCAATAAACACTACACTCCCACCCATATACTTCCGTCTCTGTCTCACCCTAAAAAAAAACGAAAAATGTCCAGTCTTGCTCTGCCAAGGCACAGAAGGCATTATGAATTGATTTTTCTTTTTTCTCCACTCTGTGCCCTCTTAGCTCACATACTTGGAAGTTGGCAGCTAAAGCTCAAACACCAGGCTATTTCGTACATCACCGTAACTAGATATTTTTTTCTGTGATGCCACCAAACCTCAGTCGCCCATTTGTCTTTGGTGAGAACACAACGTGACTTTGGGGTGGTCGTTTGGCGTTTGAGCCCAGGCCACCTTCTGCTGAGTGTTTGAATCGGGACATATCTGGATTGAATTGCTGCTCCGCTCCTTCACTTACTCCCATCTCCAGTTGTTTCATGTGGTTTGCAACTGCAGCACATGTGACTTATATTGTTCTGCTCACAGTCTGACCCCCATCAAAGTCATTATCATTGTATATTAGATCAGTTGGCTATCAACAAGTTTCTTATACTCACATAATAGTTTTTACATGAAATTATACAGAGCACTATTTCATCATATCTAGAATTTACAAATATATACATGAGTTGTGAACATATTAGACGTAATTTTAGCAAGCTAAGCTAATTAGCATCAGCTTTCAGACTAAAAGCTAGACCTAACTTATCTTACTAAAAAATGTTACAGCATGCTTATCTTCCCACATATTCAATGTCGTGACGCATTGATTTGTGGGAGTGCTGAAAAGAGGAAAAGCTCATATTATGTTCATTACAGGGAAGGAAGCTGACAACACGTCTCGTGGAAATGCCTTAAAAAGTTTGACTTAAGTGCATCAGAAAGGCAGAGCTGATGTTTTGGCTACAGTAGAAGGGTTTATTTTTCTACTATTCAGACACATTGTCTACTGTCTAAGAGATCTAAGAGTTGTATCAAAAAAGATTTCCAGTGTACTAATCATTGATGAACACAGACCCCCCCACCCTACACACACACACACTCACTTTTCAAAATTATGTATTTCTCAAAACTCTGACTCAAATTAATCATCTCCACATGTGAAAAAGCTGCAAGCCCTTATATCTGTTGAACAGTGGAGCAGACGTCTTTTTCCTGTATGAGAGCTCTTATCTGGCTCTTTATCTTTACTGACAATATGCCACCATGCCTCCATAAAGGCAGACCTCAGTGTTTTGAGACTACACAGTTATGAGCCGTGTGCTATGGCCATGTACTGTATACGCAAGGCTACAAACGTCCTATGCACATGCAGTGTACATGGGTAGATGCATTTAGTCTAAATAAAATGGAAACTTACCAGTCTGACTAGTTGCTCTCTGTGGAGAGCAACACAAAGAGCATGTCACTTAAGGAAAGTATAGAGGTACATACATCTTCCACAGTCTGGTACAGTTGCTTTATTTGACAACATGCAAACTATGTTTATCTTACTCCTATGTAGTTATGTATGGCATTTGCACAAGCATTAGGCTAAGTTTCCACATCCAACAAACCACAACACAAAAGAGCTTAACTGTGTAGACTAATTCACTAATGGTTCTTTTATGTGATTATATGTGACAATGGACATGAGATACTGTAGAACACCCCTTTTTCCTTGGATAAATAATCCTCATTAATGAATTTTCTGACGGTTATTTAAAGGCCACGTTAGCTTGACCTCTTCTTAGTTTCTCTCTCTCTCTCTCAAACTCCTTCAAACCATATCACCCTTCCTTCTTCTCACAAAAACCTCCATAAATCACTTTCCTGTAAACAGTAGTGACACGCAGCCTGATGTGTACTTCGATATATATTTAGGAGACCACAAGGCCTGAAATTTGAGCCCAGCTTGTGTTTGGGAGACAAACTGTAGCAAGCCGTGGTGCTCACATGTGTTTTGGGTGCAGGCTTGTTCCTGTGCATGTGGTTTGTGTCTCTCCTATTCCTCTTGCAGAGCTATAAATATATGTTGTACGTACACGTGACATCGAGCTAATTTGTTCTTATTGTTACAAATTGTGTTGTCGCACTTAAGCATGGTAATGCTACTCGAAACAATAACATCAAATCAGACGGGGCCGCGACTGGAGCAGCTGCATGACGCCACTGCTTGCCTGTTCGACTGCACAGAGTGACTCAGTGGGAATGGCTCGTGGTGTAAACACACTATTGGCAGGACGTATGGCATGAGCCTGCACACAGACCTACTGGAATGGCAGTTAAAGAAGGCTGACCTCATAGCACAAATAACTTTGAGTAATTAGGCTTCACAATAAATGCCATTCTTTAGATGAGGTCAATACTTTTATTTAGAAGTCATGATATCACATAATACTACTATCTTTAGAGCATTTAATTGTGTTGTTATATTGCTGTCTGCATCGTGGCTCAAGGACAAAAATACAAATAAGGAAATAAAAAAATAACAAATATTTGTGTGATCCAACATTATAGCTTTACTAAACGTGCAGTTCAAAGGCTGGTGTTTGTTGGGGTAAGACTACGTAGGATTAGGATTCTCTGGTGAAAAGCAGCGGTAGGTGTCCCTTATATCCACTGTGATATTAGGTACGCTGTGTTATCCTTATTGTTTTATTCTCATAGTATATCTGCATGAGCATGCTACTGATGCTATAATTGATGAGAAAGAGAACTACCAGCCCGTAAACATGGGTGTGAAAATAATTTTTTAGTGAATGTTTTTCTGCAGAACTAAACTGACTTATTTTTCATCAGTTCTCGTCACCATAAAACCAGTTGAGGCACATTTAAAGTTTTTTTTTACAAAATAAGTATTAAGGACATAATGACTTAAGGACTTAATTGCATGTGCGCGCTTGTGTGTGTGTGTGTGTGTGTGTGTTTGTGTATTTGTAAAGATGAATGAATGCTTTTCATCAGGTGTCAGCTGGGTCTGGGCCTGTGTCGCCCTCTCAACACCAGCTGACAACTGGCAACCGGGCTCCTGAAACCCAGGAGAAGTGCTGAAAAATATCTCTGATTACACCCCATTATTAATTGTGTGAGTAACAAGCAGAGACCAGAGTGATCATTTTTCTAAGCTTTTTATTTTGGCCCGCTACAAACCAACCTTTACCCTTCAGTTATCTCACTAATCCTATCTCATCCCTTTCCTGTCCACATTGGCTCAGTAATGTGGCTCTGAGCTTGACCCACAATAGCAGAGAGGGTAAAAAAAGGCAGGAAGAAGGGATAAGTGGGGAATGAATAAGGGACTGGGGAAAGATTTAAGGGCCCCACTGGTGGTGACCATGAGGGTGTTCCCCATGGATCAGTGCTAGGCCCAGGTGCACAGTTTTAATGAAGATGGTGGAGTTAGAGAGAGGAGAATATACTTTGAACACCCCGTCCCCATGTGAAGTTTCACTCAACACAGTGGCCCTCTTTGACCCCAGATTAGTTTCTTTTTCCAGGTTTAGAAGCAGGATACTGACCCCGGTATTCCCCCCTCCACTACCTGAACACTAAGAGATAGCCTTGTTTCCCTGGGGACAGATATTGTGGTCGCGCCTGTTGTCTGAACTAGAGCCATCTTGGATATCTAACAGTGAAGTTGCCCATCTGGCAGAGCAGACAGGAAGCTTTGTTTTCTGTCCTGACCCATCCATCCTGTCCTTTGTAATACAGGATTTTTTACATGGTATGTTGCATATTGTTTGTCTTTCATGTTTGGAGCATTATCGTCAGTAGCACGTGTATTTATGGTGTTTGTACAAAAACGTCTCATGGATCATGCATGCATCCCAGGTACAGCTTTGTTCTTGCCGCTCATGCATTATAAATTTCAAATATTTTCTTCATGACTGAATGAATTACTTCCAAAGAAGATATGAAACATTAATAAGGTCAGCACCATGGAGTGCTTGCATTTTGCACATGTTGCACCTGTGTTTTTTTTCTGAGTGTTTCTGTATCTGTCTGATCCAACATAATAATAGCAATCTACGCACAGAGCTCAGGAGTGTTTCCTGATGAGAGGCTGGGTTTACTCGAGGGCATTAACACTGTTTGTTCTAGATCGCTGCTTGTTTGTTTTGGGACTGAACGTGTGCTCGTGAGCTTGGGCAATAGCTGGCAGAATTGTCTTCTACTAATTATGCTGGAGTTGACGATGTAGCTCCTCAGAGCATCCGCCTCTTTCAGATTTGGGTGAGATAAGTGTGCGGAGGGAGGGGAGGTGTGACTGGAAGTGGTGAAAGGGTGTTTGCTGGCTGAGAATGTGTCTGTGGTTGCGCACACCTTGTCTGTGGTTTCTTTCCATCTTTCTCTCTCACTCTTTTAAGACTGTTTGTACCGCCTGCCTGTGTTATCTCTCCTCATACCTCCATTGGCTTCCTAGCACCTGTTGATAAAAGACATCCTCACTTGTCAGCAGCAGCCACCCAGCCACTCATGGGCCCGGTCCTTAGAAAAGCCGCTAACTCTCTTTGAATGTGTGCAACCCTCTTTATAGTTACTTTCTTTTCATGTCTCATCACACATCCCCTCTACTCGGTCTGATTCAGACATTTCCCTGAGTAACAACGTACAGGGTGTGGTATATCATATGATTGGCATGCACAGTGTAGTTTTGTTGGAGGAAAAGCCTTTGAAATGGAGTTGTACTACATATGTGGCTTCGCAGAGTTTGTTACATCAGAAAGGTATGTTATTGATATTATAGGGATTGTTTCAGCTTTATTTCAGTATCAACAAACCTGCATGAATCTCTCTCCCTACTGTACTTTAAAAGTGTAAAGACCAGATGCAGTGAGACTTTTAGAAGAAAAAAGACTCGGGAGATCCCTTCAGATCCTACACTGCCTTTTGTTAAGTATAGTCCTGTTGGTCCTGTAGGTGTGTGTGTGTGTGTGTGTGTGTGTTCCAGACAACAGTGTGTTAAAGACATGTGTCTAAGGTGAATAGAGGTGGCAGGGTGCTAACAGCTTGAGACAGGTTCCAATTGGTGAGGTTACAATTGGTGTTAATGGATGCCTTCCTAAAGAGCATATCACAATACACATTAAACACACCCCCAGCCTGCTTCATTCAGCTTGTGCTCTGTCTGTGTTTAGCTGTGTTTCAGGGTGTATTTATGTGTCAACCACAAATTGATTGAACTTCTTTTCTAGCCAGCAGAGCAACAGGCAGCGTGTTGCAGTATGCTGTACTGTGTGGATTCAGTTCTGACAAACAGAGATGCTATCGTTTTGACCCATGCAGTGGGCAGCAATACATTACTTTACTTTGCTTGGCTTACAAGGAGCTAGCGCTGTGTGTCTGGCTCAGGGACACACCTGGTGGGGGATGAATTAGGAGTCAGACGGGGTTTTAAACCTACAACCTTCTGCATCCCAGTCTGACGCTTAACCCATTGAACTACCAGGCGGCAGTCACATACAGAACAGTCTACAGAACAGTTAAACAGAAAATGTTAGTGTTTTTATTCTAAGCATAATTCTTCTCGAAGCCGTGCTGTATCTTTCTTTAGTTAAACTATTGCATAAATAAAATCATGCACTTTATAGGGGTAAACTAATTCTCTAGAATAAAAATTCTAACAGTTTTTTTGTTTTCTGTACAATGTCACTGTGCTCATCATAAGATGACATCAAAATAAATATATAGAACTATAAATAAAATAAGACACAAACAAACAAATGAAAAATAAATAGCGGTTCTAGTTTAGTAAAACACTTTAGTTTGCATGATTGTTACTTGCAGCACTGGTTAGGCCCAGTCAGGCTAACCCGGAACACAGACCTGCTCAGCTGACACCTAGCAGGGTCTGGGAGCTGACAAATGGAAAACGCCTGAAGATGAATGAAGTACAATTACCCGAGGTAACAAATGTTGCTCGTGATTTATGCCCAGCTCGGGTTGCTTTATTTTCACCTGGGTACAATTCTCCAGGAGGACAGTGGTAGTGGTGCAAACCCCGCGGCTGCTCTGTGCTGATGCTCAGACACCGAGCTGCAGACATTGACTAATGGGCTATGTGAGACCACCGCCATTGTTATTTACCTCATTTCTCCTCGCCCGAACACTGTCTCAACAACGTCAAGGCCAGTCATCATCCTTTGAGATTTCTGTTTCTTTTTTTAAGTCTCTGTATGGGTGATGCCAGGGGCCCCCTAA
This sequence comes from Microctenopoma stevenorrisi, assembly GCA_032270685.1. Taxonomy (NCBI): domain Eukaryota; kingdom Metazoa; phylum Chordata; class Actinopteri; order Anabantiformes; family Anabantidae; genus Microctenopoma; species Microctenopoma stevenorrisi. Next base: position 3,840,850 of record JAUMTR010000027.1, on the reverse strand, counting down.
CTCGCTGCTTCTTAAGGCCCACCCATCGGTGCCCCGGGGCAGAGGAGAGAGAAGGAGAAGGTGAGAGGGGAGAAGGTCAGAGTAAAAGCTTCAGGCACTGTGAAGAAACACACTTTGCTGTGTTTTCACTTGTCTGCTTGATGAACTATCATATGCTCAACATGGCTGGGGAAGGAAAAAAAAGGACACGGTTTTGATACTATAGTTTTAAGTGTGAGGGAAATAAATGAGTTACAAAACACATTCAAATATGGTTCTGCTGACTTCTTTTAACACCTGAGGTCTCAGTTGTCTTGATTAATTTTCCAGTAAATGCAATCACTTCATGCTGTTTACATAAGCAGTGCCAAAAGTGATTTTCAACACCTCTGTTGCTTGAATATGTCAACATTTGTGTGTCTCAGTAGAAATAATGCACTGCTTATGCTAAATGCTTTTTCTAAAGTGTCCTGATACACTGTCTACACATTGTGTGCATAAAATCATAAGAACATGTACAGATAGAAGGAGGGACATTGAATTAAATCCCTGATCACCTTTAACTCCATGTAAAAAGGCCCAAGCTGTTTGTTGAGAAGCCCTGAGACCGCGTCGAAGTTCTCATCTCACTCATTACACATGAGTTATTACTGCTTTGATATCTTGGCTCAGCGCATGTGAGAGTTGTGAGATTTGTGAGATTTGAAACACTAGTTGTGTGCAAGTAGAAAACGTATTCTCTAGTTACAAACCTCTGGCCAAGGTGGTCCCTCTCAGACTCCACACACTAACCTAACCAGACCTGCAATTCATATTTACAGTGGAATTTACGGTTTCTCTCCCTATCTGCCTCACGGGATAACAAATGAGTAGTGCAATATATTTATCAGGACCACAATAATTGCGAAATAAAGAGTAGTCTTTTTAAATAAGCGTTACAAATTTGGCTCCTCACAAGAGGTCCTAATTTGTCAGTTCAATGAAATTAATCACCTAATTGAAAAATGGTTCCACGGAGACTTGACTGTCAACAGAGGCGTGGCAAAATGATATAACTGATAATTCAGTGAAACCATTAACCCAAGCAGCTATTATTGTGATAAATCATGCAGGAAACCTAAACAAGCCCAGCTCAGTGGTTCACTATTAATAAATATTACCCAATTGTAACCCTGTGTGATTTATGGAGTGTTTGGTAATCATACGTAGTGCAGCCTCTGAAATGTTGAATACATATAAACATGTATCGAGTTTCTCTTTTCATTGCCAGGGTTCTTTCTTGTTCATCAGCCTGAAGGTGTTACATAAAACATTTTAACAACGACTCATTAACTGGCTTCATGATTCACAATTCATTTTATTTTACAATTGGAGTAATTTTGTTTTTCTAATTTTGTTATGTGTTAGATTGCTTTTGGTATTTGGCACCCATCAAAAATTGTGTTCCAGTAATGATCAGAATAACTAGGGGGTGGTTTCAAGCTTTAACAATCTGATCAGTAACAGGAAGTGACATTTTAACTAGGTAAACACTTCCTCTTGTTGAAATACATATATATAGTTTTTTAATGTTTGCCCCAGGGGGAACATTAGGTGACATTGTTTAGTCTTCGTCTCCTGTTAGAAATTGCAGGAGTCAAATGTGCTGAATTTGTTCCTAATTTAAAAGGTAAAAAAAGGAAAAACATACATTTTCTTATTACAAAACAATCATCTTCTTTTATTAAATGAGCAAAGATTTCTCAAAGTTAAAAAACTACCATTCTTATCAGATCAGTGTCCTTGTTAACGTATGAATAAATCTCTAACGGTTTCAGACTGACTTAAAAATGCACTATTGTTCATATAGCTGCATGTTTCACGTGCACCATGTGAATATATGTGGAACAGAAGACAGTGAGTTAGTGAGTGATCATCTGGTTGCTATCAAAGATGGTGGACTTCCAACCTTAGCAAGAAGTTGTTAGAGAGATGACCTAAAGATGGTCATGGTTAAGGGATAATGCCGCGTTGTTAGGGTCAGAGAAATAGCACTATAAATAAATAAAAGCACAAGCAAACAAAGAAAAAATAAATAGCGGTTCTGGTTATGAAGTGTGCATGATTGTTTCCTGCAGCACTGGTCCCATTTACTCACAGAAATTCTCCTGCAAACACACGTTGTGCCACAGTGGCATGTCTCAGGCAATCACAAGGTTTTTTGAGGAGCTGAATTATTGGGGGACGTGGAAATGTTGGCTGCGGGTCCTGTTCATCTTCACTCCTCCTGCCATTTGACCGGGGAGATGCCTGTCACATTTCCTGCACTGCATGTCAGAGACACCTGTTTCCTTGTGCGGCCATTGGCTTGACCTTACAGACACAACACAATGGTACACTCACTCTGCCGGAGCTGAAGCTGACATCTGGGCCACTGAGACGGAGGTAAACTTCAGGTGCATGCTTAGTATTTGGGGTAATGTGGCTCATTTCTCTGCAGGCACATAATTGTAATGTGGCAAATGCATAAACCAGATCTGGTTACACAACAAGCATCGATGTATAAAAGACTACAGACACCAACTCGGATTATTTTTTATTCGTGTTTTATGTTTTATGTTTTATGTAGCACTCTAACGTTGACCTCTTCCATTTTCCTCCGTCCGGTTCCTCGTCTCTGCTTCCTTTCTCTTCTCAGTCCCCTAATTTAACGCAGAGTGAAAGTTATATGTGACCTTTCCAGCTAAGTGCTCGAGGCAGGGCTGTGGCCGATGGCTGCACGCGTCACTTAATGTTTGCATTCAAAACACCAGGCTTCACACGAAAAGTAGCCATTGTTTAGCTGCACAGATAAATACTGACGGGACACTTCCCGCAGAACCACTGTCTTTCCCTGCAGCTACGCGCTGTTGACTGAATGATTTTTTTGTGGTAGACATCAAGTAATCTAGTGGTACTTCTTTTTTGGGGGGTAATTTAGATATAAATAAATAATACCAACATTTCTCCACTGTTTTTTTTTTTTTTGTGCAAAACCAGAGCACTCTGCTGAAAAACATCTTTCGCCCCAAGGGAAACCGTCTCAGTTCCTGTGCAAATAAATAACAGCACATGCAGTCAAGACAAAACAGCAATTATCTCTGAGCGAGAGAGAGAGAGAGAGAGAGAGCCAATGTAGTTCACACACATATATTTTCATCCTCACCACTGCTCTGTCTTTACATGTTCTCTGCCTCTGTTTTTGTGGCACAGTTTGCGGTTGGCTCCTGCTGATAAATGTACACAGATTTACGCGCTGAACTTCTCCGCGCCGTTTGCTGCTGTGTTTGCATAAATATTGTTTAACACTTTGATGATCAGACGATCTTTATGGACTGATCCCTCAGCGAGAGACTGCCGTTATCCCAAGAAACACAGCAGGAGTTCATTTTGAGTTCTGTTGACACTAAAGTCTGAGCTGCAAACCGTGTCTGTGCAGTTGTTCCAGCCCCTGTCCCTCTGCATAGTCCGGGGTACAAACGCTGGCATGTTGCTGTACAAATATGAGTTGTTGTATAAACTCAGTCTTAAGCCTGGCTGACAGCTCGGTTTGATTTTTTAAGATGCCTCGCATGAAAGCATCTCCACCCTGTTTTAAGTAATAAGAGATTACGTGTAATTGCCTGGTAATGGCAGCTTGGTGTTCCACTGCTGAGGCATTGTAGGTCATTGTGTTTTTGACCTAAAAACTTTTAATCCTCTCTCAATATATCAGTTGGTTTATTGATCAGAACAGAAAGAGACATCACTGACTTAGCAAGGTCTGAGCAAAAATAAAAAAACGAGTCGCTCTGCGTCATCTTTGCGCGAAGCTGTGCGTGGGCATGCGCTCCTGTTTGCACAGATGTGTGTCAACTTGCATGTGGACACATAATGTACAGTGTGTACAAGCTTGTGGGTTCTGTACTTCTAATGTCAATTTGACGTTCCAGACTGTAGTATCCTGTAGTATTTGGATACTACCCGGATACTGGTCAACTGTCCGGCTGTGCTTCTGTGTTCATGTGTGTTTGACTTGTCGTTAACGTTGAAATTCTTGCGTGACATTTAAATACTTCCACCTGATGGCTGCTAAGTGCAATAAAATACTCTCATTTTCCTATTGTTACATTTTTCTTCAACACTTTCTTCTTCCTCATAGAAAACCAGTGACTACATCGCTCACATTAAAGCTCGAGGGACATTTCTCGAGGCAGTTTATCAGATTTATCAGATGGTGGCCTGGTAGCTCAATGGGTTAAGCGTCAGACTGGAATGCAGAAGGTTGTGGGTACGAACCCTGTCTGACTCCTAGTCCATCCCCTACCAGGTGTGTCCCTGAGCCAGACACCCAGCGCTAGCTCCCTGTAAGTCGTTTAAAGTTCAGTGTAGTGATTTGATTTAAATGGCACACAGCTAGAAAGCCTGTAAAACCCTTTTCTCCTGCTTTGCTAATTCAGAGGTATAGTTGCTTATGATGGGGGAAGATGATGGCTGCTTGCCAGTAAAAATCTGTGTGTGTGTGTGTGTGTGTGTGAGCACGCAGCCTGTTTTTCAACTCATTTCCACTCTTCCATCTCTTGAGCGGCTGTATGTGCCTTCAGTGACAAACCTAAAGGAAATAAACACAACTACAGTAAGAGATGGATTAAACCTGCAGCACCCTGTAAAAAACATTACTGAGCTGCTCTCAGTAATGTTTTTCTGCACGGAAAGCTGAGCTTTCCTCTGTGGTCTGAGTGAGTGTTTGTGATGTGTACTTTTTATACTTGAGCAGTAAGCTCTCGACAGTCCAGGCACATGTGAAGGATGGGTTTGCTTGCACCGCTGCCAAATCACAGTTGACTTTTGAAGGTCTCTGACCCTGAGATAAATGACCGTCTGCAGCAAATTATTTTATATTTGATTACAGTGCAGTGCTGCTACTCATACCTGTGTATGGAGAAGATGATATGTATGTGAACCTGAGTGACCTCAGCACTACAGAAAATACAGTGGGTAGTTGTTTTAGAAGGATTTTGAACAGTTATGACTTCTCAGAGAATTAGAATGAATTAGAAAAGAACATTTTAATTTTTTCCACAATAAATACTTTTTTCTACACATATAAAGTAAATAAAACAAACAAAATAAAAATATATTCCTTTGGATAAGCACTAACCTAATTTCACTTTAGTCCCAGTCAAGGGATCTTTTCACATAGACACGTTGATCGAGTTTTTCACAGTAAAAAAAGCATTGCTGCCATGTTTCTTCTTCATTAGCACTGCTTATTGCCAGCTAAGAGCAGCAATGGAGCTTGTTTCCATTGCTATTCCACAAACATGCAGTAGTCTTTGTGTAATTTACCTGAGAAGTCAGAAAGCAGCATGTCCAGTCATTGCTCAGCCTCATCACTGATTGGCTGGCTGCCTCCTTCATTGTTGTGAGCTTAAACTGAGCAGTAGGCTGTACTGATTAGCTGTTTGGAAAAGATTTAGACCTGTCACACACACACACGCATTTGCACAGTGGTTTTAAGGCACAGGGATTATAAAGAGTGAAGTGAAAATTCCTGTTTGGGAGATCTGCTGAGGCTTAGTTTTCCCCATCACACATGTCACAGTGGAAAAACTCCCAGGAGGAGCTGGGGATCGAAGCGTCAATCCCCCACTAGTCTCACAGTAAACACAGAGGTATTCAGTGCCCCGAACGGTGCTCTCTTAGTTTCTTTTAGCTCAGCTTCTGTTTCTTGCCTGTGCCTCTCTGAATTGTAATGTTGCCATGCAACTATATACCCAATGCTTGCAGCAACAACCTCCCTGAGTATTTTTCTTGACATAAAAGCCAGTGGATCAAATGCTTTCACATCCATGGTTGACTCTGACTAAGCTGCAAAATCTACTGCTCTGCAAAAATAGATCTTAACTCCAAGGAGAGCTCATACCGTGCAAATCACAGTGAGTGAGTCGGCTTGTTGTAATAATGAAGTAAAGATAAATCTAAGAATTGTCACTTGCATAAATATAAAACAAAATAAATGTAAAAAACTGAATTTATTTGTAATGTGACACATGCAATTTAAAACACTAGGTCATGCATATGCAAAGAGGGATTTATTTCCTCCTCAGTGAAGTAAAGCATCAGAGTCCCTCCTTTAAGAAAAGCCTGTTGTTATGTTTAGAGAGCGCTGCAGCTACAAGGGAACAGTCATTACAAAGCAGCAGCACTTGAGTGACTAAGCTAGATGTCATCGTCTGAGAGCGGGAAAGAAACTGCAGGGGCCTGCAACAACGGAGCGAGCACTGCTCAACTCACCACAGACTGTCAGCCACACAGTCACCCAAAATGGCTGTGTGTGTCAACACCTCCAAGAATCAGTGTTCCTGCTGTGTGTGTGAAATGAGTGTTGTCCCCAAAGCGTGCAGCAACACACTCCAACAAGGGAGCTAAAGAGCACAGAGGAGGATATTTTGCAGGAGTGTGCACTTGCTGTGTCATTATCTACGATTCCTTTATGTCTGATGTTTGTTTGAGGTGTGTAATTGCACTGAAATGTGTGTGAATAAATGTCAATGTGTTTATTATATATAAATTATTAGCATTCACTTGTTTAGCATCTCGCTCGTTAACGTATCGCACCGTGCACGAATAAATGTACAAGCTGTACGATGGCCCTAGCATGAAGCATTGTTTTATGATTAATTCTAGTGGTAAGTTTGATATTTGGGGAAGTATTTTAGACAATAGTTAGCTTAGCATAAACACTGGAAGCCCAGGGTGTGTGTTTATATATGTATATAGAGGTCCTTCTCAAAAAATTAGCATATTGTGATAAAGTTCATTATTTTCTGTAATGTACTGATAAACATTAG
>JAUMTR010000027.1:3812806-3829568 GCA_032270685.1 Microctenopoma stevenorrisi | reverse complement strand
AGTATAGTCTGCATGTGTATACACGTATGTATAGTATAGTCTGCATGTGTATACACGTATGTATAGTATAGTCTGCAGGTTCAGTCGAGACGTTTGATTTTGATACAGGATGTCCACAATGAAGACATTAATGAATAATAAACCTTTTAAAATGCAGCGTTGACAAAGAAACTACTTTTCCCGATTTGTGGTCTGGAGGTGGATTTGTCAGCTGGACATAAATATTGCCGGCAGAGACTATATGTCCCCCTCAGAGAGCTAGAGAACCTGCTCCTCACTACTTCTGGACGTCCGGACAAACGACTGTTTCATTTCAAAATGAGGTCTGGAGACACCCAACACTTTCTTCCTTCTTGGAGTTTTTGGGTGTCTGGACGATGTCAGTGTTACGCAGTAAACTCAACACTCCCTGTGCTGACTCCTTGTCTGATAACACAAGCCTGCTGCTCACTCCCTGACACCTGCTGCAACTCCTACCCTGGGACAGTATCACGGGCCTTACAGAGCTATCCTCTGACCAATATTTCCTGCTATAAACGTAACTGGCATGGACCCGCCTGAGATGTGCTGCTGAACAGTGATTTATGCTCCTTTGGAACTGTGTCTTTCAAAATAAAAAACACATGCAAACCTAAAAAGACTATCAAACGTTCACTTTCACAGCAACGCTAGGACGAACTTCTCGAATCTGAATCATTTGTCGTTATTTGTCCGACACAGGGCTCATATTTCAGAGTTTCCTTCTCGGGTTCTCACTATCAGTGCTTCATCTTGAAAGACTCTCTGTCAAAGGCCTCGATTTCATCCCTGACTGAGTTTGTCAGCTTGTAGTAAAAAAGACAGATTAATCTACTGTTTATTTAGCGTGCTAGGACAATTTGTCAGCGGAGAGGGATATCGGATCCTTTCTGCTGAACATACCAGTAATGTCACACCGAAACTTACTTGTCAGGTGCCTTTGTGTCCTGTTTCATACATTCAGAGTGAAGCTAGTAGGAGCTGCAACAGCTTGCTTAGCAACATTACCCAAAGACAAACAGGTCAAGGGCCAAGTTAGGAAACACTGACAAATGGCACAAAATGTGTTGAAAGAATTCATCTTTGTTTATATCATTTTTAGTTGGTCTATTACCAGTGTTGTGTTTAAGCTATTAAAAGGACCACTACACCACTTATACTCTTGATCAGTACAAGATGACATCATATTGACGAAGGACATTTTCACACACATAACTTTAGTATTGATAACTGTAAGTAAAATGCACTCGAGTGCAATCCCACCACCTACTATGACCTCAATAAAAAATATAGTTGAATTATAACTTTTCTGACAAACATAAACAGAGAAATTATAACCATGTAGAAGAAAAATTTTCTGTAAGTGTACCAAGCATGCCAGTCTGGGAAGTGACACAGCTGCAGGTTTATGCCCTATATCACGCATGTACTGTGGCTTTAACAGATTGATGCAGTCCGCAAAGTCACATCTACGACAATCAGAAAAGGCTCAAAAGAGGCTACGGAGAAATGGAAGTGGAATATATCTTCTTTTAGGGGTTTGATCCATTCTGGCCTTTCTCGAAGTAAAATAATTATTGGATGGAATTAACCCATAAAGAAACATATCTGTGAAGGTTCTCAGTCATCCAATAAAGAATTCACCAGCAGAAAAAGTAATTGTTGAATTGTTTATGGAATATTTAGCAGACTGTGTGCCGGAAATCTACCAGCATTATAAAGAATGACTTTCTGGTTGGGTCATGGTCAGGTCATGAAACTGAGAGGTAACTACAGGCCCCCCGGATTACTGTAAAGTGGTATGGTGTAATTTAGTATAATCTAAGTGCAGCCAGCAGCAGCACTGGTGCTACTACAGCTACTCATTTACCTTGAAGCCCGCATCTGTGCCCATCCTAACTTGGTTATGCACATGCTCTGTTTATGACAACAGTGATTCAAGTAACAGAGACGTGGAAACCTCCAGGTCTGTCAGCCGTTTCTCTTCCACTGTAAAAAGTTTGTGGCAAAGAGTAAGGTGGCTCACATCACCCCAATGATTATTTCTTTCCTCTGGAGCTTTAGCCAGATTTCAACCATAATATGGTCAATACCTGGCCTGCACCATACATATAAATGCTGCCAGCAACATGTGCTGAGCTTTTCTCTTAAAGAAAAACTCACGGGTTATAGCACCAGACCTCGACTGCCAACATTAACACAGAGCTACACCATGTTCCCTAACATCGGCCAACACCAGCGCTCCTCACTCCGGCGCGCTGGGCTGTCAGAGAGCAAAAGGCTCAGAGTGCTGTCACTTTGAATGACTCCATGAATAGGACTGGGTCTTTTAGAGCACACTATTTGGCTGTAAGCTGTTTTGACATGAGCCCTAATACCGCTCTTGCACTTGGCCAAAGGTTTTGGGTTCAGAGCCCTGTTCATGAAGGGAGAAACTGTAGGGTTTGGCAGCTAACAGCCTGCAGAGACCAGAGTAGTGCTTTTCTGCCTGGCTGAGAGGGAATGATTGTGGCATGTGGCTCTCACAGAGCTGGGACTGGGAGCATGTCACTCACTGCTGCTCCTCTCCCATTTCTCCCCCAACCATCTGTCTGTCTTGTTTGTGTGTCACTCAATTAGTGTGGTATCTGACTTACACTAGTGATCTATGTAATAAGACATCGACACATGTAACGTCGCCTGCTGCTTGCCTTTTTAATAGAAGTAATGAAATTGGAATAAATACAATATGACAGAAGCATCCACCTATGTTGAACTCTGGTGTAGAGAGAAGGATTTAAAAAGTGATATTTCATCTAGCCAATACCAATGTTATTTAAGCAAACCTCTGCTTTTCAACTGACATTACTTCAGTTTTACCTGAAAGTATAAATGTGCATTCAAACATCAGCATTTGCTGCTTTTATCAAAATTACCTTCTTATTAAAAAAGTAGTCAAGGTTCATTTGACTGGCAACTAAAAATGCATTTTTCCTGCTGTAATGAAATGTGGATGAACACATCCTGCTCAAGTCAAACCCAGCAGACAGTCAGTCAGGAAAAAGAAAACACAACCCATCGATTGCACCCACATTGTTAGGGAAATAATAAGTGTAGAGCTAAATTCATGTGCAGAACCAACTTATTTTACAACGTACATAACGACATTTTGAATAACATTACTTAAATATTTTGCCACATTTCAGAAAAATTCAATAATATAACTACAATGTTACTTTTGCCCTTGGATAATTTGTTCATCGAATAACCTATTCCGCATTGTTCATATGCATTTCATCCCCTGTCAATACAAAATAAGATAAGAGAAACTTTAAGTAAGTGACATCTTATTGCTTTGTTGCTACAAACCGTCCCACAAAACTACGTGTTGAAAATAAATGTAGAAGTAAAATCTTCCTCACATCAAATTACTCTTGATTGTAAAGGAATAGGGGCACGTGGATAAATCCTTAGCAGTGATAACGTGGACTCACTGAGGTAACATAAATACTGGCGAGCAGTGTGTGCAGATAAGGCTGATTTGATCCACTGTATGCACGGCAGACCAAAAGCCCTCTGACGCGTCTGCGTGTTGTCTTACAACAGACCACAATAAGGCCACTGCAGTCGGCTACCACAGTGAGTTATTCTCTCTGTCAAACGTGTTTGTGTTGACTTGCTGGTTTGTTTATCTGTGGCTTTTTCGCTTTGGAATTTGAGATGTGATCCTACCCTCACAGTAAACCCTGCAACAAAGTGAGAAAGTGTTCAAGTTTCCTCTGTTGGATTCTTTATGTGGCTATCACACGTAAAGATCATGAAATGAAATGTTGTTCCTGTTAGAGACGGGTCTGAAAGTTAAGATCAGTGACAGAGAATGTGAGTCGTTATTCGTGTTTATTCTGATCCTCCTAATAAGTGTATAACAGTGACTGGAAAATTGCTTAATTTGTACGTGCATGTGCAGATGTGTTATGTTATTATGATTTTCAACTAACTCCGCTGAGATGGTGCATGCATAAAACACTCTTACTGAAAGTGCACGTGCCCAGAGCGACTGTGTAGCCGGCTGCAGATTCGAAACAGTCATATTTTTTAGTCCCAAACTGAGCTGTGCTGACTCACTGCTTTAAACTCAAACAAAATGATGAGCCAAACTTCTCTCTGTCTTTCCAAGAAAGTAGAAAATAATTTCGTTCCAGGGAGCTCAGAAGCCTGAGCTATGCATTACTGCCATCTAATGGTCAGCAAGCTGTGCAGCACGGACTTTAAAAGCTGTATGGTCTGAAACTAATCAGCTGGTCTCTGAACACTTGTATCATTTTGCTTTTCTACGTGTATAGAAGCACATGTCCACATTTGCATATAGATTTCTCCCAAATCTTTGATGTTTAGAAAGATTAAGCCTGCGCTCCACACAGTGCAACAGAGGAGGTCTCTCATTGAGGATTTTTTCTTTCATAATGTGCATATGTGTGTTCCTGGTGTTCCTTTTTCTTGCTAAGACACCTGCCCAGTCATGTTCTTGCAACAATTAAAATCAAGAGCTGATTCAACCTTATCTGATCAGCCCCTCCCTCCTCTTTTGTATTCACAGCTTAAAGCTCTTAAGTGCTTTTGTGGCTTAATTACATGTATCAAACATCAAATAATGGCTGCAGCTGGCTCGTGGCCGTGTGTACAATGTAATAACTCATAAATATTGCATTATCACAAAAGCGAGGCACAAAGGGGATGGCAAAGAGTATCTGTTTCACATGCGCTGGTCAAATAATGTAAGGAAATACTGGCTGAGCGGCAGTGGGGAGATAAACACACAGTTAAAAGCAGCTCGTGGATACACTGTATCCGCTGTCGGAGAAATTCACCTGCCGCCATCTCTCAGCGCTGCCATTCACAGTCTCGCCATTTCTTTTCTGCCAGTGCAAATTGACATGTCATCACTTGACTATATTGATCAAACCTCAGGTGCAAAGTGGAAGCCCTCGCTAGACACCTTACCTGCCTCTTTTTTTTCTTTGGCAAGCATTTGAAAGCCTCCCCGTTTCATCGTGATGTGAAGCTGCCTCTTTGGAGCTCTGTGTCGGTAAACACGAGGCTGAAAGCTGCCGCGAGCTCCTTTAGAAAACACTACAAAACATGCTTTAACTGTAGCTAGCTGGCTTTCAGTGCCGTACAAACACAGAGCTAATGCGATCCCAGCTCACGCTGGTGCCTGTGGTGGTCACACTAGTGTTGTCTGCTGACAGCTCCTGTTAAGACTCTATTGTGTGGACATGGCCGAGAAAGACAAGAGGGGAGGTAGTTAAAAGCACAAAGGGGACATGGGTACACACTCCTTTCTTTCTCTCTCTCATCACAGCTGCCTTTTCTTCTAGCTGCTGCTGTGTCGATCATCCGGGATGAATGGGGATCCCCAGGCCTCTCCTCAGCTTCTGAGGATGGAAGTTAGTCAAGGGTATGGAGAGGGAAGGGGGGTTGACGCACCGAACTCCTGGACTGCCAAAGACAGGTGCAGTCGAAGATATGAGAGACTCATAATGGTGCTGACAGATAAGGTGCTCTCAGAGACTTTGGACAGAGCTCAATGGCTTCCTCAGCCGCTTCGGTCTCACTCTACGTCTGGCCATTTGTCTCAGGCTAACTGCTGGAGCAAAGGTGCTGTTGTGCCTTGTCACTGTGCACATGTTCAAAGCAAAGGAAAGAAAAATAGCCATGTAGTGAGGATGTATCTGTTTCCTTCATAGTGTGATTCCAGTCAGTCTAGCTACACAAAAACATTCCACTTTCATAGGACGAGATTCAGTAACAGCAGATTGAAAACAAAGGTTTTTCCTAATACACATAAATCAATGGGATTTATGTCACAGTGATTCTTTTTTGAAAAGATAAATAGTCTCCTTAATTTTCATTTAGAAATTAAATTGTATGCTCTTAGACATAAGGATTACACATCATTTGTTATGACATAGATAGTGTTAATTGTTAAAATAAGGAAATTGATTGATTTGTGGTGGAGCTTTATCCATTCTCGCTCCACACATAGATTGATGCTACAGCCAACATCTGTACAGTTGTTCTGTGTGTAGAAACAAACAATCCCGTGGTGGAATCTGCTTTGACTTCTGTTTGAACACACCTTTGGAATCTCAATTTAAAATTTCGCTCTTCACTCCAACTTAGGGATTAGTTGTACAAGTATATCTCTTTTTTATGATTTGTCAGGTTCAAGTCAAGTCAACTTAAAGTGTCTAGCTATCACTTTCATCATGAGTTTAGTAGCCTCTTAGTCAGTCCTGTGTTACCTGGCATCGCACAGCTCGATGACACTTGTCTGTCTTCGATAAAACACAAGTCCTATCCACATGTGACATTTACTGTGCACCAGCAACAAATGAAGGTAAAAGTTTAAACTTTTCTGTGGGAATAATGTACAGATTACAAAGACTAAAACCTTAATCTTTTGTACCAATGTCTGTTCACCAATGTTTGTCACGTCCTGTTTTGAGAGACTTAATCAGACTTTCTATATTAAAAAATGCTAAAGGTCAGTGAGGTCACAGGGACAAAGGCCTTTATGAGAGGGGTGGAAGCCCTCCGTGCCAGGGATGACAGATGCAGAGACATGATTGGCCTGTTCCTGCATGGATGGGATTCGCTGTCAACAGGTCCCAATTAGTCCAATCAGAGTGGAAGGAAACGGCACAGAAAGGACACTTTGTTAGTGCCACTGTTTGTGAAGCTGGAGGCAAAAACAAAACACAATCCACCAGCTTGTAGCAAACTCTATGGGGGCAAATTATCTTGGATTTAGACTTGTTGTAGTATTGTTTTGTTGACATATGCTGCAGTGCGAGGGCTACATTGTGACAGCTTTTAATGTTGCCGTTGATGTAAATATTGCCTTCTGCTTTGCTTTTGCTTTTCTGAATAGGATTCAATGACCACAGCTACTTCCTGGCACAAATGTGTCATCGAGAGCCTTTCTGAAAGCGCGCAAACACAGCCATGGTCTGAGCAGCAGGCTGCTGTTCACATGAAACCGTGAGGAAAAAGAAGAGTGCACGCCCCAGAAAACGGATGCTGAGTCACATTTGGAAAATTAAACCATGGGCTGAAATTGTGAGAAAGGTTTGTGGAAAACGGCACGAAAAGCACCAGACACGGTGATGCTTCTAAAAAACGGCTACGTGAGCTTTTACAATGTCTCTCTTGACTTTATTAGATCACTGACTAATCCTGTATTAATTTAAACAATGAGCTATTCTGGGATTTTGATCTAAGTTGTTCAGGAGGCAGGGTTTAGTGAGTGATATTGACCCCTGACCTGAGGAAGTCCTTTAGACGGCGACATACTGAAGGTCTGATTCATGGTCAGCACATCAGTGGAGTCTTAATACGAGGGACGGCAGAGGTGAGGACGGAGAGAAAATTGTGGAGGTGGAGCAAGGATGTCTTCTGTCTTTGGAACTTCTACTCGTTTGTATCTTATATGCGGACCATCTCCGGCAACCAAAGGAAACATGGTAACTTTCCAATTTGGAGTCTAGCAGAAAAGCACTCATAGCACCACCTAAATGCATTTCACTGTCCCGGTTCAGATTTATTCACTTAATCTTTCTGGTATCTACACAGAGAGAAATGTGCTTCGTCTAAACGAAACCTCTCCATCAAATGTTGGTTTGTAATTCTTGGTGTAGACACACAGGGATTGGTGTGGATATAGTTTAGAGGATCTGTATCATTCTGTGCAGCATATTATTTTGGGGCTGATGGGCCCTTTAAAAAAATGCTTTCACTAATATTATGACAGGCGTCCTATTGGAGCGTATTGTTGTAAATGGCCAGAGGAGCAGACGGATGCCAGCCTCCCATGGCCTGATCCTGGATTCCCCACTTTTCCACTGTACAAGTGTACCGTGACACATGCTGACGACCACAGTGTGGCATGTTTTTCCACAGCGCTTCGCAGTTTGGTTTGGTTAATCTAAGAATTTCTAAACATTTATATAATATATATATATATATATATAAACATATATTATATATATATATATAGTATCTCATACTGCTCAGCTATGACGCTAATCATCCAGCCTACTGTCTGTTTATTAATGGCTTTATGATTACTCAGTTCCTGGAAAATATCCCTAGAATAAAATAGATTTTTTGCTTCCAGCAGCTGCAGCAGGATTGTGATAAAGCACAGCAGAAGGCATGAGTGACAGAATTCCTTCTGTCAGAGTGCCAGATTTGTCAGATGAATAATTATACAAGTACAACATGCAGGGAAACACACTCTCGCTCCGTAGATTTCTGTAACTGAAATGCAGTTGATAGAAAACTCTGGAAAAAGTGTGTGTGTGTGTGTGTGTGTGTGTGTGTGTGTGTGTGTGTGTGTGTGTGTGTGGAGGGGGACTATTACTGTGCTTGGACACAAACTCTTTCACTCCATTGTGTATTCGACCTCATAATCTGTAAATCTATTTACTGTGTGAGCGTGTTATTAGTGGAAAACACTGCCTATGTTCTCTGATGGATTATGTGTTATCTGCACATATATAACGTGTAATTATAACCCAACATGTACCTACTTTTCCACAGTGTCCTATCGTATAAAGCATTTTCACCATGTTACAATATGTTGTTTACATTTTGTGCATGTGTGGTCAATAAATCCGATTCTGATAATATGAGCGCTTTAAACTCTCTAAACTATCAGACAGTCTAACAGAAATGTGTAAATGATTTAATGAATCACAGCTATACTGTGTTGTTATATTCTTGAGCCACGCCTACATTTTTTTTCTTCGGTGGTCAAAACAAATCAAATACCCCATTCCTTAGATCAGACATCTTGAGGCTTTCTTTGCCTCGTGAAGGCAAGAAAGTGCAAAAATAACTTCTCTCTTTGACGAGTCCGTCCCTAAAGTGGGAAACAGCCTGAGAGAAAGAGTAGACATTGTTATGAAGTGCCAGTCATTGTGCTATTTCATTGTAAGGGGATACACTAAGCTCGGAGGTTATTTTAAGGTTCACAGTCACATCTGAGGGCCTCAAGGATCTCTGCTTTTTCTTTTGGTGCGTCTGAGGGACGACACTGAAGAATCTATTTAAGATCAAAGCCTGGAGATCAAACACTGCATCCATAGGAGAAAGAACACAGTCATATGGATCTCAATAACTGTCTGTCCCTAACAGCAGCAGACCCAGAGATGTGGCCGAGTGCTATAGGTAACCAGCTCAACAGGTACTGCAAGTACTGCAGTATGGGGACGGCGCTTTTTTTTCTCATGGTGAATAATCTGCTTTCTCGTAGTGGCCAATCACACACAGATCAGGCCTGTTCCCAAGTCTGAAGTCCAGAACAGGGCCAGACGAGGAACAGGCTGTGGAGTTCATAGATGCTGCCAGAGGATGAAAAGGACCGTGGGACAGGGGTATTAATTATCAGTGGGCGAATCAGCTCCATAAAGCTCCATACATTTTTTCCCTTTTCCAAAACATTAACCCCAAGGCATCTTTTGTTATGGGCCGAACACACAGTCTTACACAACCAGGCAGAAATGTTTAGGAGCCCTGTGAGATTTCCCCTTAAGGCAGCATTGTGAGAAACAGGGGGCTATATGTCATTTTATATGGAGTTTAAAAGTGACTCCTCTATCATTAGCTCCTTAGACTTTGAGAAATGTACGACCGGCCATTTTGGTGGTTTACTGGGCTAAAGAACCGAACCTGCTCTCCCTACATTTCTTACAGGAAACACACAACGCTGACTGCTTCTTCACAGATTCAGCACAGCCAGTGACCAGTTCACTCAGAGGAAAAGCTCTGGTATGAAATATCTAAAACGCCACGCTTTGTACAGACAATACTGAACTATTCCTTTATAAATTAAAACATTTTCATCTACAGTAAAAGAGCTGCGCATATATTTATTATTCCCTCAATTTAAAATTGAGTAGCAGTAAATGTATGAAAGAGAAAATACAAGAAACTAAGCACCACAGAAAAATGTGTATTTCTAATGCTGATATTGCAGACAGTAATATTGGTCATAACTAAACCCATGTAGGGCCATTTTACATTTTACAAAAGCATAATATCTGGGACAATTTTGATGCTGTGTGAAGGAGCTAAACAGAGCCCAGGACTATAACAATCATTTGTTGCCATGACTGTAACAGTCACATGCAGAGTGTGGCTGGTTATTTGGTGCCCAAGCCCAACGTGAAGCACAACACACTCGCTCAGCTCCGGGCTGTGACACAGAGGAAACAGATTTCTTTCCCAAACTCCCAGCTGCTGTCAGCCAGCTCCATTCTCTATTATTATAACTGGAGGTGATAAAATGGCGCCAGCTAAAAATAGAGGTGTCATTGATATCATTGCTCTTTTCTGTTTTCATTTCCAGCTTTGTTTTTTGCTGCTATTCTACTTAATTCTTAGTTTTAACATACAGTACACACTTTGTACAAAGCTTCTCAGACATTTTCTGTAGATTTCTCCCTTTAACCCAAACCTTTCTTTCTCTATTACACAGTGCAGCACATAGTGTAGTGTGACAGTAATGATCCTCTACGAGAAACACGGAGGAGTGTATATAAATATATGGATATAGTAATGGATATGATTCATGAAAGTATACTTTGAAGTCTAACCTCTAGAGAGATGCTTCACAGGTGTAGCTGGGTTTAGAAAACTTTTCCTGGTTGACTTCAGCAAACCTGGTGAGGAATTTGAAGTTGCTGCCATCAAGTAACAGTCTAACATCTCTTACCTCTGGCTCCCTCCTTCACTGGAGGTGTCTTTCCAGGTGAAGGAAGTGAAAATGGCTCTATCCTGAAGCTACATTCCTCCTGCTGGTCTGACTGACAGATCTGTTGCAAAGGAGACCTTTGATGCTATAATTGATGCGCTAACTAGTTTCTTCCGTTTTAACGCTCAGCAGAGGACTGAACACTACCACCTGCCAGTCAAACTCAATTTAGTGGAAGAGTCTATCTGGCCTGAAGCGCGGCAAGCTCCCAGTGCTCAGCATACCTGTTCAGCACTGATAGAAATAAAAAGAATGTCTGAGGGCTAAATGGTCCTGACAGAGTAATGAAACAGCAGGGAAGCTCAACACATGCAGCATACGCAGCCCATGTTAGTGCAAGTGTGTTTGTGGACTGCTGAGTGTCTACTGCAGTGAGCAACACCTTTCCAGTCTTTATAAGTCCCAGTATGCAGTTAAAGCAGCTACTCTTCTGTTATTCTTCCAGCAGCGTTTAGTCTACACTCACAGGACTTCTATTTACTAGCCAGCAGGACTCGTCGAGAAAAGCACTGCATAATAAAGTCAGTACAACGAACACAAATACACGCACATATGTTTTCACCAATAGATGTGAACATGAGTTTGCAGAGTTATGGGACGGCCATCAATGAAGATTTTTTTAATTTAATGCTACAAATACAAGTGTAGTGTTTCTTCTATGGTGGTGCATTGTGTAAAACATCACCTACAATTTTAACAACTTTTTGAGTGAACTCAAAACGAGTGTGGGAAGGAAAGTAGGAAATGATATATACATGCTTTAAAAGCAATTATTTTAACTCCAAATGTCTCACATGGGACTTCACAAAAGAATGTAGAGAGCCAGTGGGGACACTATTAATTATATACTAACTTTTATTTACTTAAATATCTAATAATAACTAAAATACATTCTATGCAGTATTGTGGTAAAACATTTAGTATATGTGTTCACAAACACTGTGTATTTCCTGTACTGTAACTTCTCTGCATACTAATCTGTTACTCGAACATTTGGCTGTTATGTCTCAGTCATATTCTGTGTTTCAATGAGTGCGGTCCCTCGAGTGCTGTATATTGTAATTTATGGCCAAACAAAAAGCATTGAGACAAAGACTTATTGGCCTGTGACTTGTTTGTGTTAGCTTCCCTATAAAAAAAGCATAACCTTGTCAGTTACAGCAGTGTCCAGACTAAAAAGTGAGCGAGGGCGAGAGTGTTTATATGAGTGTAGGGTTAGGAGGTTAAGATTAGTATAGTACATGGAAAATCAGCTGCCGTCCAGATGACCTTTTAGCGCACAACTAGGCACGTCTCTGACCTGCTGTAAGACAGAGGCAGATCTGTAAAATGACGTGCTGCCTAATGAAATACAGAAATACGAATAAGACAAAGTACAACATGAACTCTTAAATAGGCCGCACTAGTAGTGGTGAGCATTTACAATACTTGTACAGGAAGTAGATCTATCGGTCAAAATTCAAACTAAAGTAATGCTCGTACTTTTACTGTGTAGACTCTGGAAGTTCTTACTCTTAACTCTGTTACCATGTCCTATACTATAATGGCAGAATGGAAAACCAACAATGAAGGAGCTATACTGAAGGCTCATTTCCCGCTGTGGCCACCCACACTAACTATAATATATATGTGCAGTCCAAGCTGTGGATAAGAGCACTCATCAAATGACATTATAGATGTAATGAGCAACACACCTTCTCCTGTGTCAACATTAACAATGCAAGACATTAATTGTCCTACAACGTACAGCACATGTTCTAATGGAAATGGTATTCTCATCAATCCAACCACCACAATTCAATTTACGGATTTGCTGCAAAATCTGTAATCGCTGCTAACTCTGAGGTAATTCGATGCCTCCCGAGAAAAATGGATGATGACTTACCACCATGTGTTTTAGCTTGTTTCCCAGGCTGTTTTTAGACATGTTATGGTTGTGGGCATCAGTCATAATGCCAAGGTCATGGCTTCTAGATGGCTTTTCCACTATTAGACCTCATTATAGCTCATTAGGCCTCAGCTGCTTGTCTCTTCACCCCTCATAACACGCTCACACACATTTATACACATATAAGCCTTGCTCAGGATGGACAGATGGACAGTCACACATGCACACATATACAATATACAAACACAAACACTCCCTCCGCCCCTCATCAAACACACCCCTACCATGGCAAATGGCAAATAGCGGTGTCTGAGTGTTCCTAGAAACTGGTGTTTGGTAAACAGAGAAGGCTGGGAGTTAAGGAGTGGAGTGGGAGAGTGCAGCAGGTGGTCTGGTTTCATCTCCCACTGGGTGCATTCCCTCACTCTAAACCACAGGCCAAGGTAGCATAGCTGTCTGGAAAACAAGTTCATCAACAGCTTCTGGACTGGGAGCGGGTGTGTGTAGTGCAGTGCTCACTGAGAGCTGCTGTGGGCCAAAGATTCGTCAAAGACCAGTCAGACGTTTTCTGTCCCGCCTTTTCTCAGGCAACACAGTCCATCAGAGCTGACCCTTCTCTCAATTTCTGCCATTAAAAACACAGTGTGAGCTTCAGCAGCTTTCCACAGATGTTTAGTACGGTTCAAAAAAAGAAAGTGGGGAATCATAGAAAAACTCTTACATCCTATGTATGTTACACGTGTGCAACTATTGTTCTGTGGACTGTGGCTCCTTCAAGAACCAAATACATAACTGATTAAATCAGGATTACATGCAGAAAAAGTTAGGATCTGGAATAATTAATGTAAAAAGCACAAGTAGTCAGATGGTTGCACAGATTTGAAAGAATCCTGTGGTTGAGCAACCCTTTTTTGGAACAGTTGTAAAATGACTGGATTCCACACTTTACAATTCTGATTAACCTCTGATCCACTGTTCTTACAATAGTCTTGCAGAGTTTTCTCCTGCAGTGAAGCATTGCAGGCATTTCAGGCATTACTGTTTGGCTCAAACACCATTCAGCAACAGTAAAATCTCTAACCAAAGAAAAATGCTGCATTGACACGTCTCTGTTTGCCATTAAGATAGGGGAGCTGGCGCAGCGTTGTGCTGAGGTCTATCAGTCAGGAACGAGATGCTGAGAGGTAGAGGAGAGGAAACAGCAGGAGAGAGACCTACAGTGAAGGAAAAGCTGTTACAGTCAGTTAAACTTTAAAATGATAACAGCAGGAGATAACGCAACAGCAGCAGCAGTAGCTTTCCTCAGGAAGTACTGTAGGCTCAGAATGATGTAACTCTGCATTTAAAAGTCATCTACGGACGGAGGCAAGCATCAAATCCCTTTAGGCTCAAATTAGGTTTTTGAAGTAGTTTCCTTAGATTAAATATTACACACATACTATGATAGTATATTTGGACTTGGCCAGGCTAATGCTGTAATAAACCCAACTTTGCTGATCTGAGCTTGGGGCTTTAGGACAAGTGATCGGGAAACCACTGACAACAGGGTTTTGATGCTAATCAGCACATTTATCAGAAACATTAAGCTAAAACTTCACTCTAACTCCAGCTTTATTTATAAAGCACTTTAAGCAACCACACAGGAGTAAAGTACTGTAGAGAAAATTAAATAAAACAGATAAAATGATATACAATCTGATAAAATAATAGCTCAGGAGCAGCTGACCAGTTGACCTGAGAGACCAGGAGGCTAAATAAGGGGCAGCACTGACACCTACATAAAATGCAATGCAGCAATCCTGCCAAGTGGGAATGAAGGCATGGATTACTGTTTCAAAATGCTGCTTAGAAAGAACCTGCTTTATTTTAGCCAACTGCCTCCACTGGAAAATGCTTGATTTAACCACTGCCCCCATTTGGCTGTTAGCACCCACTTTGACCCCCAGATTTGGGACTTAATATATTGTGTCAAAGAGCCTAAATTATGGTGGTGGGTGTCAGTGGAGCTACCGTAAACATCACCTCTGTTTTGTTTTTGTTAACTTTAAGAAATGATGAGATATCCAGGTCTTAATGTCTTATTGTCATGACCGAGCTCATTTTAGCTGTATAGAAACATCAGTTAAAGGAGACGGGGTTAATTAGGTGGGTAAGTAATGAGAAAAAAAAGGCATAGCTCAAGATTTAAATCCCACAGAGAACCTACGGGATGCAAACTGCCCACACTGGGAACATGTCGACAGGCTGCCTTCACTGCCTGCTTCTCCCCACACCTGCGATTGTTTTACAGATGCTGCTACAAAGTCTACATCCCACCAAGAGTGACATCTTATGGCGTAGTCTTCTTCAGCGATGCAAACCTGGCTCACTGTGAAAACTATTACTTTATTCTGTACATTTCATTCTAATTCACCTCAGCTGATTCTGCAAATAATGAGGCAATTTGTCAGTGTATTAGTCCATAGTTGATCTGTCTTTTCACTGACAGGCAAACTATTGTTTCTCGTTTCCTGAAGGGACATGCTTTATGCTTAGGAACATGTGCCGAGCAACCAGACCTGCAGGTTCAGGTTCAACCACAGTAATGTCATCCTGTCTTTTTTGTGATGAGCATAGCACAGCAGTAGCAGGAGGTTTGTTGGGTGGATATGATTTTCTTCTGTGTGTGCACGTACATAGAGCTATAGATTGATTTCAGCCCCAGTATTGTACATCTCTGCTCCATCTCCTCACTTGTCAGTGTGGAGTATCAGATATGGCTCTGGACTATTAATGAGGTTACAATGGTCCTGTCAGTGTGGCTGAGATTAATGAAGCTTGTGTCTGTGGCTGCGAGGCTTTGGTGGGTCACCTCCAGTGCTACATGTGCTCCCTCTGCCTGATGCTGTACCTACTACACAAGGCTACCCCCCACACTCCATGGCCATAACTCACGTCACAGGGGCCCCTGACATTTTATTGTCTGCGTGACATTAGAACAAGTTTTATGGAGGTTACCATAAATGACAGGATCTATAGATTTACTGGATTTGTTGATAATTCTGTGGATATGTTTTTTTCTTTATCTGCCTCTTGACTGTGGTTACAGTTGCTGCTCCTGTTCTTTATTAAGGAGCAACTGAAAAGGCAATACAAGGCTCGTCGAGAACAGATAACAAAGATCTATGCTACACTGACAGTGTAAACCATTTGTTGGCATCATATCAGGTGGATGCTTCAACGCTGCTTGAACGCGTTGCTTCTATCTCTCCTCTCCCCATGTTCTGACTGCAGCCAGCATCAGGAATCAACCAGTACACTAGCATCTGATAGCCCGAGCACCCCCACCATAAATCACAGACACTGTGCTCGGGGGACGACCACACAATGGTAGACATGCCATGAACTTTGCTACTTCACTGTGAATTTGCCTCCAGGCGGTCATATCAGATTGTTTTAGTCCCATGGGACACACAGTTGTTCATATTAGCCAGCAATGTCAGTGTCTGCTCATCAGATGAATGACGGTAAATTTCGACAAGAATGGATCACCTGCTAGTTTGCACAATAGCCTGGTCTTGTACTTCACACACATGGGGTATATGTTAAGCTGTGCAGGGGCCAGAGGTCTACATTGATACTGTGGTAATTCTACAACACCCACCAATCACCTCTTTTACCAGGCCAGCGGTAGTTTTTATTGTCTAAACTTACTAAGTTAAACCTACAAGAGAAGCAGCAACTTACAGCTTGATGTTGTCGTGTTACTCTTACCTGATGCGTGTAACTTTCGAGAAAAGTGGGCAGAGTTTGAAACAGATCAACAACATTAGAAACAAATGCAGAACTGACTCAGTCATAAAAATATATATTATCTATTGTACAAACTCTCACCACTCTCATCAGTATTACTGAGAAAGAAACTCAGTATGCTTTATGCTATATTCTATTGCTAATATTCATTCAAGATTCAGATTCAAAATTCAAAACACTTTATTAATTCCAGAGGGAAATTGTTTTGCCATGAATTACAGCCGCTCTCATTACAGAAAGATAAGAAAACCCAACACCATAAATAG
>JAUMTR010000027.1:3797334-3812790 GCA_032270685.1 Microctenopoma stevenorrisi | reverse complement strand
CTGGACACCACAGACTCATAGAACATCCGCAGCATGGTGCTGCAGACATTAAAAGACCTGAGCCTCCTCAGAAAATACAGACGACTTGGACTATTTATTGGGACAAGGCTCTGAACAGACTGTTGGTCGTGTAATGTCAGGCCTGTTTAGTGACAAGGGCAGATAATACGCTAACATCTCCTCATCACGCTACGTGTCACTAATATTTTTTATCTTTTGAAAGTGTGTGTTGAAAGGATCTCGTACACCTGTGGCCTCACAACACAATCTAACACTTTTGAAACTTTTTTTTTTACCACTTGTACAGTCTTAGTAAAACGAAACCCCACAACGTTCTGCCACAGTTAAAGTTAGGTGCAGATGTATTTTCCAGATCTGTAATAGAAGTGATACGCCGTTTCACTGGGGATGAGTGTGTGTTCGCTCAACCCAAGTGTTAAGTGCAAGTGTTGGAGGTGCACAGCGGAGTAGTGTGTGTGTGTGCGTGCAGCAGCTCAGTGGGTGTGAGATGGCTATCTTGGGCCATACATCAGGCCCGGTGTGGCAGTGGGCCCGTGTAATTATCAGGTCTCAATGGGATGCTGTGTTATTTTTGCCCAGGGTGAGATGCTTATCTGGGCCTGTCAGCAGCCACCTGGATGGATGAGCCTTGCTCATCAGAGCACTGGCTCACCTTCCCTCTGCACCAAAGACAAACTGGCCAACTTCTCTCCTGTAGGCTGCAGCGACCTCTGCTAATGTACAAAACAAATCAGCTCTGCCCAGACTCCAGATGAACCGATATTACTACATTCTTTTAATTAGAATTTAACCGCTTGCCCTACACGATCCATCTCTTTAGAATTATGCTCAACTTTGTTGGCATACTCCAGTGTAACTAATAATTAATAACTTAATTTGAATTAATTATTAAATTGAATTACACAACACTAATCATAATTACATTGATCATATAGATTTTTAATTGGATTTTAATTTCTACCTTGTTTTTCTTTCAGAGATTATAAGATGATCATACTATTAATATAGTATATATCATTTATTATCATACTTTTTTATAATGAATTACCTGTTACTTAATTGTTTCCTAATGAAATTTTCTTTGTTTTCATCGTATGTGAACTGAAAGCAGAATACTGATGAAGTGAATTCATATCGTCTCCTGTAGGCCATATATACTGTATGATCTTAGTTTAGAATTAACCATGTTAATTCATTAACATGCTTACGTGCTACTATCTCGAAGTACAGCTGATCCCAGCTGATGATGGGAAGGATCACCAACGCTAAGGGTGGAGGTTTGGTTCTGACTAAGGCAAAGGGAAACAGCTGCCTACAGGGACAAAGACTTCACTTCACCCAGCACTAACCCTTTTCCAGTTTGTCTTGCGGGGACACGAATAGCTGATAACTCACTGAGTTAAGAAGGCACATTGTTTATGAGCTGTAACACAGTAACAGCGATGAAGCATTTAAACTGCCAGACAATTTTTCTACTGCCAGCCAATATTCATTTTTAATTGCTGAGTGTCTTTGTTGGCTTCTATGGAAACGCTGAGGCAATTTAGCAAAGTGCTATGAAATTAATCTGCCTTTAAGCTTTGTGTGAGAGTTACACGAATTTACAAACATGCACAAAATATGCATAACAAATATCCACCGTGTGTCGTTATGCAGTGAGCTGTGGCCCACTGTGGCTCAGGGCTGTTTCCTATTATTTTTCACCCCGCAGTGTAACAGCAAACATCAATTTATTTGGTCCAGTGATCAGGAGATTAAAAACATCCAACGTGTTCGGGACGCAATGTCAGTGTGAACACGTTTTACAGCCACATAAAGCTTAAAGAAAACACAGGACGTTCTGACACATTGTTTAACAGTTAGCCTGCTGGGGGCACAGGGGTTTGACAAGTCTCTCAGCACTAACACAGGAGCTTTTTCTGAATGGCCTCTACTGAAGCCTTCTCTGCACAAGTCTCCCAAGCTAACTTTCATTATGTAGCACAAGGAATCTGAAATAAACTATTCCCCTGTGCACCTCCAAACACTGATGCTTTGTTGACATTTAATACTTGAGTTGAAAGCCAGAGAGTGAAGAATGCATCTATTGGGTTCCTGCTTGTGGAGGCTTTTGTTCTTCATTGCTATAAAAAATACATGACAAAGAAAATTGTTTTGGTGTATTTATTGCGCTGGTGATTGAAAGTCTGTGGATCTCATTAAGTCTTTTTATCACAACAATGAATCATTGAAGCATTGAAGGCGTTCTGCTTTAATATCAGAGTTGCCCTACAGCCTTTCTATTGTGTTATCAAACTATATCTGGCTTTAGTATTTGTCACTCTGCTTTGACTTTTTAGCATCAGAGTATGTCCTTGCATCTTTCCAAGGATGATTGAGACTTGAACCAGCTCCATGTGCTGCATGAGCAGTCAGTCGATCACCGATAGCATTAGGATTCATCCTCTTAGGAGAATGAATATTTGTACACACTGTAATTACATACAATGAATATAGTTAGTTTGAACTAAATCAAACACTGATCACATTCATTATTTTCATTTCACCTGACACCTGCTGAGTGAAGTGGATGTAACAGCATAACAGTGTGGCTTATTATTAGATTGCTTCATAGAGGCTGGAATCAAAGGCGCTTGTCTTTGAGGATCGCTTTACATAAGTCAGTGCCACAAATGCACGGCTTGTTTGTGATGCACAGTGCGGTGCTTGCTTTGCGATAGCATCAGCTCCTTGTTTAATCTTATGCAACACGCTGTCAGAAATGAATCCTTCCTCCCATCTACTTCAGGGTACACGAACAGCTCATCATGACAGTCATCACTGTTGCATTACAGCTACAATAAAAGTGAGCATCAGCTGCAGTGGTATTATAACTGTCTTTCAATTAATTTGAAATCAGCTTTATTTGAATGACACCACACAGAAAAGAAATGTGTTTGATTTGTACACGCGTTCTGTTCCTGTGAGGAGCCGGCTACTGCAGTCACACTCTGAATGGTTGCATTTCTTTACTTTTAACCAGTGCATCAGTGCCTGATAACCTCTGCCTGATGGACCCTAGCATCTTAAAACCCTGTGACCCCGCCCTTGACCTTTGGCCTGACCTCCTGCACCTTACCCTCTGCTTGGTCCAAGAAGAGGCCACTGAGAACAAGCGGGTGCTCTCCCAGCGCCTCGAAGGAAGCTAGGGTTACTGGACCATGTGGATTCATTAACAAATATCTGTCTGTTTGCTGCAGTAATGAGTTAGGCAGCAATTTAAAGTTGAGTGAACAGCCGTCCGGAGTCCAGAGTAGCAGGACAAGCTGCCGGTGTCAATCAAGAGTCGAGGTTCACCGGCAGGGCATCTCCAGTCTACCTGCTTCCATCACCACTCATATACATACTTATATAGTCATGGGTGAGGGTGTTCCATATAAACCACAGACACAGTGGAGTGATAAGCCTTGACAGATGAGTGAGAGGTCAGGGAGAGCGAGAGGAAACATGCGTGGGACTCTTTCGCCCCCTTCTGGCCAAGAATGTCAACATCAGAATTCATGTGAGTGAGTTTGGCAGCTCTTAGAAACATCTGCTTTAGAAACTTTTCTTACCGTTACAACTCTCATGAAAGATAAAACATGTGGGTCATTAAGTTCTTTGTTTTACAATCTTAATCATTTCAATCTACACACACCCTGCAATGCAATTTGGATCCATCTGCCTTCTGTCGTGCCCAGCAGTTTAATCTGTGACCTGTTGTGATGTTACTATGGCGTATGTTTGCATAATTGCCCTCTGACTGTGCTGCACTATATGACACTGCCTTAAATCACCACACTGCAATTTTATTGGCCTTCATCACTGATTGTCTATCAATTAGTGGTTTTCTTGTTTAATTTAAATAATTTTAATGGCCTTAAAACTAAATATATGTTCAATAGTTCAATAAAACAAACATTTGTACTATGCATCTAATAATAAGATTACAATACTTTGTTGAAGAAGACTATGTATCACCTACGTTAATATTAATAGTAGACACTACATCATATAGTTTACAGCAGCCTGAATGGTCTAATCAAGATTGTGCCATTTATAACTCTACACATACAATTTCCCGCACAGACGTGTTTAATAATTATGATTTAAATTTGAATTATTACTTGTAGTAGTGTTAGAATATTGTCGCGCCGCAGTGGAGTAAGGCCTGTTCAATCTGTCAGCTGTGCTCAGGATGAGAAGCGCGAGCATTTCATCTCTACACTGACAGACGGATGAGCAGACAGATGGAGAGGCTGAAGGAGCGCGGTAGCAAGTGAACCATCGAGCCAAACTAGTCCTGCTTCGCAAGTCCATCGGTGCGTGCTAGTGCTGATCTGGAATCCCTGCTTGCCTCGCTGAGTCTGTACATACATGTAGATTCATGTGTGGAAACTCAGTCTGTAAATGTGAAGTCTGCATGATATGCATCAGCATTCTCACACGTGCTTCCATGTAAATGTGTTTGCCTGTGGTTCTTTCCTCTTTCTCTCCTCTCACACCAACTGGTCGAGGCAGATGACCTCCCACCCTGAGCCTGGTTCTGCTGGAGGTTTATTCTATTAAAGGTGAGTTTTCCTCTCCACTGTGGCCTGAGTGCCTGCTCAAGTGGGACTGTTGGTTTTTCCACATTATTTGTATATGCTTAAATTCTGTAGGGGCTGTGAATGTGTGTGTCTGCTTCATTGGTGTGGTATCTGATGAAGGACCTGCTAAGCCCTAGGGAGCCCAGCATCCCCATGCAGCCTGAGCTAGAGCAGTGGCCTTTGCAGACGAAGTGTAAACAGCTAAGGGCAACGAGTGTCCCGATCTGGCAAACAGATAGCAGCTGTGAACAAGGACTCTGACTCATAGCTTCCTATCAGATAAAGTGGACATGTGGTGCTAACAACAAGGATTATGCAACAAGAAGCCAAGACTTTGTAGCTTCACTTTCTGGATTTCGGTGGTTTATTTAACAAAGCAGCTTGGCTTAAACAGAAATTAGTGTTGCTGCATTGCCACCATCTGATGTAATGGATATTAAGCAATTTGCTTGTGGTGCATTTAAAGTAAGCTTCCTAAATGCTGCAGTTTGTCCTACCCTGTAACTTTGATTACCTGAAGTTACGGATGTGTTTTTATGAGAAAAACTAAAAAAATATATATTTTCCAAAAACTAATGTTAAATAGCTGGGGTACTTTTTTAAATCAGTGATGGATATGTTAAAAAAAACACCCAAAAAAACTCTTTTGCATCAATTGTTTTTGTGTAGCATTAGATTTAAAATGCAGGTCACCTCCTCAAGCAGGTAGTAAGTTCTAAATATGATGCTACACAAAAACTAATAATGCAAAACTGTCAATATTTTGTGTGTTTCTTAACACATCCATGACTGATTCTTTTTTAAATGCTTTAACCGTTTAAAATTTGTTTTTTGGGAAATAATCTCAGCTACATAGGGGACTGTGGGAATCTTACACACACTGCTTTCATCATAACTGCTAGTCAGACTATCACTGTCACTAGACGACGAACTAAAAAAGTCGAATGTTTCTCTTTGGGAAAAGATAATTGACTTTGTGACAATTTCAGCATCAGGAGAACTGTACAATTCATCAAAATGAGTCAGTTTATGGCAGTGAGCCATCAACTCAAAGATGGTTTTCATATAGATACTGGTTTCATTATCATCCACCAGGTGAGTCATTGTCAGAAAACTGTGGCTCATGGCCTCCGTAGGACTAATTCTCTTTTCAGAATTTATAAACAGAAACAGCCTTTCAGCAGGCTTACAAATATGATTTTGTCATTAAATTCTACGCGACATTCATTCGCCTGTTGCTTGTGTACTGCATCCTCCAAATCTTTGAAGGACGCAGTAGGATACAGGTACAGCTTTGAAAAGTTTGGGTTATTACCAGTGTCTTCGCTGTCTTCTTGTGGTGTCTTGAATCTCAATTGTACCTTATTGTCAGAGTTATGTTCCCTGTTGAAATAGTTACATTTGTTTTTGGCTGAATTCAACTGACAGACCTAACATGTTTAACATCTCTTGCATCCAGTAGTATTTACAGCAATACAACATGCAACCCACTCCCCATATCATATCAGCCGAGACTGGCTGTCACCCCCATTCAAGATTCAAACAAGATTCAAAATGGTTTCTATTTTTTTGTTTTATGAGATTTAAAATTTGGTTTATTACATAATGCATATAATTATGTAAAGAGCAGAAGTGCCCAAACTTGTGCAGATACCTGTAGGAAAGATTGGCAGCAAAGATTACAAAGCAGTTTTAAAACAAAGTTAATGTAAATGGCACAATTTGAGTTTTAAAATGTGAATGAAGTCACCCAGGAATAAATAAATAAAAAAATGTAATCTAAGTGTGTCAGCGCAGTCGCGAACCCATGTCTCTCGCATGCTAACGCAACAGCGTACCAGGTGAACTACCAAAGTCACGCAGGACTGGAGAAGATGTCTGGTTAAGAGCAAACCAAGGTTAATACTCTTAATACATTTCAAATCAGTCTTGATATAGAAAACAAACAACAAGACAACAAAACTTAAAAACAAATCACAATCATTTTTTATTTAATTTTTAGTAAACCATTTTCAAAGCGCTTTACCAATTTACAATAAACAATAAGCTTCATTTCCAAAGTGCATGCATCACTCTGGACAATTTTGTCCATGTGGGAACATATTTACTCTTCATCTGGTGGTCAATTTGTCTGTGTGAAAAGATCGAGCTGGATGGTCTCTCTGAAGTGGGCATTGCATACGACATAAACATACTCATGTTAACTTACATCCAAATTGATAAAGAGAGACAATAATATATTGATTCACCATAATTATATTTCCTTCAGTTTATTTAGTTGATATTATGCTTTACACATTTCGATGCTGCTACTGTGCAGTCGCCATGTTCAGGTTCTTTGATTTGTTGGGATAGATTTTTGTGGTAGAGATGTCACTAAGTAATGATCCACCTAATGTATTTTCATGTTTTAAAAATGTTTCCATTGTTGCTGCAGTGCACTATGGATTTGCCCATGAGGCAGTTCAGCATTAAAAGTACTGATGACGGTTTCAATAGCGTTTAATTATTTCTTTAAGGCTGTAATTTACTGCAGCATTAAGACGAGATAATGATTTCTATTAATGGAGCTTAGCCCTACTGGCATCTCATAATGTGAATACTGGAATCGTCACAGCAGCCACGCGCGTAACCTCCATAGCTAGTCTCTCTCCTCTTCACACAAAACAAATCAAGTTTTCGGAAACGATCACTGAAGCACTCCACGCTCGTTTACTGCTTTTACCAGACTAATCATTTTTACTCTCCCATGACTTAGACGTTGATTGCGCCACCAAAACACAAACGTTTGAAACATGAATATTGAATTCATGTTTCATGACTGTAATTGATGATGTTGCATTGTCCTTGTTTGTTTAACAGTTCTTTATCAAGTGTACCAACCCAGGGGAAGCTAGATCAGCATCACTTGCATTAAACCCTCAGGGCCACTCCTATATTTTAAAACGGTTATCCTGTGGCAGGTCAACAGCTTCTCGAGGTACAGTACATTAAAATAGATCATCCAATAATGCTTTCAGGAAACCTTGTTGGATTCCTGGTGTTGTCATGCTGTGGGTCAGAGATGAATGGTTAATGTCACATTAGGATACATAGCCGGCATCAATCCTGCATCGTGAGTCACCGGCCGTAGCTCGGCCAAACTAAACCAAATATTTCATCAACATTGTAAAACATGCTCGCAGCCATAAACAGGCTTCAAAGTGCAGTGGACCACGGTCTGAAAAATGATTTTAACCATAGCCATAAGTGCTCTTTTTCTCCCTGGCCTAGAGAGAGTTTATTTATGTAGATTGGATAGAGTGACGTACAATTATTCTGGTGCTGCCAATGTCTTCATTTATTTATTCTTCATTTCCTATCCACTGCAGGGCCAAATATTGTCTTGGGATGAGGGAAAACAAGAAGCACGTATCTATCTTTAGACACACACTGGCCACTTGTGCATGTATCTGATTACTTGTTTTAATTATCTGAAAGTTTTTCTACAGTGAAAAGTCCTGAGGGGTGACTTAAATAGCACTGAGTGTATATTCCAACTATTAATTACAGCGCTTGGATCTAAACTCAGTTCATTTGGAATTTAATGAAGAGAGAGTGTGTGTACAAACTGTGTTATTGTTTTTTTAACATGCAAGTGAGTGTGTGTCGACAGGATTGGCACTCGGAGCATTTCACTGTGTGTGTGCGTGTGTGTGTGCATATTTCTTGCCTTTAAATAAGAACAGTGCCACTGAGCTGTTTATTGGCTCTAGGTTTCTCCAGCGGTAATGAAGCATGGAGAATGATGTGGGCTGAACTGGATACTCGGGGGCCTGTGCACCCTGGCCTTTCTGAAGTTACATTTAACCTCAAAGACTGCCAAGGAAACTAAGTGTGTGTGCGTGTGTGTGTGTGTGCGTGTGCGTGTTGGAAACTATGCTTTTTTTTAGCTGGAAATGTCAATGTGTGGTTGACCTTCTTTCATGTAAAAATCTAGGGTGGTTTAATTCAGTGGGCAGAATAAATGCTGCTAAAATATGCATTAAACACTGAGAAGTGAGAACATTATGTTTTCAGCTGAGCAGGGTGCAGACTGTGCACTTGGAGCATCACAGAGTTTAAGCAAAGTCGTGACCTTTACAGCAGCACAGTGGAGAAAATAATTTGACAAGGCTGTGGATCGAAAAAGCTTTATTTTTTAAATGATTTTTAGTAGGAAATTAAATTGTAATAATTGCTTTCCAATCTTTTTAGGTACTACAAAAAGAAGAAACGACTGCTCACAGTTCTGATGCGGCAAGTGATTTTTCAATAAAGAAATCTTATTAAAAGATGAGAACTTCTCTTTATTCACATGATGTCCCCTCTAATTGATTTGTGGGCTTATGAGAAAACCCAGACACATCACGGCAGTGAATCTGTTTTGTTTGCACCATTTCTAACACATCAGAAATGAGAGTGATGGAGTTTGGTGTCAGTATAAGTCTACTTTTAATTTGCCTTGCTTGCCTAAAGCTGCATTGATTCAGTCGGTTGAGTTTTCTCTGGAACAACATCTAAAACAGTGTTTAGACTATTCAAAACCACACTGATGAAAAAGCAAAGCAGTGTCTCCTCCTGACCCCATCTTTCATCATCAACAACACCCGTCTCAGTGAAAAAGAAAAGTCTCAGGAAGGGTGCGTGTGGTGGGGCAGTTGTAGGGGATGGAGGGCGTTGACGCTGTTTGTCGGAGGACAGGAGAAATGCTGTGGACGCACAGGTGTGTCAGGGTTTAAAGCGTCCGATGCGTTGGTGAAATCATGCCTCGTTTAGCACAGCGGAGGGCCTGACATTAGACGGGGCGATGACAGACACACGTAAGGAGCGTAACAGCTGCGCTTCTAAAACTCCGCTGGGTTCATATTAATGAGGCCTGAAATGTATCGTGACCACATATCATTGACAGTTTATGGCACTTTATCTAGTATTACTATCTATCCTTCAGGTACCTGACAGAACGGCAGCTTTCATAAACTATAAACACATAAATAAAGAAAGAAGAAGAAAGAACAGAACCTTCACATGCTGGGTCCAGATTTTTTTTTATTTCAGGCCATTAAAAGGAGACGACGTTGGGAGTAGGCATGTGACAGAAACATATTAAACCTCTCTCAGCCTTTCCTACATGTTTATCTTCTTCCAGCCAGAAAATTCCTCCAGCTTTTGAATCTAACAGCATCTATGCTCCATCGTGTTTTAAACTGATGAGCAGCTCTCTCGTGTCTTATGTTCTGGGCCTTTAAGCCACTTATCACTCATCACTTCAGCCACTATCACTCTCAGCCACTGACACATGGAACATGCGTGTGCATACACGCACTGCACATGACTGTCTGTCTGTCCAGACTCTACTGAGTGTGTCCATGAGTCTGTTTGCTAAATGGTATTCCATATCATAATTTACTTCTTCTACTGTGGAATGAAAAAACGTCTTCTGTGGAAAAAGTCTACTTTTTCTTTTCCACTGCTGTCATAATGTTACTTTCCAAGATGTCTCAAAATGGCTGAAGATCAGGTTCTTTTTAGCTTTGTCACTGGAAGAAATGTGTCCTGTGTTTCAAAGGAATGAAGGAAAACTCCAAGATTTCATCTAGCTGCAGACAACGATGGCCAGAATTTAGGGCTAGAAAATAAGAGTTAGTTATTAGGACAAGGGAAAACCATTGATACTACGTTTCATCAACACTACCTCTGCAAAGAAGATGACAATGCCCTGCCAATGTGTTAATGGCTGGTATCTATATCATACAGTTAGGCACCTGGTCCAAACAAACCCCAAAACGTATTCTACAGGTGTGAATTCAACTAACAGTAAGTGAATAATGATGATGATGCACCTCCCATTCAGTTGGGTTTGATACAGGAGCAACTATTATTATTGCCCAAAACAGAATCTATTATACAGTGTATTTTATAGATTTTATTGATTTGCTGGCGCAGTGAGGAGCTGTGTGGTGTCCTCGTCCTACATTGTTATACTTCACATTAAAATGCATTAGGGCAGAACAAACCGACTAACTATGCCTATTTAATCACAGAATATCACAAATTTAAATGATACAAATGCTGACATACGAATCAGTGCATTCTCAGGGAACAGACGCTCTTGGATGCACCAGCAGCAGAATTCGCTAACAGCCACTGGAGACATCAGAGGTGGGAAGGTCATTCTTCCCGCATGGTTAGACACACGCACACACACACATTCACACACAGGTGCTCATTGTTCAGTCAGGCTGCTATCAACCTTCATGCCTGGGGGTATGAATCAATTGGAGGCAGAAAGAGAGAGAGACTGAAACGCAGAGAGGGTCTCTTTAAAGTAAACAGGGGTGAGCAGGTCTCCTTTTTCTGGTCAGATTTATTGAACTGGCAGTCGACCCCACTGTCCCATGCATGAGTGGGCAAGGTGAAGGGCCACGGTGGTTGTGAAGAGGTGTGTGTGTGATTGGTTGGTTGGTTGGATGTGAGTGACACCAATGGCTCATGAAAATGTTAATTGACTGTCAGTGGTCAGCGACAGGTTAACCAGAGGTCACTGTGTTTGACAGTGGACCACTATCTAGAGACCTTTGTGTCTGATTGAAGGACACTGAAAAACTGTTGTGCAGGTGAATTATGACATTTTGTTTTGTGAACAAGACACGCGGCTGAGGCCTCATTAACACAAGATATTAACGTGTGAAATTCTGGATAACGACGTGTCATTAATAACCCCTCTGGTTATTTTAAATTTGCCTGATTGGACCTCAGTGTGCGGATCAGTCAGACAGAACTGGCTACTTGCTAATAGACATGGCATGTATGAGGTCAAACATATGAACATTTGTCATTTCCAAATCTATTTTTACAAGGATTGCTAGCTGGCTACTAATGCTGCGTGTAGTGTAGTGCTGCATTTGTCAGGCTTTCAGAAGCTGCTAAGAGAAGGTGACCTTTTAATTTGCTGCAGAGATATGTTCTTTCTAATACTACAATCACAGGATACAGTACAGTTGCATTGACATACATACAGTCTGGCTACGATCTAATTCTAATTATATCGTGAGCCTGTCTACCTCCACATATTGTCTCGGTGCTGCTTGTGTGTCTGAGAGCCACACAATCAAATCAAAGTCGCTCCTCTGGCATGCGCATCGACACTGAATCTCTATCTTTCTTTATCCGCTCTTATGCACATTCCACATGTGATTTCTCCTTTGGAGCATAATTGAATTCCAGTTACGTGCATCAAAGAGCTTTCCCACCATCTTGTCAAGGGATGGGCCGTGTTTCAGTGACAGGCAAATTGATTCAGTGATAGGGGGGGATAATCTCTGTGAGGAAAAGGGCAGACGCTGTGATTAAGTTGGAGACATTGTGAGGATGCCGCAATCGAATCTGGCCACGCAGATTCCTATCAGATAATAAGCTGGATACTTAGGCGAGAGTCTTTCTCTATGTCTATTTGTCTCGCTTGTTCGACAATGCCACTCCAAAGGCCCAAATGGTTTTCTGATTGCTGCATCAACACGAGGACAAGAAGAGTGGTGCAATAAACAGAATCTTCATTTCTCACAGTAGCTCTCAGTGACGCTGCAGATAAACAGCTCCTATGTGGCTCACCACTGCTAAAAAAACTGTTTATTCAATTAACAATAAATCTACAGGACCATCTGGAAGTGTGTCTCTGCCCCTCCAACATGAATGTAACATGACGTGCGAGCATGCATTTCTGAACCAGGAACATACAGTTTTTACATGTTTTGCTTAGGAGTGAAACATTTAGAAGCTAAAACAGAACAGCCTGTTTTTTTTTGCCCATTCCTCTCAGCTCCAGCAGATTTTAACCTTCCACTCGTATGACCACGGCTGAGGCACATTTCCCAGAAGCCCACGCGTGCACAGATGCAACCATGTAGCAGCTCTGGTCCTCACTGTACTGCCTACTGTTATTTACGGCATCCCAGAGATGAGCTGTTTATCTTACAACTAGACCGTGTTAACCCTCAGCCAGTAACTTTTGGAATCGTGTTGTTTTTGCTTACTCTCTATCTACTTAGAGTTGACTTATACGGTAGAGGCAGTGCTGGCCAAAGATCCTTGTGTTTTCCTCGTCTTAGTATCTGTGGAGGTTCTCGGTCATGGTTATCTCAAAAAGCTTTTATCCAAAGCAACTGGACCAGTTTGGTTTCTTGACAACAGTCTGTCAACTTTATATGTATAGTGAAGTGTCCTGATGTTTGGTGTATTTTAGTTGAAAGGCACCAGAAAACAGCAATACCTGCAGAAGTAATTCACCTAGGATGCAGGTGAAATTGTTGAAGCTATACTCAGCTAAATACCTCAAATTAAATGTGTAAGTGTCACATAGGAGGTGCATTGTAATACATCTTGGTATAATGCTTGCTACACCCTCTGGTTTGGACTATCATTGGGACACACCATACCAGATGGTTTGCTAACAGCCAAAGACTAAAAGCTCAGCAGTAAACTGGGATATAAAACAATGCAGCTGTTTGTGTTCAGCAACATCAGTTTAGTCATTTAGTCACTTTGCATCAGTGGAGATCCACTAATAGACAACATGGGTCTGTGGAGCTTCAGTCACAGGAGGGACTGTTGAATGTGAAGAAGGGTTACATTAGGAGGATTGTGTTATCGTACAATATCTTTATAGGAAATATCGTTGACTATAAATGGTATAATCACTAAAATGGTCACTCAAACCATCCATACATCATCTCAACTACTTTTTGTACATGCAACATCCTCACAGAAAAGAGATGTATTGTTTAGGCATAAAAATACATGGATTTAAGCTACGTGGAGCTGGGAGTGTCACTTATTCTCAACTCAACATCAGTCCAAAGATATCAGTCAGCCTGTCAAATCTTGCTGTAACTTATAGCAGAACTATTGTTTGGATTAAATTCTATGCACCTGAAGTGGAACAATATAAACACTCAGTGTGTGGTTATTGATAGTGGCCAAGGGAGAGATAAATCAAAGAAAGATTGTAGCCGAGCGAGGAAGAAGATGCAGAAAGTCTCCAGAAATGCTGAGGTTTTCTACTTTATCTGCATATGAGTGTTGAGTGGGGAGACAGAGTTCCTCTTGCTCGCTCCTGGCACTAGCATTTGTCACTTTCTGTTCCCTGCAGATAAGCACTGGCTGCCCTCTCCTTCACCGCCAGCTTTGCCCATGTTGGTGCTCGGTTGCCAGCTCCAGAAGACCGTGATTTTACTCAGCAGCCCTCCTGTGCGAATGAGCATGCCTGTAGTAATCTGACATTGGGTGGCAGACAAAGAGCATACATGTTCAGTAAATCCCTCCCTAGGGAGAGAGAAGCTTAAGAGCAGAGGAGGACCTCCCTGGATCTCGGCCTCTCTTTTACCCTTGTGGCTCACTGTTCCCAGAGCAGCAGACATCTGATTTACAACCCTGCCGGTTGGATCGAGGGAGCTGGACAGTCAGATACCTCTTGTCAAAACACCCTCTCAAGCATTGCCTCTGTCTTATTTATGAGACCAGTGGCGTTCAGCTCCATGGCTGATCATTTTTCCATGCAGGATGCGCCTGTCTGTGGATGACGTGCCGGCATCGGACCTACCAGGAAAAGAGAAAAGCTGGGTTCAGTTCTTGGGCTTGATGCCAGACACAAAGGAAGGAATTTCAGCTGGAGTCACATTTAATTAAATGCAGTTTACTGATCAGAGTGAGGTCTAATGATGAATTTTTTAATTTCCCTTTGCTACATCCCTATCTACTCAGGTGGAATTTGTATAATTACCTGATTCTGTCCTGCAGTTTTCATTCAGCATGCCTGGTCAGCTCCTCCAAACCACTGCTCTCAAAAATACAAACCTCCAGACTTTTCATTGTCTGACACTTATCTGCCGCAACAAGCTAATTCCCCACTCTTCTGGAGTAAACAGTTCACACCAGTC
This sequence comes from Microctenopoma stevenorrisi, assembly GCA_032270685.1. Taxonomy (NCBI): domain Eukaryota; kingdom Metazoa; phylum Chordata; class Actinopteri; order Anabantiformes; family Anabantidae; genus Microctenopoma; species Microctenopoma stevenorrisi. The sequence continues at coordinate 3,798,209 of JAUMTR010000027.1, read as the reverse complement.
TATTTCCACTCTGCCCTACTGCAGGCAGCTTATGCTTTATTAGTGATTGTTGGAGGTCACCCAGGCCTGGAGTCATTACTTAGTGATTGACAGACTGACAAGGCCTCTTGTTTTGACCTAGCTGGGTGCAGGTGAAGCCGAATAGCAGCACTGTGATAAATCACAGTTCACAGACGACTGACAGTTACTGATGGAAAAGACTGAGCGGACTCGAGTTCTGTGCCGATAACGCTTCTGGCATTTGGAGGTCACCGAAGGCTTTCGGTTTTGGACTCATGCATCTCTTCTGGCTAGTGATGTTTTATTGAACACGTATTGAAGTGCCAATGGCTGTGGCCGTTGCCTAAACGTGATGAAAGGCAGTGTTAGGAAAGCGTTTGAGCTGGGAAGATGTTGACAGGTAAAGTGAACGACTAGCTCTCTCCGCTCTAGCAGTTGCTGACTAAGTTGCCTTGAGAAAGTCACCTAGTTTCAAACTGCAGCTTAGTGGCTTTTGGACCATTCACAGCCCTGACTGTGTTAATATGCAGAATCATTGGAACACACTGACTTTCTTTAGATGACAAAAAATTACCTCTGTCCCTCTGATCACAGAGCTGGACTTAAACTGCCCACAGTAGATCAGGTTTCGGGCCTCATAACTAGTGGTCAGCAGCAGTATAAGTGACTGCAAGATAAGATCAAGAGTTCTGTGTATTAGTGTGTGTCCACTCTAAAACTCAGGACATGAACCCATTTATCAGTCGGAAGGACAAAGAGTCGTGTCAGGGTGCAGTGTGTTCTCCTTGGGCCATTTCATCGCACACACACACACACACACACACACACACACACACACACACACACACACACACACACACACACACACACACACA
>JAUMTR010000027.1:3749881-3795947 GCA_032270685.1 Microctenopoma stevenorrisi | reverse complement strand
CACACACACACACACACACACACACACACACACACACACACACACACACACACACACACACACACACACACAGACAAAATCTTCTTCCAAAATCCTGCTGAAAGGCTGGTCATCCAGGTGATCAGTCTGGTCAGGGCTGAAGGAGTATACTGCTGTTATCTTTCAACAACATTGTCCAACTATGGATTCTTCCTTAATCGCTTGAAATTCCCTCCTCATCCAATCTCACTGGTAATTTTATTACAAATAAATTCATAAAAGCAAGTACATTCATTCAACTGATTAGGACTTACTTAACTTAATTATATATTGTATCATATATTAGCATGAAAGTAGTCATGGTTAAAAACCTTTATTATTACAAATTGGATTCCTACTATATATCTTGTCATAATTGAAGCCATCGTTTGCATAATTTAACATTGTACCCATGAAAACAATGAGATCTGTAAACACGGCAACATAGCAACAAATGATCAAACTTATTTTAATGTCTGCATACATACTGAAAATGTCAGCAATGAAGCCAAATGTTGCACAAAAACAGCACAAAACTACTGCAAGTTTCTATGTCTGACAATATTCTTCAAAGCGTTGTGTGACTGCTCGTCTCACTTCTCCTTCGACGCTCCTGGTGCTTTGCTTAGTGTAAAAACTGTAAAACTAAACCTTTAAGTTCACCACATTCAAACTTTTACTAAACTCCTTTTTTTCCCGTTTGATTCTAATGTATTAATTTAAAACTGATTCTGTGTTTTTTAGACAGCAGCGTCACTAGACTTTTCCAGTGATATTATCAACACACTGTCTAAAAGCTGTGTACGTTTAACATCTGAGATTTATCATTTAAGTAAGTCTGTACTTCAGAAATGAGTTGAAACAGCCTTTTATACTCTTTTCCTCTTCGACCTCTCAGTGTAGGCAGACTGAGGGTAAGCTGCCAAACACCTGGACCTAAATAAATCCAATAAAAATACTGAACTGGAACCAAGATTTCACACAACTGGGTGAAACAACCATAAAGCACCAACAGGAAAATCCTAATTGTGAAACTGTGACAGTCACAGTTTACGTGATGTTGACTGGAAACCTTATGATCTGGCCTTCTGGGCTGACTCCTCAGCAGCACTAGGTTCCTGTGACAGTCCGATTGCTAACCTGAGAAAAAGACACGACAGCAGCCATGGGTCAGGTGCTGTTAGAGTTCCTCACTTGTGTATTCTTCATAGAGCATGTACTTTTTTTAAGATCAGGAATTTTAGTTTATGTCCCTACGATGAAGGTACATTTGAATAATCTAAGCAGCTGCATGAAACATTTCTGTCTTTCCTCTATTAGGTGTCCCATTGAGCATTGCAACTGTTACTGAGTGTAATAATAATAATAATTCTAATGAACCATTATGTGGTGGCTGTTCAGTGCCATCTTTTCTTTTTTCATTGGTTAAAATGAAAAAAGCCTATAGTCATATAGGCTTTGGTGTGTGTGCGTGTGTGTGCTGATATTTGTATTTGTTTGTCCAGTTAGGTGTATGTAAGCTCTGGTAATTTGTGTGCTAACGTTTGTGCGTGTACTCCTGCATATGTGTCTTTTTGTGTCTCTTTGGTCAGTGCTCGACCACATGCTCCAGTCGTCAGCAACAGATGGGTTGATGCACCGCCAGAAAAAGCAGCAATTACAACCAGCTAAGCATTGCCGGCTGTTCATTCTGGGGTTCCCAGATTTGAACATGTACTATAGTGTTCAGAAATATTGTCATTTCAAGTCATTTGTACAGGTTGAATGAGTCTTAAGATGAAATACAAATACATAATATTCCAGGAACTAATATAGTATTAGTTGTAGTTGTGCAAGTATTCTATGATAATCTTCAAAACCAACCTATCCCCAAATACTGGTTTGATATTTAATAAAGGACTCATGAGATTACTATGGATCTCCTGATTTTAGTCTTCCCATAAAGGAAGTAAGCATATGTACAAAAATGGCAAATCACTTCTTTAGGTTTCACTCGTACTAATCTATCAACAGATGTTACATGTTTAATAAGCAAGGATTAGATAAAAACCTGCGATCTTATAGATATATTTCTTAGTTTTTCCTTCCTTAGTAACTGCCCAGCTACAGCATACTATCCTACGGAGTTCAGACGCGTGCACAGTACATAGAGATGTAAAGCATCTCTGTGGTGCACTACTGGCTGTAGTGTTTATCTGTGAAGGCAGGTATCTCTGCTCATAGAGCGAATGCCCCCTGTGGGACAATTCCCCCCACTCATGGAGATAAAAAACACTCACAGGGCAATGCAGAAAACAAATTGGAGATGGATGTGCAGGGCTGCGCTCATATTCCCATAAAGAAATGAAAAGTCGTGGGCTAGTGCCACATGGGTGCAGGAGGAAACAGTGCACAGTATACATCTGCACCATGTGCATGTGTTGAGCTTTGCTATGTTATAAACTGAGATGTACTGGAGGATGCAGGGAGCTCTGAATGAAACATTAGTCAGAGGAAGTGATTCCTCTATGGTGTAGAGCTCCCACACACAATAGCATCTTCCTCCAGCGGAGGGCCCTCTGTCAGCAGGCCAGCTCTCATCGGCCGCCCAGGAACAAGGGCCTCCTCTCTGGAGCTAGCCCTCCATCCCACCCCCAGGTCCTATCCTTTGGTTAACCGAATCCTCCTGCTGAATGACATGAATGAGGCTCAAGACTGCCTGAACACTTGTGTCCCCTCACTGAGTATCAAATCAGAGTGATTTCCTGCTCTCCTAGATAGTCACTCCAACACTGACGCCTGTCCTGTTATTCACAACACCGCAAAAAGCTATGATACATATTTTGAGAACATATTTCTAGCTACGCACACTAAATGTAGACATAGAAGTGTTTTTTGTTTTTTGGTCCAGGTGCTCCGTCTCTGCTGCTGCAGGAGTCGTGACTCTTTCGATTCTTACGGGGTTGAGAGTAGAGCAGCAATGACTGTTGCTGTTCTCCGTGTTGGCTCGTCTACACGTGTTGCTCCTATAAGGTCATGTAAACAGAACATCATACTGAATCACTGTTTAACACTAGACGCGCTGTCCCTACTGTACACTGTACATTCTCTGTGTTTATTTTGAGCCTCTTACTGCCTGTCGTGTGCCTTCCTAAACATTCAGCTCGTCCAGAGTTTGAATTACACCATGGCTTTCGGGCACATTCCCAAATGGGATCAGGCTAATATTACTTACAGTATCATCCAACTGTAGACAGCTAGATGATGTATACTGTTATCTAAGGACAGCAAATACCACAAACAGACAATAGCTAGTTGTGTATTGCCATTCAAGCATACAGACTGCAAACACCAGCAATCACAAAAGGTGCATCTCCTGGAGTAAGTAGAGTGGTTCTTGTGGAAAATACTTGATTTGTCTAACTAACGCCGTTAAACATTCACATTGGCTTTTTATCACACAACAGTGTCTGCAGGTTCTGTCCATGTCCATTCAGAATTGGGCATGTGGCTGTTGTTGTTATTTAGTATACCTTTTCTTTGATTATTTTGGCAAAAGAAATGTTTTCTAACACACACAATTGACAGAAGACATATACTTCCAGCCTGGAACCATTTCACTGTGTATAATTTTCCTTTTGTTTGATTTATTTCATTGTTTCCAGCTCAATGAAATCTTATTCACCATTGGAACTGCCTTCATAAATGATAAGTGGTAATACATAAGTAATAAATTTGTAAGGATATATTTACTTATATGAAAAAAGCATATTGATAAAATAGTATTCTCATGTTATTAATTAATATAATTTACACATTTTCTCACTATATGAGGCATCTAGATTATTCGCACGCAGCTTTCTGACTGTAAGTAAATGTATTACCTCAAAAAAGCTCCCAGTTATCAGTTTACCAGACTAGTACCCATGTCTAATGAGCCTCATCGTGATTTGGTCCACTGCTCTGACCAAGAATCTGACAGCAGGTAAACTCTATACACACTCATCCTATTCAATAGTTACTGTATGAAGCCAAATCATGTAAGACAGCTATGTCCTCTACCATCTCTGCCTCGTTGTTAATGGATATAATGTTGGAGAGAAGAAAATGGACTTGTAATGAACACCTGTCCCTGTTGGCTGGTGAGGAGATGTGGAGGGTTGGCCCTTGCCCGCCCTGGGAGGAGTTGGGGTAATGATTCCAGCTGGTGGTGACAGATTTTTGGGTATGGGGAAGCTGGCTGTGTTGGCTGGGGCCCATAAAGAGGCTGATACAAGCTCAAAGCTGGGCAATGATTACACAGAGGACTTGTGTTGGTTTCCCTTCAGATGGGGGAAATGTGAAAGATTTAAATTTGGAGGAAGTCATCAATGCCAGCTTCCACGCTGTAAATACTGCCCACAGAACACAGAAACGTCAAATTACAAACAAGGAAAAGCCTGTTTACCAGTGCTGAGAAATGATACATGAGTTGGAAACTAGTAAAATATGTTTAACTATCAAATTCATTCACATAATACACAAAAAAGTTAAACCTGATGATTCTCATATAATATGTATTCATATTTAACCTGAAGAACGCAGGGTTAGAAGAAGAGACGTGATTAAATCCACTAAAACAAATCAAGTTGTCTGTGTGTCTGGGTGTGAGAGAGGTGAGATCTCAGCACCGTGACTCAAGCATCTCTTACAAATAAGCCGTGGGCAGCAGCAGGACGTTTGATGAAAAACTGTCAAAAAAAGGACTGCTGCAAAATTACCTTATTTTAGGCTCTGCCAGAAATATTGTGTGTGAGAGAAATATTCAAGCCTAGAAGAAAACTGTAATAACTTGCTTGACTTGGCCTGAGTGTAGCAGGTAAAGCCACCATGTGGAGATGTTGGCAACTGGTGATGACAGTGTTTGAAGGGGCAGATGTATCACAGCTAGTGACATGTGACAAAGCTTTTTGTTGTTTGCAGACGTCACTAATTCCTGTTTGCTTATTTATTCTTCGTTGTTGTATTTATCTTGTGGTTCACTTTTTTACATCATATTCAGATTTTTACATTCATACGTGTGCCTTTGTGTGGGTGGGTGGGGGTGAGTGTGGATTCGGGTGGGGCTGGGCATCAGATGCCAGCTTTGTTATGTTCAAATCGCACAGCGACGCATGAACAGAGCAGCATACTGCATTTGAAAGGAACCAATGTTTTTGCAGAAGACGACAACCCAGTGTTCTGGAGCTGTCGATCCAGAGAATGACAGCCTTGATGTGTGGCGCTGCAGCATTCACGCAGGCAAGAATTTACATAATACAGTGTTATGGCAGACAAACGTAGAAATGAACAGCCAGTGTGATTGTCAAATAAACAAAGTACCAAGCAACCCTGTGTCAACCAGGGTGTCAACACCACAATCAGCAGGGGCAGACCTCGGTGGGGCACTGCAGTTCGATTTGATTCCATCCTTCCACATGGTTATTATAACATCGATAACCACCCATCCACTCTATCTATCTCTGCATGGATCTGTCTATGTACTGAATGTGTGTGTGTGTGTGTGTGTGTGTGTGTGTGTGTTTAGAAGTGAAAACCTCAAAGCAAAAGTAATTCCTCACATCCCTGTTTAGATCAGAAGGTTAACATAAAACAGCACATTAAACATTTATGATATACATCCAGCCAGTTTAAAGGCCCTGCAGCACAAGCAAACACATTCCTGAATAATAAAAAACAAATAAAAGTGTTGAACTCCACTGTTTTACATCGGGCAACTTTTCTTCCACAGTGCTTCCAAAGAAGGCGTCTCCTCACACGGCAGTTAGAGAAGATGCTGTAATGATTTACAATTACTATGGAGAATGAGGGTAAATTACAATGATTTGTGTTCAAGCATGATGATTCTCTCAAGTTTGAGTGGTCAGTGAGCTGGATTTTTGTGTCGTCAATACCCTTTTAGCGCTACCGAGTCAATACAAAACCGCACAATTAAAATTACCCACTAATATTTATGTACATTAGGTTTTAAAGGACTATTTCCTTTCCCCGTGCCTCTGACCAGGTTACAGTTCAGAGGGATTATTTGTGGGTGTGGGATCAAACGATGACCTCCTTTCCTTTTCCAAGAGCAGAAGGCGTGACAGGTCATGACTGCATTCCTCAGACAGACCACTGCTGAGAGGCTCTTATCACCCCTGCCTCAGACGTCTGTCGCCATCTACTGCAAGTGCTGGTAATGGTGTCTCAGCCGGAGGCCATGGGCATTGGGAATTGGTTCTCAGTGAGCTCGTCCCACCAAGAATACTAATGTCGGGGCACTGAGGAAGTAGTACATCCTGAACTCAGCCTGACTCTTTCCTCTCTAGTCTCTTCTAATGTAAGGGCATATTTCACCTCAGATGGCATATAAACATTTATAGATAAGGAATCTTTTGCAGAATATTCTGTCAAACACAGTGCTACTGTCCTTTTTTTTGATAGAACCCATATCCGTTTTATATTAAAATGAAAATAACTACTGATATCACTATCATCAGTTTCTTTTGCCCTCTCATAGTGAAAGTGTATTTCTATGTATGACAAATACTAAGACTGTTCCCATCCCATCAACCTGTTGAATAAAAGTAGAGCTTGTAAGGCCTCAGGGCAACTGTCTAAGACAAATAAATATTTATGTGAATAAACGTTTTAAACAGCCAGTAGCATGTGGCTTGAAGGTTGAAATTCAATCTCCTGACTACCCTTGTTCCATCTCACAGACGGCATCTGAACCTGCTACAGGGTCAGTGCGTTTTCATCTTCCAGCTGCACTTCATTCCTTCTCCACAGGATGGCGTTGCTGTGCTGCACCAGAGCCCAGCTGACCAACCGGTGAGCTGGTAGCCCTGCAGTCACAGGGGCAACATCAGCACTCGCAAAGCAGCTAACTGCCTGTGCTTTTTCTGCTGCCCAGACACCTCCCCTCCACACACACACACACACACACACACACACACACACACAAAGTATATTCACATTAGCTAATAGTTGTGCTACAGTCAACTCTCATCATTCTGGGTTTAAAGTCAATTCAGCGAGCAGCTGCATTGTTTCTCCTTCCTCTCTCTCTGTGCTGAGCTTGAAGGTTCTTTTCTTGCCAACTAACGTCCAGTAAGTGTGCAGGATGTGACTCCTGGATGAGCACACACCAGAGATTTCCAAGGTCTGGCACATGAGGAACAAAGGAAACAGACATAGTAACACACACTCACCGCCCCCCCCTGCCCTATGCTCTAAACACTTAGAGAAGTAGATGTACTGATAGAAGGAGGTGGAGCAAGCGCTTGTTGGCTGACAACAAAGCTTCTCTCTGTTTTAGTGCTGCAGCACATGCACACCAATGATTCGTGTTATCCATGGTGCTCTGTTTGTTTATGTGTATGTGAGAGGGGAACAGGGAGGGAGGGGTGGATGTTTGTACTTTGCATTTAAATTACACCCCAGATTATGCATCGTGATGCACAGTACGCTGCTGAATTTATAATGCAAAATAACAGCATGCCCCCTTTTCATTTAATCAATTTCCTGGTCAGTGAGAGTTTGCTGCTCCAATCATCTCCATGGATGGTTTGTAAATTTTTCAATGGCAGCTATTATAGTTATTATTAGAAATGCGGATGTTGTAGTTATAATAATAGCTATAATATTCAGTTTAATGGAATAATGCTAAATAAACGACATTAACATTATCATATGAATTAATCTCAACACCACAGACTAATTATGACACAGTGTAACTATGGACACTGACATTCAAAAGGCCCCCCACACCTCCCACATAAAGAATGACACAGAGACACAAAATTACAACAAAGAGATGCAAAACAACGACAAAAAAAGAGACACCACTCTGGCCCTGCCCCTTCTCATTTCAAGTACTGATCCTCTGACGTCTGCTGCCAAGCAGCTGCACAGCCACGTGCACACATATAAAACACACCAACGTAATCTTGCTCTCAATGCCGCCACACTTTGATGCTCAGCCCTTCCTCAACACGAGAAGAGCAGGGATTTCATTTAAACAAATGTTACTCCTTTGAAACTCAATGCCGCTTTCCCTCCCCCCATCCACAGAAATGTAATTCAAGGAAGGACATAGCTGCAGGACATTTTGACGGGGCCAAAAACTCTGATTCCCTTCTGTTGTGTTGTCGCTAAGTTCAGTGGCTTTTATACATGAGAAAGACTTGAGAAATGATGGAGGAGCACAATCTAATTTGGGACAGACGCATCACATCTTTTGTGTGAACACACCATGTTTATGAGGCAACGTGACTGATGATTAGATTCAAGCAGAAGTGACAGTGAAATAACATTATTCACCTTAGCTTTGTCCTCCTCAGGCACCGCAGCTGGTAGAGTTGTCTCTGCTGTCGTTAGTCAAGTATGAAATTGTGGCGATCCTTTACACGAAAACCATCTCAGCTCGAAGAATGCAGATGAGTAATAGGAAACCGAGGAAGGTTTGGCTGAGAGGAATATATTCTGTGGCCTAGTTAAGGGCTGATTCTCACCATCACAGCAGACTTGTACCTGGAATCAAATAACACCACTGTAGTGTACTGGATTCCTGCTGAGATATCAAACAACTGTACCCGTATAATGGGAAGACATGGATGGGTGAAAATTCTTCCAAAATGGGTGTGGGTGTGGGGGGGGGGAGTGGAGAAAAACGAAGGATGCAAGCCTTTTTCCGTGTGTCAGGCCTAACTCTAATTATGGCTTCGTTAATTAGTGTATCTCAATGCCGTCTCGCTTGGATGGATGCCACTTAGCTCAGCTTTTTCTCTCCCCCATATCCCTCTCCCGATTCACGGCTGAGTTCCTTCTCTCTTGCCCCCCACCAGCCCTCCTTCTCCACCCCTATCCCGTTGCTGTCCGTATGTCTTGACAGCTCATAAGGCAAAGCAGCATATGAAAGCAGACTGCACCATCGCAGCCCTTAACCAAGCATCTTTTGCTTCAAATTGCTTCCTGAGAAGAGGGAGAAATAAGATAAGAAGGCAGAGAGACGAGGAAGAGGATGAAATGATGCCACACTGCACAGTTCTCTCCTTGAGACGGAAAGGAGTGAGCATAGAGTAAAACGTGAAATGTGTAATGTAGGCAGTTGCTCTTATTTCTCTGGGGTGTCGGTTAAAGCTGCTGAGAACTGAGGTGAGAGACCTTAGCGTCGCTCCCCATCCCAAGCGCACCGAGAAATTATGTCCCATCTCAGTGATGTGATCGGGTAATAGACACATGTCACAGCAACGCAAATTGAACTCCTCAGTCTGTGCTTTTTGTACAAGCAGCTATGATTTCAAACTCTCAAACTGCTCCGCAAATAACAAATTCAAATTCTTGTCGCAACTGCTATTCAAGCTCAGCGGCACTGCAATCTGCTGCATAAATTAGGTCACTGGGGGAGCAAAGACGGGGAACGAACATCGCCTGCCTCGGCCGGGTCGGATGAACTCCTGGGGTCTTGTTGGTGGAAAAGAAACCCCTGACGACACCAGGGCCACACCTCACACTTGGTGGGCCTTCATTAAGTCATCACCGTATCCACCCACTAGCAGCTCGTCCTGACGTTGTTTACAGCCTGTGTAACCACACTCCATCGATAACTGGACAGAACCAGCAGAGACGAGGCATTGGAGAGTACAGCGGTGAGTCAATCATTTACTTTTGTGCATTTACATTTGTGTTGCTTTCTATATGCCTCATTATATTTCACACCCGACTGAGTGAAGGAGGCAAAGGTTGGCTAAGGGGAAGAGGGACGTGAGCTGTTTGACTGCGATGTCAAAGGCAGCTTCAGTGATTTCAGCGCTGACCCTCTCTTTCACCTTTCCACTCGTCCCGCTGCTTTGTACAAACACTCTGAGGTTGAGATCATCTCCATTTGCTCGCCAAATTGCAACCTGTTATTTTCTGCAGCAGCTCGTTCAGATACTTTGGACTAACAAATAAAAAAAAGAACTGTGGTTGAGGTCTTGTTCATGGGACAAAGTACTGGGTAAGGCAAGGGACGGGCTGGAGAGGTTAGGAGGAACTTGGGGGAGGGGGTCTGACAGAACGTGTTCTATTTCGGACACAGTGTTTTTTGGACTAACTGTGCCCTCATTGTTCTATCACTACCGGTAATGACTTCACCGTGGCTTCCTGTCACATGATGACGACTACACTGACCCTACACAACGGTGCAGCAAGTGGCGGAAAACCTCAGTTCGCTTCCTTGAGGAAGCCCGAGCTTGCTCTTTATCAAAGCACCTCAGAAGTTCCAAGGCAAACAGCTGAGCCTTCTGCAAACACATCATCACATTAGTGTGTGTTGGATTTTTACACTTTTAAGTCCACTTTTGTCATCACTATACTTAAGGGAAGTACGCTGCATAATGTATGTGTTGCTAATTATCCACACTTTTTTGACATCAAATGAACTCTTGTGACTGCTTATGTGACATGTTCAAGATTCTTTTAAATGTATGTAGAAGAGCCGTAGAAACACCTTTCAGAACTGACAGAAATGAAATGCTTTTGTCTTGACATCTCAAAACGGCAGAAGATGAATGCTTCTGCAGTAGAAGGATGAAATGCCACAAATAGGTAAATTGCAGTCCATCCAGATAAAAAAAGTTAGAATCACTCTGAGTGCATCTGCAGTCGGGTCTGGCAGACATTCAGCAGCCTTGTTGAAAACTGTAAGCTTAATAACACACTCTGCATTTGATTTCTGTCTGGATAAGTGGTGTTCTGTGGCTTAAGCTGGTGACTCTGAACCACAGTGGAGTCAGTTGAAGGGGGAGTTGGGATCATTGCTGTGTCTTTGTCTCCCTCGTTTCCTGGCTTTACCGCCTCAAAATGCCCCAAAAAAGCTTGTTAGGATGTGAACCTTGCTAAGAATCTGCAAAACTGTTCATCTTAGTCACTTTTTTTCTCTAGGTGTATTGTTATTGACGCGTCAGTTTATTTTTACTGGGCTGCTAATTTACATCATTATTGTGTGACTGTCTTAGAAAGAAAGAAAAAAGAAATAACTAGCAGTCCAAAAAAAATAAAGTTTAGTAATTGCTTGAACTAAACTTAATATCGACACGTTTTTTTAGCGAGTATTGATTTTGATATCACACTCAAATTTTTTAAGAATTTCACTAACTAACATTTTTGGGAATTTTTCTTATTTGTTTTTCTTGACATCTCTTGTGTAGGTAAAAAAAATGTAGTTTATTATTGTCTCTGATTTTTTCATGCTGACAATTGTGAATGCCGAAACAGCCTGTTTACGATGTCTGCCAGCTAAATAATGTAGTTCATATGAAAAATTGTAGTGCAAATCTATTTAAATCAGCATTGTACAGATGTGTCTCTTTTTTATCTGAGCCTTTGCCTCTGAGAACAGAGTTTGTGTTCTCTGTCTTAGTGATGCATGTGCTGCAGCACTATAACAAGAGACACTATAACTAAAACACACATGCACTCACAGAAACACACACACTTACGTGCACATGAATCAAACCAGCTTTTGTGTACCTATTGTCTCACAATGCCCAGCAGCAGACTACAGCTTTGTTCTAAATCAGAGGATCATATCAAATCTTGTCATTAGGCTTTGTTACCAGGACAACAGCATTGCTCCCGCATCATCTGTGCCAAAGCCTGTTAGGACAGCAGCAGTACCACCAAAAGAAAGAATATTCCCGTGATGAAAATGAAATAAACATGCCACCAGAGTTCATGACAGTGAGCTCTCGCTTGCAGATGACTTGGTGGTTTACAGGGACCAGGTTTTGAACTTGAAGAGTGTGGCGAGTCTGTCAAGTGGGAAGCACTTTCTGTATTCTCTCAGTGCCTGAATGTACTCTTGTTTTCTCTTTTTGTGACTCCTATATTACGAAAAGGCAAAGCTGTGAGTTCACAGCCCAGATAAAGACATGAATAATTGGCACATGGTTATGTAAAGCCAGGCAAATGAGTCCATACAGCAGTGTTGTATAATTCATTGCACTAGTGGAATATGTAAAAGCACTGCTCCAATCCTCTTTAGGTCTAATTAAAAGACTATCAGCCTTTTTACAATGAAAATTCCAGAGGATACAGTGTAATCACATATTAATAGAATGATTACTAAAGAAATAAAGCTCCTTATGCAGATAAGAGCTGCTGAATTTAGCACAAAGCCACCCTTAAAAAATTCATATAAATGTTTTTCCTATGATCTTACTTCAGCTCTAACTGTGTGCGCTTAAACAAGCCTTTCCCAAAACCACAAAATGATAGTGCAAACAGGAGGGTGTGGACTGGAAGCTCCCTTCAAAATCAGATGGTCACTGAAAATGTATTCAGACTTAAAAAGGACATATTTTGTTGAGAATCATACCTGTCAGCAATGCTATGCCATTTAGTTCATGTGCTTGTGGCAACCAGTGACTATTAGTCCACAGATAAGATGCATCTTCAGTGGCATTTGTTTTCCGTGCCACCCATACCCATAAATGTTGTAACATTTGAACGACATTACAGTCTACAGCCAGCAGCTTTCTAACACTGTGAGTGAGACGTTAAGGTCAGCATGCAAACATGCTCACATTGTGAACGTGCTGATGCTCAGCAGGTATACCCCCTTGTTCCCCAGGGCGTGTTTGAGACCTTCTGTTTTTCGACGTCACGTTATGTCACATGCAGTGCACCTCTTACATTGGTAAAAAACAGCAGACACCTGAGAGGAGATTAACGACACACTGTGTAAAGACGCTTTGAGCTGAGTCTCATGTCACCTGCTGTTTTTTCTGCTTTTCATTTGCTCAGGTTGTTACATAAGGTCCAAAGCAGTATACCTGATACGTGTTTAATAACTGACATGCAAATAGTACTGTATGGGTGGAGGTGTGTGATTTGGTTGCTTTACCAAATGAAGGAAACCTTGAATGATAAATATTGCGGTTACCTTGAAATCACCTTGGTAACGAGTCCATAAATTCAAGCATTTTGATAAATAAATCAGCTTGATATCCAGATGTTTGCTGCTTGATTGAAACCCCAATATAACAGTAACACTTCAGCATCCATTTGACTGGTATTTACCACACCTCTACTGTAGCTGGGTTCATGCTGGGGTTAATGAGTGCCTGTCTAAATCCTGTTCAGACGGCCCTGCTTCAAACGAGTGGCGCTAACATCTTCTTTTTTTTGGCGTGGGAAAGTTGTATAATTAAACATGTAAATAAAAACATGGTCAGCCAAACTGACCCGAAACCTAAAATGATATGAAGACATTATATACACAGATGAACATTGACCTAACAGAAAAAATATGAATAATAAATAATGAATATGAATATAAATGATTGTGGTTAAATCATAAAAAGTTACTAGTGTAGCGTAATTTTACAACGATCGGATATTCTAATAAATATTCCATATTTAATGTCCAGAGTCAGCCCTGATGTTCACCGTCTGTATCCGGATGACCTGAGTCTCACATTTAGGATCCAGATTGTCAGTGTCACATCGGTTCTCATCTAAACATAATCTTTTTGGTTTGGGAAAAGGGTGTTGCTACCTGTGGGTAACGCAGGACATTACAAACATTATGGTGTTTGATATCACAAAGCATGATCAGCCCAATTGTAAAAACGATGACAACTGTCCACTTGCTTGCTTTAAATTACCTGCTCTGTTCACAAACGGTCTTCTCTGATCCGATATCAGACTTTGTACAAGTGAGGTAATAGTCAGTTATAGTGCATGTCTGAAAACAGCATTAGTTTGCTGTGCTGACATGTTAACTTGTAAATTAAAGCTAGACACAAACAGCACAGTGCCAAAGTAGTCCATGGGTTGACTGATTAGCTGTCTCCAGTATGCTTCAGTCACTGCCTCATTCACAGCTGTGCTGCTGGTAATGCCCTGTTATTCTGCCTATGAGCCCATATGTTATTTGTGTCAGCAAGTCGTTACATTCAACAGCGATATGTTAATATTCACATATCTTAGTAAAGCAGCTAATCAGACAACACACTGACACTACCATTATTGGGATAAAGTTTTCTCAGTCTAAAAAAAAAATCATAATTTCTCAGATATTTTGATATTTTATATAAGATATATTTTGTACTTAGAGTTCCACCTTTGAATGCAGGTCTACACTCTGAGCTACGAGATCATTTTTACAGAAATTGTATGTTTCACATCTACTCTAACCTAACACAGCGTCAGAGGTGGAGCGACACGCCACATTAGCATGAAAAGTGAGAACCACCCACAGACTGTTAATCCAACGTTGATCCCATTTTATTACTGTAATAAAAGTAATTTATATCACTGCAGTTCAAAGTTTACAGGGTGATAAAATGTTTAAACAAAAAAAGCTAAACATACAACGAACAAAAGAAATGACAAGAGGTAGTTGAGAGCAGAGGACGAGTAATAAAAAGTTTTTATAAAGTGTTTTTTTTATAAAAACTATATAAAAGTCAAACAGTCAAAACTAAAAAAATCTTAATTCTTAGTGATGTAATATAAACTCCTCAGATTTATAGAAAGCTTCACACATGTGATAGAGGCAACAGTTGGCACCGTAAGACCTGAGAGATGTTCTTGGTTTGTGAATTCAGGTAGCTGTATTCCGCTGTTGCACTTACTTATGTAAGTTGTAGCTTTGTGTCTGAAAGATTGAATGGATTATTTGGGTAACACCTCATACGTGTCCACCTAAAACCCACCAACACACTGCGACAATGCCGCTTATAAAAACACGAGAAGAGCAGTGTAGTGCTGTTCAGTGCAGTGAAGACTGCCCCGAGCTGTACATTAGAGAAACCAAACAGGAGGATGGTCCCGCACAGAATGAGCAACAGCTCAGGCCAGAATCAGCTGTGTATTTTCATCTGCAGGACAAACAACATTAATAGACCAAAATCTACAAATACTGGACAGAGAAGACAGGTGGTTTGACAGAGGAGTGAGGGAAGCTTTGCCCGTGCAAAAAAACAACCCCTCACTCAACCAGGGTGGAGGTCTCATTCATGACAGGTGTGAGGTAAAACCAACCTGGAGGACACATTCGTCACTAACCAGCTTTCCTCAGATCGTCAGAGCTCTGTGGTGCAGAATGAAACGTCTCTACCTTAAAGAAAGATGTTCAGTTACCACGACTTTAACACACGTTAATGAATACAAAATGGGCTAAAAATAGCTAAATGGGCTAATAACAAGCATGCTCATTAGTCTTGTAAGTAAGAGAAGAGTTGTTATTCTAGCCTGACTTGATTCAATGGTGGGAACCAGGAGGGAGCTGCCACTTGAACTTTAAAATAATAGACGGAAGCATGGCTCTACGGGAGCGAGGGATGGAGAGGTCAACTTATAGCAAGTGAAATCAATAAGCTTCATTCAAATCTGTACTAATTTAAAAAAATACACATTAAAGCAGTATTGAATTAGCCAGAATAAATAAATGCTATTGTGATCATATTGTTTAATAGAGTGACGCATATAATCAGATCACTCCTACTTATTGATTGACTGCTGCCTGGCCATCATCAAAGTCTTCCAAGTCAAGCAATGCCAATTAAATTGTTCATCAGTGGGTGGAGCAACATGATTTCATTGATGTGATATGACAGGACAGTGACATTGAGTATTCTCGTGAATTATCTCTATAATTCTGACTGATCACACACCCACTGTCACAGTGATTGAACACAGAAACTGTCCTGGTTATTTTGAGGTGTATACCCAGAATTTCTTTCATTTGTCTGTGGTCTTGATTTCTACTAATTTAAAAATTGAACTAAATTACATGCAATTATACTTGTACATGTTGTGTCGTCCCTGAGGGAACTTCAGCTTACAATATGTAGTCCTCCTCCTCCTTGCTATTTCCTGGTGAATATGAGGAGCTGCAGCTAATCACATAGGAAAATATGGGTGTGACATAATTGTGTGGGGATATGAGGAGGAAGCCAGTGTGTACAAAATACAGAAAACCAGTGATCCCCAACTAGAGATAAACTAAATCCAAAATGGTGCAATGAAAAGCTCAGCTCCATTCCTAACCAAAATATAAGCAAAGACACAGAAATGCCAACTCTGTTTAACAGAGCTTCCCAACGGGGAAGTGAAGCTGCACGTGTTCTTAGATTTAAAGAGTTACACGTTCACCAGAGGGGGTGTAATTGATGCAGGCTGTTAGTGAGATTGACCAGGACAAGTCAAGGACCACACACAAAAATACTCATGGGGCGAGGATTGATGTTCACCTCTGAAAGAAAAGTACATACGACACCAGAATTAAATTATTCAGGGGAAAACGAACTGAAACAACAAACAAAATGAAACAAATTAATAAATGACTTGTCAATATGTGTCAATATCTCAGAGGTAAGGAAATAATATACTCAAAAAGGTTTTATCCAAAGCAACTGGACCTGTTTGGTTTCTTGATGACGTTTCACCTTCCTTTCCAGAGGGCTTTCTCAAGTCTGACTGACTGGTGTGAGGAGCAGGTTTAAAAACACTGTGGAACCCTCAGGTTGGTGATTGGTGGTCGCCTGTGGGTTGTCCTCTCCTCTGGTTTTCACATATGTTAATGTGACCACTTGAGCCAGAGTGTGAACTACTGTGAATCTTCCTGGTATCGTTGAGATAACGGGGTGATAGATTGTGTCCACCACCCCTGTTTAATGAGGGTCATTCAATCAATAAACCAATCAGCTTCCCGGTCTAGGATTCTGACTTCCTTTGTCTTTGAGGTGTAGATGAACTGCTGAGTCCTGTCCTGATGAGGTGACTCTTATGTCTTGAGCCATGCGTTTGGTTTTTCCCATGTACAGATCTGTACATTTCTGTGAAGGTTCTCAGTCATCCAGGTCATGGTTATCTCAAAGAAGGTCGTCAAGAAACCTAACAAGTCCAGTTACTATTTGATAAACCTTTTTCTTCACTGCATTGAACTGCATCTGTATCTGTAGGTTTCCTGTACACTCCGATGTTGAGGTTCCTGTCCTCCTCAATTTGTACTGCACAGTCCAAAAAGGCCAGGCTGTTGCCTTGAACTTGATGTTGATGTCCACAGCGTTAATGTCTTGGATGAAATTTTCCACCTCCTGTGTTTTAATCTTGACCCAGGTGAACTCATGGCACAGCCGTGTTTTTGTCTGTAAAACCGGTCATTACATTTGAAATCAGAGGTATTGAGGTACGTGTCCAAGAGGGTACACATGCTATCTGGACTGAAGCTGGTTCTGTCAGGGATGGTCCTGTCTTGTAGCAGGCGTTTTTCACGGTCTGGACTGCTTCAGTTGTATGGATGCAGGTGAAGAGAGAGGTGACATCATAGGAAACCATAGTTTTATTGGTGTCCAGTTTAAGGTTTAGGACTTTGTTGAGAAAGTCCTGTGAGTTGTTAACGCGACGAATGGTGTTTCCAGCCAAAGGAGCTAAAATGCTGGCCAACTGCTTGCCAATATTGTATGTGACCGAATTGATGCTGCTGACGTTGAGTGTGAGTGATGTTCTTTCCCTGTGAATTTATGAGAGCCCATAGATGCATGGTGTCAGCAAGAAACCCAACAAGTCCAGTTGCTATTGGATAAAACCTTTCTGAGATAACCATGACCTGTATGACTGAGAACCTCCACAGAGAAATAATAGACATTAACATGCCACAACACAAACAGCTGCACAATTGTTACTGGCATTTACCTAATCTGACCTATGGATTACACAACACTATTTTTTGAACCTAGGTTCTGCAGACGAAACCAGGCATCGCTATGAAGCAGGACCGGCAGCCACAGCAGTCAAAGAAGCTACCAGGAAGATTATAATTCTTGATTATGCCACACAGCGGTATCGCCACATGCCAACGATTGCTGCAGCAAGAGGACGGCTCATTCCCGTAGCCCTACAGTAGAAGCAAAGGAGATTTCTTGGCCTACTACAACTTGTTTGTGCTAATTCTGCGATTGTAACAGTTATGGTGCTGTTGACTGTTAATTGGTTGCTAATTGTAGTAATTATTTTGTGATGATGTAAGAAGGAGTTGCATTAAATACCATAACGTTTTTGGGTTTTAACTAGATTTGTTTTTTCAATTGTTTGCAGTAGTTGGTTTTGGTTTTCTTCTGCATATGTACTGTGTTATGACTTAAATGCAACATGACTCACTCTTAAAAGATAATCGCAGCATGTGCAGCCTTTCTTACTTATTTCTTTTTCTGACTCTTGCACACACACAAACACAGATGCTCCTCTTGCCTGCCCACGCATTTGGCCCTGCAGACCTTCCACCAGTGTTATTGTCAGTCTCCTCACACCCCATTGCTGGCAAGATAAGCCCCCCCAGCCCACGTGGACCAAAGGAAGGCCAGCACAGGTTCTATAATTGTAGAGGATGAGGGGCAGAGGAGGATGCTATGCAATCAGACTCAGGGAAGAATGAGACCTTAATTAGACATTCTTCTCATTCTATGTATAGAAGGCTTTTCTCTCCTCTTGCCTGGAAACCTACAGTATCAGTGAATTCTAATTAGAGAGCACTTGATGAGAATGTGTGCTTACTGTGGCCTAGATAGGCCGGCTTCATCGGTATGAGCCCCAGTGCTCCTGTGCGGTTGGTCCCCGGCTGTGCTATCAAATGAGTGCTCCAGTCTCTGAGGTGTACTGGAAAGTAGAGAGGAGGAGGAAGACAGGGTGAGGTACATGGAGAGATAACAAGCCTGGGCATCACCAGGGGTGGCGACACAGGGGATGGAGAGTCTAGATCTGAAGGGTATATTAGGAAGGCTGTATGTGTTTGATGTGTATATGTGTGTTTGTTAAAAAGGAGATGTGTGTGTGTGTGTGTGTGTAGGTATGTAGTAGAGTGAGCACACCCCCCGTGGTGTGAGGGCTGGTCAGAACAACAAGACTCGCCACTTTCACAGCAAGTGGCTGACTCTCTTTCCCTGGAGTCCTACAATTCAACACTATACATTCAACCTTGGCTTGTTTCTTCAGGCCTTGTTCGATTGGCTTCTTTAGCGCCACGTGTAAACTCCAAACATGAGTGTGAGACGCGAGAGAATGTCCGAGTCAGATGCGGTCTTACATGGGAAGAACTGAAAGGGCGGAGATCACGTTGTGACATTAACTGGATTTTGTACTGCGGGGCCTGCAGGATAATGCCCGGGTGGTCAAAACATTTATCTCACTTGGATGGAGTTCCAGTGCATGTCTGCAAACTGCTTTAGTGAGTGCAGCCAGTCTGTTGATTGATTATTAGTCCCACATTCAGGGACAGAGACATTCAAGGCAGGTTTACCAAGGAAATGTGCTGCCTTGCTTATAAACGATAGCTTTTTGTACCTCAAGGCAGTGTTGAATCCTATGGGGATGTAAGTTTGATTACCACTGGCGTTAAGAAGGTGGTTAGATTTTATGGTGACACAGCTGAACTACAGTAGTTGTTCATTATTATGCTTAACCAGTCTTCCTCCAACTCTAAGTCTTACTCTAACTTCATCCAGTAACTTTCACTTACTCCTGAGCTACATATTTTACCAGTCTTTGTCCTTTTATTTCCAGTTTCTTAGACTAATGATCACTAGGAAAACTCTTCTTTGCACTATCCTGCTTATGGCTGGAGTTAGCCAGCAACACAGGTTTTTGACTCTTACATTTCATTATAGATTCAGATTGTTGTTTTGTATATTGTATGTCT
Source organism: Microctenopoma stevenorrisi (assembly GCA_032270685.1). Classification (NCBI taxonomy): domain Eukaryota; kingdom Metazoa; phylum Chordata; class Actinopteri; order Anabantiformes; family Anabantidae; genus Microctenopoma; species Microctenopoma stevenorrisi. The sequence goes on along the minus strand of JAUMTR010000027.1, from coordinate 3,776,242 downwards.
CACCAGATACCAGCCTGATGCAAGTTACAGATAAAACGTTTCTTCAACATTTCAGCTGCTCCCACAGGTCTCCCTCCACCATCCTGAACACCTCCAAAGATGTTATTTTCCAGAAACCTTTCACAAACTACGCTAAGAGTGGAAACATCTGATGAAATCAGTTTCTCCGTGGATTGGAGAGGGGGTGATAGCGAGAAAACAACAGTACGGTAGAGTTAGGCGTGATCATTTTACTGACTAGCTGAGAGTCAATATAGTGAGAGTTTGGTCAGAGCAGATTTAACAGGGTAAAATGTAATGAGGCAAAAAGCAACCACCATAGGAAATAACTGTGTGTGGCCTGACTAAAACTTAATACTATAATAATATTAACCATATATATAAATATAGTGTTTTGAGAAGACCAAAAGTGATAATAAGAAGCTGCACGAGGACATGTCCTCATGTGTTAAGTCTTTCAGCTGCATAGGCTACAAGCTATTTTGCCTGTGCTTTAGCCGTGACAATAATGATAATTATGAGACGGCTGGAGCTGAAGAATCCAAGTGCCCATTTAACAGATGAGCTTCGAAACAACCTCCTAAAAAAGAAGTGGCACCTGGCCAGCCAACGTGTCAGCACTCTCTGTCTCTGCTTCTCTCACCCCATCCCTCCGTTTCTCATGTCTTTCTTTGTGTTTCTCTCACCCTCTCTGTCAGTGTCGCACATTCAGTGTCAAGCTTTCTCAGTATCATTTTTGAAAAGTGGTAGACCAGTGAAATGACATGCATCCACGCACACAAGCATACAGTGCATAGCACATATTCTTTACACTAGAGCAGTCACAGAAAATTATTTCTCACTTACACACACATGCCGTGTTCAACACGCACACAAACTCTTTAGAGATACATGAGAAGAGACACGATCAACTTGCCCATTGCCACTTCTGAGGACACCAAGACCCTGTGATTTTACCAAAGGGGAAAAAAATCGCTCCCCAACAGATACACAAAACACACATGCCGTGTGTTGTTTCATCTTGTGATCAGACTGCAGATGAGCTGCATCAAACTAACTACTGAGACTGAGAAGGGAAGAGAAGGAGAGCGGAAGAATGGGGAAAAATTAGAATGGGGAGACAAAACCAAACTGAGGAAAAAGATGAGAGATGTTTGTGAGAGATGCCCCAGATAGAGCACAGCAAGCCAACGTTACAGGGTGAACAGAGAGCTGTAAAGACACGACAAGATACAAACCACTTTAACCAGTATTTCCTTTGCACGCTGCAGTATTTTCTAGTTAGTTATATGATCTAATATTCAGTCTTTTAGCCACACAATATATTTACATTAACAAATACATGTAGAGAGAAAAGTACCTGATGAATCAGTATTTCCAGGCAGAGTCTGTTATTAGATGAACACTGGAGAAAAGCGTTTGCATTCTGTATTACGCAGGTTCTTAGAATTAAGCTAATGGAAATTACAAGTTTAAGCTATACTACTGAATATTTCAACGATGGATTAAATAACAATGTCGTGAAGCTGTCACTCATAAAGATAAAAGCATAAAATATTACTACAAAGTGAGCATCAACTTTGGTCCTATAGCCAGAGATTTTATTTTTTCTTTGTTCAGTTTCATAGTCTCTCAGTCATATTTACATACAGAAGCTAACATATGCTACATAATTAGCATAAACATTTACTTGTGGATTATTTAATCTATTATAACAACATATATGAATCCAGAACCAGGAGAACTCACACAGTATAATATTTCTTTACTTTCGAGAATTTTGACTGATGTGTGAAGACATTAATAGTTTGAACATAATATGCTGTAATGTACCAATAGTCTGCTTTCATACTAGGGCTGGGCGATATAGACCAAACCCCATATGTTGATATTTTAAGCTGAATCGCGATATACGATATATATCTCGATATTTTTGATCCCGTCAAGTAGCTACAAAAAGACTACTTTGGGACAAATGTTCATGTTCCATATGTAGTTATGGTCACATATGAAATATGTTTTGTAAAAAAAAGAAGATGCATTGGTGATTAATCAATTAAAAGTTAAAAGAAAGTTTATGCATTGTACAAAGCCGTCTTGTTCCACTGTTAAAGTAGCGATTATGTCTTTATCAATGTGATTTGAATATTTCCTAAAGTTTTTATTTCATCTTCAACAAAGAGCTGGGTTCAGCAGGACTCTTACTGTTTTGCTAATGCATTTCAACCTGGTAGCAACAAAAATATAACTTTTTCTATTAAGACAAACCTCATGTATTTCACAATTCAATAAAGAATCATCGTGAAGAGGAGGGTTGTGAGCTGTGGTCACAGGGGGAGCGCGATGGGGCGGGCGGAGCTGTCTCTGAGTTGTCGGACAACAAAATAGAAAAGACGCAAAGAGCTATATCGAGTTTTACAATAATGACAATTTCATATCACATTTAGAATTTATATATTTTATAAAAATATCAATATATCGCCCTGCCCTTTTTCATACTTTCACCTAATTAACAAAACAGGATTAATATACATTCTCTGTGACTAAAACACTGTCTGCTATCAATATAAAACCGCATACATACAAAATACAACAAAACTACTAAACTCTTAGCTTTACAAATTACATACACGGCTTTACAACACTCTTTTATCTCACTCAAGGGTGTTTACGTGTAATTTGACAAACTATTAACCCAATAGTTGGAAACAAAGAGGCACAAAACTTTAGCTAGTGACAATTAATAGAACAATAAAAAATATTGTGGTGTCTTATTTTCACTACTGTAATACATTTATGAACTTTATCACTATGAACTTCATTCTACGTCATTTGAAATGGTTTTTCCTGCATAATAATAATTTTATATCTATCCATTTTTAAATCTTTTACATACACACACAGGAGAACAGTCACCCTAACTTCACTTTTGTACAGATTTTGTTGTTGATAAAGCTTCAGCTTCACTGCTCACTGTGCTGTTGCTCCTCTGAAAAAGGTAGTTAATCAGTGGGAGTTCACTCCATGGTAAAACTCAGCAGACATCACAAAAGCTTGAAAGGAGGTGACGCTCCACAAATTCAAATGAATCCTGCTATGTCTGAAAAGACTAACTTTCCGTAAAATTAGAACCACATATTATTCCTCATTAATTGTAACAAAAAGAATAACCCCAGGTTTCTTTTCACCACTGTAGCTTAGCTGGCAAAGAGTCATAGCTCTGTTGAAGCTACGATTCCCTTGTCTCTGAGAAATAACTTTTTTAGAAATAAAACTATTACAGGAAAAACTGATCAGATCCTCCCTGCATTTAACATGTATGGACTCACTTGTTCAAAAGCTCTAGATTTGTTTGTAAGACCTCAGTCTTCTTTTCCATAGCTCATGCAGAGTTCATTTCAATAATTAACTAAACCTCTTACATGTCTCTTAGACCTCATCTCAATTAAGCTGCTCAAGATGTTTTACCTTTGATCAGCATGTTCATATTAGAGCTTATAAATCTGTCTCTGCTAACAGGCTATGTACCACAGACTTTTAAGATAGCTGTGGTAAAACCTCTGCACAATAAACCTACTCTGGATCCATTATAGACTAATATCCAGTCTGCCTTTTATCTCTAAAATCCTTGAATACGTAGATGCGAAGCAGCTCTGTGAACACCTGCACAGGAACAAATTTATTAAGATTTCAGTCAGGATTTAGAGTAGAATAGAGTTCAACAGACATTGTTCTCATTGTACAGAGTGTAAAATGAAATTGTGGGTGCTCTACCCAGCAGCGGTGCATTTACAAAAAGAGGAAAAAGAATGTAATAAATACACAATGTGCAGTAAATGTACAGATGGAGTAAACCATAGTGCAGGAATAGCACTCTTCAAAGTTAACAATCATCCTCTCTTCGCTTCAGACCAAGGACTTCTCTCTGTAATGGTTTTGTATGACCTCAGTGCTACTTTCAATACTATAGATCATAATACTTTACTACATAGAATAGAACATGTCATTGTGAATAAAAAAACAAAGATGTTTTAATTCATATCAATCAGATAGATTCAAATTTGTTTATGTCCTCTAAGCACACTAAACTAAGTTATGGAGTTCCACAGGGTTCTCTGCTTGGACTAATTATTTTTACTATGATTCAGATTCAGATTCAAATTCAGATTTTATTTGTCACGTGCACAATCATACACAGTACAACATGCAGTGAAATGCTTGTACGGCTGACAGCGACCTCAGAAACGTTAAAAAAAATCAAGAAACAAGAGGAACACAATAAATTGTTGTGTTCCGTAAGAAGGAGACATATGTACATGTCTCCTTGTACATATGTCTCCATAACAAGGAGAGATATGTACATGTCTCCTTGTTATGCAGATGACACCAAGCTGTATTAATCTGTGAAACCAGATAATTACTTTAAATATTTGAAAAACTATATGATCTCAGCAGATCACTTTGCAACTCTCAGAATGCTGGTCTACTTGTGGTTCCTTGAGTTTCCAAATGTAGACTTTGAGGCTCATGCCCTCGCTTCCATAAAAACTAGATTTAAAACTTTCCTTTTTGATAAAGCTCATAGTTAGACATGGCTCTGAACCATCTCTTAGTTATGCTGCTGTAGTTTAGTCTGCTGGGGGACGTACATTATACTAAGCTCTTCTCTTCCTTCTCTCTCGTTGTCCACTCTTCATTAACGCTGTGTTTTCTCTCCTCTCTTGTTGTGCATATATTCTGTGAATATTCTGTATATTTATATATTCTGTTTAAGGTCTAAACCTTACACTGTAAAGTGCCTTGAGATGATTTGGCGCTATGTGAATAAAATTGAATTGAATAGCTGGTGAAAACAGTCACTACATTCTGCTATGCTATGCGTTGGACTTAATTTATTTCATTATGAAGTAACTGTTAATATGTTTAATACAGTTTACAGTGTGTGCTGGTAATAAGCTAAAGCACACAGTAGATTGAAACAATATCATTTGCATTATCAAACACAGCAATACATTTCCTATCAACAAAACATTATGCCAAAAAGAGTCAACAAGTCCTCAAGAAAATGCAGAAAGGAAAATGTGAGTGCACTTGATGTATTTTGCGGAAAGAGAGATGATGAGTAAAGTCGTAGCAAAGTGATAACTGTAACTGCACAATGAAATGTGAGAGAAAGATACAAAGATAAAGAGATATGTGGAGAGAGATCATGGGGGAAAGTGTGTCAGGATAAAAAGGCAAAGATGTAAATTGCAGTAAAGGTGGATGTGTATGTGAACTGTGCTCGAACATGAGAGGGGGTGAACAAAGAAGAGAGGCAGAGCAGACTGGGGCCTGGTGATAAATGATTGGAGTGCTGCACAGGACGCTCTTGCCACTTCATCTTACACAGCTGACCTTGGGCTTATGAGCTGTAATAAAACGTAGCCAAGCACTCCTGAAATTGGTCCTCTCTAATGCTCGACAGCCTGCTGCATTAGCATATGGCTCTTAAAGAGTAAAGTACATTCTGCACATACAAATCCTGTGCCACAGGGTCTGTGAGCGACATGATGGTGGTGGTGATGAAGACAAGGAATGCAGGGTCGATGGCAGCAACAGGCGATGAGGAGAAAATGTAAGACAAATTTAAAAAGAAATAAGAGCTGTGATTTTTGTTAGATTGTAGAAGTGGATGTGATGATAGGAAAGGAGGAGTGTGAAGCACTTTAATGGAAGGAGAAGAGATGATAGGCTGAGGGAATGACACCAGATCAGGGTTTGATAGATTAACGAAAGGAAAGAAGAGGGAGAGGAGAAGGAATTGTTGAGAAAGGTGTAAATGGCGGAGAAGAAGAGGGGAAAACGTAAAGCATGCTTTAGCCTGTGACATTTCCATAGCTGCCCTAATGTATATTACATAAAATTAACTGCGCTTTGCCGCTGCTGCATCACTCATGAAGAGATTTGAAATGTCACCTCTTTGTACAACATGTTCTGTTCCCACAGTTGTGACAGATGTGAGCGGGAAGATGATGAGAAAGACTAAGACGAGAGATAATGCCATCACTCTTTTAACACCTTAAATTTTTTTCCTCTGTGGCTTGATTACAGAGGAAACCAGCATCATCCTCTCCATCCTAATCATGAGCTTGTTCTCTTCATGGGGACACAAAAAACACCTTCATCTTTACTCAGTGGCTAATAACAGTGGAACAAACAGCATGTCTCTCTCAGAGCCCAGCTGGAATGATCTTCATCCATTATTATATTTCGGCAAGGTCTCTGTGCTCCTCTCCAGAGGCTCATGAGCATGTAATGAAGCTGTAAAGAAAAAATCTTGGCCCAATACAGATTAATTGGTCTGTTTGTTTGTTCAGACAAATGATCAATTAATTCCAGTGTAGGTCTGATTAAGTGAAACATAGAGGGATGAGAGAAAGAAGAAATGGCCTATAAATACCTGAGAGACAAAGAAGAGGGAGCCCACTTGCTCTGAGCTTTAAAATTATTATGAAAGAAGTGAAACTGGATTGTCATTTCAACTACGGTTAATTTGAACCCTGATATAAAAAGTCAATATATTTAGATTTTCAATCATTATTAGATCATGTTTTTACACCTGGTTTAAGGGATGGCAGTGTTCGTCCAATGGGTGGAGCAAAACAAAAACAAAGCTGAAACACCCCAACACGTACTGGGTTGACTTCCATGAAATTGTCTGTCTTTCACTTTTTTCACAAAAGGATCACATCACACCTTATATTCCAGTCATTGAGAAGCTGTATTATATGGTTACATTTTTTTTAACTTTATAACTGTAACTTTAATAGAAAAATGGCAATAGCATTTTTCAACCATATTTCCAAAGACATAAAGTCAATTCTTCTTCCACCAGCCATACATTACTAAGGGCAGACTGTCATTCAATAGGCAAAGCACTTTCATGACATCTTGTTTAATTAGCTTTAACTCCAACAAATACCAACAACATCTGCATGTTCTTTGTTTTGTGGGTCGCAATGGAAGTAGTATGACATCTCTGACAAATAATAAACAAAAACGGTATTATAGTAAGCAAAGATTCTGCAGTAATCTGGTTCACTGAAGACTCAGCTATTCTAATGAAACAACTATACAGGACATTTGTGTTGACAGATCAATCCAACATTCAGGCTTTTTCAAGCTGGCTGTTAACTGGGATTTCCTCAATGTGCCACTTTTTTGTGAAAATCAAACTGTATAAACTACAATGCAGGCAGTAAGTTTAAGAGGATTTTTGGGCAGTAACAGAGATTTCCACTGCAGCGACTGCCTTCGAGGTAGTGTATAATTCATCAATATTGCACCGCTTGTGTATGGGAAGCATTGAAGTGATTCCACAATTCATGAATGTGCTCATGTTGTCCATATCATTATTCTCATTAGTATGCATTTTCCTGGGTTTTTGTGGGGGTTTATATCCCAAGGCGGCCTAAATGCTGTTGCAGAAGCAATTTCACCATGACAAACTTTCTGGAGGAAAATAAACTTCTTAGCTGTGTAATTTATCAGAAGTTCAGGCATGAGCAGTGACATAGATACTATAAAAATAAAAAAAGCGAGGTTCTGTGCTAGTCTGTATTTTTATCCACTGTGTGGCTGAGAGACTGACTAAAACAGAGTTGGCATGTTCAGGTTAGAGAGAGACGAGATAATGAGTCCTGCATAAACACTATGACAATAAAAGGCAATTAAAAATACCACATCATTAAGGCAGGACTAACTGGAAGGAAGACACCTTATTAACTTATAGCAACAATAATTGGAAACAGTGAGTGAGAACATATAGTGTAGTTTTAAGCCCCTTTTTATAACCAGTTTGGGCTGAGCTGGAAGATAACAGGCTTTAACCTGTTTAACATTTTAGGATACGACGTCATGGGATAAGGAGTTCACAAGTCATGCCATGTCAGATTAAGACTTTAAGGTGATTAAAGAAATCCTAAATCACTGTTTGAATTTAAAGGACAACCCATGCAGAAAAGCAAAGACAGGGGTTATATGCAACCTCTGATTAGTTTGACGAACACTGCAACTGAACCTTTAACTGAGTTTTGATTGGGACAAAAATAAAATGCTGCTTCTAGAGATTTTGCAAAAGAAGTGTTTACTATACTTATATATTACATTTTTCCAGTAATGGCCAGCAAATACAGCCATTTGAAAGTGAACAATCAGAAATTCCTGGCATTTCCAAACTGTTACTGAGCTTAAAGCACGTCTGAGACAGTGCAGAATGAGCTGCACTGTCTTTTCTTTACTTTAGCTGATTGACTGCATGTTCTCAGTTGAAGGGGAGACGAATTAAATTTACTTATAAATATTGAATCACTGAAAACACTGATGGTATATTTTACCCATTAATTTAATCTTTTAAAGCAGTGTGATGCATAAAAATGATGCTTTGGTTTATACTAGTGTTGATATGTGTTAGACAGCATCTGAAAACTCTGTTTTCTAGACTGTGCATATTAGAGACTATAATGCAAATTGTGTGTGTGTGCGTGTGTGTGTGTGCGTGCGTGTGTGTGGGGGGGATCCAGTCGTCAGCTAAAACCAGATGAAAAGATTCAAGTTTATTTAACCATCCTATACATAGTTATACAGTATACAGTGAAATATATCCTTAGCCCTTTCTTTTTATAGACTGTGCAAACTTTACAAACTTTCAATTATAAGTAAAGAAATGTAAAGATACATAGAGAATTGCAGCTGTACCCAGGCAGTTCTACAGTCAGTCACAAAAACATACTAAGACTAAAACAAGGAGCAAGGACAACCCACAGGTGACCACCATTTGCTAACCTGAGCTTTCTACTGTGTTTAAAAACCTGCTACTTCTACAGTCAGACTTGAGAAAGTCCTCTGAAATGGAAGGAATGAATTGTAGTCAAGAAACTAAAAAAGTCCAGTTGTTGTTTTTGAGATAACCATGACCTGAATGACTGAGAATCTTCACAGATAGATGCAAACTAGGACCAATTATAGTCTACTAGGACTGTTTGTAGGCATCATATGGCCAGTGATGACACCAGCATCATAAGCAGCAGTCCAGGTGTTCACTGCAGCACAGATCGATCTGTTTAAGTGTAAGAAAGGTGACTCAATCTTGTTCTATATAATAATAGCTCAATGAATCAGACTGGGATGCAGAAGGTTGCAGGTAAAAACCCATCCCCCACCAGGTGTGTCCCTGAGCCAGACACCCAGCGCTAGCTCCTTGTAAGTCACTTTAGATAAAAGTGTCTGCCACGCAAAGTAAAGTAAAGTAATAATTCCTAAAACTAAATAATAGGAAAAGTCCAACTGATAGCTCAGCGGGTAGAGCAGTTGTCTTCCAACCCAAGGGTCAGTGGTTAATTCCCATAAAGCTACATGTTGAGATGTCCTTGGACAAGACACCAAAATCCTTTATTAGTGCTGTCCAAACAACAATTTCTCCAGTAGGGATCAACAAAGTATTCATTATTATTATGATTAGGCAGTGGAAGTGTACTGTGAAGAGCGTGAATAGAAATAAGGTTGCAGTGTCGAACCACCTGCTTCGCGAGGTCTGCAGCTCCCTTGGCCCATCTCTCCACAAAGCCTATGATGTCACCATTTCACAATGATCTTGGCACAGAGAGAGAGAGAACTTTTTCTCTGCCCTACTGACCTAAGTGTGCTCACTGGAGTACAACTGCCTGGATAAAGTCTTCATATTTAAGGTGAAGTGGGTGTAAAGTGTCAGATATTGTTTAAGGATCCTTCTGCCAAGTCTGCGTATGCAGCATATTTGATATTTGTTATGTGGCCTTGTAATAAATATACTGCCTACAGACACAGTATATCAATTTTGTAGCCAATTCTTTCTCTTCTTGTTTCCCACATTCTTACTTCCTATTTACTGTGGTGTTTTGGATTCAAATTAATGGTATATTGTGTAGCATGTTTTTATGCACAATGGCAATACAAGGTGCTTCAAATAAACATAAAGTAGATGGAAGAACAAACAGCGACCCTGAAAAGTGTCACATGGGTCAGTCCTTCACATAAATCATTCTTGCACGTGTTCACTGCATTAGCTTAATTTAATAATCCGTATTTTTGCCCTTATTGGTGAGTAGTGGTGCATTTTCAAACTGAATGGCTAATTATTTGCGTTTAATGACTTTACATTGTGAGCAGAGGAAATGCATTGTGTGTGTGTGCTGAGATTTACTCACAGGTTTGTGTGAATTCGATAAGTCCAGCAAAATGGGCAGGAGGGACATAGTCACACATCCCAGCTTGCCTTCCAGAGGAGGTGTGTGTCCATCACACTTTCCTCTTCAGCGCTCACTGCCAAAAGACACAGAATTTCTCACCAACACAAATAAGTCCTGTTTAGTATTCTTTCTGACAAACAGCCATTCACTACACACCCCTCACACAATGATGCGGCAACTCTTTGAGAGAATGGTTTTGCAAGCTTCGTTATGCACTGATCATTCAGGAATTGAAGTACTGAATTGCAATAATTAACTGCAGTGCTGCAGCACTCTTCTGTTTCTGACGGTGAGTAGCCTCTTGAACACTTTTGACTAAATATACTGAATAAGATTTTGCTGAAAATCCTATAATAATCACACTAGAATGTATTGAACGCTGTTTGTTGATGACAAAATACACTAATAGGTCAAATCCAGAAATGTCAGAAAACAAAGTGATTGTGAGGTCAGTTGATCTTTTCAACCATAAAGTTGGATTTGGAGATGCAAAAGCAGAAATATTGTTATCAAATGCATGAAAACATGCATTGTGGTAAATGTATTACACTAATGTTCACTTGATAGCTTATACTGTAGGCATATAGTAGGATGTAACGAAGATACTGTATTCATTGTCTAAATATGTAATATATAAGAGACAAAAAGCAGCAGTTTAGAATCTAATTAACTTTGTATAAACTGTCCTAACAGCTTCTTTGTGGTTGCTGCACCTCAGTATCTATCACTGAGTCATTTAAGTGAACACACTCTTTACCTGTGTCTGAGAAAGAGTCTAGCTGTTGCTTACTGGAGCTGAATTGCATGTTTGTTCTCTGTGGGCCTTTGCTTTTTCCCTTTGAGCTTCTCAGTTCTCTGTTTTCCCTCTGTGGATGTGTTTGGGAAAGCTTTCACACAGGGCAGTTGTTTATTCTGACTTGAAGTTTCCCTTGACCTCCCCAACAACTATTAAAAATTCATGTACGCCCTGCAGCCAAATCATTGCTCTTCAAGGTAAAATAGATTACTGTCTGTGGCAGTCTGAAAAGTTCGATAATAATAATAGAAGTATTATATTGTTTACTGCTGCTTTAAACGGGATTTTGCTCTTTGATAATAGGGTCTTAGTTTGGTCATTCCAACTGTTATCTGTAGGTATAATACAGTCACCAAGTTTTAGTTCATTTAGTAGTGAGCCATGAAAAAAACATTGCTGAAAAGGCAGATGTGGGATATTTTCTAGTATTAATTGAAAGGAAGGGAGTAGCTGTCAAACAAGAACAAAGAATGCATGCTAAAAGACTACATTACTTATGATGGGACCAAAACTTCTGCAGCAGAACCAACAATATTTCTTTTTTATTCAAAGTATGTGCTGTCTGGTGCCTACGTTACCCACAGTGCTACTTGATCGTCATCAGTTGGGAGAGTTGGGTGTGTTATTTTCCAACATGTAGCTTTCTGCCTCAGCTTTCCTGGTTTCTAACTCAATCAGCATCGTGTTTAGTTTTTTTACAGATTGTCCTCAGAACGTTCTGATGCTGCCTTAGGTGACATCACTTCAGGCAGTTTTTCAGATTGTGTTCAGTTCTCCTGGAGCAACAAAAAGCTTTACAGTTTTGATCACCAATGCAGCGGTATTCTTGAAAACCTGTCCTGACTTTAAAGTGTAAAATCAGTGGGCCTCCTTTTAAAAGTAGAGCCTCATTATATTGCCGTCCAACAACATTTGGCTGCTTTCATTTTTTGCGATTTCACAGTTGTGATTCAGTGATCCAGTAAATACATTTTAAGTGACTGTTTGTGAAAGTGAAGCTGCCGTTTCCAGTCAGATTGTGTGACAGTGATGGTTATAATAGAAGGTTATGAAAGATGTGCCACAGATAGAGTGTAAGAAAGTTACTGTTTGTTGCAAACCTCTGACACGGTACAAAGATAGTTTTTCAAGCGTGATCATATTTTTCTGCATGTAAAGTGGACTAGAGCCGTTTACAAACAATGTAAAACATGTTCCATCCTCTAAACTGCTTGTGTTTGTCGACCCAGCTGATTGTCTCTGTGTTCCCGCTGGAAATGATATGTTACCGCTACCAATACAGTTGATGTTCAAAAGAAAATTATACAGTATGTTGTTATTGCATTTACAATGGCGATGATTAACATGATTCTTATGACAAACGAGTAAGATTTCGGATTCACAAAAGAGCATGTGTATGGTTGTGATTTTCACAGCGTTTCTTTCCTCTTTGTTTCTTATAACCAATCATTCCTTCATCTCCTGCACATAGCAATTATACTAAATGAGGAAGAGGCTAAGGGTTGGAGATAATGGAACTTTATTCCTCCCAGTAAATTGTAAATTACAAGTAAGTGTGTTGTACTTAAGGTGATGAAATAAAAATGGACACCTGTGCTTTGACCTGTTGAGAGACACTGAACAAAGTCTTTGTCCCTTCTGTGCAAAAGCACATTGCCATGATTCATTATTTTCCTTAGAACCTTAGTTTCCTCTTTAAAAAGTTGACAAAGACACACACACACACACACACACACACACGTAGAGTGTAATGAATGCATACAGACATGGTGTATAAACAAACACATGCACATGCATTTCAACAAGGACATTGCAAAAATACACTTAAGTTATTGCTCATGGACACACACACACACACACACACAACTGCACAAACGTCTCAGATTAACTCACACACACATATAAAATACCAACCGAAAATAACACACAGTTCAGCTCATTTCTCGGGGAATGACGACCGTGGAGCGTGTCACAGATGTCAGCAGTGACTGTCACGCCCCAGGGAATTCTAGGAACTGAGAGAGATGAATGGAAAAAAAAACTAGAGGAGTCTGAATTTGGAAGAGCAGAGAAAGAGAGAAAAAAAGAGAGATGTGAGTACAAGCCAAAGAGCAGAAGGTGAAGATGAAGGCGAGGGAGGAACAATCAATTTTCTGACATCTCTAAATGTGCACTTGATGATGCATACCTAAACAGGCCTGAAATGGTCTGCAGGGAAAGGAGAGGGGAGTAGAAGAGGTGAGAGAAAAAAGTGAAGGGTGGAGGTGTAAAGGGAAAGTGAAGGATGAGATTCATTTAAAGAAATTGGGAGGGAAGGAAATAAAGAGGGAGCTAAGTTGGAGAGACTGTTACATGCGTCCATTTGGGCCTTAAACAGCAGTCGGTCCTCCGAGGTCTCTGCGCTAAGTGAAGCGGTCAGCCTTGCAGGTCGTTCTTAAGGTCCACAGAGAATGAGGGGAGTGTAAGAGAGAGTGGATAGAAGGGGAGGTGAATACTGATGAGGAGGGGGTGAAGGAGCGGCCAGAGACTGTCCGTGGGACCTGTAAGCGCTCTCAACCTCGCCACAGTCCATTTACGGCAAAAGCCTCCAAAAGCTTTTGGCTATGCCGCATTAAGAGGGAGATAAGTAACTTAGCCTCTGCCTACTTTTCTAAAGATTATCTTTAAAGCATTTTCACCTTTTAAAGTGAAAATGAGGAAAATCGTGAGAATCATTCATAGAAGATGATTAAAAACAACATACATACAAGTCAGTTAGATCATCGTCTTTTTAACAATTTATAAAATTGTTAAAAATGTAACAATTTCATTAGTGTCTGACAGTGGTAATAATGGACTTGTCTTGAATACTGTGTACAAGTGTTATGTAAATCTGCTGACTGTGGTAGTCGTTTAAGTAGGTTGATCTCAAAAGGTCCATTCTATTAGAAAGAAAGTGCAAGTACTGAGACTCCCCCACACTCAAAGAGAGGAAAGATGATGATTAATGATTTAATGAAGCATAATTACATCTTCACACATGTCCTCAATTTGATAAGTGCAACAGAGATCTACTCTTAAGATCTCCAAAAGTACAAAACAAAAGACCTCTTTATACATGCAAGTCTCTCCATAATACTTCTCACAGTAATGCCACAAGGTCAGACCTGGCAACATTTACATTAGACAAGTCAAAACTGAATGCTGCAACTTCTTATGTGAAGTACATGGCAAGGGAATTTCATTTTTCGAGAATATGAGTGCACGTCTTGTCATATATTGGAATTGAATTCTTATTTCCTAAAGCTATAATAAGCAAGTTCACAACATCAAGCTAATAGCATGAGACGTGACAGCAGACCGCTTCCTCCACTACGCTCTGCAGAGCCCTTCAACTACTGCACATCTGTGCTGTGCCTCCAGCATTCAAACTACAGGCTAGCCTGCGGGATCTTAGCTCATCCACCTGATCTCCTCCAGAGGCAATAAAATCATAAAACTGCACAGTATATTGAGTTTGATATATGCATTTGAAAAAAAAACAAAATCCATTCTTAAAAGACATTTAATGTAGAGTTTTACTCGACATTATACGACCTATGGCTGTGTGCTTATAATCATTATACTTCTATTCATTGTCGTTGCTATGACTGAAAGGTCGTGTGATGTATTTCCTGTTTCTTTGGGGCAAAAGTCTTTACCATAGACCTACGCTATAACTGGTGCATGCGCACTGGAACCACCTCCAGTATTAGGAACCTTGGGCCCAAAGCCCGCCAACAAGACGGTTAGAGGTTACAGCTTCAGACCATTTAACTGATTGTTAGAAAACCATATGCAATGATGGTAACACAACTTATGACATATCTTTTCATGAAATACATGGTGTGTGTCCTGTGTGTGTCCAAACGTTTAACTGGTAGTGTGTTAATCCTACTGTAAAAAATGTTACTCTTCACGTAACCCACTCTGGTCCTCTTTAAAAGACTTGGGACACTCCTGTCTTAAGTGAAACAAAAGGGGATGTTGTTATTTTTGCATATATTAACACTAATTCCACTGCAGCTGTCCATCTTTCTTTGAGTGAAATGTTGATTAGGCAGAAAGACACCAGGCAGAAAAGACGAGTTAAACTACATATCTTTATTTGGTAGAATGTTTTAATGAACTCAACCACAACATGTAGGCTGTTAAAAACGTATTTACTTATTTTTCCAGAGAAGCCATTGGAAGAAAGTGATCCAGGCAACAGTAGAATTGGTTATGTGATTATGAGCATACAGAGAATGACTAACAATAATATTAATACTGTTGTTGGACAGCTTCAGCAGATGATGTCTTGTCCAAGGAAATCTCAACCTGGATGAACCAGGAATCAAATATTTATAAAAAATAAAATAAAATAAAAAAAGTGGCATGGTAGCTCAGTGGTTTATGGCATTACGCTGGAATGCAGAAGGTTCGTTTATCCAGCCGTTCATCCCCCATACCGGGTGTGTCCTTAAGTAAGACACCCAGCGCTCGCTCCCCGGGTCTGTAACTGCCCACTGCTCCCCCTAGGGGGGTATGGGTTAGATGCAGAAGGACACATTTCACTGCATGTTGACACCGTGTAACTATGTCTTTGACAAATAAAATTGGAATTTATAAACTCCTCACCTATGGTTTGTAGACGTCTGCCGATGTGTGTGGGTGGACTGGCTTTAGGGCTCATGCTACAGTTAAGTTGATTCTCAAAAGTTGTACACAGTAGCTTGAAGTACAGTTTTGAGGTACTTGGACTTTACGGAAGTATTTTTATTTTACTCCACTACCGTTCAGTGAGAAATGCTGTGCTTTTTACTTACTTAAATGTATTTGACGGTTTTAGTTATTTTACAGATGCAGATTCCTAATAAAAAAAATTATCAAGCAGTAATGGATTGCTTTTAACATTTTCTGATAAGAAAATAAACGGGCTAAATAGTGATTCTTTCCTTGAATTTGTTAACAAAGCCTTGATATTCTTTATGAGGAGCATGTGGAATTGTGATATAGACTTAGAATAAATAAATTATGTTCAAAGTACAGTAATTGTTTAGTGGAGTACTTGCACTTGAGTAAAGCGTTTGAAGTGGTACTTGTTGAACACATAGAAAAATGTATAGAAAGAAGCATTTTCACTGGAGTGTTGATTTTGAGTAAGTTTTTGTGTTCTACAGCCACCTCTGCCCATTATGCATTCACTCATTCACTGTCGCTCACAGACACCTGAACTACAATGTACAAGTAATGTTTCTGCTGTATTTTATCACAATGTAAAAGAACTGACATTGCATCAGAGTCAAGATATGTGACTCCTGCATTCTTAAAGTGTTATTTTTCTTGTCTGTTTGTTTGTTTGTTTTTGTTTGGAGGGGGGGCAGTTGTTTTTGTGAGGGGATGGGAGGCTAAAACTAGGAAATTGCACTTTTGCAAAACTGAACATGCTGAAGTAAATATATAAATATATTTATTATCTGCAATAAATGACAAAGTTCATTTACATCAAATATTTTTTCAAAATTTGTGTGGGAACAATTTCTTGATATTTTAAAACAATATATTTAAATAGTTATTTAATATTACAGTAAAACATATTTTTATTATTTAATAGAAATCCTAATCTGGTTAAAGTCACAAAATGTTTATTGTATTTGTATATTTTTATGTATGTTTTTAGGATAGGTTTCTCTGCAGGTAAATGCAGATTCTCATCTTAATCACATAATAAACGTACGCGGAAACAATTATGTTGAAGTTGGATTATTTGATGATAGTGTATATTTAGTGTATATTTATTTTATTAAATGTTTTATTAATGCAAACATTAACCGTTGCCCACTGAAGCTCTATCGCACAAAATCCATTGGAATAGGTAAGGCTGACTGTATTCTACTAACAAAGCTGCAACATGCAACATTTTTACATTACTGCATCATTAGGACTATGGTGTTTACCTGTGATGCATAAATAAGTCAGTGTTAAAGGTGTAGAAGGTCTCCCACTGATCTGTGGTCCATTACTGCCACTCTTCTGTGAGTGCAAAGGTACATGAATATCACCATATGAGGTTTGTCAGCTCAGGATTGGTTTGGTTAAAATCTAATAGCATGAAAACTAAAAGCTCTATTCTTATCAAGATGTTATGCAGAGTTGTATTTCAGTGCTACAGCAGCAACAATGACAGAAAGCAGTTTGAAGAAAACTGTTGGAAGTGTTATTTTCCTGGAAGAGATGAAAGCGCAGCTAAAACAAAAAAGGGCCAGGCACTAATGACTCCTGCTGCGATGCTCGGAAGTGTATGCAACGTCTGTATGTTCACTTGACACAATTTGCAAAGAATCTATCTGCAC
This sequence comes from Microctenopoma stevenorrisi, assembly GCA_032270685.1. Lineage (NCBI taxonomy): Eukaryota > Metazoa > Chordata > Actinopteri > Anabantiformes > Anabantidae > Microctenopoma > Microctenopoma stevenorrisi. Next base: position 3,758,825 of record JAUMTR010000027.1, on the reverse strand, counting down.
CAAACCAAGTAAGGATTCATTAAAATCAGCACTTTGGAGCCAAAGTTGGTGCTGTGAGCCTACTATTGAAGATGCAGTGTGTGAATAGATAAACGTATTTCTGTTGATTAAAGGATATACTCCTCTACAAAAGTGATCATCAGATAATAATGCCAATGCTATTAACAGCAAGGGGGCAGTAAGGTGTTAGACTCTGAACAAAACGGAACAAAGGCAAAGACCAGTGGCAGAAAGTTTTAATTGATATCTGTTGAACTTGTTTGCAGCCACCCACATATATTGTAGACAGCAGGTTTCCTAGCTACCATTCTATCAGAATCAGAAAATGCTTAGTATAGTTCTTACTGGAAATGTCGAGTCAGTGTAAACACTTGCTGCCGCCAACAAGGCACAAAATAACCTAAGAACGATCTGTTCTAATGCAAACATTATTAAAAGAAAAAGAAAGTTAGTAAAGGAGAAAATTAGACCACACAAGCACACTTCTCTCAGGAGGAGAAACCAAAAGCAATAAGAGCCCAAATGTGATGTAGGGATCTAAAGATGAACTAAACATGACTTGTAGCAACAGCAAAGTGCAGATTACCACCTGTCCCAGAGGAACTGAGGGTGTTCTTGTCTTGTTTCTTCTAGGAACCACCAGGATGATGTTGGGCGGAATGTGACTGACTGGACAGTAGACGCTGACAAGCAGCTTGGACCTCTGTATTATTTTAGCATGTAAATGTGTAGGCAACTTTACATTAGATTCTCTGACTAATCCCCCGAGTAATTTCTCTACAGAAGCCTTTATATGGAGAACATTAACTTTGCAGTTTTTCAGCCCTGCATTATGCTACTGTCAGTGCTGGTGTTCTCTCTCTCTCTCTCTCTCTCTCTCTCTCTCTCTTAGTGTCTCCTCAGCCAAATGCATTTCAGATCATGTTGGGAAAGTTGAGTTCGTCTACAGATTTTTATATCCTGTGCTTTTTACAACTTTCAACCCCAGCAGAGTGCATGTCAGCAGCTCAGACTGACCTTACGAGGTTGACATGCTGATCAGCCAGAAAAAACGTCGATCATCATCAAAGCTGATACTGTCTTCATAAACGAGTACTTTCAGTTCATTTTCATTTATTTGACAAAGTTAAAATGCGCTCGTATTCCCTCTTCACAAATCCCGCTTCCTAAAGCTTGGCATAGTGACAGCTGAGTCTAGTTAAGAAGAAATTCTTCGACTTTTTTTCGTACTTTTTCATACGCTACACGGAAATGAAAAAGTGTGATGAAGGGCCTTAATGCTTTTCCTTTGGCCGCCTGGGTGGAAAGGAAAGCTGCGACTCCGTCTTCGCTGCAGAAAGGCTGCGCTCTGTGTCTGGGCTCCTGCCGGGGACTCTGAAATATTCATGATATAAATATTGCAAAGCTCTGCATCTAATAAAAGCGCTGGTCTTTATTAACGAGGTGACTGAGGGATCCATTGATCAAGCTTTCTGTTTTATGTCATGAAGATTTTTTCCTCCGCCACTTCTGCCTTTGTCTCACATTCCCACACTTTGTTTAGCTCACTCTTTTACCCTGAATGACTCTCTCTTTAATGCACACATTCAGTAGCTCGCATACAAGCTTCCTTTTTCAAGATGTACGTGCTACTTAGCAAGTTGCCTGTTTATTAGTGGATGACCCTCTCCTTTTGTCTGTCTATCAGTCTTTTCATGTATCTCTCTGTGCTCCACATTCTCTCTCTGTGCTGCTCCGGCAGCAGCACTGGCCTGGTTTTAACAGCAGCCCAATTAGCCGGCCTGTCTGAGACAGAGCTGGCACTTTTTGATTCTGGTAAATGGTCGACGTGTTGATCTAAATGAGGAGCTCAGTGTTCAGTGACAGAGAGAACAAGACGTGCTGGGCGAGGATGAGCGTGCTGCTCAGGGTGTCTGTAAGCTCGTTCTACTTCTGTAATGGAGACTTAAGAAGAAGTTGACTATGACCTCTAGTCAGTGAACATCACAGAGAAGACATTTCCTACAACGTGTGTTGCAGGACTGAGACTGTGTTGAAATTTCAATTCAGATTCTATACGTAACACAAAATCACAACATCAGTTCAATCAAGGCTTTTTTCATTGGCAGCTTGGCAGGCATACGTGTTCTACAAGGCCATTCATAACAAAACAATATGCCTATGTATAAGGAATGAAGCCAAGTCTTAAAAGTAGAGATGGTGTCTGCCTCCAAAACCTGACATCACTCACTTTGTTCGTCCTTTGAATCATTCAGATTCACATAAACATGGATGCTCTTTGATTTATGTGTTTTATTTGTCTATGTATGATCCTGCCACACTTTCTATGAGGGATAAGAGGTTATCAGGGTTTCGCAATCAGAAGTATTGTAAACCTTTCCATCCATCCAACCTAAACTTGTACCTTTATAATTGTGCTGCCATTTATATCACCTCTTAATAAAAGTTAGCCATTCATCAAAATAGGCTGACTGTATCAACCTGACATTAAGCCCTGCTCTTACTCTCTACAGCGACACATAGAAGAGAGTGTACGTCCTGAAAAGAAATGTAACACTGCCCTGCATCTGTCGGTTTGCGTTGGAGTCATATAACTGAATCTTGCATCTTGAATCTAAACTGACTTTGACACGGTTGCAGGGCGCTCAGTGCTGCCGCTGGTGGCCAAAAGTGAGCAAAACAGTCATTTATGGTGCAGAACAACGTTATATATTATTTATAATAACATATGAGCGAAATGTCCACATGGTCCCAAGTGAACGTAACATCACATCCAGGGCAATAGAAGAGTATGAATGGATCAGGACCCTGTCTTCTGTCCTTTTCCGTCCTGTCCTTTCCCCTCCCATCCTGCCCCATCGTCATCTTCACAACAGATTGCGTGACTCAGATGTTTTGTCATCCCACAGAAGCCTGTCAGTGACAAATTACCCTAATCAAGAATAATCTGCTAAGTATTCATTATGAGCTCCCTCTCTGTTCCAGTCGTCTGTCTGTCATGTTGTGGCAACTGATAATGGCAGGCAAGGGGGGGGGAGTACCGCGCTCATGAAATCCAATACCACATGGAACATTACACAGATGCCCTCCTACATGCACATACATTTACACATTTACAAACAGATGTCCAACCATGTATCTTTAAATTAAGTTAATTTCCCTAGATTACTTTCCTAGATCTAATTTCTGAAAAGCACGATTTCTCTGTGTCCTGTACAAAAACGTGGGTAAAGAGGAGAGATTTTGAGGTACATGATAAAAACAGAGCTGTCTTTTGTGAAACAGTTTCTCATTTCAAATATTAGGTTTTAAAATTCCAATCGAAGACTAAGAAAGGCCTTTGGACTTTCTTCAAAAATCAATCCCTCTGTATGAAGTGGAACTTTAAAAACAGCTAGATGTGCATTTGGGGATGAGGAATTCTAGAAAGATGGCATCAGCTGATGAAAGGACAACACATACAATCAAACAATCTCCAGATTTCATAATTGACCAGTGGAAGAGGATTAATGTTGGAGAAGTACAATGATATACCACACACAGACTTGAGAGAAACCACAGAGCACATCTCCTCACCTGTGAGGAGACAGCATTATGAGCGCATCATGCACGGCTGCCTCTGGACCTGGCTCGGTGGATTTTACTGATGTTACTGATGATGGCAGCCAAACAAACTCTGAAGCATACAGAACGAGCTCGTCTGTGCTGTCACATGTAATTAGGGAGTCCGCTGGGAAGAAAAGGGAAAGCACGGACCAAGTCATTTAACAACTCAAAGTCTATTCCAACACTGGCTGCGGTTCCATGCAGAGCTGAGTGAGATCATATTGGAAGAAAAATATTTCTTTCCAGCCCAATAATAGCAGGAAGGCTACGAGCTAAACCAAAGAACTACACCTTCTATGATAATCAGAATCAGTCGAGCTAGATGCACCTGAGAACTTTTAGATCAAAATTCAATACGTCCGTTCTCATTAGGCTATACTTTTATTGAACTATGGAGTTCAATAAAGTTTAGTCACAACACTTTCACTTGATCACGTGTTAATTACGGGTGCACTCAACCACTAGTGATCACTTTCTAAGTAGTGTGTATTTTCCATGGGGTCCGTCTTGGGTTAAATTAAGCAGCATCCACTTGTTTTCACAAGGCTCCAAATCATGGCAGCCAGCAGGTAGTTCTCCTATCTCCTATTTTAGTGAGTGCCAGGGTAGTCTAATGAAGGCATGGTCCTGTTGCAGACAGTGCCTGTGGATCAGTGCCAGATTCAACATGCAGCTTCCAGTGTTACTTTCTCATTTCAATGTGTCTTTTTGTTTACTTCTACCTGACATTTTGCTCACTATTGCACATAACTTAATTCAATAGTGTTATTACAAAGGGAAGGGTAATGCAGCTCTGTAGGCTGTTAGGTTTGCTAACTTTGAGTGTGGGCTTATTATCTAAGATGGTTCAGAAGATGTATTTGCACCACAGGCTCTTGATCCTTCCTTTTTACAACGTATAGTTTGACAGAGGCTGGTAAACAATATTATTACACTATGGATAATTTGTTGCAGTGAATACAAAATGCATTTGCATTTAGACAAACTACATACAGGTAATGATAAGAAAAAAATATGTCAAGCAGGCGTTACATGGTACACTGCTCAAATCCTAACTGATGGGCGGGAAATTTTCACTTTCCCAAGAGGGAAACATTTTCACCAGAGCATGGTACATAATTACAAGCACCTTGTGATTTATGACCATCCAGACTCTGTTTATTGTACACACCAGGCTTTAAATAGGTGTGTAGCTGTGCTCAGACAATGCTTGGCAATGGAGACTTACATCTAGTCACATGCACAGATAACAAAACACAACTAAGTGTCTACAAACCACAGGAGCCACCAGCTGCTTGGTTTTCAGGTATACACAAAAATATAACACAAAAGCACTATGGAGGAAGCCTGTGGAGAGATCCTGTCTCCAAAAAGGAGAACAAAATGAAGTGGGCTTTGCAAATAACTACTGTAAAGAAGAAGTTAATTTTGTTCTTCAAAACTAGTGTGTTGTAAAATGAACACCAGCTACCAGCCTGCAGGTGCAGATGCAGATGTTCAATAGGATCAGTGATTTCCTGCTCAATACACACACGCTGTAAATAACAGATAGAGTCACATATTTTTGTTATCATTGCAAATTAGATATAATTCTTAATACAGAGTCTCTGAGTAGACTTTGCTTCCTGGTTTATAAGTCGCGAAATATTTCCTGTCTGACTCGAGGACACACCTGGTGGGGGATGGACTAGAAGTCAGACAGGTTTTGAACCTGCAACCTTCTGCATCCCAGTCTGACTCTTAACCCATTGAGCTACCAGGCCGCTATTGCAAAGTAAGACTAAAGCAAACAGAGCTATAAAATAAAACAATTTAGTGGTGAATTATATTCTTAGACTATTAATGATTGATTGATGGCTTCAGGTGCCACTGTAGAAAGAATTCCAGTGGAAATTGTCCACAGAAAACACAATAATCATACGGGATGGGAAGCAATAGTTTAGTTAAATATCTGTTTACTTTATATAGAAAGCATGAACAAATGACATGATTTTACGTAAACTGCATATCATCATACTAATAACAGATAAATTGTTGTAGAAATACGGATTCGCACTCGCCTTCAGTCTAGACAAACTCTTTGCCAGGTGGTACAATTCATGTCAGGGTGAAGACATGCTCATAATAATGGCAGGGATGAAGAACAACACGTCAGTCATGTTATACAGAGAAGCTGCACAGCTGGCTCTATTTCTGCTTGCTAAGCTCAGTATACTAAACCATCTATTATGTCAGAGCAATCATTTACAAATAATTAGTACAGTGAGCCAAAGCCCAGCCCCGTATCCCTTTCACAGTCCTCAGTAGTTTATCACAGAGGGTTTTTAATTAGGCTTTGTGGGATTTTCTGTCCACATTATAAGCTACATATGTATCTACATCTACTACCGTAATGAAATATGGGAGTTATGTTTCTCAAGTGGGGAGAAACTTCAGGTGTCTGGTGAAAATAATTTATAGATGCACAGTTACAAATCTTGTTTTTGTGTTAGTCGTACTTTTGCTAATGCTCTGCACAGCGTATGACTTTCAAACTCGACACATCATGGATTCATTTTTAAACAATGAAGCACACTCACAAGACAAAGCAATAAACAGCCAATCAGGAGCACTACGTTTGAGCTGAGGAACTAGGTTTACTCAAGCACCACAGAAAACCAGTGCAGGCTTTTAGCATTTGTACTTCATTGTCTTGGTGCATATTCAGTAATACATGTAACAGAAACCTTGAAAGTTAATTCTGTTCATCAAGACAAAGTTTTTTAGTGGTGGAAAAATTGCACCCAAGTCTCTTCCTCAGTCATAACTGACTGCAGGTTTCCTCAAACCTTATAACAACACCAAAACTAGCCCTCACTAACAACGGGCTGTGTGATCAGTGATATGTCCACAGATTGGTGGACGTGTGTAGCATTCATTGAGGGTTGGGCTATGGCTGCAACCACAGCACTGTAAGATGGCAAAAGATGTACCCATAGCTCCCCCCCTCCTCGGATCATATTTGGTTATTCCTTCTTCATGTGCATGTCCTCCTCGACTCCTCTGTCAAACCAGCGCTCCTCCCTGTCCAAGATCTGCACTTCTCTAAAGGAGTGACCTCTATCCTGTAGATGGAAACAGACTGCAGAGTCCTGGCCTGACGAGAAAGTGTTGTGTTGTGCCAGTGGTTGTTTGGTTTCCCAGGTGTATAATTCACGGCAATTCTTGGCACCAAAACCATGTTCCTCTGTTTGTGATCCTTGGGATGGACCAATCTGGGCCGTAGCGTGTTCTGAGATGTTTTGAGAAAATGTGCCTCAGCTGTTCTGATAGTCCTGACACATACGGGATCACAAAGGGTTTTTGTTTAGGCAGCGACTGTCTATCCTCTCTCCTGAATCGCTTAGAGCGTTCTTCGAGTGTCTTCCCTGCGTTGATAAAGGTCCAGCTGGGATAACCACATTTACTTAGGGCCTTTTTGATGTGGTGTTCTTCTGCTTCCCTGGCCTCTGAGTCTGTGGGGAGTGTGTTTGCTCTGTGTTGTAGAGTCCTGATGACACTTAGTTTGTGCTCCAGTGGTTGGAGAGAGTCGACCCGTAAATAGTAATCCGGATGTGTGGGTTTACAGGACACATCAACTATCAAATGTCCCCCATGGGTGATGGAGATTTCACCGTCTAAGAAGGCCAGGCTGTCCTGTTTCGTGTCCTCCCTGGTTGAACTGTGCTACGTCCTGAGATTTGAGTAGCGTTCGGTTACTTTACAAATGCAGGTATATTCCAGCCAAGCGTGACCTTATTTGACTTGTTGTAATGTTGGAGTTTAAACTTCCCAACTTTACAGAAAATAGATTTTATTAGTTCCAGTAATGATGAATATGATTTGCACTGATTTTGGCAGGTTTTTTTAGCCATTGTTAAATTGGCAGTATTGCTGTGGGAAAACACACAATTAAAATGCTCATTTCTATTATTACAGTTATTCCCTAATTGATTCTCAAATAATGATTTTCTGGTCCCAGTCATTTGCATCTAAAAACACCTCACCTTTGCCACCACTCTTACATTCAACTTCCGCTTCACTTTATATTTATTCCCACCGTTGCAGAGCAGCAAAACCCACAAAATCAAAAACATCCCATTTTACAAGTGACCATATTCTCAAAACGAAGCTATTTTCTACTGAGATTTTAATTGCCTATTTTAAATTAGATTAAACTTTACAGTCCAGACTATTTAACATCTAAGATCAATAGTGTTTTTTTATTCCAGCATATTCAAAATATTTTGTCTCATTAGCCCTGCAACCGAGGAGAGAGATAAAGAGAAGGGGAGACTGACAGGCAGGCAGGGAGGGAGAGAACAATATGGCATTCATGAGGGCCCATCGTGTTTCCTGAAACCTTGATAAAATGCGAGGCTTGGCGTTTCGATACGGCCGTTAATTAGCTCTCTCTCCCTGGTGGAGTCTGGCTGATTGAGCGACTAATGGTTTGCTTTAAAGTGCTGAATGAACAAATGTGTGTGTGTGAGCGTGCGCGTATCAGATGAGTATGTGCATGCGTTTCAAAGTGCTTTGTTTGTTTTCTGTACGGCTTATTTCCTAGAGTGTGTGCATGTGCTGATGAGAGTGTCTGTCTGTGCGAGCGCGGACTGTGTCAGCATTTCTCCACACTTGACTGAGGTTGTTTCTGGAAGGTTGTGATGGCACGGGATTGGTGCAATACACCTTGAGTGGAATAATCCTACGTTTTTACTGGATTGCTTGGAATTGGATTAGTTTTCTAGGGTGGGAGTTGGACTTGGCTCGCCATCCCTCTCCTGATCCACCGTGATGGTGATTTAGATGAGGCTTCTAGACATGTGCTGGTGGTAGTAACACAGCTTCAATAGCAATTTGTTAGTTACAATTACTTATTCTTTGCACTTGCACTTGGTTTGACCTATTTTTTGATGGCTATATTTCTTTGTATTAATCTTCCACAGGTGTTTGTGTGTTTGTGCAGTGACATCATCAGGAGTGCAGTACACCGAGGTGCTCTGATGCACTCACTGCAGCTCGAAACACGTCAAGACATCAACTTGAATCAAATCCCCAAACTCCATTACCTTGGTATTATCAAATACCACTGTCTTCTTATAGCGGTTTCCTCATATAAAGCACATCAGAGTTTTATTATTGTTTTCCAAAAATATTATAAAACGTCTAAGGACAAAACTTTGGTCTATCTGTGCACTTATTAAAAGGAAACAAATGTAATTTAGTGTCATGGTCATGGTGTTAGATTCAAGATTCAAGATTCAAGATTCAAAACACTTTATTAATCCCAGAGGGAAATTGTTTGCCATGAATACAGCCG
>JAUMTR010000027.1:3732008-3749185 GCA_032270685.1 Microctenopoma stevenorrisi | reverse complement strand
ATGGGTCAAATGCAGAGAACCAATTTCGTTGTAACATGTAAAAATGTATCAATGACAATAAAGTGGATTCTTCTTCTCTCTCTCTCTTTCTCTTTGCTTCCATCACATAACTGCTGAAACAGAAAAGGCTTTGTCCGGGTGGAACTGGGCGTTTACTTTATGTCCTCTGGGTGTTTCTGTCTCATTCCATTTATGTTTCTATCTTTTTTAGGTTACTTCTGAAAATTTCCTTTAAAACAAATCTGTCATTCTGTCAACTGGAGACAGACATTTGGTCTTCATTGGCCTACTCTCTCCTCATGCTCACCAGCATCATTGTCTGTCTCCCTCTTCTTATGTCTGTTTCACCTTCCCATGCCGTTCCTTCTTTTCCTCTGGGTTTATGTGTTTCATTCAATTATTTCCTGATTGTTTTCATCGCCTTTTCCTTAGTAGTTGTTTCCTGTTCCTGCCATCTGTGGCCTCACTCCCTTGCTGCTTCTGTAGTCCACTATTTCTAGTCATAGTTTTTTTATTATTTAATTTTTAATAACATTTCACTGTGTATTCTATCTGCGATGGACTGGTGATCCGTCCAGGGTGTACCCCGCCAAATACACCTGGGATAGGCTCCAGCACCTCGGATAAGCCGTTGATAATGGATGTAGGGATGTGTATTCTATATTATGCTGGTGGAAATTTGGAAGGAGAGTTGGGTGGTTTTGACAGTTAAAGAGATACACTGGTGCTGTAACAATAGGCTCGGTTACATGCACCAAAATCTGATTATTATTTGAGTGATCATGTAAACAGCATTATATGATAGGCTTTATCCAATAACGGCAGATATCTGATTATGATAAATCAAATAAAGACACCTGAATTTCTGCCCAGTACTTTGATGTCTTGTGCATTCATATGCATTCATATGAGCATAAGACAAAGGATAACAAACAGGGCAGATGTTTGCTAACTGTCTTTTCTCCTTATGTAGTATAAATATAGGATAGCAGCAGCGTGTGGCTTATTTTGATGCTTATTAGCTCCCATATTAGGACAGCTAACGCTAAGACAGTGGCCTGGTAGCTCAATGGGTTAAGTTTCAGACTGGGATGCAGAAGGTTGTGGGTTCGAACCCCGTCTGACTCCTAGTCCATCTCCTACCAGGTGTGTCCCTGAGCCAGACACACAGCGCTAGCTCCCTGACGCTTTGGATAAAAGCGTCTGCCAAGCAAAGTAAAGTAAAGTAAAGACCCTAAATGTTGCCCTGTCCCACAAGACAAGACTGGATGATGTAAAAATAACAGGAAATTATGCCACCATGTACGAAGAACATTTTTGCTAATAAACTGAAACACATAAATCTTTTTTTGTTGTCACATTTCTGACAACGATGTAAATGCATCATATTCGATTATAACAATTATCTGATTACTTACGCTTTTCTGATTTTCATGGTCGGGCCCACTGTGACAATCAGTAATTGTTAATGTTGAGAAGCAGGAGGCAGCTAATATCTTATGATATCCAGATATTTTACAGATATCTGACATTTTTTGTTGAGGACTAACACCACTGATACTGATCAAGACTGATACCATTCTCATGAGCAATGAAAGCAAGTCAAAGAGCTCTGTGCAAAGGTTTCTCCACCTACCAGGAGCTCTAAAGCTCACTAATCAACATTACCTTCTCGCTGAAATCTCTGGACAACCTTGTGTTTCTATAGCTAAAGTGCAACTGCAACCGCAAATGCTTTTTGTAGAGCACATAATGGCAACCAGATTGTTTTCTGTTAAGATAATGAGCACATGTTCACAATTATTGTAAATGGCAAGTTTCAAATATGCTGATAGGGAACATATCAGTAAAATGTTCCCAGATAAAGTGTGTCTGCTGCCAAAATATCTGATCTTGCAGTACAACATCCATTATTTCTAAGTCCAGCATTGGTTATTTTGTTTTGTAAGGTAATTTTAGACTTGGTCAAGGTTAGTGAAACAGTGTGGTCTGTGTTAATACATAAAACTGTAACAGTCACCTAATTTGATCTTTCTCTAACCTTCACCAAAGTGCTTCTGCTGCTTGAACCCAGCCACACCTGGGTGACTGGAGACAAACTGGGGTCTGTGGTGCAGTGTGTATGTGGATCCACCTCGGCTTCTTTCTTGCTCACCTTTCTCTGATAAATATACAGTCTCATGTCTTTTTCTATTTAAAATCGGATTCTTATAAGTTCTTCCTGCGAGTGCTCTGCGATGTGTGTTTAAAATAGATTTGCTGATTTTATTTCTAATTGAAGGTTTCATGCACAGTGATGAAGCCTCATCCAGGCACAAAATTCAAGAGCTTGTTTGATAGTTGTGTTCTGTGATTAATTTAATTGAAACCACCACAACTAAAGATGTGTAGCAGTAAGCGCAAACCTGAAAAGCTTAATGAAATGATTTCTTGTATTTGTGTCATTACATCCTCTAGTGATTATATTTGTGATACGCTGTGATTAAGTACAGTGCTAAACTGTTTTATTTACCTGCTTCCTTTGAGAAAATCCAATTACTTTCTTTTGAACTATCAATCATTTTGTTACACTAGCTGTCACATTTTTGCCAAACTCCAGATATCTTATTTGAAATGAAACCCATCAATATTTTTTCACCATGGAGAAGTCTATCAGTGTTTGTTTATTTGTTTATTTTCTCTTCCTCTCTGTCCACTCTGGACCCCGGGGCCGGTCTATCGGCTTGTCAGGAAGCCAGGATCCGACATGTCTGTCAGGGCTGAGTCAGCCTGCCACTCATTCCCTCCCTCAGTCATTCAGTGAGCCAGTCAGTCAGTCAGCAGGTCGACCGGTCTCCTCTTCAGTCTCAGCCCTGTGGAGGTAAACATAAGCAGCAGGGATGCGTGGAAAAACATTTCCCTTTTTAGCCAGTGCTCACAAATGAGCATATTAGTATTCCACACAGTGCGGCACTTTCCAGTGCTTTCTAATCGCTCGGCATCAGGCAGCTTCCAACCAATGCAGAAAATCAATGACATCATAGCCACATAATTGCATGTTACCAGCAGAGGCACGAGACTCTGGTGCATGCTGGGAATATGTGTTTGCTCTTGTGCGTGTTTGTATTCAATTACTTGCCCACCAGTCTATGTTCATTATATGTGTAAAACAGTGGAGATTGTGGGACTCATCCCCCATTACTGTGAGTGAGCGTCGCTGCCCGCGCGCATGGCTCTCTGGTGACTACGCGCGTGCAGCTCGGCGGCTGTGAAGGTAGCGAAGAATGGAGTACATTCTCACGCGCCTGGTCTCCTGGGTTTCTTAATATCTGCGGGCGAACACTGCACCATCTGCACTGCTCAGAACACAGAGGAGGAGGAGGAGGGTGGGAGGAGGAGAGAAAGAACATTCTCATAGAAAGATAGTAGCATTAGCTGCAAAGCTGAGCAGTGACCTGACACTCTGATTCCAATTTCAAATTCAAATGCAGCACTCATCCTCGGGGACCCTCACCGTTCTCTCTCCTTCTTTGTCTGTGTCTTTCTCCTCTCTCGTCTTTGCTTTTCTCCTTCACTCCGTCTCACCTTTCCATCTCATCCCATCCTGCTCTCAATTCGCTTTTTCAATTTCGAAACGCTTTGAAGCCAACGCCAGCCTTAAGACCCCCCTTCCCCTCCCCCCACCTGAGACTGAACTCAGGGACTCCTTACCTTTTTTTCTCCTCTCTATATTTCTCTTTACTGTGTCATCAATCTTCCACCCCCACCCCCCTTACCTGGTCCTGCCTCTCACTCCATTTCTTTTACTACTGGCTGTATTGTTCTACCTTGAAAAACTGGTTTCTGGACAGGGGGAAGTAAATCTTTTGTGACCCACTATTCCCCGTTGAGCCTCTCCCGCTCCCTATCTCTCTCTCTCTCCTTGACTCTTTCAGTTAAGCTTTTCTCGACCGACATTAGCACAAAGCTGTAACTCGATACAGATGGAATATAGTATAAACAGAGAAAGGCCCTCTGATCCCAGTCCTCCCCCATCTCTGTGTTCTTGTCTAGCTGCACCCTCTCTTCACCCTTTCTTCTTGAACAACTGGGTTTTTGTTTCAGCTGCTTTCCTCTAGGTTGAGTCAGTGAACAGAGGGGGTGTTTATGGGTGTGTGTCTACTTGTCCTGGTACAGTGTGTCTCAAAAACTTTCTCATTTGCAAGTGCACACAAATAACAGAAATATTAATAAAATATTTGGTTCTTTTCAAAGTGAAACACTTACCTCAACAGCTCCTGTTCTCAGGTCAGGCAGGTAATGGTCATTTAATGGATGAAAAAAGTGTTTGGTATTTAAAAGTTCATCTCATTGTGGAGCACTAGAGGCAGAGTTCACCATATGTTTAATATATATAAAAAAAGGGCATTTAAAATGGATTCGTTTTTTTCTTCAATGTGAATAAACACGTTAAGAGCTGCTACAAGAGGACGGCTAATGGCTAGGTAAAGGAGCATCATTTATGGTGACATTTACCACAAGCTGCTGTCTGAGATAAGACCCACCATAGTAACCTCATCTCATCTAAGAATCTGTGTCCTAAAGTTAGACTAAACCGGTAAAGTGCTGTGTTTTCTGGCTCTGCATTAAGAACGCAGTGATGTTATGATCAATATAAAGTAATACATTTAGTAGTGGTATAGAGAACAGTGACAACGTGTGAATCCTTTATTGTCCTACGGTCTACTAATAACATCTCTCTAAATACCACGCCTGTCACTTAAATCTGCAAATTACTGAGGTGGGATGGTTGCCTGCCTTCTCCTGTTCACCTTTAACAAACCTAATGGCATGTATTCCCAGATATGGACGAAAAGTTGCAGAAGGGAAAAGAACAATGATAGTCTGAATTTAGTGGGAAGAAATAAAAACTAGGACAGACTACACACAGCATTAGAGGGGAAAGAAGAATATATTTAAAAATGGACAACATGCTAACAACACGCTAACATGTTCACAGTGACAATATTAACACATTTTAATTATCTTAATTTAGTTTGTTAGCACGGTACCATGCATGAGCACAAAATGTCAGGTGGGGCTGGAGAAATGTTTTTTTCTGATATGAAGAAATAAAAAAATAATTCCAGCTCTAGCATGCTGACATGTTCACACTTCATGGAAATATGACAAAGTCATTGATACATTAAGCACGACGACGAGGAGGCTTCAGCAGATCTCGTCTTTAAAAGGTAAGTGAACACTACAGCACATGAATTAAACACTGATTTGAATGGGTTGGTCCTGGTCAGCTGGACTTTGTTCTGAGGAGCCTCTAAAGAGGATGGGAGGTTACCTTAATGATTTTGCCATTTTAACATATTTTAACCAAACCTTTAAAAGAGAGACAGAAAGAGCAGGAGCATGGGGGAGAAACAGAAAGGTCACCTCTGGGCAAGTACAGTAACCCACGGCAACCAAAGCCTAGGAGACAGGCAAATGTGAAAGTTTATTTAATGAAATAAAGCTCTTTCTCTTCAAGTTTCTGCTATCAAAGTGGAACAGCAATGTCATTTGAATGGGTTCAATGCAGGTTGATCACAAAGTGCCAAACGAGTCTCACATTGAGCTTCAAGACAGAAAATATATATAAATATATATCAACATTGAATCTGCATGCTGTTCCGCTGTGTGTGTGTGTGTGTGTAGCCCAACGTTTTCAATGTGTGTTACATGATGTACACGATGCGAAGGACTCTGAATTACCCATAATCTGTCGGGCATTGCTTAAAGGCGGCTGTATTTCCCTTAATATGGGTATCCCATGTTGCTGCGTGTGTGTGTGTTCCTTCTCTCTTCACACTTTATTGCCTGCATCTCTTCTTCATCCAGGCAGTGGATCAGAGCAGCAGGGTGAGCACCCCTCCCTTGTGTTTGGGTAATTGTGTTTTTGTATAAGCTGTCCAGCAGCATTATGGTAGCCAGGAACCAGTGTCTACCCTGCTCTCATCACTACAGCTAGTAGGGCTCAACAATGTTGGCAGCAAACTCTGCTTTCATTTTTCTACCCTGATTCCAGCTATTCTCATGAACTGAAATTACATCAGGTTTAACCGGGATCACAGCCGTTCTCGTAAGTCTGTCGCTTTATGGAGACTCACTTTTTCAGCAGCGAGCTAAAGCTGCATCGGAGAGGAGGGAGATGAAGGACGAGGTTGGTTGAATGATTAGATCATGATGGGTTGTTGTGTCTTCTTGTGCTGCCTCAAGACATGACAGATAGAAAATCCAGGGAGGTGGCAGACAGACAGATCGAAGACAAGGACAGGCAGATGCACAAGCGGACAGACAAAGTCAGGGAGAGAGACAGCTGCAGACACGGAAAACTAAAGAGAAGTGAGACAAAGAAGAACCAAAAACAACAAACTCAAAAGAAAAATGATGGTGAGGTTAGAGTTAGAGATTGAAAAACCAGACACATTAGGGGGAAAGGTATATGTGAGAGAGGAAGACAGACCAAGGAAGCTAATCTAATGCACTTCCACTCAGTGGGCCCTGTGTTAAAATGTGCTGATATAGGGCTTAGCAGGAGGAGTTTGGCTTTTCTTCTAAGTAGCATTGCGATACAGTCATCCGCTACAAGTCGTCTGTGCGTACATATGGAATTCCATTAACCTTTCTGGCTCTATTGGTTAAATGTCAGCATGGTGCATGAAATTGAATTGGTCATTGATTCAGAAGCAGGACAATTCTCCCACTGAGCTCTAGATAAGTACAATACAGCCGGACTGAATCTGTGTGTTCCCTGTTGGGAACAACCAATGACATAAATAGGAATGCTCCAGAGATCAGGAAATCTGTGAATGTCTTTTCTGCAGACAAACAAAAGATTTTGCAAAAGACTTTTTTTTTCTCAGTTCTCAGTCACTTCAAATCAAAATATTAATAGATAATGTGGTTTGGGGCCAAAGCAGAATAATGTTTCTAAATCATCAAGGCAGATTCAAACACATATTTAGAAAATATGTGTCATATAGAAATTATACAGTTCTGTCTGAATGAAGTGGAAAACAACTAGAAGAAAGGCTTTCTGCCTAAGTCGTTGCCTGCTTTGCTTTTCCCACTGGGATTGTCACTGTGAAGCTAACAATTTATTATTTGCCATACTCTTTGTCTTTTCATAACACACCGAGATTAGGTTGTCAATAACAGGTGACAGTTAATTTCCAGCTCTTTATTTTTTTTACACTTGACCAATTGTTTGCAGGCAATTTTCCATTCTTTTCATTCTTCTCGTGTAACTGAGGAATGTGCTCTAAACGTAATCTTCATCTATCTAAAATGTGTATTAAACCCTTTACATATCACAAAGGAAAACAAATTACTGGATTGTGCCTGCATTTGCTCAGGAGATCAAAACATGACATTCCTCATCCATATCTTTACTGAAGAAAAATGATTAGTGCAAATAATTTGCCTTAAAACATCTTAGAAAGACAAAGCCATGTACGGTATGTGAAGCACCACTGACAGATTAAAAACGTGACTGATGCAGAAAGATCCTACCAGTGGTGGGACAAAGCTGCGCTGAAAAACAATACAGAGGCACTAATCATGGCTGCACATGAACAAGTGAGCTGCAAGTACACGATCAATAGAGGCCGGGGTCTAACAACACACCAGACAGGACTCTAGATGCAGGCGGTACAGCGATGCCCCTATGACTGTCCAACGCGTAACAGATGTTAGAGGGCAGTGTGTAATGGAACGCCATAACCAAGTGACTAGCATACAGCATTCAGCAACATTTGTGCTGAATATGGGCTGGAAAGACCAAGACAAAATGAAATCCACCAGTGACCAAGCTAAGATCCTGTGGGACTGACAAACTGGTGATGGCTAACCATCCGGACAGAACAAACAGAGGGAGAAGGCCGTAGTCATAGATGAAGCAGTCCCAGGTGACAGCAACATCAGAAGAGAAATATCTAGGGCTGAGAGAAGAGCTGGAGTAGATGTGTAAGGTGAAGGCAGCAATGGTGCCGGTGGTAACACTGGGGGCAGTGACCCCCAAACGGAGAGAGAGGCTCCAGCAGGTTCCATAAACCACATATGAGATCTCTGACAGAAAAGTGCAGTTTTAGGAAAGACTATTTCAAAGCTAAAGCTAGCGTATCACAGGGCATCGTGAGTTTAACTGTGAGCACAGTATCCATAAATAAATCAGAACATGAAACAATGAGCACGGTGTTAAAAACTTGCATTTTACAGTATGGGCACACGTTGAACTTTAAATTGAACATTAGAGTTTTCAGCTGAATATATGTGCTCTACAGCATCTGGATGCATAAACAAACCCCCGACCTTTGTACTCATTTTTGAAAGTTCAATATTAATGGCAAACGATGCAGTCAGTGGCTGAGAGCTGGCATGTCAGCGCTTCAGGAATATATAGGAGCTCAGATGCTAAAACAATGAGGAGCAGTAACAATCCTGCAGCTCAGGAGGTCAGCGGATCGATGTGTTGGGATTACACGGTGCAATGTGGATGTCGATAGGTCAAGAGACATATTCCCTAATGAAGCTGAGTTATGACTCATTCATCTTGCTCTAAGCCACACACCCTGCTATCTGTTACTACTTGCTGCCTGCTTTCCTTCTTCGCTTTCTTATGCTATGTTTCCTTGTTTTGTTCCGTCCTATATCTTTTACTTTTATTTTTTAAGCTCCTTCTTTACGTCTTCTCCTTTCTCTAGCTTTTATTCTTGCTTAAACATTGAGCCGCCTACCATCACACTCTCCCACTCCATTGTCTTTGTTCTTTACCCACCTATCATTCTCTTGAATTCTCTCTCAGTGCTCTCAAGTTGCATGTAACCAAATCTCAGGGTTCTCCATTACCTTCCTGCTAATACCCGCCTAATACCCTCTCCCACACACATCCTGCACATACACACACACACACACATATACAGAACACAGTCCAGATTAGTGCAACCACACTTTGGTGTCTCTGTAAAAAACAACTTTATTCCATTGCCAATGATCCAAATTCAGTCTTGTTCCTCTGACAACTGATGTGCCTCCAAAAGCTCTGACAGAATTCTTACTGTTACTACCCGACTGCACCAAAGGCAATGGGAGGACTCTTGCAGTGCAGTATTATAAATGTTTATTCCTCAAAAAGCTGAGACAATAAAAAATGTGACAGGGGTTGAAACGGTTTGACTTTGTCTTCAAAGAGGGTTGCAGAGAGATACAGTAATCTGTCTAATACTGGGTGAAATTGCAGCTTTTAGCGCTGCTTCCATAACCACTCTCTCGCCAGGTGCTTTTTGCACTAAAACACTCTCTGTCATGAACCTCAAATGGAGAGTTTTTTTCCTTCTTGTTTTTAGCATTCCCTCTGTCTTTGCACTCAGATGCATTGTAATGGTCTGGTCATGTAAACGCCTGCCAACATGGTGACAGAGTGGCTCAAATGTGCCCCCCGTTTGTTTTGTCGTGACCCATGAGTAAAGCGCTATTAATGCATTAGAAGCTGTGTGTGTTAGACTGTATATAGTTCAAGTTTATGTTCCTGATTGTATGAGTATTACACTCATAGCTCAATTTGTTAGAATTCACACTATGAAGAGAACAGGAAAACTAACAAAGACAAACACAGGGATCGAGATAAACGACATCACCAGCTGAGTTTTAGGCTTTTGTTAGGACCATTAAACGCAGCTAACTTCAAACACTCAAGCCCCTGTAGCAGCAATTTGTGGTGAATGAGTTTGACTCAGTGCATAAGGAATATAGGATTTTAAAGAATAAAATTAAGATTGGTAACCTCTTGAGAGCATTGAGCCTAAATCAGCCTTTTGGATTTGGAGAACTCAGAGAGTCAAAGACGTTCTGTGCTGGAATGATTGTTGCTATCACCTCTGGACTTGCTGTTGTAAGTAAGATTGTTGTGACTTCATCACAATGGACTTGAAGGTCATCATCTAAAGAAACCTCGACTGGTCACACAGCAAAACATCAAAGCAGGACTGAGGTTTGCATTTTGGAACACAAAGACCAAAATCAATATCTGAAACAATCTGTGACAGGAGCTCAACGCTAATGTACGTGCTTAAAAACGAGAGACATGTGAGAACCGAGAGTCTGAAACTGCTGCAAGTGGTTGTTTTCTGTTGTGAGTCAGAAATGAGTATTGACTGTAAATGATCAGGGGCCTCGTAATTTTGTTTTTATCGTTTTTATCTTTCTTGTTGCAAATCAGCACATCAGAAAAATATCTTAATCAAACTTAGTGGCGGTTTTGTTTTTGTTATTTTGAAAGCAATTCAACATTGATTTCATAAAGGGGGTAGTAATTGTGGCTCTAACAGTAGGTTTCTCAGGACTGTATTAAATCACAATCAATTTGAAAAGATAAACAATGCTCTCTGTGTTAATGGAACATTTTTCTAAGACAATTAAATCCAAAAACCATTTTGTGCTGCTCATGCCATTGTATAATAATGTGGGGAAACTTTCTTGTTTTACATAAACTTGTGCTGTTCCCTTCGCTATCTGTTTCCCTTCCCTCTGTGCAGGGTTTGAAATCCCTATTATATCTGTTGTAAATCACAAAGGCTGCCAGGTGAATAAAGTGAATTCAAAAAGTTCATCTACAGACCTTGAGACTCTTTTCCTTTGTGGCTTAATGCACAAGTCAGTCCTGTGAAGGAAGCATTAAGTCCTGGAAGCACTTAGGAATCTCACTTATCCCACGGTTCAACACCTCACTTCCCTTTCACACTCGCAAGTTAATGAGCTGTAGATAAAATGAATAGATCCGTCACGCCTGACAGGACAAGGTCCGATTTTCAAAAACCTGCTGCATATGAGAGTACAGGAAGAGAGGACCGCCCAGCTGGTGCAAAACCACTGGAATCACAGGATGCGTCGCTGTCTACACTGAACCCCAAAAGGAATGTGTTTACTAACCCGTAAATGAAATGTGTGAATGTGTAAACTCTGTGTCTTGTAATTTAAATCATGTTCGGTTGCTCCTTTGTATTTTTGATTTGGGAATGAACAACAAAGCCAGCCAAACCGCATCCAATCAATTTGTATATAAAAATGTGTGGGCCCGCTTGGTTGGAGGCCAACCAGGGTTTCACACACCCGCTCAAACCAAACGGGTCCAGTTGGGGACGATGCACAATGGAGAGCTGACTTGATTTCCTATTGTGCGTCTGGAGGAACTCCTTTGTCTGTGCGCGGCTGTTATAATGGAGTGTAATGACAGGACTGAGGTGTTTGCGGAGGTGTAGAGCAGCGCAACACAAGCCCCAATTTATTCTCTCTAAATTTGTTTGTGTTTCTCACCAAACCTGTTTTCTCTTTGTGTCGGCTTCTAATAGTGTCAACACATCGAGAGATAGCCAGCGAGAGAAAGTGTGTGTTAGGGTTCGTGTGTACGTATGTATGGTGTGTGTGTGTGTGTGTGTGTGTGTGAGAGAACGAGGCTGTGCAGTACAGGCTAATGTGTGCGCTGGTGTGTTACTCTGAAAATCTGTTACATTTTCTCATCTCCTCCTCTTTTCCCAACCATCTCTCCTTCCTGTCCATATCTTTTTTGCTCCCCCCCACCCCCTGCTATCTCTCTCTCTCTCTCTCTCCGTCTCTCTTCTTCCCGACTGTTCCTATGGGGCTTCTCTGGGTGTATCTTTCCTGTTTTTCTCGCCCCCATCCAATGCAATTTTCTCTTTATCAACATTTGATTTCCACCGAGTAAGTTGTCCTCTGCTGAGAGAGCAACAAGAAAGACAGGCGCAGGGTAGGAAAAAGGAGGAAACCCTGTTTATCTAACTTCCCCCATACGCTTTTCCATCTTCAAATGTTCTTTATCTCATTACAGCTTTCCCCCCTCTCTCTTTTTTCTCAGTCCCTCTGACTCTCTAAATGTGGCCCCAATTCTTCCCTGATATGTCCATCAGCTCGTATCACTGTCACACAGCAGCAGCTAATTGACTCTTTTCTTTTACTGGTACTGTGGCTGTCAAGTTTTCCAATTTACCACAGCATTTTATGATGGTTCAATGTGCGAACGGTGGCAGATTTACAACTTGAAATTTATAGTAATCTTAGGAATAATGGCTTTTTGATTTCAGACAGCAGCAGACAAACACATGTTTTTTATTTTGATCTGGTAACTGAAGCACAAAGACAAAGTTAAAAGACAACCAATATGACAACATAACTTTCTAAATACTGCATCTTTGATTGGAAAATTGGTGAAGTTGTTTTTTAAATTTGCTTGTGTCTTAAATTGCAGTGCTCTGAGTTCTCTTACACATCATATGAAATAAGTAATATCAGTTTTTCTAGGGAGGACAGTCTATGGAGTAGAAGAGTTCTTATAGAGCAATTTTTTCTCACACAACCTGTATCTTCTCAGTATACGTATAATAAACTGCTCATATTCTTCTTTGCCTGAAAGGAAATCATAATAACAATCATAGGACATACTTTAATGATTGTTATTTGGACAGTTGCCAGAAAGCACACGTTGGTGCTCGCTTGACATGTAGTGTTGGAATCGAAACGCTCACCGTTGGGGAAGTAGGAGCGTCTTGTAACTATGAAGCAAGGCAGTCAGCCTAGCCTGGTAACATATCTTTTTTAGGTGTACATGATGCACAGCACATGCGGACAAAGCGCAACGCTTGACAGACCGGTCGGGCTGAATTACTGATGCTGAGCTGTAACTAAACATTCACTGTTCAGGGTAGGGGCTTCACAAAGAGCCATTTTTCATCATATGCTGTTTTTTCATTAAGATTGGTTTGTCATCCTGTTTTATATGTTCAAACCCAGATCTAGACATCTGCTGTGGATGCAGAGCAATGGCCCTCTGTGGCCTCATTCTCCATAAAAAGAAAAAATAAAATGTCCTGCTCTCATTTTTTCTCCCATGCCTAAAGACATCCATTGTGACAAATTCATAATTCAAAGTCCTTTTAATGATGTGATTAAAAAGTCATTTTGCACTTCTTTGTAGTCCCCCCACCCTCATGCACACATACACACACTAATACATTTGAAGACACACTACTCCTCTTCCTTCCCACCCTCTACATTTTGTCTGCACAGGGAAAGTTTCTAATTTGCTCTTAATGAAGGCGAACTCTTAATGAGCCTCCAGCCTCCCCCACTTCTCCTGCCACTTTTTTCCTTGTCTCCTGAGCAGCTTCATCTTTAAGGGTGAATTAGATAATTTGTTGCTCTGTGTTTGGAGGCAGATGAAATACAGCTCGTCGCTGGTTGGCTGAGCAGCAGAGCATGTTATGGATATCATTTAAAATTGATTGACCCTGGTTCCGGTGATAAATTTCCATTCCCAGGAATAAACAGGTTCATTTCCAACTAGGAGAACCTGATTCTAACTTGTATTGGCAGTTGTAATAAAGCAAATTGTTAATGATCTATCTCTGTAGCTTTGTTCCACACTGACGTGTCTGCTTCATGCCATCTCTAAATAGTGTGTCCATTTTTAAAAATCATGGGGTGTTTCGATTCATCACTTCTGGTTTTAGTGCTCTTTCACAAGCTTCCTGTCCCATAAGCCCAGAGGTATTGTACTGCATATTAAACTATCGAAACAGGGGATGACTGAACAATAAAGACACCAGAAGACAACAGGAGTGAATATTGTGGATAAAGGAGGGACAGTTACGACAACACGTCCACTGATGCAAAGGTCACTGTACTTTTTGAAAGCTAACAATTAATGCTCAGAAGAACTGACATATATAATACATAATAAGAAGATTTAATATATATACCTGTTGAATGTGAAGTTACAGTGAGCAGTGTCAGTAGCTTCATTTTACGTAAGAGAGGGAAACAGCAACTTCTTAAGTTCATTGTTTAAATTCCTTTCATCTTTGTGATAAATAAATAATATGGAAGCAAATAGCCATCTGGTAACTTTGGCTGCAGTGTGTGAGAGCACTCCCTCACCCATGTTCATCGTCTTCATCACCCAGGCATGTTCACCATGAGGGGCATCATGTTTATTCCCCATAGACTCAGCTATCACCTGAGTAATTTGCCGGTGACATTTTGATTCCTTCTTACATGTGATAGTCACGAACACCTGTCATGCTTGGCAGCTTCTTCATTCCCTCTCACTGACTCTCTCTGCAGTGTTCATGTAAAGCCCGCAGCGACGTGTGTTCATGACTTCAACCATGTTTTAAATCTGTTGCATTGGAAAAAAACATTTTTAGAAGCTTTTGATATGAAAAATATTCTTTTGGTGGTTTACAATGTTCGTTTAAAATAGTTAAATGTTTGTTATAAAATGAGAAATTAATATATTGGTCTCCAGCTTACTGCACTAAAAATATTCAGCCTTTACCACTGGACAAGCCAGTCCAGCTGTTTTGACCTACTTTCAGTCTTTACGCCAAGCTAAGCTAAGCTAAGCTAAGCTTAACAGGTGCATTTACAATTAGCCCTTTCAGTATATTTTGCTATTGTGTCACTAAGGGGTCAATTTAAATAACAAAACATGGTACAAAACTCATACACTAAGTCTCACTAAATAATATAAATATAAATACAGCTGAGGAGAACTTTGCATTCTGTCAGTGTGTGTGTGTGTGTGTCTGGGTCAATTTGTGGTGGCTAAGACAAGGAACAGGGAAGCTGACAAACAGGGGAACAGGGCAGATTTTTTTAGGTTGGGAAATTTCTTCTCACAAATTGTGTGTGTGTGCGCGTGTGTGTGTGCATGCATGTGCTCTTGTATGGCCAGCAGAGTGAGTTGTTGAACATGTTTGAATTTTCTACACTGTATGGATAGATAAGTTATTATGACTCTTCTGGCTTTGCATATGCATCCTGTCCCTACCTACGGTGACAGCAGTCCTCATATCGTGAACATGTATTTTTGCATATTTGTCTTGTACTTCTCTCTGTGTCTGTTTTTCTGTAAATGTGTGTGTGTGTGTGTGTGTGTGTTGAGACAGACAGACCGTGGGCACAGTAGCTATTATGGAGCCGCCACAGCCAGTTTGCTCCATTAATAAAACAGGCAGAGTCAGTGAGAGGTAGGTCCCTGGATAGCTGGCCTGGTATTTTCCATGGTGTGTGTCTCCCCCCACAAGTGTGAATGTGTGTGAGTGTGTAAAAAGCAGAGCTGTCATTGAGGAAAGACCACAATGGGTTGGTTAGAATAATACAGTTACAGCAACCCCCTACTACCAGCACCACCCGTTCGTCCCTGTGTGGTCCTCTGGCTCATCTTACCCACACAGTGACTGGTCATGTGCCAACTACCTAGAGGTGCGTATGTATTTAAAGAAAGGTTGTGGTTTGTCAGTGTGCTACAGAAGGTCTGTGTGGGCATGTCAAAGGGAATTTTAGGTGTGTGTGTAAGTTTCCAGTGTTTCCTTTGTCCAGTGTTGCTGAGAGGTTAAAATAAAATACAGCAGGAAAGGGACAAGGAAACAATCCATCCTGAAGGATGTAGCACAAAAGACACACACACACACGTGAAGCACACACACTGACACGGTGCCTGAGTGCAAAAACCCCGACCCACACTCACGCTTCCTGCTTTTCACCCACACAGACACATTTCCTCAAAGACATTTATTCCTGTCTTCCCAGGATGAATAGAGATGCAGAGACACACAGATAGTGAAGCATTCACACACACACACACACGCACGCACACACACACACACACACACACGCACCCACACTGACTTTCACCCTCTCTCCTCTGCCAAAAAAATGTAGCAACTTGTCCAACATAAGAGGTGAATGTAGGGCCGTGATGGAGCACCACAAAACAACACCATTAAAATAAATGGTCAGGCTGTCACAGCATCAATTATACTGACAGCCCCTCTCTCTCACACGCACACACACAGATCAAGCTGACTTTTTTTCTCCTCCATCCAAATTCTATCACTCATTCTCCATCTCCTCCCAGCTCCCTGTAGGCCCCTGTCTCTCTTTTATTTCATCCTCAGTGGCTCCTTCATTATCTCTCTCAGGCAACAGTTCTGTCTCTCTGATCAGTCCCTCCTGTCTTCTTTCCTTCATCCAAATCTATCCTCTTCTCACCTCCATCTCTCCCTCGTTTTTCCCCCCTCTCTGATTTTCTAACAATGCCATTTGGACTTAGACATGACTAATCGCTATCACAGCTTATCAGACTGCTGCTTTGGCCCCGGTGTTGTGCTCTGGCTTGCCCACTGTGTGCGTTTATGTATGCGTGCGTGTGTGTGTGAGTTGGTTGGTGGGAAATAGGCTCAGTCATGGTTGGAGTGACAGCGCTGAATCTAAACAGAGGGTTTAGAGATGGAGGGCCTGGTGAAGCAGCACCTGGTGCCAGCTGTTGTTGCCCTTTCTCCAGCTGTGTCTCACGCTCTCTTTGGCCTCCAGTTTCCAGGCAGTCTCCTGTGTGAAGTTGCTACTCACATCTGTAATTGGCATGTTGATCCTGACGTGGATGACTATTTGTATCTGATATCTGGGAAGGCTCTGGACCAGATGTTGATCACTGCAGTCCAGAGGCTGTCAACGTTCTTGAAAGAAGAACATCTTCCCAGTAAGTCTGAACAAATTCTACTGGACATACAACAAATCTGTATAAAAAAGGGCTAAGCAGGTTGTTTTTCCTCAGGAGACTGTGTTCTTTCAAGCATCCTCTTTACGCTGTGTTGTTGGACTGGGCAAACTGATCAAATGCAGCTGGCTCTGTTGTCGGCATGAAGCTGGACACTCTGGCAGTGACAGTGGCAGAGAAGAGGACACCTAACAAACTGTTGGCCATTATGGACAATGTCAGGCATCCTCTGCACACTGTCATAAACAACCAGAGGAGTCTATTCAGCGAAGGCATCAAACTCCTCGCTGGAGGGGGAGGGAGGACAGACAGAAGCAAGCATGAGCCGGACCAAACATAAACCTGACAATCAAACAAGAATGCATTATTACTATCTATCCATCCATCCATCCATCCATCTATCTATCTATCTATCTATCCATCCATCCATCTATCTATCTATCTATCTATCTATCTATCTATCTATTTATATCTATCTATCTATCTATCTATCTATCTATCTATCCATCCATCCATCCATCTATCTATCTATCTATCTATCTATTTATATCTATCTATCTATCTATCTATCTATCTATCTATCTATCTATCTATC
>JAUMTR010000027.1:3705907-3731908 GCA_032270685.1 Microctenopoma stevenorrisi | reverse complement strand
TATCTATCTATCTATCTATCTATCTATCTACCTATCTATCTATCTATCTATCTATCTATCTATCTATCTATCTATCTGTCTGTCTGTCTGTCTGTCTGTCTATATTATTTATATATATTTCTTGGTAAAAAGGAAGTGCGTGTTCTGCTGCTGGAAACTAAATTTCCCAGAGGAACCTTCCCTGAGGATTAATAAAGTTCTATGTAATCTAATCTATTTTGATTTTGGTGTAAATGGTTGTTTCACAAGAGTTTTCTGACCTGGTTTTGCATTTTTAAAGTCATAATAAGAAATTACTAAGAAGGTTTCAACCTCGATGGATGCTACATTATTCAAAATATTATATTTTATAAAAATCCAAACTAAACATTGTTTAAACTTTTTAACAAATGATAAAGTGTTGATTTTATTAGCTTTACAATTATTGATTTTAATATTGCCAATTAATCTGTTTTATAATAAAAAAAAAAGATGTGCCTCATATTTCTCCGAGTACTTAGCTTGGCAGAGCTAAATGACATTTGATCACTAAAGTGACCTTGTAGGTCAGGTTATAGATTGATCTCTAACCCCCAGTACAAACCTTTGGTGCTTCTTATAAAATAGCACCCTGGAGGTGGCTAAAGGCACAAATACATCTTGGGTATTAATATTACAGTTACAACAACAGGTGCAATGGTAATGTACCTAATGTTGAGCTCCCTATAGATCAGTCTCATAGATCGTGGGCTGCTCTTTTGACCATGTGTTAATGGTTATCTGTAAGTGGAGGTGATGACTCTTCCACTTACCTGGGTGGACTTCCTGTCTCTGTGCTAGAGTACAAGGTGGCCCTCTCTGGGACCTGGATCTGGGATCATGGAGCATATATGGGGAGTGTGAGTGTGTGCATGCTATTCATTTCTGTGTGGCTCCATGTTGGGTGAGTGTGTGAATATTGTGTGTGTGGGTGGGTGGGAACATATGCTCGTGTATGTGTGTGCCTGTGTATTGATGTCCATGTTTCAGGTCAGGTCTTAGACTCCACCTCACTTAACATCACAGGGAGTCTTCCTCTCCCCCCACACCACACCCCGGTAAAGTGTTGGTGGTTGGTGCTTTGGTGGGTGCTGGCTTATTCTGGTGGTTGCTTGGCGGGGGCCTGGGGTCCAGGTCTCCTCCATGTCTTCCTCATGTCCTGAGGGACAGGGCTATGACTCTTCACACACACTATTTACATGGAGAAACCTTATGAGCACAAGTACACACACACACACAGGTGCTCACAGACACACACTGTTGCTTCTAAATAGATGTTGTAAAATTAGCTCTGTGTGCTTTTCAATAACATGTAACATTTATTATTTACTGTGATTCATACAGATGTTGGTTGTTGCTGTTGCTTCTCTTTCTGTTTTTGTCAGCATGTGTTGTTTTTGATGACTGCACAGATACACATACACACTGTCATGTGTTTTCTTGGGTAAGGGAACTGATTAATGGAAAAAACTGGTTTGCTGCTTTTTCTCACTGCTCTACTGCAATGTTCATAATTTTAAACCAATTATTTTTAATCAGCAACAACTAAAGATGCTGAAAACATATATATGATTGAAGCTCGCTCATAAATATTTAATTATAGAAACTGGTCAAAGGTATTGGCGCAGATTTCTCAGGAGCATGGTCTACAACACGGTTTGCCCGTCTGATGGATCTCAGTGATTCTGTGAGGTGTTTTATGATCTCTGTAGCTGATTTAACGGGCACGAGAAGAACTCACACAGTTTATTACTGGTGATTAGTCTTACCTTTTCAGTCGTACTACTTCCAGCTTTCCACAAGTACAATCTGTGCTTGTTTTCCACAAGTCTTATGACAGACCACACCACCGTGAAACTACAAGCATGAGTCTGTCCCCCTCTCTTGGCACCCCAGCTGGTAACAGCTGCAGCTTTTACTGTACTTATGCACAACATGATGTAGTCAGCAGCACAATGTCCGTTTGTGTGTGTGCGTGCGTGACGGTGACCTAATTGCAGGAAGCTAGGACTGGCCGTTTCCTGTGTTTATTTTCATGTCATTAGCAGTGCACATGGGGAAAGGCAGTTCCTACTCTTGATCACTTGGACACTCAGTTGAACTGGAGACGAGGTGAAGGGCAGCAAACATAAACCCCCTTTCACAGAAATTAGAAAAACAGGGCACTGAGGCTAATACAATATTAGCCACGCTCCTCTGTTAATTTACAGGCTGCTTTTAAGCAGCGAGGAATTTCAGCCAGGAATATCCTCAGGGAAAATCGCACTTTTTGAAACATGACTAGTAACTCTAAGAATAACTCACAATATAACTGTAATTATATGAGTGTCCAGAAAATGTAACATAAAATCAGTAAAGCGTGATATGAAACATTAAGATTTACATTACCAACAATAGCTTATTACCACACTTTACAGTACAACCACCATATAAAACATGTTGTTTTCTATTTTATTCAGTTACACAGTATGTTGGGACATAATACATATTCAGTTCTAATTGTTCTTGTTCATCATGAGCAGTTTGGTTTGTCCTATTGTTGGCATCATGACAGAGAATCACAATTGCTTAGTTGTTACAACATTTTAAAAATAGGTAAAGTGTGTGTGGATCACATGTTCACGGAGTCTGTGTCTCCATCAGTGGCAGCCCCTCAATAGAGGGCTAGCCGTCTGTCCTGAGACCAGAGCTTTGGGTTGTTTTCCTGCCTCCTCTGTCAGCTGTGAGGAAAAGAATGAGTCTGGATTCAGACACGTAAAACAGATTTAATATTTGTTCCTGATAAGGTGAAACAACATAAACAGACTAGCAGCTACATGAAAAATGATACCTGCTACGTGTCTGACAATGATTAACAATTTAAATATCACTACATAGCTTAATGAAAAGCTACAAGATAGAGAATAATGATTTTTAGGATGATTAACATTTACATTAACTGGATTATATTCTTATATTACATTCTTTGGTGAGGGTTAGAATGAACATGGTCATGATGAAAATTAAGAATCCTGGCAGAATCCTGGCATTTTCATGGCACTGGTGGACTTTGTCAGATCTCTGGATGCATTTTCACCTGCAGACTGTTACTGAGCTTAAAGGACGTCTGAGACAGTTCAGATTGAGCTGCTTACTTTCCTTTCTTTACTTTAGTTGATTGACTGCATGTTCTCAGTTGAATGAGAGACGAATTAAATTTACTTATAAATATTAAAACACTGAAAACACAGACGGTGTATTTTCATGTTAATTTAATCTTTTAAAGCAGTGTGATGCATTAAAACGGTGCTTTGGTTTCCAATAGTGTTGATGTGGGTTAGAAAGCATCTGAAATGTCATTTGCAAATGTGCCCCACCCCCCCAATGTTTCTCAATATGTCCAGATCCCGAATGGACAACTGATGACTGGTTTGTTACCATCACTGTGGGAGAAAACAAGGCTAAGGTGAAGTGATGGAATAGAAAAAGTTTTTTTAGCAGACACACAGAACAAGTTAGAGGAAAAGAAATAAAAGGAGGTAAAAACAAATTGGCACATCAGTGTATCAGTGCTGCCAGGGCTTGCATTCACTCTCTGTTCAGGTCTATCCGGGTCAATTGCACATGGCATTGGGTTTATTTAAGCTGCGTCTGTTTGGGTCGGGTCTGGCTGTGCTCTTGTCAAGTCAGGTTTCTCTTTGGAAACCACGAAGACCTCTAGAGTAGATGCCATGTTCATACTACAGGTCTTAATGCTCACATTTTTTTAATGTTGCCTCAACAAATGAATGATCCTTTAACTTTGGTGAGTCTCTGTTTTGCCACATACATAAATATTTACCTAAGAAATGTTAATCATGTGCCCACAATGCTATAATTTGTTATTCTTTGTTATTACAAACTGCATCCACAAAAGATGCTCTATTACAATAAATTTAGCTTCAGCAGACGTTTGGATGCATCTCAAACATGCTCACTCCTCTATTCACTCCTGTCTTGTTGCTTTGCTTTCTGCTTTTACTGAACTGTGAGATGCCAACACTGACTGATGACAGCAGGCGATATGCACATATGAAGAGAGGTAAAAAAAAAATCTGATATGAATCTGATCTACAACATATATGAAAGACGTCTAGATTTTATTTTAAAATGTCACTAAAGTCATGAATAGAGTAGCATTGGTTGCACTAGTTATCAAAGCTTTCCATGTACGAAACTATTTCTTAACACAAATTAATACTGAAAACGACAAGGATGCAAAAATCTCCTCACATGTTTAGATGATTTTTACTATTACTGGCACCTAGATTGTCTGCAATTGATGCACAGAGGGCTCTCTGTGGACAGGGCTAGAATTATCAGATGACAAGTGTGCTTAAAATCGCTGGATAATTGGGGCCCACTCACGTTGAGGGGGAAAGTCATTGACATAGTTATTACAGACAGAATAACAATTGAAGAGCTTTTCTACTGAAAACATAATTTTCTGTCTCTCTGGGTTAGTTAGGGCCTGTCAAGTGGTCCTAAATGAAAAATGGAAATGTGAGCTTGTGATAAATGTCGAACAATGATACTTATCATTTCACAGTATAGTAATGTCAATACGAAATGTGTTTGGCTAATAACAAATAACTAGTGTTCCTTTGATATTTTGCCTTTTACTGGACAAATCAATTGAAAGTGTTGCGACACTGTGCTGCCCTATAATCATTCAAATCAAACATGACAAATACACTATTGTTGGATAATGTCAGTGTCATTCAGCACAAACCCCCGGAGGAAAACCTGGAGTATTATAAGTATTTAGCTTTCATAGGACTGCTGCATTTATTCTTGAGCTGTGTGCAGTCTGATTGAAATCTTATTTTTTGACTCCCCTCAGCACTACATGAGCTCAGGACTGTGTTTCATCATCTTTGAAAAATTGCTTGTTGATGTTGCGACTTTGGTGAAGATCACATCACATTTCATGTCAGAATACCAGGGGATCACACTATGTTTACTTTTACAAAATGTAGTGATAATACTTTAAACAGATGGTATTGTGGCCCTTTTTGCCAACATTAGGAGCATTTAAACAAATGTATGACATTATGTAATGTTTGGATGTAAATTATGTAAATTTACATAAATTACTTTGAGTACATTTGTAAACATGTATTTTTACTTGTACTTCAGTACAGTTACACCACAAAAATAGTATTTAGAGTATTAGAGTACAGCAATCAAATTTTCTTTATACCTGTACTCTAGAAGTACTCTTACCTTGCTCATTACTGTTTATTGGGTTAAAAAATATTTTCTTTGCCTAAAAAATGCTCTTATCCAAAGCGACTTACAGGGAGATAGCGCTGGGTGTCTTGCTCAGGGACACACCTGGTGGAGAATGAACTAGAAGATAGACAAGGTTTTGAACCTGTAAATTTCTTCATTCCAGGCTGACCCTTAACCTATTGAGCTTTTAATTATGGCATTAAGATTACACTTTATCCATTTTATTCATCCCACTTTTTTAGTTCAAGGTTCTGTATCTGTATTTAGTTGGAAGATGACACAGTGCCATTCAGCTAGATTCAAGGTAGATTTTGAATTGAAAGTTGAAAATTTCAGCATTTTTAAATTACTTTTAATCACCAAAAATGTATTTATAATAATTACTCCCAGTCTACTGGTTCAGCTCTTTTAGAATCTGAGCCCAGAATCCTGTAGTCTGTGAATTCTGTCTGTGAAAGTCTGTGAATAGAAGTCATGTGACTGTAAGTGTGTGTGTGTGGACGCACACATTTTTGTTTAGGAGTGTGTGTCTGTCAGTGTGCATGCATTCAAGGTATGTGTGCACTTGTGTATTAATGTGACCTTTGCAATTCCAGCAGGGACACTAAAGCTGGCAGGGCAGACGTTTTCTTTAAACCCCTAAAGCTACATGCAGCCATCCATCGCACGTTGATAAAGCTCATTGACCGAAAACAAAGTTTGTGGATCTTTCATTTCAGTTCAGCAGGACGCACATTAGCGAACAGAAGATGAAGATCATAAATGAACATGTCTGCCGGTAGGAAGAGAAGGAGGAAGACAGAGGCTTTGCGCCGTTGGATGTTGCAGGGCCATGTGCTGTGCTTGAAGCAGGCTTTCTGATTGGCTGTGAAGAGTGGTGACAGAAGGTTCATCATGCTCCGTTCCTTCCTCCACTTTTTATTCCATCTTGCTGTATTGTGCCTGTTCTGTATTCCCACTGACTTTCGTTCCATTTTCTCTCATTCACGACTACACTAACCTCATCTTTCTTCCCCACTTCCATGCTCTACTCTCATTCAACAAACTGTCTTTTTAAGTCCCCCTGTACCTCCTACAATACTGTTCCTCCTTTTTTAAGATTCGTCATCACTTCTTAGCTCCCTCCTTAACCCCTCTGTGCATTTGTGGCCATTCTTCTCTTCTTACCCCCTTCCTTATTCACTACCTCCCTTCCTCTACTATCCATCACTGTTTACCTTCCTGTCTTTGTCAGGCGCAGTTTCCAGGAATTCATCTGAAGGAAGTGTTCGTTTCCGAGCTGGATAACACCTCAGCTACCCTCAACGGTTTCTCTCATGAATATACATTTGACTTAGAATAAACTGTACTGTATATATAAGGAACATTAACATACTGATTCACTCTGATGTTTGCTGGATGCACCGTTGTTTTTATTAGCTAAGCGTAGCAGTAAGACTGGAAACAGGAAAAACTAGTTTGACTCAAAACTTTTAAGCAGACCAATTATTTTGTTCTGTTGTGCATTTAATTCACACTGAAACCAAAGCAGCACATGAGCGGCCTATGATGTGCATTTGTGCCTCAAACCTAACATGGGAATTTTCTCCCAAATGCCCATTGTGCATGAATCTTTTTTGTGTTCTCTCTCTTTGTATCTGTTCCTCCCTAATCATGAAACTGTGATAAGACTTTCAACCTAGACAGAGCACATCGCCACAGGTAGATTTAAAAGATTTATTACCAAAGATAATAGGTGAGGGGAATTCATTGTGGGGACCAGCAGGATGACTGCTGGACAGCTAGGATTACGGAACGACTCCTAGAAGCATAGACACAGAGGTGAGCTCAGTGGCAGGGACGAAAAAGAAGGAGTGATTTAGGGTCTCGGAGATCGTAGTGGAATTCTTACTCTGGAGGAAAGTTATGAGGAGATACAGAGATCATGGAGAATGGCAGGTAAGTAGATCACATGGTGGAGTTCTCCAGCTCCTGAAAGATGAGTGTGTCTCAGCACAAAACAACAGCTGTGCAATCCCTCTCACCACCAGCATTTGATGTCTAGGGCAGTTGCTACAACTAATTCCAGTTGCAGCAACATTTAAGCTCAGACTGTCCCATGGGACAAAACATAATGCTAAAGGAAGTTTGAAAGACTAAAGGTACGTTGGTGTGGTGATGAATACGATGAGTCTTCATGGAAATTGATAGCACAGTTATGGTTGTAAGTTAATTTTAGAATAGTCATTAATTACTAGTTTGACTACATTGGTTTGAATTGAACAGTCACAAACTTAGTGTACTGATAAAGTCCAGCACATAAAGCCTTAACATTACATTTGTTTTAACAAATTTGAGTTCTTGTTGAAAAAAATCTTTATTGAGCCTTGTTCTTTTTTTTCACTAGGATAGAGATTATCTCATTCTTCCATTTGTTATAATATGCTCATAGTATTTTGCTGTTATCCACCACTGCATTTCTGACCTGGGTCGTTCCAGTATGTAAAAGTAATTCATTTTGAATAAGTGTCATTTCAAATATCATCGAAGTGTCACTATTTTGCACGCCAAGGGCCTAAGATGCTGCAGCTAATTAACTTTATTTTTATCTTCTATAATAGGGTTTTACTGTCATGCCAGCAATCAATGTGTCGGAGTAGGTGGCATAGAGGCTCGTTTTGGAAAGGAGCTGCGCTCAGAGGGGAAATGTGGAACACAAACACAGACATATATATACACAGACAAACAAGGACCATATGTTTATATTTTCAACATCTGTCTCCACAACTAAATCTTTTAGGGCAGTTCGATGGTTGTGGAATCTGGTCTTGCACACCAACTCAACGACATGATAGTAATCATGCTAAGCTGCTTTTAACACATGATCGGTGCTAGTGCAAGCTGAGAGAAGCACCACACACCCACACCCATCACTTCATCCAATTTCCAACTCATATGCTGCCAATGCCTAACGTGTAATGCAATCTCATACCATTTAGCCTGCTCCTTTGCTTTAAAGGGGAGATCTGCAAATGATGTGAGAGCATGGGATATTTTTAGTGGAATTCAACAGGTTTTCAAACAAGTGTGTTAGGATCTTCCATATTTCTCAAGGCGAGAAAACAAATAAAATTACATATCACTTAATATGTGAAGAAATTGCTCAGTGATGGGGATGAACTTGGGTTTACTCGCACTTATTATCTGTATTTTTTCTGGGCTGCGTTGCATTTCTAAAGAGGATTAAATTTTAAACTCACAACAAGGGAAGAGTGCCCAGCAGCAGCACAACCCAAATATGAAGATTAATCTGTTTTCTCCTGTCTAAACCTCTTGCCAGCCAGACACAGGTGAAGGGCTCCAATGTAACGTTTCCTCCAAACACCAAGCTAAGCCCGAACAACAGTACTTTTGGGTCACACAGCACTCAGTCCTAATGAAAAATAGATGTTCCAAATAAAAACGAGATGTCTTTGAAATGGTGTAAGTGCATTTTGCAAATACGCTATGCCCCAGTTATACCCACCATAAAATGCTCATAATGCAAGCACTGAGTGAAAAATGAAGGAACAGAAAAATTTAATTCGTATCATCAGTTCAGCAATAATGGAAATGACACTATAACCTCTTACATATGTTAGAAGAAGGGGGATCTTCAGACAGGGAAGAATATTTGTATTAAGGGATGTTTACAGCTATAACATTGCTAGACTATAGCAAACGGTTTCAGATAATGTTTTTCAGAGTCTGTCTGATCTGTGTGCACAGTACATACATACAATTGTTTTAAAGTAGCCTCAACACAAAGGTGTGTCCAGACATTACTGTGTGTGCAAATCCGATCACTCGCTCCACAACATTATCAGCACCACTAGACACTGGGCTTGGCGAAAAGAAGAGCAGCTGTGGGTTGATGCGGTGGTCAGCTGCCCCTCCTCCTCATTCCATCATTAGGAGGAGTACAGCTATTC
This sequence comes from Microctenopoma stevenorrisi, assembly GCA_032270685.1. Taxonomy (NCBI): domain Eukaryota; kingdom Metazoa; phylum Chordata; class Actinopteri; order Anabantiformes; family Anabantidae; genus Microctenopoma; species Microctenopoma stevenorrisi. Next base: position 3,722,687 of record JAUMTR010000027.1, on the reverse strand, counting down.
CATAAATACATTAGACTCTAAACATTTTTTTATAAATGTAAACACGCAATGAGGTTAGGCTAAATAACAGAAACACTGTAGAAGGGAGTCTGTGACGGTACTCCATCGCCCAGGTGAAGTTGTCTTGAGGTCCTGTTGGCATGACTCGACCTCCAGACAACTTAATGAAGGGAGGATTTGTTGCGGGACTACTGATGTACCTAATAAACTGCCAACTGAGTGTAGATTAAGTTACTGATTCTAGTGGCACAGACGCAACCTTCCTACCCACCAGCACAGAGACGCAGGCCCGTGTGGTATTGGCAGCATTTATGACCAAGAAGGAAAGGAAAAGAACGCTCTCATGATTGTTGCTGCACTGATGACATCTGCTTGGAAGAAGGAAGTGGAGTCTACAGGGATGGCATAAACCTCCTATGTTACATCCTGTCAGTGAAAGCCCTGGCTGCAGGGTGAGCAAGAAGACAATACCATATGACACAGTGCTGCCACACGCGTAGTCCCACTGTGGTGTTATCACAAGAAGGCCTTGGCACAGAACATTAGTAGGGAAGGTGTCGTAACCTTGGTGGTGGTGAGCGTAGACTGGTTCCTTAAGTAGGACATCCCAGGTCGAAGGTCACCCAGTGCTGGCAGGATATCCTCTGCTTCTCTCCTCTGTCGCTGTTCTCCTTTCCAAATTCCCTCACAGGCAACGAATGTCTATTCCAACCGGATATTTAATCCTGTTTTCAGTTCAAATCCTGACAGTGGGCTGAAATAATTCCAATTCTTTACGCTATTGTCTCATGCGACATGTAACAATGTGAGACAAATTGCTCCACTTCTTTTAAGCTACAGCAACACAACTACATTTGAATTGAGCAAGGGGAAATGAGAAATAATCTAATTGTGAAAAATGAGCCAGATGGATCGTTTTTACTAGTACCACATAGAGTTTCATGCGCATCATGGGGCACAAGCTGCTGGGAGAGTATATAGTGGTGTGTGCTTTCATGGACAATAGTCCTCTTTATCAAGAAGTGGAAAGACCTCTATAACCCAGGCTGTTTGCAGGTCACAGACACAGCCTCTTCTTCAGTGGTCCTGCTGCTGCCGATGACATGGATTAATGCAGACTACCAATTATGAGTAATAATAACCAGTTCATTATCTTCAATGAGCGTTTAGAGGACAGACGTGTACACAATGTGGCGTGCAACCACAGAAAGTAGCTGTAAATCACCATAGGTCTTGTTCCAGACACACTCCCACTGAGCTACTGTTCCGCTCACCATTATAATAACTCTTATTGCCATGAAATATGGAGCCTCTATTCATACCTGCCCTCAGCAGAAAACAGAAAGAGCCAAAAATAAGGCATTAAATATTGAAGTGTAGACCATTAGGACTTTCCTCTCAGCAATCTGACATGCCATTACTCTAAGTGACAGACTGTAAGCCAATCCCTTTCCCTTTGCCCGACGCATTTCCCGAAACCCTGTCAGTGACGACATCATTGTGTTTAACGAGGTCTCAGCTGAAGCCCTCAGGATCACAGCTTGTGTCACATGTTTGCGTTATGACCAAACGGAAGAGTTAGGTTGTAAAACGTTCTACAGTAGCACTGTATACAAGTCTGAAGTAAAGGAGCCATCTGAAGTCCTGCTATGGGCCAATCAGTGATGAATACATTACATCACCTCTGTTCGACCTATAATAACACATTTACAAGTAGCCGAAAAAATGCAGCTTCACCGAGGTACTATCTAATTTTGATTTGTTAACATCACTCGACCCTGCAGGCTGACAACAGCACTTACTCTAAAAAAACGTGGCAAACCTGCTGAGCACAGGCTTCACTTACTGCACACTGGCCGGATGGAAAAGTTCTCTTCAGCATCCTACTGTGCGATGATGATGTGTTGGTCAGAAACTGTGTGTACAAAATCACTGAATCTGCAACAATTTATAATTTAGTCATAACCCAGATTTGCATGTCTCTCAATATCTTATGTGTGTATCTATTTAGATAAAGGGAAATGTTCTTTCTTTGCTTGGGGACCTATAAAATACACTTGGACTATCATTATGCACTCAGATTGTTCCCATGTGATGAAAAAATAATGAGAATACAGAGCATTTGAGCTAGACTCTGTTCATTAAAAATGTTAGCAGAAGAGCTTTTTGTACAGATTGTCCCAGTTTTTCCCTTAAAAACACTCAGTCAGCACTTGTGGAGGATGAAATCTCAGAGGGTCAAGGCTATAGGTGAAGGCTGCAAAAACGTGGTTGTAATAGATGATTAAACTTCTATAAACTGGGAGGTTTATATGTGTAGAAGATGTAGTTATCGAGAAAGAGCGCCGCAATGAAAGAAAAGCCTTCTCTGTCCCAGCTACATGTGGGGGCACAGGGGTAGCCGGGCAGGGTGTGTTCAGTCATTTGATCAGCTTATGGACATATGTGGTTTTATTTCACTATCACAGCTTCAAGAACTGAACAATTGGGATGGGACTGTTTGGGAGTGGGGTGGCAGCTGGGGGGCAAACCTTAGAAAGGCAGCTGCCCCACCCCCACAATCCCCATTCCCCTGTAAATCCCCGCCTGCTATGATGGCGTTATTAAAATAAAAATACAGGATACACGATAAGAACAGCACACAGAGTGTTGTAAAAAAGTAGCCAGCGGTTAGAGTTTGCGAATAATTGATGGATTATATCACTGACTAGATATCAAGGAAGCTTGAGCAAGTTCAAGATGATTGACAGTAAGAGACAGTAGAAAGCTGCAGACTCACTGCGATATTTTCTAGTTGAGTTTTATGCCAGGAAGTAGCACCCTCCACATGTTGGTGCCAGCTGTTGGCCAGATAGTACTGGGAATGAATTCTGCGCTCAACCAGAAAATCCCGAAGGACAGTGTCCGACCATCAGTATGTGACTTTAAGCTCTTTGGTTATGCAGGACAATGATGCAACAAACGTACTCACACACACTCACACAACAAAATGAGTTGCCCAAAAACCCTCCACAGTGATGTGAAAGACTCATTGCCAGTTATAGCAAATGCCTGATTGCAGTTGTTGCTGAGGCTCAAAGTGTTTGTTGTTCTGCTTGGCAGAGTTGAAAATGAGACCCACATTATTTGCTGTGATTGCCTTAGAAATTGGTTCCCAATTTTAAAACTAAACAGCTTGTTTGCTTTAGTACCTGTAGATGTGGTGGTGTGAAAAATGAAACGCAGCTTCGTGTTTGGTGCATCGAACTTATTGACCTGTAAGTTTGCCTCTTCATTGTTACTGTTGTGAATCCATTGGCATTCTTTCACAGACGCAACACCAGCTGGAGAGGAGTGAGTAAAATAAGGAGGTAATGTGAGAGAAATGGCAAAGCACGTAAGGGAGGTTGGCAGGGCGGCAGATGGACGTGTAAGACAGACAGAGGAAGACAAGCAGAATTAAATATGCAAAGGTGGAGAACGCCGAAGAGAAATATACCTAGAGCAATTTCCATGTTACTACAGCGTGCTGGATCCCTGCAACGCAGACAGCTCTGCAGGCCAAACAGTATTTTATTCATGCAAAAGCCATCACAAAAAAAGTGCCAGGACTCAAGGCTGCTCAGGCTGTTACTCAATTATTCATCAAGCAGAGAAATGTATCCTGATTGAAGTTGCTTTGAACTTAGGGCAACATTTTTCACAGCTGCTTTTTTTCAGCTGTGTATAATGCGCCTCCAAACAGAGCTGTGGCTCACAACCCTCCTACCCACCGGGACCATGTGTGTTAATTTATACCTGTTTCAATTAATTATAATGCAAAAACATATTCATGCTAAATTAAGCCCTCAAAATGCCTTAACAGCCAATAAGCCATACCCTGCTGCTTTAATTATGTTCTCACATTTGATACCGCAGGAAATTCTGTTTTTTTCTTTTGTCTTTGAAATATTATGAAGAGATTGTTGTAAACTGTGTAATCTGTTTCTTCCTTTATTATATTCTGTGTTGCACACAGTACTTCCCGTCATGAGACTGCATGAATCATTTGTCTCTGTCAGAGAAGACACACTCATTTAGATTGATGCACTCACATACAGTGCTCACACATACAGTGTACAGGAAATGAGCACCTTAACGACGTTCACTGTCTGAAGCATCGGTCACGTTATCTTTATAAACCTGACTGTGGATGAATTTCAGTGCAGATGGATTTCTTGCTTTGTTGGATGCTAGCTTTGCTAAATTTGTGTCATTTCTTTTTCCGCACACACTGCCGTGTACATTTCTGCTTGCCTGAGGGGAATCTGAACCCATTTTACCCCACTCACATGCTCTGGCACCGTGCTGGTCTGAGTGTCAGACTGCAGCACTGTGCAACATGATGCCAGTTTCAAACATGCCTTCCCCTTTTTCACTCACAACCACAGTTCTCTCATTTTTCCATGTGCGCTCCTTCTTTCCTATTCCAGCTCGTAACCTATTTTACTTTCGCCTCTCATTCTCTGTCTAATTCTTAGTCATTCCATATCTTTCTGAGGTCAGGTTTTGCAGCTAGATCAGCGGGCTGTATCTCATTTCAGTGTTAAATAAAAAGCCTCTAACAAGTCTGTCTCTCTGTTCCAGGGGTGGAATAAAAGCGTGGCGCTTTGTGACACAGATTCCTCCAGTGGCGCAGGAGCAGACTCGAAGCCTCCAATTAAAAGGCCTTTACGTGGCAGGGGTGCGTGGCTTGTTTTGGTCTGCTCGCACAATCATCTGCTTCAGCCAGGCCTTCCATTTCAGATCCTTTGTGTTGTGCGTTTGATATGTGTATTGAGCTGCCCTCACAAAGGCAGACACTTGAAAAAACACTTGAAAGTGAGGCCAGTTTACTGGTTTTCACCTCAAGAAAGGTTTGTTTGTGGGTTATACCTCGAGCTTGTGTTTAGATTTCAGGGTAAATTAGGATTACATTGAGTTTAGTGTAAATAAAGAAGCCAGAATATCACGGACAGTGTTTACAGCAGGGCTTGCTTTTACCCTATTGTTATTTTTACCATGATTTATGAAAGTTGAACCAGCAGGTTTTTGGTAAACCTTTGTATTCATCCTGTTATTGGCTAGAGTGGAGTCATTTCTCATTGCTTGACCTCATGCATATACAATGTGTGTGTGTGTGTGTGTGTGTGGATCTACATTGCATACGTGTTGTTAAAGCTGCCCTGTGTGAGCCATGTCAGGCCATCAGAGTTGCTTCTTGTTGAAAACTTGCAGCTTGTTTACTCTCTCCACTGACGAGATATCTCCCATGCATTGCTCAGATTTCCAACATGAAGGGTCTTCACGTAAAATATTTACTTGCTGCCAGGAAGTAAACAAGCAGCCCTTGCTTGCTTGTTGGGACCAATCAAAAGCCTGGGCAAAGGACATGAAAGCTTATGACAGCATGTGGCTGGTGGAAGGAGTGTTTGGGCTTGTATGAGTGTATGCGTGTCTGTTGTTGCGTGTTTATATGTGTGTTAATTTTCCAATTGAGCGAACGTTTCTGCAGAAAATCAACAATGCATGCATTTTCCGTGCATGAGTTTATGAACGGAAAAATAAACTTGTATCAAAAGAGCTGCGAGCATCTGCGTGGCCCCCTGCTGATCTCAGGAACTACAGGCCTCTGCCGCAGCATTTGTTTCTGCGAAATGAAGAAAACATGGCAATTTCAAATAGAATTGCCACTCTGCAGTCAAAACACGCTCTAGTCATAATGTTTAATTCCCAGCCTAGCTTTGAAAAATGCACACACTCATATTTCCCTCACATAAGACTCAGCTTCTCACCACAAAGACATAGCTTGTGTTTAAATATATAGGTTGTTGTTTATTTAAGTCATGCATCCCTATTGCTGTTACCAGGGGAACACTCGATTAAAAGGGTTACACTTTTATTTCGTGAGTTCAGTTAGTGCATTAGCACTGGAGTGCGAGTTCTAACGCTCGCCTGATTAGCATATTCCATCATGTTAAACAAATAGAAGACAATGAGGGCCTTAGGGATGAGGGGCAAACACGTGCACAGCATTCAAAGAGATCAATCTGTTTCCAGTGCCATGTAAAGGCCTGTGGTTGGGAAGCCCTCATTGGCTATGCATTAGAGACCGATGGAGTTCCTCTGTTGTCAGGCTGACTTTAACACCCGCTGTGCACGAGCTAATGCTTCATAAGCAGTAATGTTTGTGCTGTTCCTTCACAAAAACTATTTTGTCTTTTTTCATGCACAATAAAATCCAAATGGCTGAGTGAAAATGCACAAAAAGTTTGACATTTTAAGGTGTTTGTAATGTGGTTTCATGTAGGAATGACATGAAAATTAATTTGTCGTGTGTGTCGTAAGCAGGTCACATCTTGATACGTCTTTCCCCAACATTTCCACATTGCACTCCAACATCATGCAGGACCTGAACCGCCATAGGCCCGCTGTACTTACATCAATGAGTCAGTGATAACCGGCTGATAGCCATGTCTGCTGACTTTGCCTATTACCCTAAATCCAAAGAATGGAAATGTAGATTTCTGTGCTAATTTTAGGACGCATATGCTCATAATAAATAACCAGCTCTTATCGTGATGCCTATTAAAAACTCCAGTCACTACTGAGGGAGATCACAAAGCCTTTACAAAAAAGTCAGAGGGTGTAGTAGATTTCATTCATGTGCACATGGTTTCTTTTCTTTTTCTGCTTGGTTACTTTTCTCTAAATCATTTTTGTTTTTTTATCTTGTCCCTATAATGGAAAAACATGTTGCATATTGCACAGTTTGTTTCCATAGAGACTAAAAACAGTACAGTGCCAGCAAAAATAGCACTCTCAGATACTTCCAGTCTACTGACACAAGAAACTTCCAAATTTATCCACAAACAGTAGGTGATGAAATCCTACTTTATATGTGCTGTCTTCTCCCCATTATACGAGAAAGTGTTATCTTAAATTTGATACTAAATGTAATATGATATGAATTATATACAATTAGTTAGATTTCAAAATGAGCAAAGTGTTCTGTGTGTTGAGAGTAATACTGAAATACTCAACATCACAAAACATAGGAATAAAGGCTATTTGAGTAAGATTTGATCATTTTATCCCTTATTATAAAATGTGATACATACATGTTGTAGATTAAACAACTGATGTCTCCTCAGTCACTGTAATATCCACAACTCATGTGTTCTTATCACACACAGCCTGGAAAAGGTTGGTCATGTCAATAGTTTGCAATAAAAAAAGTCACTCATCAGATTGGTACATTTAAACTGACAGCCTAAAAAGATATTAAAATGTTTCTTGTGATAAGAGCAGAGGGAATTAACACATTATCTCCTCATTGTGTCTTTTTCTCATTGTTTTGGTTTTAACAATTTAATTGTGCTGTTTATGTTCGATTTTACTGCTTCTATCAACCAGCTCTTAATTGTCTTTCCAGACACGGCTGGGAGCTGTTTTTGGAAAAATACACCTGCACAACAACTATCTGGTGAACAGCTGATACTGAAACTGAGCAAAAGAATGGAGGCTGGACCTAAAGCCCTTTTGTGGCTCTGGAGGGAAAGCTGTCAAACTCGGGCGACATTACTTGAGGCAGCAACATTACTGAAGGCTACAATTTTGAAAAAGAATAAAACTCTGGGGTTGTGAAGTTTACTAGACCTTTATAGCCCACTCCTTATCTTGGCTGGGCTAGCAGCTCAAGGCTCCTGCAACTCACCCAAACACACTCAAACAGAACTGTTAATTCAATCCAATTCAATTCAGTTTTATTTCCAAATCACAACAAAGTCAACTCGAGGCACTTTACATTGCAGAGTTTAAGACCTTACAAAATATGAGTAAAAACAGAACAACCCACTTGAGCAATGCTCTGCTTCCCATTCTGCATCTGGAAACTCTAGGAACCACAAGTAAACCAGCACTCTGAGACTGAAGTGTTTTGCTGGAGCAGTTCGGTTTTATGAGGTCTTTAAGATATGAAGGATTCTGATCATTAAGTGCTTTATATGTTAGGAGAATGATTTTAAACTCTTTTTTAGATTTAACAGGGAGCCAATGGAGAGAAGCTAACGTAGGAGTAATATGATCTCTCTTGTTAATTCTAGTCAAAACTCTGCAGCATTCTGGATTAACTGGAGGCCACACAAATGTATGTATGTATTAGGAATGTATGTATGTACCATCCAACCCCTCCAGATGGTCCGAAACGCGGCTGCTCCATCTTACTTTGACACACTACTGGTGTCTGCACCATCTTACTTTGACACACTACTGGTAAGTTACACTCCTACACGCTTTCTCAGATCTGTAAATGAAATGAGGCTAAAAATTCCATCTTCACGAGGTCTCAGATCACAATCAAGTCTCTTCTCCTTTGTGGTCCCTGGCTGGTGGAACAACTTGCCCCGCCTCATTCGACTAGCAGAAAGTATCATCACCTTTAAACAATATCTAAAGACTCACTTGTTTAAAAAGTACTTCAAGTGAGTCTAACACACACACACTCATTACGTTGTCTAGCGCAAACAATTCCTATGCATGTTCCTTGTCTTGACAAGTTAGAGTCTGAGAGTCTCGCTCAGGGACAAACCTGGTATGGGGACAGGCCTGGGAGTCTGGGACTGGGATTTGATCCTGCTACCTTTTGCTTCCCAGTCTGATGTTTATCCCATTGAGCTACTGGGCCACCTGGTATGATTGCCTTGAGTAGTCTAGTCAGGATGGTGTCTAAGAGTCAACTCAATGGTTGCTTAATGAATAATTGAAATCAACTCTGCATGGTCTACATGGTCTACAGGATGTAAGTAGTCTCTGTAAGACTGCTGTCCTCCAAAAAATCTTTTAAACTGCCTTCTCAGACTATGTTGGACGTGCCACCTCCTTTCCATCTTCCGCCTTGTTTGCTTCAAAAAGCGCATTTGTCAATTGTAGCACGAAGCTAACTCTCTCCTCTCTTTGTACTATCATCATTCACAGCTCTTTTTTTAGCTAACCTATCAACAAGATAATCAAGCTGTACCGAAGTCAATTTGGTATCAATGCCCTTTCACTATGTCAATGAAATAAATTCTTTACATTTGGTGACAGCATTTACTAATCCTCTGCTGTAGTAGAGTTTTTGTCTTTAATATAGTAAATTTGAAAGTTGTTAACAAATGCTCTGATAACAAAGTGTTTGGGGAAACACTCTTAAATGATACATTTTAACTCTAGAAGTCAGAAGATGAAGGGTGTGATTAAATCTATGAGTGGGTTTATTTACATGTTGAGTAAAACCAATAGACATTGAATCAAATGCAGTGTTTAGACAGTTATTATCAACATCTACATGAATGTTAAAGTCCCCCGCTATTATCACTTCATCTGTACTAAGAACTAAATCCGATAAAGTCTGATAACTCAAAGGAAGGGACAGGAGGACAGTACACAATAACAAATAAGACTTTTCCAGTTTGAATGAGAGAGACTTTCTGTAGTCTTGTTTAGACATTTGGCTTGACAAAGAACAACAATACAACAACAATACATGGGACAAATGAATCATAGAATCAGAGTCCTTCTTTCTGCACTGCCATATCTAATAGGCTTTCTCTGATATCACACAGCAGGTTCTAATTGTATGAAAACACACATGTCTTTTTGTATTAAAACACACATGTCTGAAGAAGGTTTAAGGTGTGTACACTGCTACGCTAAGTTCTGCTTACTTAGAGAGCATTTTTTTTCTGCAAATATTCTCTTTCTCTCCTTCCTTCTTTGCAACACGGATCCTAGATTACATGACAGATACAGCACCCTCCCACCCCACACCCCCAGCATCTCTCTAATTGCATTCTAATCGTCTAGGTAAACAAGGAAATAATTAGAGGTAAAGAGCTTTCATAAACACATTTATGAAAAATGTGCACACACGTGCAGGCACTGACTTCCAGCACTTGTGTGCAGCTCTATACAGACACTGGCAAGCTCCTGTGTACACACAGAAACCAACAATGATAAATGGCAACATTAAAACAACACTATCCAGTGGTTGTCAAAGGACTACAAAAGCAAATATCGAATGGGGAAAATCCTAGAATACCACTGAGGTAGAATAATTGTAGGTTTGGTCCACGAGCAGAGTTTATTTTTTACATGGCTTATAGTTCTGTTTCTGTGTGTTTTGTCCTTTTATTTTTGCATTTTCAAAAGCGACATAATGTATTTATCGCGCTTGTTCCTTTGTCTTCTAACCTTGCACATTCATTTCACACAGTCCTGCTCCCATGGTAAAATAAATAATTTATTATTACACACAGCCTCTGCAGTTGTTGGCAATACACCCAGTTTCAGAGGCACAAAAACCCCAGTTTGTGCACTTGGAGATGCCAGGGATAGCTGGCAGGGTGGAACTTGTCCTGCCCATGTGAAGGGTTTCTTTTGGTTGCATCACTGCAAGTTTTCGCACACTATCAGAGACCCTAAAACATGCAAACACATTTAAAAGGCTGCCAAACTGGTGCCTGTGCAAGACAAAGACAACAGCCAAGCTGAGAACAAATCAAAAGCTGCTTAATGATGCTTTAAATGCTCCATGCAGTAATTGCTGTCATTTACTGTCTTTGTCCACTGTTTTATTTTTTTCTCTTGCACATTAATTGAAGCCTGTCTTCTTTCTTCGCAGCACGTAACCTTGATATCAAGTTCTATTCAAATTGTCATGCAGAGATCTGAAGGAATCGAGGGAAAAGGCAGAATTTAGTTGGAGTAATAAATAACAGTGATGTAAACAGTTTCTATTTCACACAGAGTGTGAGAGAGATGCACGCTCCACAGCTACAGGCAATATCAGTTTCACATTTAAATACCACTGCATGGGCAAGAAGGGAGGACAAAGGCAAAGAAAATGAGGAGAAAAAGAGATGCAAACAGCAACAGAGGATGAGAGAGATCAATAGTAGCAGGGAGTAAGAAGCAGACGCACACCGAGGTGAGGAGGGGAGATTGGGAGTAGAAATGAAGGGTGGGGTGGGGTGGGGGTGTGGAGAGAGTTGATTTCTAGGGCTGTGCCTCCCTGGCAGTAGAGACGGGGTGGAGACAAATAGACAGGCAGGCGTTTGAAGTCAAGACAGGCTTTTCTTCACTGAACTCGCCTATCTGATGGCAGAGTGGAGGAGTAGATGGGGGAGGGGTGGGGTGGGAGCGTTGAGGTGTGCAGCAAGGCTGAAGAACAAGAGGGTAACAAGGTTGTAAATACTAAATGAAGAAAATGAGAAACGGAGGAGGCGAGAGTGAGAGCGAGGTGGTAACAAAGAGCGACTCTGAGAGAGGGAGGAAGGGAGATGAGGCAAGAAGATGAAGATTTTCTGACGGGAAATTACACAATTTGAATGAGAGCAGAGAGACACAGAGACAGCTATTTGTGTTCCAGGATGCATTTAGCACCTCTCCCCCTTAACGTGATTGAATTCCTAATTCTATGACAAAGTGTGTTTTGTTAGCATGCCTGTATACATATAAGAACATTATAATCATTGCCTGCCTGCAGAGGATTTAGCTTAGCACTTTATGAAATAACACTTTGCACGATTGCCAAGCAATCATGGGTGGGTGCTCCAGGCTGTTGCAAATGGTTACAATTAAACATATTAATAGGGCTCAGATTACACTAGTATCCACATAATCACATTGCTTACAGTGGTTATCTGCTGTGATGGTTTTGTGTGAAACTGCTCTCCACCTCATCTGTTAATACCCAGCCTCACACAAGGAGCTAATCTTTTGTCATTACACTATCACGTAATATCTGGTGCTGATGCTAAAGTCAATAAAAACCAATTAGACCCTTTAGAGAGTTTGCGTTTCTTCTATATGTGCATGTGTTGCACTGTGTTCGAGGCTTCTGCAAACTATCTCCAGTAGAGATATGAGACTAGTGGCAGCAGGGAGCTGTGAGAGAACTCAGAGTGCTGCACGGGAAACAGATCTCTCCCTGACTGTGAAGTTCAAAAGTTGAACCCTTATCTGTCCACTGACACCGCATCTGCATTTTTCATGCTTCATACACCAAAAGCATGGTAATACTACTGTATAAAACTACCTAATGCTACACAATGTGCTCCATACAAATGCATACACTAAGTTTTTATTATGTTGTATGTAAGCTATATTACACTACAATACAGTACTATATTCATCCCTACTACTCTGTCCTATACTATACTTGATTTACTTGATAGCATTTTGTGAAAATGCTGTTACTGTCTTTAACACTAAATTACAAAATTTTACTACTATATATATTTTACTACTACTGTGATCTGTAATATACTATAACATATACTGTACTATGTTAGCGCATGACCTACTGAGTACAATACTATACTTTATTAGATTAATTTATACTGTACTCTCTAAGTGTATGCTTTATTGCACTATAATATACTATACTATATTGTGGTACAGTATACTACGCTATACCATGTTGTAGTATGGTGTACACTATACCGCCATATACTAATCACATAATATAGTACACTCTACTCCACAGTTAAACTACTATGTGTATAACGTATTGTCTTCTATACTCTACTGTGTACTTTACTATACTACTGTATAATGTACTCCATTATGCTGTATTCCATTCTTATTAGGTTACTATGCTATAATAACTGTACAATTATACTGCTTCTTGTCGAATATAGTGTAATGTAGTACACTGTTGTATGACTGATCTGTACTGCACTTTACTACTGTAAAGTACTACTACTATGCTGAGCTTGCTTTGTCATAGTATGTTACAGTTTATTTTATTCTGAGGACTGTACAGCGAAATAAAGCCTGAGATGATCTTTGAGTTTTCAGGGCTGACTGAACGTTGTGGTTCAGACGCCTGTTACTGTTCTGCATAGTAAGACTGTTTTATATAAGTATGTCAGGATTCTGCAGCAGTGCCTCAGTATTATTGTCTGTCTCTGCATTTGGCTTCAGTGTGGTTGTCTGTCTTTTTCTCTGTCTAGAGGCAAGTCACACAATCTATTCATTAGCCCCCTTCCTGCTGCCTGATAGGCCAATTGTTTCTCACTGATGCACTGTGGGAGACGTCCACACCAGGGGCATGCTGTTTTTGATACACAGGGAACAAGCAGATACCAGACATGTTGAGAACAGCATCGACTCGTTTTTTTTTCTTTTTTTTCCGGAGGAAGAACCAAATCTGTCAGATAAAAAAAATACAAGTCCGTGCAGGGCTTTGAAGGCCAAAGGCAGTCAGCTCCATACTTATCAGGATGGTGCTGACAGTAGCAACAAGCTAATGGGCTCATCTGCGAACCATATTGACAGCACAGTTCCCCTCAGTTCTGCGCCAGACTAGTCAAAGACAGCGCTGTGCTTTATTAGAGGTGAGATGTGACAGTTTGAGCACTGCAGTCTTACAATTCCATGTTGCCTTACTTATCTAAAGACCTGCCAAAAAATGTAAACTTCAGTGTTCACAGAAATTATTTCACAGCTTTATGAAAGAGCTTTTTTTTCTGCCTCAGATCTGAATTTTGTATGTTGTTAGGGTGATATCTGCAAGAGAACAAAGGTAAAAGCATCTTTGGTCTACATTTCAAAAGGAATACAGAGACGGGATTCTGCTCGTTTGCAATGTAAACAACCATCTATAATTGCAAAGCTGTCAATAAAGCTACAGGGAAAGACAGCCATGTGTACTGCTGCTACGCCAAACTCACATCAATGCCTAGAACGAAGACGTCCTCATACAAAGAGCCTACTGTTCAAACCCAGCGCCTTTGTTTATCTAGTATATACTGTATAAGTGAATTTAAAGTTTACATGTGTGTGCACTGTACTATTTGTGCTGTTTGACCCACAACGCCCTCTGGCTAATGAAGACAGTGATATCTTGCTGTTTTCACATGTGTTTACTTTGTTTGTTGTTTTATATATATAAATCGTTTTTATAGTTTTACTGACACAACGATTTGTATACATATACTTTTGCTTGTTTTCCGCTGTGTGTCATGAAAGCGTTTTTATTTTTAGGCAAAGCGCTGTATCCACCAGCATATGACTGAGGTCCTGACATTTGGTAAAGCAAAAAGAAAAAAATACTTGCAGAAATCAAAAAGCAGGGAAAATTCCATTAGGCGCTCCCTGAATGCGGTTGTTGTTTATACCAGAAGCAGTTATGGATTTAGCAAGCCAACAGGGATCACTGAGATTACGTGACAAGACAACTCAAACGATTCATTATCTTCCAAGTCTTATTTGAAGATGACAAAAAAACTAATTATGAATCATGGTAACAAGCTAGAACTGTTTTTCTCTCTGTGCCCAAGGTCGCATTGCCAATTAATGTTTACAGAGCTGCGGGTGTGATCCCTGAGGGAAAAGAGGAATCACTTCTCCTCGAGCTGTCACCTCCTGGGTTCTCTCAGTATCTGTGCTAATCGCTTGTCCACTGTTGTGAGACCTCTAATGTGATTCTCTTTGGTGCTAAAGCATTGCTAAAGTGGGGTAGAAGTATTTCCTGGTGTTTAAAGATACTATCGGTTCAAGGTTGTGAAAGAAGAAACCAAACCAAACTTTGTCACCATGTTACTTTCCTGGCAAATATAACAACATGAAACAATTACGGAAATGAAAAGCTGAAGAATGGATTTTCACAGTAATTGGATTAAAATTATTTTCTAATGTGGTCCACACTGTGACTGTGATTCATCCATACTGGTTTACCAGTAATTCACATTCATGAGCAATTTTACTGTTGCTGCTTTACTACAGAATTTAATATAAACGTTAGAATAAACATGAGAGAAAAAACTACAGACAGAAAATCTTAGGCCACTGTACCTAAGCCTCAATGTGCCTCTTCCTGAGAACGAAACAACCATGGATAAGCCAGCAAGTATTGTTTAATGTAATTTAACTGATATGAATATACGGAGTGAATTAAACTCATACTGATGACAGCCTTAACCAAAACAAAAAAGCTGCAAGTCCTAAAGCTAAAACACTGAGCTTAAAGACGCATAAATCCTCTGCAGAGCTGGAGGAAACAGGAGGTTTGGTTGACAGCTCACTGTGAGTCCAACTCCACAAATGACCCCCATCACATATTCCATAATTAACCGAGCTACAGCTAAAATGTTGATAATCGAACCTTCACTGGGTTTTTTTCTTTCTTTATGTTATTTATCTGTAAGACAAACTCTGTATTTTGTCTGCATGTAACATAGACTCAGCCTTTTGTTATACTGAACTCTGTCTTAAAGCTGTTAATTGAATGGCTTAATTGGATAAAATGACACAGCTCAGAGTCTGTAAAACGCTACGTCTAGCTTCCAGACCATGTAGGGGGCGGCAGTAACTACAAACAGCTGGGTTGATTCCCAGTTCATCTTAGCTAGACACTAAAAACCTGTAGAAGTGCTGATATTTACTGAACTACATGCATGTACATACACAGGGTCATGTATGGACCCCAGGGTTGGTTCCTGAACACTGATCCCCCAAAACCTTTAGTGCTGCCTGCACAGAACAGGCTTCCCCAACAGGATTAATAAACTACCAGTTATTAGTAGTAGTATGTAAACATTAGCTGGATGCTAGTATAAACACAGCAGCCGTTACCACTCTCAGCAGAGTTTGACTTCACGACTCAGATTAATGAGTCACTTTACCGCTATCTTACTTTTATTTTATTTAACGGTTTCAGGCCGCCAGATGTCTTGAGAGTCATGTAACTGCTCTCTTTTACACGGGCTTCATTTCCGTCAGCAGTCTGGCAGGAGACTAATAGCTCAGCGACGTTCTCAGGATGACAAGGCCGGGATACAATTAGCTCAATGTGAAGAGCGCACTCAACTTCCTGTTGACTCACAGCAAGCGGGAATTGGCATCAAGACTTTAGGAAAGGAGGGGTGAGAAGAGAAGTGGATAATGTCATGCTGCCTTTAAGACTTGTGGGAGAAGTTGTTGGAATAAGTTGACAGATAAAGTTTTTTGAAGACCTTGGTTGCTCTTGATCAGTTCTTTTTTCACGCTTACCAAACATTTTGTTTTATGTTTTGACACAAACAGTTTGAACTGCAGAAGAAAAATGCATAAACTGGCCTTTCTTCTTCACTTCTCTGTCCCCCAGCTGGGTAACTAGCACTTTGTTGTTGAAGCTGGGGAGCTGAAGTCTAGAAGCAGAGTTTATCCTGTGGACTGTGCAAACACATATCTCCCATCCTTCCCAGGTGACATAAATGCACCATGAGACAGCAGAGGGTTTGAAAGGGCGGTCTCTGCTTCATCCTCCTTCCCTGGGTGTGGCGGCTCCAACGCCTCGGGGCTTCTTCTGTCTGATATTCCCTTCCTGCCCCCTCCCCCCCTCCTCGCCCCATCCGCTCACTCCTCCTCCCCTCCCACCCCCTCTGGCCCTCCAAGGTTTGTGCCGTTTGATTGCTACTACACAAGCCGGCAACTCCCTGCAGTAGGCTCCTAACTTCTTTTTTTGTAGATGGGGGGATGCCATGATGAATTTACAAGGCACACATACAGACAGTGGGCAGAGTAGAGACACACTTATGTACACAGACAAGCACTGTGTGTGTGTGTGTGTGTGAGAGGGAGAAGGTGGGAGAGCAAGCGACTGTGAAGTTAATTAGAACATCCTGTGTCTACTTCATTCTCTCTCACTCTCTCTCTCCCTCCCTCTATCTCTGAGAGGCTTTGATGTGGCTTAGTGCCTGGAAACTTAATGAAAAATGTATAATAGCCTTTCCGTTCACTGTCTCTCCCCGCGGTT
>JAUMTR010000027.1:3590967-3692203 GCA_032270685.1 Microctenopoma stevenorrisi | reverse complement strand
CTGAGCGTGATCGGATTACTTCCTGTTCCGTTTATCACGAGGCAGCAGGGGACGATGTCGCCCCCTGCTGCCTGTGTTGGACACCAGGTTCTGATGAAGCTTGAGGGTGTAGGTGGGTGACATCACGCTTTAATCACAGATGCAGTACAGATGCAGACAAGTGGAGTGATGTCATTATTCAACGAGATTAATGAGCATAACCATAAACCTTCACAGTTATCCGTGTTAACCAGCTTTTTGTCCTCAGATGAGCGGTCAGTCTCCATGACGTCACCGCGTGAAGGGATCTTTGTTCCCGCGGCACGGGTAATTCCACACACACACACACACACACACACACACACACACACACACACACACACACACAGGAGCACTGTGTGAGTTCATGGAGCATGTTAGGACTATAACTCATCTCAATCTGTCCTGCAGTGGTCAGTTACCTCTCTCTCTCTCTCTCTCTCTCTCTCTCTCTCTTTCTCTCTCTCTATTCCTCACCTTAACCTCAGCATGTCCCTCTGTCCTCCCATTACCCCTCCTTCCCTCCATCCATCTTCCATCTGCCCCACCCGCTCTCTATTTTTGTCTTTCCTCTTCCGCCTGCCTGAATGGTGTCTTTTCCTGTCTTCTATTTCTGTCCTGCTCCATGCCTCCCCTTTCTCCCTTCTCTACTTCCTCCTCTCCCTCTCCCTCCCCTCTCATCTCTCCTCCTTCTCAGGGGTCCTGTTCTAATTCAGTACTCATCCTCCAACCTAGTTTTCCACTCTCTGTAATCCCCCTTTACTGCGTGACTGCTTGCAGGGATCTAAAGGTACTGATAGGCCGCCGCAGAGGTCTCCGTTTGTCTCCTCATCTATTTGTTCGCGTCCCGCGTTTTCCCCATCTTTCCCTGTGCTTTCTCTCATACTCCTCATCTCTCCTTTCCTCTAATCTTCTTTCTCCCCACTCCTGACATTACAAAGTCATGGCTGGCCAGAGAGCTGGTTAAGAGAGGCTTTTGACAAGATGTTTCAGAGGAGCAAACACACTTTCTCAGGGAGGAATTAAGAAGACAGCTGCTTATCCACCCTCAACACTTCTCAGACCCTTTTTTCTTTTCAAGTAAACAACTGAGCCTCCCCTATTCTGCTCCTCTGCTGCTATCTGTCTGCCCACTGTGACAGCCTCCTTACCACACACACACACTGTCTGACATCACAGAACACACCTGCCCTGAAACGACTCTAGCGTGGTCGTAGCTGTGGAGCTGTATACGGTGTTAGTTTAGAGAAAGCGTGTGAACAGCACATTCAGGTCTCAGACTCGACGTTTTTTATTTTCTTGTAATAAAAACAGTTGTCTCTAAGTTGCAACATGTGCATGTTAGGTTAACTGAACACATACAGACTACATGGATATCTAATCACAAACACTGTAAGATATTGTCTTGATTCTTCAGCACAGACCGTGGTGTGTGTGGAAAATTGTTTCAATCCTTCCTCCCAAGCAGTTTTCCAAACATCTGTGCTACATAGTAGAGTATAAATCCAGTTGACGCCATGAATGTCATTAAACATATGATTGTGCTTCCACACAAACTTCATTCACAGTGTATGTATTAGAGAAGTATAAATGTTGAGAAGAAGCTTGAGGTTTTGGATTGAGATTGATGAAGTTGATCAGTATCCTTTTATTTTAATTGCAGCTTTACTCGTTTAATCCTGTTTTGGTTTTGGTTCCCTGGTTAGTTTTAGTTTGAGTACAGAGGCTGGTGAACGTTGTGTTCGTACTCATGCAAGCACTACTTTTGTTATCGTGTTACTCGCCAGGACTTAGGTGGGCGCAGTGCCCCAGTGTACAGCAGCGCACAGTCAGAAGCGGCATAAGAGGAGAGCAGGCAAAGACGAACCTCTGTTGAGTGTTTTGGTAATAATGTCATCATCACGAGAGCTAACTTCCACTCACATTTTATATAGTTTTGATCATACAACATTTATCTAATTGAAATGTGCATGTGGTGGGTTTGGTTCACACACCAGAACAATTAGCACAACATAGAGTTTCAGGAGTCAAGAGGCACCTGCGGGGCCTCGCAGGCCACCGGACCAGCTTCAGTCATGTCATTACACGGGTCTGCTACTGCACACTCGGTTTGCGCCATTTTTCAGAGGCAGCATCAAGTGGATCTTAGCACACAGCAGGAAGGTGGTGTCTAGCTAGGGCGGTCAACAATTGCTAACTGCGTAGAGCCCCAGGGTTGGTGGTTCACGTTCCATTTCCTCCCTAGTGCAATCCCTAGCCTGGTTACGGTTACGTCAGGAGAGGCATCTGGCGTCAAAATCCCCGCCAAATGTAATGTGTGAAAGGGAGCAGTCGAGAGAAACTTACTTTAGTCACACAGCAGGACGAGCCCATTGTCAATGGCTCATGTCCAAGAAAACACACACAAAGACATTATTATAACATGTCATGCCGCGCATGCTGCATGCGTCTGACCCTGTGGAAAATTGCATGCCATCATAATGTCACAGATGACTCACTGGGATTCATATGCACAGCACCCCCCCTCCCCACCATTAGCAGCAGCAGCAGCATATTTCATGGAGTGCTAATAGCAGCTCGCTGTGGTGGCAGACAGAAGACCGTAACACCACTTACAGCCAGCCCTCACAGATGACTAACCCATATCCACAGCGGGATCATTTGCATGTTGTCACCAGTCATTCATTGTTTAAGTTCTGCTTAAGCAATCACAGCCGCTCGCTCAAAAGGGCCCATGGTGATGCATCTCACCTGCTCTGCCTGTTAACTCAAATGTAACATAGTGTCCTCCCCTTCACCCCCACCACACTGGGACCCAAAGGCGGACACATAAGATGCAGCTGAACGGCTTCGAGAACTGGCAGGTCCTCCGTGATTTTTCCGCCAGTCAGAGAAACGATGCCAGAGGAAGAATGGAAATGAAGAGAAAGAATTCAAACAAAAACTGTGTCTCCACAAGAGAGTAGAGAAATAAAATGTAAAGAGAGAGAGAGAGAGAGACTGATTAAAGCAGAGTCGTGGTAATAAATGGGTCGCCCTTCCTGGGATGCCTTGGTGGATAGCTGCCATCTCAACGTGAATGGCCTGGCTGATTAGCCAGACGGACAAATGGGAGAGATCATGCATCGCTACAACCAAAGATGAGACTCCTAGAGGATAACAAGAGGCCGAGGGTCCCTGGAAGAGAGATGATAGTGTTCAGTTAAGCCAGAACCCCGCGGCACGCTCATTTCTCTCTTAATTAGATGACAGTTTGAGCTAAAAAAAACACGCTCTGCGTCTGAGGGAAAACCATCCGAGCAGATTAGGAAGGTGTTGATCTTGTGTGGCACACTGTGACCTCAACAATGAACATGTAGAATGATCACCTTGGTGACAGTCTCAGAATTTGAGAAATTAGAAACTTGTAAAACTGAACTTCGTGCCAGAGCCGCTGTCTTGTACCTACTAAAGTGTCCAGTGATTTACCAGGTTTCTGTGTTGCAGCTCTGCTTTCATTAGCCCAGTTGTTTATGTCACGGTAAATGTTACTTTTGTTTTTGCCTCTCTGAGTAGTTTTAGCATCAATAGAGGCTGGGTGACCGTGAATGACTTTGTGAGTCATTGCAAGCAATTAACATCTTTCATACGCATTAATTTAAACAAACTGTACAAAACATTGGATTTATTTCCTTTGTACAAACAAATGTAGTGTGATTTTACATGTGCAAGTAAAAAACAAATGAACTGAAATGAATGAAATGAATTCCATAACACTGACAATGCTGATATGCTGATCTTGTGAGGTTTTGTGGAATGGAGTCAGTGATGACGAGGATTTAGGGGCTGCTGAGACACAGCGAGGACAGTAAACTGGAAGTGGGTAGGGAGTGGAGGGGCTGATGGGAACTGAAGTTTAGAGAAAGGAGCCCAGTTGGGAGTAGGGAGCTCTGAGGAGATTTACTGAGAGAAACAGGTTAGTACAGAGCAGACAGTACAACAGACAGACGCAGAGGTTCAATTCTTAATCCTAAACAGAGTTCAATCACAGAGTTCAACAAGTCCATTTACAGGCGACCAGAGAAAAATAGAACAGCCAATCCAGTCCAATATCACAGAGATCCAAGGTCCAAAGGCCAAGTTCCAGGGTCAGGTACTGAAGCTGAGGTCGAGGTTGATACACAGGGAGAGTAGAGCGCTGGAAATCTCACATAGGTTCAGTGACGGGGCTTAGAAAGGAGGGAGGGGAAGCAGGTTACTCGATGATGACTTGATGAAGGTGGCAGAGGGAGAGAAACGGCAGAAAATGACCATATATTGAGCAGAGTAGAGGGAGCAGTGACAGGTTTGACCTCTGTTCATAATCAACTATCACATTACTGTTCATCTGTGCAGGAGTATCTTTGATGGCTCAGTCTGACATGTCTTCTTTATTCCATATTTTCTCTAGTTTTACTTTTACGTTGAGTCAACCAAAAGCTACCTGGCTTGTAACATCTTTAAATTAAACCACTGCAGATATTCTCCAAATATTATAAGGCTTGGACACTTAAATATGCAGAGTTTCTTTTTCTTATGTTCATTTGAATTTATCTAGTTCCTGCTTGGGGTTACTCTTCATTAAAGCCACATTGTGTTCTTGTGTGCACCGGGATTCATTCAAAGAACTCCAAGAACTAACTAAACTCACTTTTCAAAAATTACTTATTATTATACTCAGATTAAACTAATTTTGGCTTTACTTTTCCTTCTGTCAAACTGACAACACATATAGCTTCCATTCAGCACTATATTATAATTTCTTCTGGTGTAGCGACCCATTTTTCACTTCTACATCGGTAAGTGAAAGCTTTGTTCGGCTGTATTCTCTGGAGACATTAGCTATCTGCACTAAACTGTGTTGCCATCTATCCAACAGTTGCTGATATATTTCAGTGTGAGACACGGCGCTGAAAGGATTGACCAACCAGCACTGCCACACAGCCAAAACAACTGCGATGATTACGACATAGATGGACTTCCTGTCTGAGTTTCTGGTGTTCGTAAGATTGCTGGTGGACCCACTGCGTGGAGACGCCACTGACTGCACAGACTGTCCCGTAATCAATCCAGTGCACACACATCTGTTTCAGCTGTTCATCTGCCCTTCATGTCTGCCATCCAGCAGATGTTATGTGATTTCTTTTTCAACGTCCAGA
The DNA here is from genome assembly GCA_032270685.1 of Microctenopoma stevenorrisi. Lineage (NCBI taxonomy): Eukaryota > Metazoa > Chordata > Actinopteri > Anabantiformes > Anabantidae > Microctenopoma > Microctenopoma stevenorrisi. Next base: position 3,687,008 of record JAUMTR010000027.1, on the reverse strand, counting down.
CAGACGGTTACTTCACTGTAACTAACAACCACATCAAATCTGTAAGGAATGTTTTTGGGAAAGATTTTGCAGAGGTTTGGTTAAATGTTGGGGCTGCAGCCCTCTTGTGACGTTCCTGGGTGGTTTCTGAGGTGCGGTATGTACCAATGATCAATGCAGCTTAGTGTGACACTGACTTCTTGTCCTGAGCAGCAGGCAGGACTTTAGTTTTTTTATTTTAGTTATTTATGTGATCAAGCTCAGCCACGTGTCTCCCTGCTCTCTGTAGCAGTGACAAACATGGAGAGTAAGAATGGAGATGTATCAGCGGGGATTAGATCCCTTCACGTTTTGCACACTTGGCCATGTTATATTTTTTTTTTCTAACTGTGTCAGTAACAATTAGAAGTTAATTCCCTTTTTAATAGAACCCACAAACAATTACAGTCTTTCTGGTAACACCTACAGTATTTACAGTGTTTGGTTTCATTCACACTTTCTCCAGCTGCCCCACCAAGGCTCCACATGTGCTGCTGAAATCCTCCTATCTCTGCTGAGGACTTGGGAAGCTCTTGTTAGAGTATATTCGGGTCTCAGTCACCTCCACAACCAAGTCTCTTCTTGCCCAGTTATTTATTTTTCCTTGGTGGCCAACACTAGACGTACTGCTGGTACCAGGCATTTTACATTGAACTTTCCACTGCGCTCAGAGGAAAACATTTTACAAATTACTATATAGCCTTGTGTTGATCTATGATTTCCCACAATATAATTGTGGGGGTCTAAAGGAAGTTCCTTGGCCGTCACATCATTGGGTTTGTCCTAACACAGTGTGAAGCATGTGACACTTTCTACACAGTACATCTCAGAGGACTCTCTGCCATGTGTGTGGGTAAATGTTTGGAGGAAGATAACACTTGTGTATGCTCAGCTTTATCTCTCTGTCTGTGTTGGATTTTGCCACAAACAATGTTTAGACAAATGTTTGTGTGAATGTCTGGATCTGTGGACCAAACTCATGCCTAGGCCTTAATATTAAAAGTAAGCACACAATGTAGGTCATTCATGTTTGAGAAACAGGCTTCTAGGACAGACCGTAATGGAGAGCCATTCATTGGTCAGACATCCTTCCCAGAAGCCCACTGGGAGTTCCACCAAGAGAGAAGAGGGAGACGAAGAGAGAGAGGTTGACACAGAAAGTCATTAGAATCTGCATAGAGATTGGTTTGACCTAAACATCCACCCCCTCAGTGCCGTCCCCAAAGCATGACTGGACACAACAGATGTTAGTGGAGGTGGAAGCGAGGGACGGGGGGACAGGGGGGCGGTTGAGATAGCAGCTGTACATTGTCTGTCCACACCAGCCATTGTCTGGAGTGAAAAGGAAATAGAAGGAGTGGGAGGAAAGAAAGAGGCAATTGTTGATTACTGGCGTTTGAAACTGCATTTGTGCAATGATTAGCCAAACGGCCAATAATGTGATTGAACTAATGGCAGAAATAGGAGGGAGAGGAATGAGGGATGAAAGGAGAAGGAGCCAGGCAGGCTAAATGTGGATGACTGTCTGGGCACAAGAGTCTTCGCAAATAATGGAATCTGAGGCTCTTGAAAAAAATTGGAAAATCTTCATTCTATTGCTTATTGATGATGGAAGGTCAAAGCAGGTCCAGCCTTTTATTCCTGTTCTGTCCAGCCAGGTGAAATACCATTAATGAAAGGACGGGGTCACACAATGGGCATTAACTTTACAGCAGATCATTTAAACTAGTTGCCAAGCTGATACTGGATAACAGCCGACAAAGGTAAACTTTTCATCACGTTTTAACGGGTAAATGTTAGATTTATTTATCCTTAAATGTAAAAGTGCTTTTAAACTGGCTGGATGCTGCAGAGATAAATTGATATTACAACGTCCAAAACTGATGAGAACGAAGAAGCAGGATTAACACAGAGGGACAGAGACAGATGGGCGAGTGAGGGCAAGCATCCTGGATGGTGGACAGCCAAGGCTGACAACTTGATATAGGACGCAGAAAAAAAAAGTGCTAGGTCAGGCGAGAAATCCCAGAGGCAAAGGAGAAATTCATGACATTCACATCACATCAGCAATATCAATTTACTGAAAAACAGAAAGCAGGGCATATGGAGAGACAGGGCAAGAAAGGCGAGGAGAAGTTGGGGAGGGAGTGATAATATTGCTCGTTGATGCTGGGAGAAACCCAAGTATAGAAGCATCTTTTCCAAATGGCGCGTTGCTAGAGCCAGGGAAGGGTGGAAAAGCCAGCACGGCTCGTATTGATGCAGCAGAGGTCTGGAGGCATCTAGATTGACACAGCTAGGCTTCTCCTGAGAGGAAAAAGTGACGAGACTTGTTCCGAAATCAGCTGCGCAGACACCAGTGTCTCTCGCCGTCTGCGGGTCAAATGTTGTCTGATGCCGCCCGCTCATAACATTCAGGTGTTCATTTCTGCTGAGTGGAATGCAGGGCAATGATAGCGCAGAGACCACATCAAATATTTACCACTACATCTTCTGCCGCTCTCCCCGTCGTCTGCTTTTCAATACGCTGGACAAACAACCCACTAGCACGCACATACACACACACACACACACAGGAAAGGTTAACGTGAAATGTAATTCACTCACTTCACTTGTGAGGTGACAAATATCATATCGTACTTCAATTATTTTTCAGAAAAGAAAAACAGGAAATTATTGATGTTTATTTTGATTGTTTAATAAAACAGAGGGAACATAATCAGCGTCTCATTTGCACAAAAGCCTTGTTTACTATAAACTGTGGTGAGTGAGTCTTGCAATAGGAATCACAGAACATATTCAGGGAGTATAATGAGGTAGTGCTCTTTCTGCTGCGTGTTAAAATAAATCTACCAACAGCACCGTGAGGTGGTCACTGCTCAGAACTAATGTGTAGAAATCATAGATGAACAGATGGTATTTGCATTATTTATTATATTTGTATTTTCAGTTTTAAGAACTGGAGAGGTGGGGCGTGGTTGTAGCTTTATATTTAGCGTACACACATTAAAGGTGATCGCGGTGATTAAAGGTATCTTTTGGTGAAACAATAGATAAAACTTGACAAAATGGTTTGTCTGTGTATTAGCACACACTCTCAGCAGGAAGAGCGTAACAGATCAAATCTGCGTGAAGCCATTTAAATGAACATACAGTTTAACATGCTACCTCTCACACACACACACACACACACACACACACAGCTCCCGCCCCGCCTGTGTATCCACAGCTCCGGGCGCCATTGTGCACGGCCACTCAAGCAGGTAATTCGGTGACAATGAATAAAATGAGATGTAATTATTTTCAAGCAGTCACTTGTTGAGCAAGGCCGAATGGGCTGAGAAACATGTGTTGCTCCCGGACTCCATTATGGCCGCGCCGCCGCGCATTTTACAGTAGACAGACAGAGGTTGACGCTGCGCAATCAAATTGTATGCCAGCATGTGAGTGAGCGTGCGAGTGTGTTTTGGACGGGGCTGGGAGAGAGTGGGTGGTGGAGGAGCAGTTAGATGGGAGTGTGGCGGAGGAGTGATTGGAGAGAGGTAAAAAATAAGCCTCTGGCTATCATCGCAGGAAATGGCCTGAGACATCTATTTCTCTGTCTCTCTGTCGCACTCCCTCCACTCACTGTGTATCTCCCTCACTGTTGCTATCTTTCTTGTTCATTCAACCTTTTTTTTCTCTTGAGCTACTTTTCCTATCTATCTCCTCCTCTAGCCTTCTTTCCCCTTCCTAAGATTTTTTCCTTCTCTTTCTATCTGTTTCTGTCTTCACGTCTCTCTGCAGCCATTATCTGTTTTCATGCCCCTCTTTCCTCCCCCCGTGGCTCCTCTCCTTTTTCTCCAGCTCACCCTACAGACCTCAGGTTTTTGTCCTTTCTCTCGACTTCCCTGTCTGTTTTATTCTTCCTTTGTGGATCTTCTTCTTTCCTGTGTCTTCTCCTCACTCGTATTATCCCCTATTCTCTCCATCCTCTGTATCTCCTTTGCTCTTTTTATGTCACTGTGCACTCTCCGATGTACTGGAGCAGGTGGAGGACGAGCTGATAAGTCTCAGTCTGACACCAGAAGCCGTCACGAGCGCTCTGATCCGGTGAACACACCTGTACTGCTATCTGCGCGTATGTATGTGGATCACACACACGCACTATGTATATACAGTGTGTGTTACAACTGGGAGAGATACAGTATGTCCACTGCCTTTGAACTATTCACACAAAGGCAGCTCTGCCTCGCCCGCCACACCAAAGGAGCAATTCCAGACGATTTCATCCAGTCCTGCCTCGGTAATTTGCATCCATTTTCTCAGCCGCTCTTTTTTTTCCTCCTCGTCTTTTTCTCTCTCTGGGCTTAGTGTCTTTCATCTCAAGGCAATGCTCATAATACCCACACACATCCACACAGCTCCTGTCGCAGAGGCACGCACGAGCACACACACATCACACTTTGGTATCTCTTATTGCCTTGGCTGGATAAGGTTGAGCAGGGCTGGAGTCAGATCGTTTAACATATTACCAGATCCCAGGGGTTCCTGTTTATGCCCGCTCGCTCCAGAGCAGATGAGTGCTATTCCAGCCGCTGCTGCGCATTAAGTAGATCTCTGCAGCTCCAGAGGGGCCCCTGACAACCTCCAGAGCTGACAAATGCTCATGGTGCACAACACATATTAAAGATGTTCACAAAGTAAAGCTGCAGTAGACATGCAGACACATGCGGACGTGCTCATAATGTGTCTGCGCTAGATGTAAAGCCGCATTAGGTGCAGAGACAAACACCAGCCGCAACATTAGGATCATCACTTGGGGTTAGTATTGTGGTAGACAGAGGTTAGCATGGGGGCAATTTCTTGTCGGCCATGACCAGCAGGTGTCAGAGCACACGGTGCGTCACAGCTTGCTGCATATGGAGCTGAGGAGCAGCAGGTCAGTCAAAGTTGTAAGCCACAGTGGTAAGACGCGGGCCAAAGATGTGCAGGCGAAGTTAACTGGCTACACTAAACCTAACCTGTTTCCATGTGTCTTCCCAGTCATGGGGCAGAGATCAATTTCATTTGAGATGCTGCGAGCAACTTAAATATTTGTAGCTATAGGCTGCTTCATTGTTGTCTCATGTTATCTATACTAATGGAGGAAAGGTTAGAATGATGCCATTGGCATGTAGAATATGTTCATGTGTCACCTGTAGTATCCTGGACTGGGACTGACTTATTCATTAGTGATGTCAGAAGGTGTCCGGCATGAGCAAGGTCAGACATAATCAAAGACAAGAAATCTATGCATCTATCTATGCAAATCATTTAGTACAATTCACAAAACCCTTAACCTACAGAGCTATCAAAACTATACAAACAAACAAAAAACAATGCAAAATGCAGTAAAACCCAATTCACCTTTGTGAAGATGAGTTTGTTTTTAGTTTCTTAGTCGAAGTTCTATGTTAGAGCCTCTTGACATATGAAGTTGTATATAGAGTAAATATTTTCTATACTTTCTGTACATTTGCTATAAAAGGAAGTGAACACACACATGCTGTCATGTGTGGTAAGTCTTTACTGTGTATCTACACGAGTCTGTGCAGTGAAATACACACAAGCTCAACAACCTTGTTACAGTAACGAAGTGACATTTCTCACCACAGTCAAGTCAGCAGTGCGTTCACATGCTCCTCAGTACAACAAGGCCTCTGTGCTGCTGCTCCCGTTGGGAGAAGGGGTTCAAAACCTAACCAAAGGGCACCGGCTGAGACAACAGAGGCCCGTGTTCTCCTGCTGCTGCTGCGGCTCTGCTCCTGGCCTGGTGCTGGGGAGCACAGGCGCTGCTGATGGAGAAGAGTTTCAGATTTCAAAAAGATTTTTTTTCTTTCTCTTCCACCCAACTGGATCAGGGCAAATACAAACACACCATAAGGGTGCATGTGTGTGTGTGTGTTTATTAAAGCATTTGTAACTGAATGTGAACTGTGCACAGCCAGTGTGTGTGTGTGGTATCTTGCTTGCCAGTGGAGAGTTGCATGTTCTGTTCTCATCACCACCTGATCCCACCGGAGCCTAGAATGAAAGCAAACACGGTCTGTGTGTGTGTTTGTGTGTGTGTGTGTGTGTGTTTGTTTGTGTGTGTGTGCTGTGAGTGAGTCTGAACACGTGAAACTGAAAGTGTGCAGCACGAGAGCGGTAAAACGTAACACGGAGCCATTATGTCACACAAGCGGAGACCCGATTCGTCCCACATGTGCTGCGTTAGCCAGTACTCTGTACGACAGCAGCCCGCGTTTTAAAACACCAGCACAATGTGCATCTGTCACGTGGAGGAATGGAGCCCGGTTAGTGGATACCACCCCAGGGAGTGACAGAGCGGGGATTTAAGTTCAGAACCAGGAAGTGTTTTGATGAAAGCAGCCTTGGGGAATGTTTCTCCTCCACTCCTTCTCTGTTTTACTTTCTCTGCCAGCTTGAAAACATCTGTCCCAGCCTGACCACCTCCCCACCCCCATGCAAACCTCTACTCAATACCAACCTCAAGTACTTCAAGAAAAATAATGAAACGTGGGATCTTAGCATACTGCAACCACTTTAAACTGACCGGTCTAGAAATCTGTAAAGTAAAATTAGGAAAGTAGAGAGTTTAATGCTTGACTGAGCTGATGTGCAATCTTTATTTACTGCAGTTTAACGTTTTAAAGATGGTTGACTAAATATGTTTATGGTTCAGTAGGTTCCTCAATAAAACTCATAGCCTGAATTTATCTGAGCTATCTATTCATTTTAAATTTGTACCAGCCAGCTCCCCCTGAGGATTACAGTAACCCCACTGATAAACCACCAAATATTTGACGTTCAAAATGCACAACTTGCCTGCTTTTTCTCCCATGTTCTGGTAGATCCGATCCCATTGTGTCCCAGATTCTGCTAGTGCAGTCTTCTCTGTACTGAAATTGAATGTGTGAGTTACAGCTGCTGACAGGAAGTGCGAATATTTAACCGTATCAACTGGTGTTCAGTTCACTTTGGTGTTTTAGCTGCATTATTAGAAGATTGAGTCTGTACTCAGTCCAATTCATCTAGTTCCATTCACTACTGCCATGCAAATATTAGGACTTTAAAGATAAACAGTTGGTTGCACTACTTTTCCGTGTGTGACGATAAAACATCAATCAGCGATCAGTCAGTCCAGTTTCTAATGGTAGATCTGAAGAATTATGTAAAAGTGTTTGTGAAGAAAAAACTAATTTACAGTTTTTACAGCAGCATCCCCATGCCCCGTCTCTGCCAGCAAGTCAACGTCTGACTTTTCCGAAGCTGACCTCAGCTGCGTTTCAGCTTGTTTACTACTCTTATAAGAGTTAGAAGTGTTTCCTATAGGGATAGCTTGACTTTCAGTGAACAGTGTAACAAACAGAAAACACCAATAAATAATTAAGCCTCTAACAAGTACTAGCAAAGCGAGGTGTATTCTCTCTGGAGGATAAATGAAGGCTACATATACTAATGCTTTGCCAACTACTAACCAACTCCCACTTCCAAAATGATGCACTGCCTTCTGTTGAGAGTAGAAAAGGTCTGGCTTTGGCAAAGGTCACTCTACCTTAAAGTCCTCCACATAAACCCTTCTGGTCATAAATATGACTTAGAATATAACAGCTCTTGTGTTGCCAAAGTAGCATTTTTTACTTTTGAAATCAAACAGCACATTGGCTCAGTTCGCAAATACAACAATTAAAAACATATGGAAAAAAAACTCAAATCTCACATTTGCCAGGAGGTGTTGGCACAGATGCTCTGCTTTATTTTTCTCTAAAGGTCACACCTCTGCAGTTCAGGCTTCCATATGCATTGTTGTTCCTGTGTTCTCAAATAACTATTTCTATATTTCAGCAGAATTTCAAGGCATAATTGTCAAAGTTGTGCTGCCCAGCCCCACATCCCACATCTACCGAGACACTCCCCTCCCCCCGCACGGTCATACTGAGAGGGTTGTTAGAGAGCTGCTGGTGTTTTCTTTGTGCAGCCAGGCCTCACGATCACATTACTGCACACATGCTGATGAAGGAGCTCCTGCAGCCGTGCTCCACCCCTCCGCCGCAGCCTTTTTCGCCGAGCCACCCAACAATGGAGTGAAACAAATTACTATTTCAATTTAAGTAATGCCACATTACAGTTTCCAATCACAGAAATGTGTAGTTACATTTGTTATCAGCACTTTTAAATATAACATTAAACTTGAATTATCCAGGAAATACATCCCACCCAGCCCCCCCGTCGCCATGATTAATTTTCATAGAATTAGTCATCGTCCTCTTGCACATTGCACTCAGCTCAGATGAGAAGTGGCAGAAAAGTTGACTTTGCCTGGAGGGAAGATTCGCTCAACTTTGATTTTATCAGGGAGCACAGAGAGGAAGAGAAATGTTGTTGAGTCCCAATCTTGGATTAAAAGTGGTGTAAAAACTACTTTTCCAACAGAGGAAAAAGAAAGTGTATTAAAGTACCCTACTTTTTGAAAGCAGCCCAAGTAATTATGAGTTACATTACCTGTCCTGTTGGTCATAGTCCTATCTGGCAGCTGCTTCCACTTTAACAGTTATAATCTGTAATACCTCAGCCGTCTATGTTGCCTGCGAACAGGCTGAACAAACAGCAGAGTTGGCAACCAGTGTTCGTGCAATGGCTCCAGCTTATAATATTAGTGACTGTTGGAGCAGCGACTGTGGATGTAAAAGCAACTTTTAACAATCTTTTTTGGTTCCTATGCTTGACTTCAAAATCTATCATAATATTATTAACATCACTGTGCTGAGCCCGCACAGCTAAACACAAAGTGTCTCTGTTTCTCTTTGCATATACAATATTAATAACGTCACAAGGTGTTAACAGCTACAGTTGATGAGATGTATCTCGCTACACCGATTCACCATCTCTCCATCTTTGTGCCCCCCTGCGTCGAAGCAGGCAGTGAAGAGCTCTTTACCAGTACAAACACATCCAGACGTGACCTTTTCACATGATAAAGATGATAATAGCAGACAGGACAGGAAAGCCACCAGCTTTGGTCATGAACTGTAGATACAGACGAGCTCTCTGTAGCACCAGACTGAAGCAAAAGCAAAAGGATCAGTGACACTGTTTATTTTTCCTCCCTACAGAAAAGGCCTCCATTGATGGTTTTGGATATGCTGCCTTTTTAGAAACGCGGAGCAGTTCTGACCTGGCTTTTCTTTCCTTTTCCTTCCCCCTACTCTTCCTCACCCAGAAGCTGGAGGCGAGCCTGTAAAGTCAGCAGACATATGTTGTGTTATAAAAATAATCCAGGTTTTATTGGGATTGCCATGGGAAGGTAGGGCGGTAGGAGAGGGGTTAAGTGGTTACACAGCACTATTCACCTCTCTTAGCAGAAAGACCTACACTGTTATATACTGTACAGCTACAACTGGGAGACAGAGGAGCCATTGGCAACAACAGTGGTGATTTCTCTGAGATAGAGCACAAAGGTGGGAGTGTTGACGTGTGTATGTGTGTTTCTGTGTGCATATGAGGAGGCAGTACGTGTGAATCAGCATGTGGGGGTAATAACAACTGGTATTTAAACTGCTCCGTTAACAATGGGTCTTAAGTCTGTAGCCTGTGCCCACAGTCTGGCTGCTAATGATGTCAGACCACTCAGGCAACCAGCAGGATGGAGACAGTCCACTGTCTTTTTGGGGTGCCAGGAAAATCTAAATATCACTAAACAATCCTATGGAGCAGCGGATAAATTCTTCCTGGAAATAGCTCATTTTGTTCATGCAGGAGTGTTTGATAGAGATTTTCAGGAAGCAGACAAGCCCTCTTTGCAACAGGAAAGCAGATATGTCAGGGCGCTCAGGGAACATCTCATTCAAGGTGGATTGGGCTAAAGGTCATCGAATAAATGTGTCTGGGCAAGTTTAAACACTGTCCGAGGCATTTCTAGGGCGATGCAATCACAGCTGTGCACAGCCAGGCCCACATGCAGCACTTGAAGGCTCGAAGGGCAAAAAGGCTCTAGAAGATATTGATAGATTAGAAAAAGCCACGGTCACTCATTTGTCTTTTGTTTTCCTTATCAGAGGCCTTCGGTGTTTCTGTGTTGCCGGGGACAACATTATAAAGCATGAAAGATTGCCTAGCTTATGGGCATTTATGGCAAGTGTAAGTATTTCCACCGTTTTCCGCGGCTGAGCGAGTTGCCCTTTACGATGGCAAAGATGCCTCAGAAGGGCATTCTGACGCCCAGGCTCCAGAGAATGACGGTTATGGCGCAGAGCAGGGGGCTTTGGCAGACAGACAGAGAAGGCTCAGTGTCTGTCCATCGTTGCCCACGTGTCCCAGGAGCCATGCAGGGCCACAGCAGCGGCAAATTCTCTCCGTGGGATGGGCGAGGGTGTGGGAGGTATTAACGTCAGTCCCCAGAATTCAAACACCATCAGCCCTTCATATCTGTCTCGCCCCTAACAGGATGAACCTGTAAAATTAGCCGCTGAAATGGGGAGTTGTTACAGTGACAGACGGAGCACCGTGACATTGATATTTGACGAGAATTGGATTAAAGCAGATGGCTTTCAGAAACCCCAAACCAGCATGATTAGATTTTCCCTGTTGAACACGGATTGAAGGATGATTGTATTAGGTGACACAAGGGCGGAAAAATACACACAAAAACAAGCTTGATTTGAGCGGCGTGGCAGGACTGCAATCCTCCCTGCCCTGCAGCGAGCACATGGCCGCCTTCTTCCACTGTCCTCATCGATTAACTGTGTAATTGATAGCTCAGCGCCATCTGAGTGTACATGCTGCATTTCATTTAACCCGTTATTTTTAGACGAGGTTGTATTTGTGTTTTTGCCATGTGGGCCATCAGTGAGACCTGGGTGGATGGATCGCTGTGGACGTTTGAGCAGGTACCACCTGTCGCACACACACACCCTGATCAGGCAGCAGCTAGTTCCTTTGCTCATCTTTCCTTCCGCTGACATCTTCTGTCATTTTCGATGCCGACCACTCCCTCCTGCCCTGCCACTGCTTGCTGACTGACTTGGCGGAGGTTTCACCTGGATGCTCCATGATGCACCAGCTGCCTTTAATTATAAATAGCATTATGTCAGTTTGCTTCTTGCTTTCCATCTTGCCATATCTCTCCAGCTTTCTCTCCGAGTCTTTCTAGTATTTTCACTTGGCTTTTGATTTTTACCTCAGCCTTTTGTCAGACTGCTAATGAATCTTGCTTCCTTTCCTGTCCATAATTTTGTCTGATCCTCTTTTGATCATACAATTAAAGGAGAAGTCTCTCTGCCTAAATGTCCATTTTTGAGTCATGCTTTTGAGTCCCGATCTAAGGCCGTTCCACCAGCATGGCGAGCCCTCACTTATCAAGTGAAATATCTCAACATTTACTGTACAAATTGGCATTTTGTGCAGGCACATGTGGTCTTAGATGATGTTCCAGCATGAGGCTGAAACCCATGATAAGTTTGATGGGTTGCCATGAAATCTGGGACTTGTTTAAGACGTTACATATTCAAACCTGCACAGTAGTTTTGTTAAATGTGATTATGCATTCAGTGCAGAGTCCAGTAGTGAGTTAAAAACATTCACAGTCACAGCAGCACATTCCCGATGCAGGAGTTGTAAGAGCCTGCTCTGCTTCACCACTCGCAGGATCTTTCTCCAGGCAAACAAGTGGACGCAAACGATGTGCTTTCACAGTCAACCACCTGAGGCAGGAAATGGCCTTTTTAAAAATTGCTCCATTTTGTTAAACCAAGGACTGTTTTTATTCAGACGCTGACCGAACCTTTGGCATCCAAAATAAAAGTACCAAACTGTAGGCATGAGAGCCCTTTCCCATGTTTCCTGCAGAGTGTGGGAGTTAAGCTGCCCATGTATTATTTCTCTCATGTTCGCCAGTGCGTTTGCATATGCATACAGTAGCTGCCGGAGGAAGATTCATCAGGCAGGAGAGTGACGGAGCTGAGGGGAGGTGGGGGCATTCACTTGCAGTTTATTACAGTGAGCCAGCTAGGGGCCAGGGAGGCAGCAAAAGATGGAAAGGAGAAATACAAGAGTCCCAGGGGCCCCAACCCTGCTTCTCTCAGCATTTTCTTCCCTCCGCGCTGACAGGCGGCACACTCTCACTTGGGGACTGGAGAAATCCCAGTTTTAGAGTTTTTAGTGGGATTTAACAAGAAACGTTTCCTCTGGGCCTAAGATAGTGAATTAGCATGATGCTCTCCCATCAAGAGAGAAAGAACAACACTGAGGTAATCTATACAGACATCCAAATGAAGCAGAAATCCAACAGTGATTTATAGGCCTGGCGCCTTAGTGATATTAAGTGAAAGAAACTCGGGGCTGAAGCAGTAGTTTATCTCTGTCATCTAGCTGATCTATCACCCCGACTTTTAAGAAAATTAAGTTCTTTTCTAGAGGGGGAAAAACTGAACTACCGTCCTTTGATGAAAGCACAGCCCATTCTTTCCTCTCACACCGTGCACTTCAATCTCAACAGCAGGTCAGATCCAAAAACATCAGGCATGTTTGTGGAGTCGTAATGAAAAGCAATTCTTGGGTTGTTTTTCCTTCCTGGAAATACTCTGATTAAAACCTCGCTTGTCACTTTCTATCTCCCTTTAATTAATGTACAAGTTGAATGAAATGATGTTTAGTTGAGCTGTAATTTCCTTCTTCCATCAGGGGGAGGAGGGAGCAGCTCAACATACGGGACACTCATCTCAGTAGATATCAACCACCAGCCTACTGCAACAGCAACAGAACATTCAGGCCATTCATTTCAGATGAAGACGGGAGGTTTCGCCACTTTGTTTCACAAATGTTTACCCATGAAATTGCAGTGAGATGAAATGTGACAGATCAGCAGCAGCTTGAAAGCGGTTTCCTGTCAAAAAGCTAACGTTGCGAAAAGACCTTTAGATTGATTATGACAACTCTGGATCTCTGCCGCTTAGAATCACGCTGCCACCGCTGGGTGTTAAAACCAGTCATTACTTTTAATTTCAATCTCGTCCTAATTCTGTTAGAAGGTCACTTCTGTCCACTTTAATTGGACTGATATCCGTCAGGCAGACATATCAATTAAAGGAAGCTGAAGTATTTTCACAGTAATGATTTTAACTGGCTCATTTTATGCCTTGCATCTTCTGCACCTGAAACAAACGAGACACATTAACACGTTTAACATCTACCTGATGCTGAAAAGCCTATGAATCTCTTTTCAGCTCCGTGCTATTATCAACTCTAGCTGACAATGGCAAATGAGGAAATGGCTCGGAATAGGTTTCCCAACTCTAACCGTTGCCCAGTATAAATCTCAGCCAGTGTAAATGCCGAGCATCATTGTGATGGAAACGTCCAAACAGAGCAAAGCAACAGGAGCGCTGCAAAGAGAGCAGCCGCTCGTGGGAGGTGACCTGTGCTCTGCCTCGTAATGAGACTTTACCCCATTTTCTCACTGCCTGGCCTGCTTTCTACATTTGTCAGACATGTGCTAAATAATGTTCCTCTTGTTGGTTGTCACTCATTCAACCTTGGGAGAACCAGTTCTGGGACACACTGAAGTGGAGCAAAACAAATGATTTAGCATTTTGACTCCACCAGTTGAGGATATAAAGTATATAAAAGAGGGATTTTTTTGTCCGGCCTTGAAGCTGTTTAGGGCTTAGTGCCCATCAATACCAGCAAAATCTCTTTCTCAGTTGTTGGCGGAGAAGATTGACCTGAATTGAATCACTACAGTTAATCCCTCCTATGTTTACTTCAGTATATGAAGAGGTGGATTTCCTGAGCCGTCCCCGAAGCTAACGGTTTGGATTAAGCTGCGTTCTGCATCAGGTTTATGTTTGAACCAGTCCTGTTGCCAAATGATATTGTTTAAATCAAACAGGGCTGCAGCGGCAGCAGCATGACGATCCATGCATCTACATTACAATACATGGACTATGTGAATAATAGAAATGAAAATAAGAGGCACGAAACACGCACTCGGAAGAGAACTATCACAACTGCAACAAGGATAAAAAGTTACCAAATAAAAGGAGGACGCTGCAAAGCTGCAACACAGGAAATATATTGTGTGTTTGTGTGTCTGCTATAGTGAGTCAGCAATGCAGGAGGTTACAGTTACAGGCAGTCAGGAGTCCAGTGGATGTTTCAGTCTGCTGAGAACAGCGCTGAAGAGTTTGACAGTGTCAGGGACAAAAGACTTGTAGTAGCGCTCCATCACAGACCTCAGCTGGAGCCACCTGTCAGTGAAGGAGCTCTTTATCAGTTTGTGCCATCTCTTTCTGTCTGCTGCTGAGAAGCTGTTGCCCCAGCAGACCACTGCAAACAAGATGCCACCGGAGATCCACAGAAAAGTTTCAGGAGTGTTCTGCAGACTGCAAGATTAGGAGGAGGCCTCCTCGCCCAACGCGTCTGGTTGAACTCTGGTGTGTTTGCTGTCAAGCAAGACTGTAGTGCTGCGTAAGCTGCTGTCAGTCACCCAGAATTAGTTTTTTTAGCTTGTGGGTCCTCGTGATGATGGATAACAAAACTGTCAAATCAGTGAGTAAAACTGTCAGAATGAACAAAACACCAGTGTGAACATGAGGCAGACTAGACCGAAGAGGCAACAGTGTCTAATTTCTATCTTTGATCGAGAACAAATAAACCACACACACGTGAAGCCATCCACAGAACACTTTCATGACTGCTCTGCAGACTCTGGAGGCACTGATCTCCTAATGATATGCATTTCTGCGTTACCAAGGTGATGGGGGGAATGTCTGTCCTGCAGACATCCAGCTCCAGCTCCTCGGTTTTGTTTCATTTAGAGTTGGAGCCTCCTCTGCTCCATCAATAATGCATCCAACAATGACTGAAGTATGAGAAAGGGTTTGGTTAAGTGCAGTTTCCTGTGTTGCAGCCAAAGTTTGGACGTGGAGAAGACCACTGTGTCCAGCACACAGCCTTTTACCGTCACATGCTCACGTCTGCTGTGAGTAGGTGCTCATTCACTGAAGTCTAAAGCACGGGGACTGGAAACCTGGGATGTATTTAAAGACTTCCTAATATTAAGATGATCCATTCAAGAGCCTCTAAAGACGCCGGCAAATCTACATCTTTATATCCTCTTACACTAATTTCAGAAAAATACATGCTAGTGCAATGCTGTAATTACTGGCATATCCTTGTTATAGTTTTTCAGATGCTGGGAAAAAGTGTGAGTGAGAACTCGGAGCTGCTGACTCGCTGTCAGCTGGTGTCTTTCTTTGCCACACTGTCAGCCATTAGGGTGTAATTTATGCTTTCACGCTCTCAAGGCCTCATGCTCAAAGCACTGGCACCGCAGCATACAAGAAAGTTTTCGCTTTCAGTCTGTACATTGAGTGATAAACAGAAACGATGACAAATTGAGTGCTCCCTCACGCCCACCGCAGGTGTTCGAACAAAAATGTATTTTCGTTTTTTAAAGGGAGTTGTAATGCCACTGTTGGAGTGGAGGTGTGAATTTAAATTCATTCTTAAAGGTTGAAAAAAAAAAGAGTCAGACACCGAATGTTCCCCGATGACTGACAGTTCAAACAGACCTCTCTGACTGTTTAACAAGAAGACTGAAGCTAAACAACGAATATAATGGTGATGTATGATCAAGAAGCAGAGCTGGAGTTGCTGAATTTGATGAATTTATAGATTTCAGACACAGCAGATATTGTCAGATCAGCACCACAGATTTCTGAAATATGATCCAAATGGCTTTTGCAGACCTGGGGGCTATTGAATTGGCCCAGTGTATACGAAATCAAGTAAGTGAGGAAGAGGGGGAAAAAAACACCTCATATAGTTGTTCAGTATACTGAAACACTTATTTATTCCACGCCGGCTGCTGAATAGGCAGCACAGGACATCAATAACAGAGTGAACTTGAGGCCAGGCATGGAGCTTCACACATGACTGCTTCTATACACAGTACATCTGAAGTCTATTTTATTCAGCCTTGAGTGCATATAATCCCTCTGTATTAATTTTCATCATAGGCATTTTTATTTTCAAGTGCTATTGTCTGCGTTAGATGCTGAATGAATATAGAAGGAAGGTCAGCGTCAGCTTCTCGTTCGAATGCTTTCTTTTTATTTAAATTCCTAGAAGTCTATATTCTCCACATGAACCCACATTCTCTCGACACCGTCTCTGATGTGGCCCGAGGCGGCGCAACGTCTCCTCCACATCACTGAGCTGTGTTAAACACGCTGCAGAATGACAGTCTGACTCCAAATTAGTGCCCTAAATCCAAACTCATTAACTCTCCAACCATAACAACGCTGTGCCGGTGTGTGTTTGAGATTATGAGGGTCATAATTCAGCCTTGTTTGTGCAGTAATCTGTCTGTGCGAGGATCTGGGCGACTTTCCTCACAGTGTTTCCACCATGTAACATTCAGACGGGGCTGTGAGACACACACTTGGAGACGGCGGTAAACAGTTAAAGTAGCGCTCTTCTTCCTGCTCTAATAGACATTACAGCTGATTCGCAGTGGAGGATGTTTTCGCCCTGCCTTTGGGAAACAGCTTATGCTAGTTTGAGTGTATTGATTTGTGCAGGGGTTAAAAGAGTCTGTGGTCTGTGCAGCGGCGTCGATACTTACACTGAGACAAAAATCACTTGCAACATTTTCTGTGCTAATCCAAGGAGATTATTATTTTTCTGATATTTGCCTTCTAATCTGCTCACTTAATCTTTGGATCATAATCCCAGATCTTGCATGCGATTTTACAGTTTTCTCCCCTCTGACCCGTATTATTTCTTATTTAGCCTCTTTTACAAATACTGTGCGTTCATCGCGATCACATTAAATGAGCAGCAATTCACAATCAATACCCGTTGACTGGGTGTAGATTTAGTTTCCACTGACTCATCAGGATGTGGGCCTGAGGGGAAGAGCTCCTCACCGGCACCAGGGCAGCAGGCTGATCTCGTGCCAGTTCTGGTTGACTGGTTTATTGTATTGTCCTTATTGCGTTACAGTAAATCCCCTGCTTCCACAGATCTGCTGTTATTTCAGTCTACGTTAATAAAGGAGCAACCCACTAATTTTACACATTAGGTCATGAGGAGAATGAATCGGTCTGTAAAACCAAAGTATAACATCTTCCTTGTTTGCTTTGTGACGCTGAAGGATGCTTTAGAGATGCATTGTGGGAAATGTAGGAGCCAATGTTTTAGAACTTTATCCAAAGAGTAATTATTTATTTAAGTCGCATCTTCTTTTTCAAGTTAAACCATTCTTTTTTAACTATTCCTCGCTAGGAAGAGGAGTTGTCGGACTACCCCTTTAAGAGCACTAACTAATATAAAAAACATTAAAAAGGTTTCGTGAAAACCTGGTGACTTACTCCCGAACATGACTGCTTATAATAGAGATAGTGACTTTGGTTAGAGTGTAGTAGAGTGGCCATTAACCTCAGAGAGTGTCTGCCTCATCCTGTTGTCTTCAGGCAGGACAATGAACTTCAAATTACTCTTGATTAACAGGCCAGAGATGGCAAAATGTGGTAATGAAAAATTCAGACCTTTACTTTGATAATGGGAATGATGTGTTAAGTTAGAGTCAATGTTTCTCTCCGGACATGTTTTAAGACACATAAAATGTGATTTTCCCTCAAAACATCAATTAACTTATTAAGATTTTTTCTTCTTCCTTGGTGAATCTATGAATATGCAAAGATTATTCACTTTAAGTGCCTGACACAAGATGTGTTTTACATTTTCTTAAAGTCTGTTTTTAGTGTGAACACACTGAGCATTACTTCACTATTTCATTTTGTGATGTTGTTGCTTTTAATAGTACGAGTTACGGATATTTTGTTGACCACTGTGGCCGCTCCTGTAGTGGCTGAGCATTTACAGTAGGTAGAAATGCAACTGAAAAACATATACATATACTGTGCATGTACAATAATAACATGTTGAGAAGATGCTTTAGACTAAGAACCATCTATTTTCCACTGCTCTTTCCTCATTAAACCACCACTGCACCATATGAACATTACTGGATTGAATGAACACCGTTTGGAAATCTTCTACCTGTACTCCTCAACGTGCTTTACTCTGCTTCTCTTTCACACACAGAGCTCTGATGTCAGAGTTCAGTCTCACTTCGACATATAACTGGAGGTGCTGGGATTCGAACCACTGGTCCTGCGGACGCGCTACCTCTTGAACCACAGCCGCCCAATTTGTGGAACATTCTCTTTGCCACAGACAAAAGTCAACTTGACTTTTGTCCTTTGACCTCACTGCCTTGCTCACTGGTACTTAAGCATGGCTTAAGTACCAGTGAGCAGTGTGTCGGGTCGGAGTATGTCGGGTCAGACCACAGTTAATGAAGCACTTTGCTAAACAGACCTTCACTTTCCACACGATGACGCGCTCACAGTCACGCCGTGTAATGGCTGCTGGGGGCCCCTCCTTTGTTCCGGGGCCCTTGGTAGGATAGGCTAATGAGGGGAGACCTGTTTGTGAGCCTTATTTGAAATCCTGACAGGTCCCTGCTGTGATGCGTACTGCAGAAGCAGGCTGGGGGCGCACACGCGCTGCAGCGCCACACACACACACACACACACACACACACACACATCATTACCGGTGGAGGTTGGCACAGAGACGCAGCGCCACGACCGCTCCGATATGTCTGTTTGAAGAAAGGGGGACTGCTCAAACTTCAGCGCAGGGAGACAAAGAGGCGGATAGATCCATCTGGCTCGTCCCAGATAGTGGATTACATTCACGCTTTTCTTTTTTCTCTTTTCCCCCATTTCTCCTCCTCCTGTGGTTTCGTGTTACACAGCCTAGGGAGGGAGTTGCGCTGAGAACCAGTTCCTCTGTGTAGAAACTGAATGACAGGATCATATGGCTTCATTTGCCTCATAGTCCAAACCTTTCTACAAACCGAGGGAACAAGGCGAGAAACAGAGAGAAACCGCGGGCGAATTCATCACCAATAGATGAGCATGTGGAATAATTTATAACTCCAATTCTGAAACAAATCCGAGATAACGGAGAAGGAAGAGAGAGGGGGAGCAGCAGGATCCTGGGTCTGTCGTCAAAGCGAGACGGAGAGGGAACCATCAGCACCATCCCCGTCATAAGAAGGTAAGTTTGCAGCCGTTATTTGTCGCAGGGCTGCGCGGTGCCTGGATTAAAAGTAGACGAAGGGAGCAGAGGGGGAAAACATTCTGATCCGGAGTCCTCGGATCTCCAACTGTTGCCATGAAGCCCCCTTTGTTTTTTCCCCCTTGGAAATAGGACGCGCTGAGCTGCGACGCGCTGGCTGAATAAAACATCGGGGTGTTCGTGGCTCGGTGTGATGCAACTTTAGGTCTAAACACAGCGCACTGCGGCCAGGAGCAGCTGGAGGCGAATCAATCCCGGGGATTCACTGTAGTCTGTGGATCTACAGCATGCACAGCCCCAGAATCACAGCGCAGCACAGAAACTACGCTGCATCATCTGCAAAAACCACACCGCATTTCAGCTGCGAGGTCTGGAGTGCGCGCTGCTCTGGGAGGAACTTTTAGGCTCCCAGCAGTGATCTGAGTTACTCCACTGTTGGTTCCACCTGAACACAGGGTTTGTGTTTTCAATAGAACACTTTTCATGTGATTCTCATAGAGCAGCTTTAGGTCTCGTGTACTGTAGCTCTGCCTCAGCAGCATTAAAGCAGTGATGACACTCAGCTCTCACTTCTGGTGACAATAATCCACTGAGTTGAGATTTTACTTTTGAGTGCGTTCCCTCCTTATTCCCTTCCTGGTGTTTTGCCTTAATGAACTAAGTATTAGCTTCAGTTGAGTGATTATTGTAATTACTGAGGAAGAGGAAGTGTGTGTGTGTGTGTGTGTGTGTGTGTGATGGGGGCGTCTGTACTGGACATCGAGCTAAGGCTTTAGTATGAAGGTGGTGTTCTAGGAGGCACGATCGGGGGTCTGCCTCCTCTGTTTTTTACAAGCTGCACGGTGCTGCTGCCAGTTAACTAACAGACAGTAAAAGTCTGTGGGTGAAGTTAGTGGAGTCATGTTGTGGCCATGTGTGATGGAGGAGGGAGGGAAGATGACTTTCTATGCCCGTTGCTTGAGGATCCACTGTCTGCGGTGATATCTGTGTCATCTTCTCATGAAGTTTGTTATAGGATTTATTTCTCATTTCATTTTCAAGCTGGCAGGGCGGCTACCTCTGAACGTCCATGTCTTTGTGTATGTCATCGTGTTCTTTGCAAAGATTAATGAAACCGCTATAGTGCAACAATTCAGTGCTCGCACTGAGCTGCAGGTTGACATTTGCAGAGTAGCGGAGGATAATCCTGCTGAATTTTACTTTACTCACCTTTTACTTGTGAAATGAAGTTCACAGACCTTTTAAAACACACACACACACACACACAGTCCTTAATACATAAATACACGAGTGGATTAGACGAGACTGAAGCAGGTTACAAAATGTTCGAAAACCAATTTGGTTGTTTGAAGGATTCATCCTGGCATCTGCATTATTCCCAGTGTGGATAAAAAAAAGCCCTAAAAATGCAGTGGTATCCAGGGCAGTTGCAACAAAGGCGCACACACTCTAACACACACACCTACACACACACACACACACACACACTGCAGCCCTCTGGCCCCAGATGTTAATGCCTCCATTGAGAGAGCCACAGGACTCCTGCAGACGTGATCTCTTCATTGTTGGGCAGACAATGGAGTCCACATCCTGACGGCCAGCCTTCTTCCCATCTTCCCTCACACACACACACACACACACGTGCACACACACACATAATTAAACGACGCACAGTCAGTCAGGCAGACAAAGAACCACATGCATCATGCATATAGTACATGCAGGCTGACATGCTTTCACAGTCGAGCATCTTCTACTACTTTTATTTGTTATTTAGACCACGTGTGTGTGTGTGTCTTTATGTGGGCTCATGTCCCCCCCGGGTGTTGTGTGGGACATGTGTTTCAGAGTGTTGGTCTGCTGCTGATCACAGGGCTCCAACTACGTTATTTTCATAATCAATGAATCTGCCAGTGATGTGTGTGTGTGTGTGTGTGTGTGTGTGTGTGTGGACCTTTAAAGTTTCCCGGAGCTCAGCATGACGTCTTTTAGTGAGCTAGAACAAGCGAGTCGTAAACCCTGAGTTTGTAGGAGTTTTAGCCTGAAAACGATTCATTTTCTGATCACAACAGCTGTTCTTGGCTGCTCGCGTGTCAGCGTGTGCATTTGCCTGTCGCTGTGCATGTGCGCGCATATGTGACATAAACTGAGTGCTTTGACACCAAAGGGCCAACACGACGTCATAGCTGTTACATCGTCACTGCACCAGATGTCTCCTGTCTGCTCTGTGTGTGTGTGTGTGTGTTTAATTGTCATCTCCGTGTTACATGTATCACGTCAATGCAACTGATCTCGTAGGCCACATGGCGAGCAGCTGAATGCACAGCAGACTCCTGTGATAAAGGGATGATTTCTGCTTATGTAACTCAAATGATTCACATTTAGGAACACACACACACACACACACACAGGGACCGTTGAGCTTGTGTTGTGCTCATGCAGGCTCAGTGCTGTTGTGACAGCGTAGCCTGCGTGGATCTGACTTTGGTGACGATAATGTGTTGTGAACCGTAGGAGAGAATGTTTTTTTGACATCCTCTGCTGAGCAACAGTTTGGCACTGGAGGATTTCTGCTAAGCATCCTTTACATCTCACCAATGATTTAATTCCTTTGTTTTTTGCTGTTTCAAACTGTGCGGTCTGCACATTGCGTTGACACAGCCATGCCCTCCATGTTCCAGGTTTCGTTTTTTTTTTATGCTTCACAGCGTGTGTGTTTGTGCTGAGCAGAGATATGGTTCGTGGCAACCCAGATGCAAGGTCTTGAGAGCAGAAGCAGATGGGTCGAGCGTGTGTGTGTGTGTGTGTGTGTGTGTGTGTGTGTGTGTGTGTGTGTGCACTTTAGGGGAACAGCAGGAGACACGGCGAGGCTGGACAGGCTGGTGTTTAGAGAAGAACTAAGGCAGGAGGCTTGTTTACAGGAACATCATGTGAAATGGGCTTTGGCAGGGTGCAGGGTCAAAGAGATATAAACCTTATGTTTCTGTGCCTTCAGATTGCACGAGCCTGCATTGTCATCGTTACTGATAATCACGAGACAAGTTGTGTGTGTGTGTGTGTGTGTGTGTGTGTGTGCACGTTTGTGTGTGTTTTGCAATATGTCTGCAGCCTAAAAATGATACAGTGACATGTCAAGTCAGATTCACTGATTCACCCTCACACACGTTTTCTTTATTTGATTGAAAGATCACGCGGCTTGTATTTTCTCTTACTAGACAAGGCACTTTATTTGTCTTTCTACTGTCCTACGTGTCAGAGAAACCTTTGGTTCTTTCATTTTTGTTCTTTCCACCATCTGCTAATTTGCACAGTTAGTTCTCTAGAAGCCAGCAGCACCCTTTATTTCTTGTCTGCTTTAAGTCTTTCTTTGTGCAGTAAATCAGGAGTCTAATTGTGTACGCTCTAGGTTGAACACAATGCAAAGAAAGTGGGTTACAGCGCATTAGAAATGTCCAGGGGAGGCTTTGAACGGCAAGCGGCAAATCTTATTTATGTTTCATTAAAACAGTCGGTGCTGTCTAACATCTATCTGTGTATTTCAACAAGTATTGTTATGATTAACTTGGCTAGGTATGGGGATGTGGTCACCTCAGGACGTCAGCTCTGACTTGGTGGTAAATAAAATGCAGCACAATAATATTTGCTTCACCAGACAGTAAGGTTGTGATAATATGTGCTGCACAGCTTGAGTGACGTTTAGCTTCCGTCGTTGACTACTTGCATGTTTGTCACCCTGTTCTCCTGGAAGCCAGTGTGGTATAAAATTAATGAATTATTAAAAATGGTATTCCCAATTTGCACGTATTACATTTCCATAGGAGATTTATTCGTCATGAGAAATCTGTATCATCAGTGGGTGAAGCTTGTGTTTTCTTTATTTTCAGCGTTTGAGCTCTTTTGTTTACAGAAATGTTTCAAATCTCTCCGAGTAGATGCAGCGATAATTTATTGATGTTAAAATGCTACAGAAGGCGCAATTAATATAGAACACAGGCTGTGCACGAGCCAAAGTGGATACGCACACACATTCAGCACACTGCACATGCTCCAGCTCCCTCTCGGAGGCTTTGAGGCCTGTGGAGAACTTTCCGTCAGGCACTGAGGATGGATCCAGAGGGTTTTGGCAGTGGCTGCGATTGCAGTTGTTCCGAGACGGGAAGCTTTTGCTCTTCTGCATCTTATCCTTCCCTCTGAGCTCCTTCTGTCTCTCACCCACTTAAACACACATTTTTTTCCCCCTCTTCCTCTCTCTCATTCGCTTCGGCTCAATTCGAGCAGCATAATGAGGTCATTTCTGCATTGCCAAAGTGTAAGCTCTTACCACTTATATACTGTAGCTCAGCTTTAATTGAACAGATGAGAGCATATTCAGCCTATTGTGTTGTGAGTGAAAACTGCCCTAGCATAGAGCAAAGAAGTATAATCCTTTTGGTGGCCCTAATGCCAGTGCCAGTGCCCTAAACGCCCCCGGAGCAGCCATCATAGATCTTTCTTTCAATTCAATTCAGTTAAATTAAATGAAGTTCTATTGGCATTACTGTCACAAATTAACATTACTGCCAAAAATTGAATATACTTAGACTATAAAACACAAGACAGTAATAAATATTTGTCACTCCCTATGAATGATGCAGGCCTCCTTTGGGGCGATCAATAAATAAATAAGCCTGAAGGGGGTGAAGTGTTTCTAGGAAAGTCAGAGCCGTGGAAAAATCCAATATGGTGTACACAGGCGTTCCTGGAGGCAGAAGATTGGAATTAAGAATTAACTGGATGCACCAAATCTGTTTATTCTCCAGTTTTTGTTTATCAAAGCCTTTCCTGCTGACTTGTCTTATTCACCATAAGGCTGATCAATGTAATTGTTCAAATGTCAGAATGCAGGGAGTAAGACAAATCTAATAACTGTTGGCAGAAACAAATGAAGGAACAGAGAGTAATCCATAGCTGACCTGCTATTAAATAAAGACTTTTGCTCTCCTTCAGAAAAACAAACGATTCGGAGGCCTTTAAAAAAAAAGCACGGAGGAGCTTCTGTGGGTGGCTCCTGTCCTCCGCATTATTTATGAGTGGTGGAGTGGAGGTGGAGGACAGCCCTGACCTGCTTGTTTGTTACCAGCTGACCACTATATGCCATCTGCTGCCCGCCAGCCTCTCTCTCTCTCTCTCTCTCTCTCTTCCTATTGCTCTGCTCTCTGCATATGTTGATCTATCAATAGGTTCTATTGATTTTTTAAATTAGAGATAGCAGCGCTTAACAATGTCATAGAAAGTGATGACGAGACAGTAAACGTCTGACGATAAATTAAAGAGCAACTTGATTGGCGTGATGACTAAATCCGAAGGAGTCCGAGAACCCCCCAGCCCTGCTATCCCTGCCCTACGAGCTGCTGATTACCTGGATCAGGTACGTTTTTGACTGCCTGAACACACCTATATGTGGAAACGACAGATTTAACACAAGGAAGGCAGAGGGAAGGATTCATACCTCCCCCCAAAAAAGCTGCAATTAAAGTTAGTTGAATATCTAATTAGTTAATTAGTGAACATTCTCTGTTATCTCTGCATAAAGAGAACTGGCCTGTTTCCTCCCTCTCTTTATGCTAAGCTAACCGTCCGCCTGCCGCTGCTTGGCATGAAAGCAAACTCTCTTATTTCCCAGAATATTGAACTGTTGCTTTAATGGCTTGTAATTGGCTTAATGTAATTTTTACTGCTGGATGTATAAAAATTATAGCATCTCAATTTTTACATCGCTATCCATCTACATGTAGTATCTTTGGCCATGTACTCAGTCTACTCAATCTACTGATTGATTCAGACGTCTTTGTTGTCATCTTCTCTTCAAACAGCAGCTGGACTCCTCTTTCCTTTTTCAACCTATTTCTTGGATCTGTCTGTGGGGAGCGGTTGTAATGTGCTCAGCCAAAAACATTGTCAACACGCCAACTGGGTTTTGGGGCCACCACGCAAGGTATCTGTGGTCCTCGACACGCCAGTTCATCAGCTGCTTGTTGTATTGTTTGTTCCGACTCAGCAGATGTTTCCTGGCTCAGTTGTCCACACTTTGTGTTGTGTACAGAGGACCAGCTTTTTGTTATTCTGGTTTTCATGACACGTCAAAGCTGAGATCCCCATTGTTTACTGTCACTGCTGTGTGCTAATTCTTGTTTATGTGTGCACTTTGCATAGAGTGCTGTATGTGCCCATGCTCGCTCATTTGGGTGTTTTCAGGCATCGCTTCCTGGATAGTAAATGCAAATGTGTATTGGCTAGCAGCAAATAGATAACAGTAAAATGCATTGGCTCAAGGACTGGATATCTGGGATTGTATGCAACAATGTGTGTGAACAATGATGCAGAAGAATTGGGCAGTGGGCAGGGGTGTGCGGAGGAAAGTGGGCCCCTAACCTCCTCTTCCCTGTGCTAAACAGAGCATGGTAGTTTGTTTTTATGGCAGCCTTTTTTTGGCATTGTTCTGGTCTGATAGAGCTTGCCCTCCCTACCGTGGGACTGGCCGTTAGTGGGCAGGAAGTGCCGGGAGCGCACAGCTTGAACACACACACGCACAGCATTTCAAACTCCTGCATGCACAGCCCCTCCCAAGCTATCACCCCACACTCACACATAAAGTTTAGAAAAGACAATAAAAAGTTGCCCTACGGCTCGCAAGCTGCTAAGCTGCAGCTTATCCAGGAAGGAGCTGGAGCCAGGCTAATGGCCTCTCTCCAGGGTAGGCACTATGGAGGGGCCAGTGCTGGCTTATCAGGAGGAGAAGGGCCCATACATGGCTACTCTCTGAGAGCTCTGTTGAGTTAGTGTGTGGGAGTAGTTAAGCTTTCAGGGCTGTTTGGAGACTGTAAGCTACACTGCTTATTTCCTGCTCTGTTCGTCTTGTGGTATCTTGGACTGTAGAAAAATCAAAGTGAGTCATTAGCTCCTTCTAAATGAAAATATAGATGTTTACCCAGCCTAGCACCTCTAATTGGAAATTCAAAGTTAACTTAGCGTTGCGCTTCCTAATGGATACCCAGCCTATCAAGTCTTACTGGGAAGTCAATGGCACGCTTGATGGTTGAAAAATCAATGATAGATCAGCGTGACTTTTATTTTCGTATCATGGGACAAGTGTGACGAGGACAAAGGCAGACAAAGTGTGAAACACTTTAAATATCTTCACAGCCGAGGTGTGTTTCTTTCACTTAATTGGAAATGTCTTAGTAACGCTTCGCATGATTTGTTGAAATGTTTTAAGTGTGATGAGAAGGAGTGGGATCTCTAGCTCTCTGGAATAATCAGGGCCCCCCTGACTTACTAATCAAGTTTTGCCTCGTGGATCCCAGTATGATGACTCCGGCGTGACCTGAGCCCGTGAGTCACTGCTGCTTTTCTTCATCTGCAGCACAGGAGAAACTGATACAGCTGGTAACACTACTGCAGCGACGCAACTTGTCACAGTCTCTATTGTCTGGTGCGAAACATTTGTTAAGCACAGTGTTTTACACTGAATCAAGAATGAGTGCAGGTGGGACGTTATCATGCGTAGACATCCTGAATGTGCTGACACTGCCGCCTCTCCACCTACCTGTCAGCTTTCTCCACTGCTCACGATAGATGCAATGAGATCCTGCAAGACAAAACACCACAGCTAGGTATTAGATGTATGGTAATGTCATGATAACAGCCATCTATGTAGGCCGCTGAGCAGATCCATCAGAGCAGCAACCTTTCATTAAAGAATTAGTGTCTTGCTATATCAGAATAGAGCACTAGAGGTTCATGAGGCTTTTACAAAGTGCTAGTTCTCCACAGGTGAACATGTATGACATGTATGACCATTTCTGGTCATACATGTCTGTGTTACAGAACCTATGCGCTTAGTCACCACATATCGAACACCTGCCACTATGAACTAAAGCTACACTAAAAACAGAAAACTAAATCTAAGCATCTATGCAAGGATTTCTGTTAACACTGGAAGTCATCTACAAACATGGCGTCATGTTCTAAAGGCCTAGTCCTCCAACATCTGGAACCTGCCACTTCTTTAAAGGACGTCTAAGCAAGGCTCTTGGTCATTAGTGCTAGCTCTGGTTAGCACCTCTATTAACCTCACCTCCAGTCCATGAGTTTTGAGCCCAGCTGTATCAGCAGCTGCAGCTATAATAGAGCTGTGGTTCGCGTGTTGGTCTGGCTTGTGTGCTGAGGAGGGGGTGACAGGGAGCAACAGGGTCTGCATTTGCCCCCCCACCCACCCTGATCCTGGTGTAGACTTACCTTCGGCCCCCAACTCTGGCTTCGTTTCCCTCTTCTTCTGCTGCTCTTTTCCAGCCGTTTGCTCTCTGCATGATGTCTGGGTCTGTGGATAGAGGGATGTCCACAATAATAAGGCAGACGGGAGATCAAGGAGAGGAAAGATAGATTGGGAAGAATACAAGGGCTGGAAGAAATAGAGAAAATATATGGGTGCCAGATTTGGTCCACACATAGAGAGAGAGAGAGAGAGAGAGAGAGATTGGAGAGCGAGAGAAGCCAACAACAGCCCTGAGGAACCAAGATAAGAGCCGACCAGCAGTCAACAATCACACCAACAATTTCCAACCAGGCTTTCACCTTCTTCCTCACTCTCTTTTCAATCTTGCTTTGTGGCCCCCGCTCATAAGCTTTTTTCTCCCCCTGTAGCCGCCCAGTGCTGTGCTCCCTGTGTATTCCTGTAATGGACCTCATACAGTGTACATGTATATTCTATTATATCTGATGCACAAACTTCCATATTTTACATTAACATTTACTCCAGCGCTGCACTTCAGTTTCCTTTTGAGTAGTTTATTTGAGAACCAGCATTTTAGGCTCCTGTAGAAATGAGTCAACAGCCTATGATCTGTAAATGATCTGTACCATGACAAGTTAGAACATCAATACGCTACATTCTGCATTAACACATGAAAAACCACGTGAAAATATGTGCTTACTCACTTTGAACACACAACTTACTCATGCTCACACACATGCTCCTAAACTCCAACACTGCCTGAGTCTTCTCTCTCACATACACAGCCACATGGAACCATTTACCTCACAGTGTTATTTTTTTCCTCGTACCTATTAGACAGTCTTTCTTGAAACACCGGGGGAGGAGACAAAGGCAAACTCTTTATTATGAGTTTTTTTTTACGCCTGAGGTTAGACCAGCCACAGAGAACACACACACACACACACACACACACACTGGCAGCCCCCCTGGGACTTCAACATGTCAGAAAAATCAATAACATGTCTTTTTAAAAAAGTCTGAAAAATAATGGAGATAGACAAAGAGAGAGAGTGAGAGAGTGATGTGAATAAACACCACCAGCAAACCTACTCTTTATAGATAGATAGATAGATAGATAGATAGATGGATGGATGGATAGATAGATAGATAGATAGATAGATAGATAGATAGATAGATAGATGGATAGATAGATAGGTAGATAGATAGATAGATAGATAGATAGATAGATAGATAGATAGATGGATGGATAGAGTAACAGACATAATGTAGAATTGAGGCGACAGAGTTAAATTGCCTTCCCTATTTAAAATTCATTGACCGTCCACCCTCCGTCCCTCCATCCGTTCTACCCTCTCATATCTCTGCGGCTGAACAGCTCTGATTTGTGTACCAGGATTAAATTCCTCAAATTTGTCTTTCACTCCCTCTGGGAGAGGACCGTGCTTTTTAATTAATTGATTTTGAAATTAAGTTAGCTGCAGCGTGTGTGTGTGTGTGTGTGCATCAGTAACTGGCAGTGTGTGGCTAGGGTGAATTAATTCTGTGTCTCTGTCCCTAAAGCTTAGCTGGCTAACAGAGAGGTAGCGTTGTATGTTATGCTGAGTGTGTGGCTTTTGTGATTATCTATTGTCAGAGAAGCCAAAGAAGGAGATAATGCTAAAACTAAATCAGAAGTGGGAAAATGACAATTTCAGGTTAGAAAACGTGTCTCAGCACCAGTCATTTACATACAGTGTACACCACACAATGTAATTTCTACTCTTTGTTAGTGCAAATTAAACAAAGTATTTAGATTATACTAGGTGGAGCTTGTAGGTATTTCTGTTTCCCCATGCTTCCAGTCTTTATGCTAAGCTGAGCTCATGAAGAAGAAGAAGAAGATTCTGTATTTGTCACATATAAAGTAGTTATACGGTGAATAACACGCAGTGAAATGTACCCCCATAGCCCTGTGGGGAGCAGTGGGAAGCCACAGACAGCGACGTTTGTCTTGCTCAAGGACACACCTGGTATGGGGGATGGGCTGGGTTTGGATCTTGCCACCTTCTGCAGCCCAGTCCGATGCTCCTCCCACTGAGCTACCGGGCCTCATCAGTGGTATCAATTTTCTCCACTACTGCTTCACATCGAAGAGAATGTTGAACTATTCCTTTAAGAAAAGTGCATGACGGGCGGAGGTTTGCACAATTTCTGTGTGTGTGTGTGTGTGTGTGTGTGTGTGTGTGTGTGTGTGTGCTAAAGAGCAGAACAGTGCGTGAGGAAAAGATCCAAGAAGGCTTATAAGATGAAGTAGGTTTGCATCTAGTCATTGCACAGGATCAAGTGTTTGTCAGCGTGTGTTGGCTCATAACAGAACAGGAGGTCACGACTTAATATGCAGCATCCTGGGCTTAAAGTCGAGTAAGGAAACATTAAAGCCACATCATGCGTGAGTTAGTGAATCTGATGCTCGTATAGTTACAGAGGAAAATGTTTCACAGAGGTCTGTGGCAGCCTAAATTCATTAGTATGATATAAAATAAATTATAATGAATACTTTATTAATCCCCTTGGGGAATTAGCTGTTTGGACAGCTGCTAGACCTGTGTCTGCGCTAGTCCAAGGACACCTCGACATGTAGCCTTTGTGGAGATGGAGAATCAAACCGCTGACCCTTAGGATGGAAGACGACTGCTCTACCTACTGAGCTATCGTGCTGCCCCAATTATGGAATAATGTATTCATAATGCTTTACTGTATATCAGTGTTATTATTGTTGTAAAGGTGAAATGTGTAAAACGGATGTTATAACACGTAACATCTACACAGCAACGTTCTTTAGAGGGTTTATGAAGTTGCTAAGTTACCACGCACCAACCTCATAATAACAGGCGCCATTGAGTTTTGTCTAATATGCGTCGTGCTGTGGGATTACTGGTGCTGTGAACAGATACAGACCTGACAAAAAAGCGCTGAGCTCCTGTGATAACTGGTAATCGGATGCTACATGAAAAAGGCTTCCCTCAGCATAATTACATGCTTCTACATCTCTCCAGTAAACCAGCTCACCTGTGTGTCTTTCCCATGGCCAAAAGTGAGCGTGCACCTCCCTTACCTTAAAATACACACAGCGCTTTGTGAAGGAAGTGCAGATATTGGGAAAGTTAAAGTGGGAGAAAACAGTTAGCAGCTGGATGAAAACATAGTGGGATTAAAGCCTTCTAATAAAAACATAATCAGCCAAGTCACAGCCACTTACAGTAAATCTGAGAGTGGTGCCAGGTAACTCCGCGTGTGTGTGTGTGTGTGTGTGTGTGTGTGTGTGTGAAAACCCCCTTTCATCATCGACACCCTGAACGTGCTGCTGTGTTGTGTATTTGTGTGTGTGACGTTTCCCTCTTTTGCAGCTGTGTGGACACTTTGGCTTTGTTCCACAGTGCGGCTGTGTTGTTGAACACCACCCGTATTATGTTGCGCACAAAACCTTCCTCTGTAGAGCTGCGTTTGCCATCACAGCGCGCTGCCTCTGCGCTCATAGCGTATGAAGATGGCGTTGCTCATCGGCAGGCCGTTTTGTGCATCACAGCGCTTGTGGTGGATCAGCTGCATGCTGTCAGACCCACACGGTCTGTTGCAAATAGTGTGTGACTGTGTGTGTTTCTCTGCTTAGAAGTGTGTGTGCTTTTGTTTCTTCATGTCTGCGTGGCTGCTTCTTTGTGTCTGCATCTATGTGAGTAACTCCCTTTCTTTGTGTATGTGTGTGTGTGTGTGTGTGTGTAGTGTACCTTCACCAGTGTGTGTGTGTGTGTGTGTGTGTAGTGTACCTTCACCAGTGTGTGTTGTGTGTGTGTGTGTGAGTGGGTGGGTGTGCCTTAGTCTGAGTGCTTGTGTCTGTCTCTCTTTTAGTCTTAATTATTAATTATATATAGCTACATGTTGTGTGTGTGTGTGTGTGTGTATTATCACAGTTTTATGACAGACAGAGCTCCCGCTAGACTTTATTAACAACATTTACTAGAATCTCTGCTGGGTTTGTCTGAGCTAGGAGATTATGATGAGTTTACACACACACACTCACAAAAATGACACAAAAAGGCACTGGGGGTTAGGGAAAGAGAAGGCGTGTGTGTGTGTGTGTGTGTGTGTGTGTGTGTGTCTGTCTGGGTGGGGGCAAGCTTTGTAAAATCAACAAACACATGCGCTGTAGCATTCCGACACATTCATGCACACTCCGTTCTCGCATATTCTTGCTCTGTCGTACATACTGCGTCACACCTCCCACACACACAAACACACTCTGGAAAAATACACACACACACACACACACATACAGGCAGTTTGTAATTAGTATAAAGCATCAACTGTTTGTAGTTAGGATTTGTGTGTGTGTGTGTGGCACACAGTAAGACATGCCTAACACACAAACACTTTAACACCCGAATCACATGAATGCACCACAGTGTTGTTACAGAGTTATTGAGACGTTTATCTCCCTGTGTGTTTGCTGCATGATGCAGAGGGTTCAGTTGCAGTGGGGGACCTATTGGTTTTAGCAGATTGATGCCTGAGTTGCTCATTATTTATTTAAATAAGGCACTACACAAGCGCACGGTTAAGGCCAGAGAAAGATTTTTTTTCAGTGTAATGTTTGTCTCCATATAGCTTGCAAGTTTCAGCAGCTTTAAATCTCACTAATTTAAATATTGTATGTCATTTAGGGGGTGCTGTGATCAAATGCTTGTGCCGAACATAATCAGTGTATATCAAAATATCTGGCAACCCATTTAACAAACAAAGCTTATGCACAAATCAGCAAAAAGAAATTACTTTCAAAGAGTCTTTGGCAGGAAGCGAAAAACTGGACCTCCCAGCGTAGTGTATTGTTGCTTCAAGAAAAGTTTAATAGTAGAAAAAAATGGACATAGAAATGAAGCAAAAGTCAAAAGTGCCAGACAGAAAATGGAAAAAGTGAAAATGGAGGATGGAATAAATGAAAGAATAGAGAAAATCCATATTGAGGGAGCGGGAGCCCGAGAAGTGTCTGAGATGATGAAAGAGAGTCAGAAAAAGGGAGGTAGCATAATGCAGACAAAGAATAGGAAAGCAGCAAATACTGCAGATAAAAACGACGCGGGCAGAGTGTGTGATTGTAGACGTCAGCCCCTGTGTGACTTATGCTCAGTGACCACAGGCCTCCACTGCACTTCATTTATTGTCAGTCTTTATTTGATTTCTTTGTACTGCTGTCATCTTTCCCCCTCCCTGTTTGCCACCCAGACACCCTGCCGCTTTTGTTTTTCCATTGCAGCAACAAAATGGCCTAGTTTCTTCTCTAACCTTGACTTAAAGGGCTAGGGAGCGCGTTTTCACTCTTTCTGGCACACACAGTTGTCCTTTAGAGCAGTTTTTTTAATCATAGGTTTCTATAGTAACTGTTGTGGTTAGGTTTTACTGTTGCAACTATTTGCCTAGGGGACTTTTCCTTTTTAAATTAGGGAATTTTTGAACATGTTTTCCTTTGAATGTCTCGGCATGTGTCCTAATTTTCATATAATGGGATGTGAATGATAGATATGTGTAGAATTTGAGGCATTTTTAAACATACCATTTTTTTATTTGCATGCTGCCAGTCCACCAGCTTGCTGTGGTTACCAAATGTGCAAATGTGGCTTCTATTTACCAGACTGATGACATTTTTCCATTTGAGATTTGATTCGAGGGCTGACAGCGTGTGTCAGCTACCAGTGAGATGCACATTTATAGAGGCGAGTTTGTTTATGTTGATATTATTCAGAAGTGGCCGCATCCCGTGATAGCCGAGGTAAAGCTGAAAAAGCTTTCCAGTGACAACTTTGCATTTGATTACAGTTAGTAAAGGTGGAATTGAGGCACTAAAAGCTGATCTTTGTGTCTCGGTTACAATGATTTCATGCGTATTTTATTGAGTTCTGTGCAATCGTGATGTAAGTAGAGTCGTGATGTTTCTTCTTCTTCTGCAGCTTCTGTGCTGTCAGCCTGTAAAACCCTGCAGTGAAACTCTCCTTAAGGAGCAGCTAACCCACCTTAAGGAATTTCATTTCTTATGGTTTTTATTGGGTGTCACATGACAGTGTAAAAGCAGGCTCAGACCCGCACAAGAAGAAACGGCGCCGTGAGCACTGCCTCCAAGTTGATCTTTTACGGTTTATCAGTCACATTTCTAAACCCTGAACGTTTAGTAAGTGTTAACAATCTGCAGCTTCTCTGTGGAAAACAAAGCTTTAATAATCCCAGTCAGACACCTTTCTCTTTCGTAATAATCCTGCCAAGAAAAGGGAATTTATGCGTATACAACATTACAGTGCGAGCTTTCTACTCACAGCCTGCATCTAAACGCAACAGGTAGCCGTACACGTTAACACAGATCCTCCTTGTCCATTAGCACACACTTGATTCCAGTTAGACTCAGTTAGCGGGATGAAATGTAAGTGAGTGGAGAGTTTCATCTCGTCTCTGCTGGCCGTGCTAGTTTAAAGCACATCAATTGGCTGGGGGCCCGCTGTGATCTCACGGTGAGGTGATATAATCCTCGTCTGGGCTGCCAGTTGTTTACTGCGTGCAGAGTGGCTGTGAACAGTAAGCCGAATGTAAATGCCTCGAGTTCGTCTCCACTTTTGAACAGTGCTTGAGTTTATATCTAAAAATACACGCAGGTACACGTGCAAGTGCGAGGCTCACTAGTACTTACAGTCTCCCTCAGGAGCATGAGAGAAGGACACTTGAGTTCTGCTCCCCAGTGTGTTGGGATGTCCCACGGCTGCAGAAAACCCAGCGACATCACAGCGTCTCCAGACCTAAACGTTCGTACCCTCGCTGTTCTCTCACAGTAATGCTTTTCTTAAACGAAATCTACCAGCTGTTCTTCATTTACTGAGGCTGAGATGTGTCACATGCTCTGTTCCTGAGCCCCCTTCACACATTATTTACCATAATATGTTATATAACTAAGTGCATGTAGCTGTGTTTCGTGGTGGGATGCGCGTGATAATCTGCCACACTCTGTGCTTCTCTTGTTCTGCTGTTGCCAAATGATAAAACACAGTGGTAATTAAAAGTACTGTATTCTCGCTTCACAGAGCTTTGATTTGTTTGTTTTCCTTGAGCTGCGCTGTAGTAAACACTCAGCGTTACATAAGTCATTCCTCGTGAAGGATCCTCTGGAACAAGTGGCGTCACGAGAAGTAATGTGCCTCGTGTTTGGCAGCAGCAACAACAGCAGCTCGTTTGTTTGGGATAACTAGGGGAAGATGCATCGTGTTTAGCATGAGAGCCACCGCGGCTTCAAAAGCAAAAGCCGTCCACACGCAGAGTTTGGACGTTGGAACCAACCTAGACCCGCGCTGAGACCGGAACCAATCTATGAATCGCGTTATCTAGACCAGGCGAAGATAAGCCTGAAGGTGAGCATAGTGATTTGATTCACCTATTGACGTACTGCAGTGGAAGCTCTAACCTTCATAAGGAGCTTTGTGAATGTCAGCTGCAGGGAACCGGTTTCGTTCTGTGCATGCTGCACTGTGTGCTGGACACCACGGTCCAGATCATTCAAAATGCTGGACCTAAAATAGAAGCGCTGGTCAATGCGTCGAGGTGACTAAATTAGCTGCATGTGGAGCAAAGTATAAATAAGACTTTAGAGACACAGCGGAGACCAGATGAGCTGCCAGAGCTGGTCTGACACCTCTTCTAAATGGAAAAGTTCCAGCTGAAGTAGTTTGGCTGTGTGATTAGGATGGTTGCCTCCTCGTGGCAGTGGTTTCAGTGTAAATGTAGAACATGCCTGAGGGATTATATATCTCATATGGACACGGATACCTGCTAGATGTCTCTATCTCTTTATGTCATGGTCCCGAGGCCCTTTTGTAACATCAGCTCACAAGCAGGGATATCAACCTGCTGCGATGCTGTTAGCCAGAGTTTCTAGCTCTAGGGCGGTCCAGTGAGCCACATGGCTGCTGTATTGCAGTTATTTCAGGTCAGGCCCTAATGTTCCATTATAAGCCCTGCAGAGCACAGCCAGAGTCTCTCTCCCTCTCTCTCTCCCTCTCTCCCACTCAAAGAGCAAATATTGCGCACAAAAAAGTACAACTACGTAAGCAGATAAATTAAAACCAACATACAAACACACATAATCACACACACACACCAGACTTTGATGCAAATTACTGCTCTCCTGCTCTGCTTCTGCTCCTCTGACTCTCTCTCTCGCACACTCACTCACCACACACCTGTCCTCCTCCCTTAGGCACATCTCGCAGACAACCATCCCTCTCCTCTCCTGTCAGTGGGAACAAATGAGCCGGGGCATGTTTCTTAGTGTGTGTCTGAGCGTGCGTGCATGGCGAACTTCCTGTCTGTCTGGCCTTCCTCTCTTTTGCTTTCCTCAAACACACACACACACACACACACACACACACACACACACACCTGCTCCGCACTGTTACCCTCTGACAGATCACTGACATGCTGTCTCTAGGCCATCCCTCGCTGTGTGTGTGTGTGTGTGTGTGTGTGTGTATGTGTGGTTACAGACAACCCCCCAACTGTGTCAGGCTGGCAATTGCCATTTCTCAAGGAGCTAAGGAAAGAGTGAGGATGGAGAGAGGGCGAGGGCCTTGATGGGAGTGTGTTTGTTGTCAGAGGGTTTATTAATAAAGATGACCTCAGCGGGAGCTGCTCAGAAGGTGTGTGTGTGTGTGTGTGTGTGTGTGTGTGTGTGTGATTTCCACTTTCAGAGATTCAAATTTAAATGTTCCTGTCTTTTCTCCTTTGTGGCCACAGTCACAATTGTTGTTTCCAGAGACTCCTAATATGTCTTCACGTACACGCAAACTCATCAGTGTGTGTGGGTGTAGTGGGGATAATCCTTCTTGATAGAAATCCTTTGTGTCTCAGCGTCCGTGGATGTGATTATGTGCTTCATTATGTCGGGTTGAACAGGTTGAGTCCGCTGCGTGCATGTCTGCAGACGTCAGTCACCTGCTGTGTGTATTAGGATGAACAGATGTCCTTGCAAGAATAGAAAGATGAGTGATTTCCTTTAGAGTGCAGGGCCATATCCGCCTGTAATTGCCGTGACTGTCCGTCTCTGTCATCAGACTTAAAGGATCAGTTCACTCAAACTCTCTAAAGTCAGCTTTTTCTCTCCTCTGCAGCGGTAGTTACAGTTTGTCCAGATTGTCATGGAGACATGGAGTTCCCCCCACGGAGCCAAAACATCCAGGACCACCTCTGAACATCCTATCATTTGTCACTTGCAGGTGGCTGAGGTAGACTGTATTTTATGTATTGTTGCCAGACTTTGCTGTTGTGTTACGCCCCATCTCTCGGCCCCCATCATGCTCAATGACTGCTGTCTTTGAATTCAATTATGTCAAGCGGCGCAGGCTGTCATGATGGTTTCCCATGACTGTTGTCTCATGGTGATGCTCCTGTGACAGTCTGTCGTGGCGGGATGGTTTGGACAAGAGTCAAAGGAGTCGTTACACAACAGCATCAAACGTGTTCACAACCGTGGCGATCCTGGGCAAAACCACAACAAGCTGAACTATCAGCGTGACCAGACACTGTGATACTACAGGGAAAGTGAGATAATGTGTTGATAGTGCGGTGATCTCATTTGTTTAGCTGTCACGCTCCCCTCTGCATTCATCCCCGTGGACTATATCTGGAGCCTGAGTGGGACAACCAGCTGAGCAGTGGGCCCCCAGGGGTCTTGAAGTTACCATGGTGAGGGAGAGCAGTACCTTTTTTGCCCTCCGTCTGCCCCAGCACAGTGAACACAGAGGCCATTAGTGGCAGAGTCCTCCTGCAGCCTGAGAGCCACATAATGAGATAATGCCCGGTTACTGTCACCCCCCCCCCCCCCCCACACACACACACACACACACACACACACACACATGCAGCACAGGCAGAAGTAAGTAGGTACACGTGCACGAATTAAGCTCCACAAAGACGTAGACTATATTACGAATGTGGTGCAGGTGTGAACTCACACACAGTGCTGATATGATATGATTCGTATATGTATTACCCTTCAATCTTCCTCTCTGTCAATAATTGTCCACTTATATAGGCTATTTACTATTTCGGCTGCAGCTCCATCCCTCAGCCGTGCACATTTTGTTGGACAGACTGCAGCAGCGGTGAGAGGAAAGCTAATGAAACAGGACATCCCTGCCGCTGGTTATTCGACAGAGGAAGACGAGGAAGAAAAATCCCACTTGCTTTGATCTTGAATGAGTCTGAAATCGCTGAGTGTGCAGAGACCGGCTGTGTGTGTATTTACCTGTTACTTATTCAGAGGTGAATGCTATCGTTTAGGGTGGTAGCTGTAATCGTCCCCCAGAGGAAACACACTGGGTCAAACCTTATGCACAGGACATAGGCTGTGAAATTACACATTTTTTGAAGATGCATTTCGTGGATACTTTTTTTTTTCATTACATGTCACATGAAAAATATTTCTCACAAGCATGTGTTTGTACATTAATGATGACAAGGCATGAGCGCAACACGCAGGAGAAGTTCAACAAACTGGAATTAAAGTTTCACACTTCGATTTATTTAACACATGTTTGCAGTTCTTCATCGA
This sequence comes from Microctenopoma stevenorrisi, assembly GCA_032270685.1. Lineage (NCBI taxonomy): Eukaryota > Metazoa > Chordata > Actinopteri > Anabantiformes > Anabantidae > Microctenopoma > Microctenopoma stevenorrisi. Next base: position 3,648,924 of record JAUMTR010000027.1, on the reverse strand, counting down.
ATTAAATTACCAGGAATACACAACATACGACGGAGCCTACAGTACGACACGTTACATGCACTAACATGACTGAAAAGCTGCAGAGCGACGCTCAACATTTGGCCTTTGACTCAATGAGAACAGAAGAGTCACGGATGTTTCACAATCTTTATGCAAATTTAACACTTAGCACAGCTTTAACAAAACACAACAAGGCACAGATGGCGCAGTTGGCACTTGGCCTATCTAATCTGAATACCATACAGTGTTTACTTTCTAACTTTTCTACTTCTCCAGCCCTAACATACACTTCCCAGGTATTTCATTGGATAGAAAAGTTGGGAACTAACGCCTCTAAAAACGATTGTAGTAAGAAAAGCAGATATCGGGAGTGAAGGCAGTTACATCTACGTGGAACCATGCGAGAGGTATTTGTTTGGCTTTACTCCCTTATGAGACAAATATTAGGATAAATCTCCTCAGCAGCATGGGGCTGGTTGGGAAAAGGCCACGGCCGGTGTTTTACCATCACATCCTCCCACTTGTGTAAACAGATACAACAGATCCCATAAAACACACGTACACACGCATGCACACAGAGACCTCCTGACCCAGGAACCACTACACTTATAGGAGCGCACAGGTGAATGTTTACTCTCACACGGTTCCTTAATCACTTCTAACACCCAAAACTGATAAAGTCATGTGGAGTATGTGCGCGCGATGCAAAGCATGTGTGGAAAAACTGACAATTGTGAGCGTTTCACTGGTTGTGTTGTCTCTTCCCCCAGTTTAGTTCACACACCAGGTGCTGCTCAGTATTTCGTGTCCACTGTGGCTCCTGTGTGTTCTTGCACAGCAAGAATAATAATCACAGCTCCTCAGCCCAAACCAGCATCATTTGCCAAAAGCACCAACGCAGGCTCCTCACTTCACACAGGAAATGAGAGGATGATAGCAGAAAGGTCCCACTTCACCCGAAAAATAAAAATCTAAGTAACTATCACTTCATCTGTAAACACCTACAAATGTAGAGGGGTGTGTGAGTGTGTGTGTGTGTGTGTGTGTGTGCGCGTGCAAAGGGAATAGGAGCAGAAGCTTCTGAACAAGTGCAGCACCAGAGGCTTTGACAGCATCTGTTCTGTGGGCTGCAGTTACAAGTCTGGGGCCTGCAAAGGCGATTTTCTCTGCTACTGGTGATGTGAAAGCACTTATGAATGAAATGAAATGTGAATACCAAAAAGCTTCAGAATCCACTTCATCAATAGCTGCAAGTTGTTTTTATTTTTTGCAGAAGGATCTCGTATCTATGATTATTGTATATATGAGAATGCATACAGGACAGGCAATCAGATCTTTTTTGATCATAAAATAAGCAGTAATTATCTTATATGAGATACCCTGCAGGAACAAATGGTGCTTAATGATAAAACATAATGATCTACAGCTCAATTATAAACCATTAGGAGGAACACATTTTGCTTTTTTGCTGCCAGGTTGTGAAAAGTCCTACAGCTTGTGTTTCCCTGCCTCCCGCTAATCGTTCTTAATAAAGTCTTATAAACGACCTTTAAAGCTTTAACATTAGTGAAACTATTCATTACCACTTGAAAAACTGTGACCAAGAGATTAAAGTCAGCACATTGTTGGAATGGAGTGACATCATCCATCTCTGTCAATATGTCAATAGTAATAATGTTGAACCTCACATGTCAGGAACAGTAACCCAGAGCACGAAGAGGAGAAATGCTAGAATGTCAGCTGTGTGTGTCATTTCTATGCTACACTCAATGATGGATTCTTTAGTTGTGTATGGATTGACGATCCTCATGAGGGGGGAATTGATTCTCGCGCCCCAGCACTGAACGTGGCCCAGACAAACCCAGCGCGTAATGGTCTGCACTTAGAGGGATCAGAGTTTACCACCCAGTCGTTGTGGAGTAAAAAAGGCTGTAAAGTCTTTGCGTCTGCAGGTGTTGTTGGTGGTGGGGTGATGGGGAGGGGTCGGCAGCTGGCACTCATTGCTCAGATCTAGCTCTGACCTTGGCCAGATGTCCAACGAGATGGAGTGGGTGTGTGTGTGTGTCGTCAGCCTGGCTCTAATAGGGACTGGCAGGCATTTTGTTGGGCTTTATTGCCACATGCCTCATCCAATCCTGCCACTGATTAGAGCTGCTATTACTGCTACCAACACATACATACAGACGCACGCTGTCTTACAAGGCAGACTCACACACTTTGGCACGCGCTCAAAAGCTCGGCCCTTTTGCATGCGATTAGCATCCCATTGCGTTGCCTTGTGCAGCGATCAAACGGAGCGCGGAGTTGTGCTCTTGTCAAGGCCGATTGGAGGAAGTGACGGCTACATGATCGCTCCACTTTTATTCCGCTCATCAGGGTGCTGTCAGCTTAGACAATGTCAAATTTGGTGCAGAGCAATTAAAGGCCTGGGCTGTTGCAATTGGGCCTCATATAGTGGCAGCGTGCAGGCACACACAGCCAGGCGCTGATATACTGTCTGCCCTGCTCACTCACGTGGGTATGTAACACATCCACCCACACACGCATGTATTTACAATAAGCATGCAGGCGATTAGCAGGTTTTAACTGTTAGTCATTGCTGATTCACATGCGGCTGGCTGGCGTCCATACAGCCACTCACTGTGCTGCCTGTCAAACACACAGGCAGCCAGCAGCTGGAGGTGTGTGTGTGTGTGTGTGTGTTTGCAGGTGCTCTTGAAATCCTTCTTTTTAACCAGACCCCGTTCTGCTCCCTCACCACTCCTCCCCTCTTCATCCTATTTGGCCTTGTCTCTGTGTGTCTGTGTGTGTCTGGTGTGCAGAGAGTCATGTGTAATTGTGTGTGTGTGTTTGTGGAGCCTCACAGGGTTTTGGCTGCTATATTCTCCTGGATGAAAGCAATGGAAAGCTGAGGTCTGGATGACTTACTTATTTAGGAAAAATCTACCAGAGATGGCCAGTGTGCTGCTGTGCTGTCACATAGTCATGTGGCGTGTGTGTGCGTGTGTGTGTGTGTGTGTGTGTGTGTCACTTTAGGTGGCCCAGCCAGTGACCTCACTTGCAGTAGTATATTTCCTTTTGGAGAGATTTTTTTTCAAAGCCTTTAAAGTTATTGAACTGATATTAAATCTTCAGCAGACAGGGTTCAGTCCCAGGTGAGACATTCACCAAAGGGTTAAACGCTCTACCAGAGGCAGCTGACACACACACACACACACTCACATGGTGAGTTAGCAAAAGCTGTGAGCTCCTGATTAGGTCTAAATTCACTTTCCAGGATGTTTAATTAAAATAATCAGATTTTACTGTCAAGTTAGCTTCTGGATTTTAATGTAACATGCTTTTATTTTCTGAAACCACTGATGAGCATTTATCCACTCCTGTTGGCGTCGTTTAGAAAAGCAACACATTTCCTATTGTCACTGTCCAGTGGAAAGCATGTAGGATTACGTTTTCATTTGTGGGCTGATGAAAAGAGAGAAACATTTGAAAAACGATTAGATGGTCTGAAGAAAGCCTTTTTTTACTCGTCTTTTGCTGCTGAAGGACGTGGTTTTTCTTCGTGTACACACTGACACAGACAGAGATTGTGTTATTCAAGTAAATACCCCAAAAAGGTTTTTCCTATTTGAGAAGGCTTTCAAAGACTCTTTATTTTAGAGGTTTAGGTCAAGGCTCTATGCACTATTAGAATTTTCTTTTTTGGGGGGTGTTCAGTCAATAAAGTCTGATGAACATCACAGCTTTTCCAGTCAATACACTGCAGCACAGTGTGCACAGAGTGGATCTGACTTTCCACTGAGGAGGTTATTGACAGCAGTGAATGAACTGCGACTGTGCCAGAGTTTTTTTTTTCCTCTTTGTGTGCTACCTGTGTGTAACACAAGCCAGTTCATACTTCACTGAGAGCATGTGCGTGGCCCTCAGCGCTCTCATTGTGATTAGTGAGCCATTGATGTTGACATGAATCTTGCTCTGTAGTCACATGCACGCACACAGGCAGGGATTTTAGTGCAGCACTTAAATAAAACAGAGAGAGCTTGTCAGCAGCAGCAATATGAGAAATGATTTTCAGACACTTCGCTGTTTCTGTGCATCTGTATATGTGAGGACTTAAAGAATGTGAAGGTCTGAAATGAAAACGATCTTAGCAACTCTCACAATGTCAATGTCTGCTCACACACGCAACCCTTTAACCCCCGTCACTTATTACCCCTTCTCTGCTTTTTCTCTTCTTCTCCTTTAGCCCGATGTGACGCTCACCTGAGTCATTTCACGAAGAACAGACGGAAGCCAAACAAACTAAAAGGCTGGAGAAAACACACAGACGCGCAAGGGAGGAGAAGAAAAACAAGTAAGAAAGTGAAAACAGAACAAAGGGCGGAGGAAAAAAAAAGCACAGCGCCGCCGAAGCCTTCGTCAGCAAACAGCACAACTAGCGGAATGAATCAGAGAAAAGCAAAGAGGAGGAACGAGGAGGCAGAGCAGGGCATGTAAAATGAGTGAAAAATCTAAAGAAATAAGAAAGTAAATTTGAGGAGGAAAAGGGAAACTTGAAATTACAGGGATCCTCGAGTGAAAGAAATGATTTTGGACAAAGAGACGAAGAGCAGAGAGATGCACGAGCAAGGAGATGAGGGAAAAAAAGCAAACAATAAAGAACATTCGGACAGAATATTGCAATTTCGACTGCGGAGCATTTTGTTGTGAAAGATGCGAGTTAAAGGTGTCAGACTGTGTGAGCGAGGGAGAGGGCTCCATGCCGTCTCCTGGTTCTGTGAGTGAAGGCAGCTATATTTCATCTGAACTACGCGAGTGCAAAACAAAGAAGAAAGAGGAAGGGAGAAAGGAGAAATGCATGGACTGAAGCTCTGGCACAAGTACAGTGATTCTGACTGACACGACCAGAATTTCAAGTAAAGCTTTACCGAGTCTGTTGATCTGACCAGAAAGACCACTTTAACAGGTTTTTATAGAACTATTTGCATGAATTCAAGCAGAACAAAGAAGATAAAAAGCTGATCCTGCATTATTAGTATTGCCCTGGGTTTTGCCTCTCAGGTAACACACACGTGACATAGGCTCTAACTGGGGGAAGTTTATTTCAGCTCCAAATGAACCTTGGCCTCTACCAACACCTTTTTTTTGCTAATGCGTTTCACAGAAATACATCTAGGCACAGATTGTTTCACACAGAAACCCTTCCACAAGGCAGGTCCAGTGGACAGAGAGTAAGACTTAAAAGGACTAGTTTGACATTTTGGGTCTGTCTTTTAGCTGCTTTCAAAGAAGGAACGAGATGAAAAGATCAATGCCACTTTCATGTAAGTCAGCTCAACATAGTGTAGCATGAGGCGGGAGGGCAGCTTGTCTTTGTCCAGATGTAACAACATCTGGCCAATAGCACTAGTAGACTAATAGACTAGTGCTTTTTTTGTTTTTGTTGACTGTCTTTAGACTTGCTGGACTTTTCCCTTTTTTACCATCACAGTGACCAGGCCTTCTTGTCTTCATGATGTTGATATCCTAACACGTCTTCACCAAAGTTAAAGTAAACATTTGTGCAAATACTCCAAAGGTTTAATCCATAAGCAATAAGTTAAAAAACCTAATATCTGAGAATTTCCCTTGAATGATCATTTCTCGTCAAGCAGCATCATGTAGTGCGACAGTCAAGCGACAAGCTGCACATTCATAAACCTCTACTCCTCAATCTCTGTCTTTCCTGCAAGCCGGCGTGCTTCTTTCTCTCGCTCTGTCGCAGCGGACTTGTCCCTCGTTCTGTCTAATAACCCCGCCTCCCTCAGTCCTTCTGCCCTCCTGTCTCTCCCACACACACACACACACATGTGCGCGCGCTCCTCTTCAGCAGCTTTGATGGGATGATCGAGTGTGAACCTGCTGCATCTCACATTCCTCCGTCCCCTCTCTCCACGCAGCATCAGCCCTTCTTGTCTCCCTTATCGATTCCGGCTTATCTCCACGTAAACCTGGACCTCTTTTTTTTCCTCCTGCTCTCCTTGCCACCTCCTACCCTCCTCTCCTTTTTCCTCATTGCTATTGATCAGCCTGTGTGTTTAACAGTAGAGAGCAGGCAGTTGGTAATGTAGAGCTGGGATGGAGTAGCAATGCTCGGCGTTCACATATTGCATTTCACTCCTAATGTGCCCAATCGGGTTCTAATAGACTTTGGGCTCAGAGCATCAATGCCCGCCACTCTATCCTCCATCCTCCTCTCACCTTTCACTTCTCCTCTCTTCTCTATGATAAATATCTGTCTGCGCTGCGATGGCTGCCAGCTGCATTTTTAGCTGATGAGTGTTGATTTCACCGCCCGATCCGGTAGCTGGAATTGGCAGAATTGTTTCCATATACGTTTATTCATGCACAGAAAGATTTGGCTTCTGCTGACTGTGCACACGGCTGTTCAGAAATGTCCCGCTTTGCATTTTTTACAGTAATTCACATTCATTCCTGGGAGCTGCCCAGTAGAACCACACTCTAATTTTGGCCACTGGAAATGCCAAGGACAGGAAGCTCAACTCTTTCATTTTCTCCAAGATTCTCTCAGTCACTGAGCACATTGTATATAGCTGGGTTAAGTGCTTTGCTCAAGGGCACTTGAGCCCTTCAGCAGGGTTGTATCAGGGGAAAGTGTCTGAGGCTATTTTCCCTGACAGCTTTGTATGGCTTGTGAATGAAGAATGAAACAGCAGAGTAACAGAATAAAGGTAATGTTTGGAGAGAAGGATAGAGATGCACAGTTGAGCTCGTGTTAGCTCGCTCGTGTTCGTGTGATAACCTGGAACAAATGTGCGCAGGGCTCGCAGAGCCAAAGATGCACAACGTCTGATGAACATGAACGTTCACTGAGAGAAACCTTCAGACGAATCTAAATGCTAATACAGGTGGCAGCTGCTGGAGGGGTGGGGGTGGGGGGTAAATGGGCTGAAAGCATGCAGTGGTGTAGCGGGGAGTTGAGTGTTCATTTGGGGCGTCTCATGTAAGAGATAGGTTGTGCTCATGGCAAACGGAGGAAGACAGATATCAAACAACGTTCACCTTGGGAAGCCATTCGATGTTCCCCAATAAAAACCTGATCACGAAAACCTCGACCCACAAACAAGCCTCAACATTTACACTACACTCAGTCGTGTTTTTCCTCCGTCACTATTCACTCCCTCATACCCTTCCTCTGGCTCTACATGTATGTAAGGTGTGTGGGTTGTTTATGTATGGGAGTCCAGCTAGGTGTAACCTTTGTGCCCCGTGGCACCTCGCTGGGATCCGGGGACATGGGCTCAGTGTGAACTCCTACACGCCATCCGAAAGACATAGCTCGAAGAATGGAGCTGAGCAGAGGGCAGAGGATGGAGAGAGCGAGAGGAGTGAAAGAGCACTAGTGGACAATTAGCCCCCCAAGGAGCATCGTAGGCGGTCTCCCCAAGCTAGAACACACTGTGAGTGTTTAAGCGGTGCGAGCCAGACAGAGAATTGAAGTGAGCGGGAGACATTGTGTGTGCCTGCGTTGCAGTGTTTTGCATCCACACGCCCAGCGGTTGTTGTTCCAAAATGAAACAGTACGCGGAGTGCCTGCAGGCGTCAATACGACCATTTCTATTGTTCCGAGCTGATTACAGCTCTAAATCGTACAGCGGTGAATCGTTTTTAATGAGCTCTGAAATACCACAGAGAAAGTTTGTCAGCTTTTTGTTTGTCTGAATCCGGCTGGCGGGGGAAAAGAGCACATTTGCCAGAGTGATTAGATTAGTGCGCTGGTGTGCATGTGTGCAGTGAGATTGAAGAGGGTGGTGGGTGCGTTATGACATGTGATGAGGCATTCTTATGTTTTATGTGGGTGCAGTGTGCATGGTCCACGTGAGTGCATGTGTTTGTGCACAGTTATCAATCAATTATGTGTGCACAGATGTGTTACTGTGAGTTGTTACGCTGCTGCTCATAAACCAGTTTGTTGCCTCGAGCAAGGCTGATCGACCCGCGACTGTGTGATGATCGCGGACTAGTGCACACAGTCTTATACAGTATATGGGCACTGATCCCAGCATCCATGAAGCCTCCGCGTGGGGCAGGCAGGTCGAGGCAGGGCACACAAAGAGCATGTGGGTTTAGCAATTTCTCACTGCACTCGTCCGCTCGTCTGAAAGAACATAACGCTGGGCTGAGAGCAGCTCGGCCAGAGGAAGAAAAGGGAGAGTGAGGCCGTGATGGAGATAGATGGAGGGGCTGAGAGGGAGGAATATACAGACAGCATGTCTGCTCACTCATAAGTAACCTGATTATATTGCAGTTTATATATATCAGCTTTCAGCAGGATTCATATTTCTTAAATGTACAGTCAGGTTATTGACTTAAGAAAAACACTCCTACACGGACTAGTCCTGACAAAAACATGCACGTATACCAGCTAACCAGCAGTAACACGCATGCTCAGTATGTTGTTCAGTCATCAGGAGCAGTGGATGGTTCTCGTGTGACTCATTTAAATGTGCGTCTTTATTACTTGATAGCACGTTAATTCACATGAGTTTCTCCTTTTATGTGTTATTTATATAGTATTTCATGTTTTATTAAAGTGAATTCTATAAACGGCTTCATTCCACTGATTTCATATTTTACCAGAGAGACACATGCGCTGGTGGAATCAGCGGATGTACTAATTGGCTGGAATTTCGTGCGCAGGGTGAAGAATTGATGATTAAGGCCATGTATGAATATGAGCAGAGAAAATGTTCCCTCAGACTTGCATGACAGGCACTTTTGGATTGGTTGTCCTGAGGCAGTTTTGGCATTTGCACAGCCGATAAATGTGTTTGTTTACTTTGTGTTACTTATATCTCCTTTTAGCTGTTTCACTTTTCAGCTGTTGACTGTGTGCATTTCAGCTGGATAATGTCTCCCAGGAGCTCAGGACCCCGGAACCTTAAAGTAGTGTTGCAGTCAAGACCGCCTAAACAGAGACCAAGACATGGCAGAGACTTGAGGGGACCAAGACCAAGACACACCAAGACCAATACTGAATCTTTTCACAATATTTTAATTTTCTGAGATACTGATTTGGGGATTTTGATTAGTTTCACCTCTAATCACCAATATTGAAAGAGCCATAGTCTGTTTTCATTCTTTCAGCCTTGGTCTGACATAGTGTGTCTTGGTCTTGGTCTTGGTATCCTCAAGTCTCTGCATGTCTTGGTCTCGTTTTAGGCGGTCTTGACTACAACACTAGTCCCTAGCAATCATGGTGATTTACATATCACATATCACAAATGGACAATGATGATGTGCCACATTTTACCATTTGGTGATATTCAGTGCTGTAGGTCTTTTCTGAAAATACTAACCCGAGACAAGGGACTTTTTTCTTCTGAAGGAGACACGGGTAGAGGTTCATCAAGGTTCATAGTCCTGGGGAAAACAATCCTGTACTGGTGCCCCTCTTTTCTCTGGTACTGGTCGGGCATCATAATGTGAGTTAACAAAGGCTTTTGAACTGAAACCAGCTGCCTAATGTGGCTGACAACAAGAATGGAGAAGAAGGGAGAGAATGAAGAAAACCTGTCACGTGATACGATGAAAGATGCTGAAGAAATCAGTGGATCTGAGGCTAACAGCAGAGTAGGAGTATGATAATTTGTGGATTCATCACCGTGGGTGACTTTTGCAAATTCCACATGACCTATTGTTAATATGAAATATTTGTTGGCGCAGCTTTAATATCTGATCTGAAGCTTTACCAACTTGCATGAGGATTTTATCCAGGGATTTTTCCTTTCCTGTAATCAGCCAAAATCATTGCTGCTATTTGTAACAAAAGTAATCATATCGTTCAAATTGGTTTCACTATTGTTGAAGCTTTCAGTAGTGGGGAAATATTTCCACATCACGTACACTCCCCAAATTCTTTGGAATAAGACACACTTGTATCAGGCATGAATCCACCACCACAATCCAAACACACAGATGGTCTCTCTGTCTGATTAGCTGGACGTCAGTCTCTCGGGTTTCTTCTTGCCCACACCCCCTCTTCTATCACTTCTTCAGGTCTGAGCAGGTGTTTGGCCCACAGTCAGAGTCCAAATCAGATCCATTTCATCTGTAATCAGCTGGAGCCACTGGCGCTGATGGAAGAGATCAGAGCACCGATCAAAGAATTATAAGCTGGCCACGCCTGACCAGCCAACCACGACATGGACAAGGAAGCGAAGTGGGGGGAGGCAGAGAGAGAGAGTAGGCGAGCGAGCAGGCGCTACAGTGGGGATGAAAGGAGAGAAGATGGAGATTTGAAGCCCTGCAGAATCTCCCAGGGGAGAGACATGAAAGAGTTGGGTGCTGAGGGGAGGCAGCAGGGAGGGAGGCTAAGATGTTCCACTGCACTGCTCTCATGGGATTACTTTTTTTTTTTTTTGACATTTCCATCAAGTGGAAATAGGTTGTTTAAAGTCAAATGCTGTGCTGCTTCATTTTGAAGTAATTAGAATGGAATGTGAATTTTATTCACCGTGCAAAAGGAAAGTGAACGACACTAACCTGATGCATTGGAATTGCTCGATGCCCCGCCGCTGGCTGAAATACAGAGCGATGTGCTTGTGCCGCACACAAGCACGGCGTGCTGTATTTTGGTCATAGATGCGTGGCTCACATGTTGATGGTAGGCTGTCAGTTTTAAAGGGGGATTTCAACCTTTTTTGGATGTGAATACAGTGTTGGATAATACAGCAAGCGCAATCGTGCTCTTTCTCATTCGTCTTCTACACTCACACACACACACACACACACACACACTCTGCGTGTGGCGGAGCAAACCACTCTTTGATTATCAGTCTTTTATCTGCGCCAGCTTAACACAAACGCACTGCGCTGTCTGCGAGCACATCACCCTCACCGTTGTTTTTCACTCTTTAATGTAAGCTGGTCAGAATACATTTTAATTCCTACATCCACTGAAGCACTTCGACTTTTTTTAGGCTCGGCAGTGTTTAAAGAAACACAGGAACACACACACACACTCTACCTGCTTTAAATGTCCACCTGTGGCTTTGTGTCAGACGCTGAGAGTGTGTGTGTGTGTGTGTGTGTGCATGTTTAACTGTCAGTGAAGTGTCCATGTCTGCTCCATTACCTCCACACTGTGCATAAAAGCAGTGCATCCGCCCTGTTGCCTTCAGCTTCGCTGTCACTGTACAGGAAAAAGCTTCTCACTACAATACAGAGCTGTGTGTTTTAATTTCAGCCCTGTTGCACATATGGCTCTGCAGCACCAGTGGAATAAATGAGAAGAAATAGGAAAAAAGAATCCTGAAGTCCATGTTGACTTCCCTCACTTTACATCCCACAAGTTATCAATTTTGCAAGGAGCGCTGTAACATGATATTTCTCACTGCAATTTCATAGTCGTTTTGCTCTGGACTTGAACTCAGAAGCTTGAAATCCTTTAAAGGTTTACAACTGGAGCCATTGTATATTTCTACATTTCTATTCCAGACGTTCAACAGAAGCAGTCATACAGAGTGACTGTAATCTTATGACCTCTGATTCAGAACACCCAAGCTGTTTGACAGATATCGAGGTGTTTTTCGAAGGCTGATCACTGACCAGAACATTTCAACTGTATATATTTATCTAAATTGGTGAAATTATCATATGATACATCTTCTCCCAAGGCTCTGTGGTGGGTTTATAGACACTCAGATAACATTTTGAACCTCTTAGAATACATTTGAATCACAAAAATGAATCTGTGTGAACTCGGGTCACAAATTATCATTTGGTGAAGGATGTTTTTGTATGGAATAAAATATCATGTTTTAAGCATAGAATTTATATTCAAGCAGAGAGTAAGGTTCAAAGTGCAGAACCGATCAATGTGCTCCTCTCTTGTAGTGACACTCACTCACAGGAGACAGAGAAGACCGTCAGACCTGTTCCCAGCATAAGTGTAATACTGACACTCATTTCCAAAATAATTCTAAAACACGTTAATCACGTTAAATCTCACCTGTCTTAAAACCAGGAATCCTTCTGGCAGCTCTGTCTCAGCAGCGCTTTGAGAAGATGTCTGATGTCCATACAGGGCATCCGGCGCTCGCGAGGCAGAGCTGTCTCGAACCAGCATTTCTTTTAGATGCTTACTTTTAATTGCTAGTAATTGTTTGCTAAAGTCACTTTTAGAGTATTAGCCTTGCTTCATGTGCTGAGTTTCATTTTCTCAATGGCTCTCTTAATGCAGGTTCATCCTGGGATTATTATTCTGTCAGGAAACACCTTTTATTAATTTTCACATTATCCAATGTAGAAAATGAGCTATCAGCAGCTTGAAAAACACTTACACGCTCAACCATTAATTCACCAGTACTTTCTCACTACGACCATTTCAAAGGGAAGGAAACACAGCATAAAGCCCCGGAGTCTCACGCTTTCATCCCCTCGTCCGCGAGGTGTGAAATCGTTTGATCTGGCATGTTCTGTGTAGTTCTGTGTACAAGGCTTTGCACTTGTGTATTTGTGTGTGTTTTTTAAATGCTGCCGGAGCAATAAAAAAAGGTGGAGAGAAAGGGGAGAGTGCAGGGTTGCAGGCAGGAAGAAAGAAAGGAAGGAAGGAAGGAAGGAAGGAAGGAAGGGAGAGGGCTGGGAGATAGCTGCTGTGTTTGTTTTGCAGGGAGGTGAGAGAGGACAGGAAGGGTGGGGGCCGTCCTGTAGTCCATTCATCCGGCAGTTGTGAGGTAATGGACATTAAGTCTGTCCCGGTGTGATCGTTGGGGTGGAGGGTGGAGGGTGGAGGGGTATGCGCTCTGTCTCTGTGTAACCCTACAACAGATTCAGAGGTCAGGGTTAAAAGCCAAACAAAACCTGTGAGGAGCAGCAATCAGCTGGGACTGCCCCCAAGGTCAGTGTGGGTAATAACATGGCAGGAAGCAAAAGGACTGTGAGGAAAAGAGAGGGGCGGGGTGAAGGGCAGGAAGAGGACAACAGAAAACAAAGACGTACAGAAAGACCACAGACAGACTGCCTGACATCCGCTCGCTTCGAAGAAACAAGCCCTTCTTTGCTTCTCATCTAACTTCCAAACACGACGCACACAGGAGCTCAGCAACCTAATCAGAGCATGTGGCCTACTTCTCCGTATGTTCTAATGAGCTCTCCATTGTGGAGTGCTGACTGATATTATTAGGCTGCTGTGTCTCAGCTCATTAGCTAAACCAGGCTCAACAACAACACCAGCAGCTAAAAGATGATTTGACACCGCCTGCAGAGTTATGTGACACAGTAGAACCTTAAAGAGGCCGCGGTGAGAGACAGCGCAGGCGAGTTCATTTGGACATCAGGCAGCGCCTCGCTTCTCGGAGCACGCCGACGGTTCATAGGAGTAGGTTTGGTTTAAAGGAAAACAGATTGACATCAGCCGCGTCACCAAGCATGTACACAGTTCCCTGTCTTAAAATCTGTGTGTATTCGGTGTGAAGTTAAAGCAGTGATTGGTAAACAGTACGGCAGCAAGCCCGTTTGTTCCTGGTTGATTGTTATTACTCTATAGTACATGACTTGATTCACTATATTGCACAGTGCAAAATCCCTCTGTGTCCCTGATGACTAACATCAAAACAACTTAATAAGTCAAACTGAACTGATCTGAGGAATCTGCCTTTTAAATCGTGTCACAGTAGCTGAGCATGAGCTCATGGCACTGATGCTGTTAGTGGTTGTTTCTGGTTGGAATTTCAGTATTTTAATAAACTTTATTTTTTTCCCTTTTTTTCTTTGGCTCTTCGGTCAAGTGAAAACTTTGTTGGATGATAAGTCATACTTCCAACCACTTTTCTCGCCTCGGGCTTGAAGCCTTAAGAAAACTTGCTATTGTTTTTGCTCATATTACTCAGATAATTACTTTCAAACAAGAAGGGTTGTTTGGGAGCATGATCTGGGAGAAAACTTTACAGATGACTGGTGTAAAGGAGTAGTTGATAAGACAGTTGTGTCAGAATCATTCAGGTCAAGGTCCACGCCCAACAGGCTGAAATCCACCAGCATCTTCACAGGTTATGGTGAAGGAGGTTTGCAGCCCGTCCCTCCAGACACAGCTGAAAATGAAACACAATAGAATAAGTTCTCAGATATTTCACTCTAACTTTATGAATCAATATTTAGTGTGCTGCTTTGGTAGTATTATTTAAGATTAAAAAAGTTTCTGTGTTGGACTGGCAGAGAGGAGAGAGGAAAGAAAAACAGGCAGCTGACAGAAATAGATGGAGTGGAAATGACAGCAGGGTATACGTTGAGAATTTGAAAGATTTTCTCCACGCTGACAGAAGCCTTGAATCTTCCTCTTCCTCATCTTCCCTCGCGTAGTGTCAGCAAACTCCTGCTCACTTAACCGGGCCTTCAGGACGCCCACTTTACTTTGTTGCCTCCTCGCACAGAAATGGAAAATTGAAGAAAAGCAAAATGCAAGCCTCCTGCAGTATCTCTAGATGTGTTTTGTTTTCTCCATAATTCTCCCTCGCTTTCTCTCGTCCCTCACACCATCCCTCTATCTCAATCTCTTCTCGGCTCACTCAAGTGTTGGCCGGCGAGGCCTCCAGCATCGATCCAATAAAGCTGGTACTTGGCGCTGCGAGGCTCGGAGAGCTTTCACCCAGACCCAGCGTTTAAGCACGCTCATTTAACAGCACGTCGCCATGATCTGTTCTGGGGGAGCAGGCGGGCAGAGGGGGGGGGGTTAATACATTTATTCTTCTTTCAGCCTCTTCTTATTTTCCTCTCAACAGTCTAATCAATAATGGTCACGTTGGTTGATTGGCCACACACACACACACACACACACAGACACACAGACATCTAAAAATCTCAATTAGCACCCCTGCCAATCCAGCAAATGCATGTTTGCTAGAAGAGGAATTTAGTATTCACACGTGGGAATAGGTGAAGGAGCGTAGGAGACAAAATGTGCTACAAATAAACAGGTATATTCTTCTTTGTGCTGGTTTAATGTGAATACAGTTTGACATTTTGTGCCTGTTTAAAAGTCAATGGGTTCCTGTCTCCATTGAGCACGCACCATCAAAGGCGCCATTTCACTTGCTGATATGCAGCAGGTGCAGAGGAGATGGCTTACAGATGATGTGTGTGCTGTGGGTCTGCATGTATTTCAGCTCCTCATAAGAATACCGGCATTGAGAAAAATCCATAATACCTTGTAGTTGCAGCGGTTGGGTTAAAGTTCAGAAACTAGTTTAGCACAAAGTTCATTCAGTTCACCAAACTATGAAACAAAAAAAGTTGTTTCCACTGACTCGTAGTTGTGCTGAGGCATGCAGATAGTTTTGGTTTCGTGTGTCCGTCTCTGGTTTTGACATATGCGTCTCTGAGTTTGACTTTTGAATACAATATGGAAATGAAGCTTGTGGCATCCGTAGCATTTGCAAATGACATTTAAACATTACTGTTGCAGTCAGTCTTAGATAATCTCTGACCACACGGTGAACAGATTCTTTTTTCTACCAAAAAATGATGTGCTGTGATTATCCTTAATATTAAAATAGGCTCCAAACAAAGTCTTTGAAACCTAATGTTTAATGGTGTTGTCGGCTGGAGTGGTTTTCACAGAGCAGAAGGCTGGAAACTTCTCTCTCAAACTCTCTTTAAAGTTTAAAGTCTTCACATGTTGAACTGAAAATCACTGAGAAGGGAGAATGTCTAAAAATCTGCTGCACATTTGTACAAATAAGGACTTTAAGTGTCTTTGAGTGTGTTTAAGTGTCTTCACTTGGCCGAGAGAGTTTCTGCGTCCTATACTGCTGAGTTGGAGCAGACAGATGAAATTCGGTTTAACTACAAAGTTTTCAAATGACAGACGTATTTCAAAATCTAAGCAAATCTGTAAGATCTAGATGTCTTAATTAAAAAAACCATATGTGGAACAAGTACAACACGTTTCTCTTCTTTCCCCTTGTTATCATAGATCGTGATTATTTAATTTATTTCATACTGTTCATGTTTGAAACCAACTTGACTGACCTGACAGGAACACACCGTAAAGTAAAGGTCGTTTTGTTTAAAGGGAAAACCCTCTCCTGCAGGTGTTTGTGTCTCACCTAGAAAGACTCATCACCCTGTGTTGTTAGTGGAGTGTAATGCCTCTCTGTAGCCGCACACTTGACATGTTCATTAGGCATAAACCAATTCATTTACGACCACAGTGCAATGGATTGTCCTTGCCTTGACATTCGCTTCCCAACGCGCTGGCGTTAGATGCGTTGCCAGCATCAATTAACTTTGATAACTCAGTCCCAGTTTAATATACTGCTGCTGAATTGGCTTGACAAGACTGTGGCGATAAGCTATTTCTGAGTGTTTTGAGTGGCGAGAGCTGCATTATCATTCAGACCAGGAAAACTGTCCTGCGTAACCCCCATGGCCAAAAGTCATTAAATGTTCAGTGTGTTTTTGTTGGCAGACACACACTGATTACAGCTCCGTCCTTGTTGGCTTTAACGATTTGCATGACTCCTTTCTGTTTTACAATATTGTGGCGTTTGATGACAGTGTTTAGTCATATAGTACATGTTTTCAAAGGGAGAAATAAACGTATCAGTACTGCTTCCACATGTGAATGTGTCCCATGTGGCTTTTTGAGAAATGTGTAAATACCATTCTGACAAAACTGTGTCTGATAAACAACCCAGCCAATAGAGAGAGAGAATTGCTGCTTCCAGCTGATGTGTTGGTTTTTATTTCTCTCGGCAGGCTGCCAGGAGCCGTGTCGCGCTCTCCAGTCCCTCTGATCAACAGATTGATACCTCGATTCATCACTCAGCGGCTGTTCCGACGAATGGGAGCGGACATGGGAGCCATGGGCGGGACAAAGTTCTTGCTCCTGGTCTTAATGGTCGGATGGGAGAAGTCACTGGGACTCAACTGGAACCCCGTCCCCCGCAAGACTATTCGATACCAAGGTGAGGGAGCAGTGAGTGAGGGTGGAACTATAGTAGCAGCCCATTTTCGGAATCTGTCCCTGTGTCCCTGTGGGAATTATTCATGTATCCCTCCATATTTGTCAGATACACTGATATGTGTGAAAACATTTTCATTTAAAACATTCCTCTTTTTTCTATTCATGTAGAAAAATAAACATTATTTTAGCTTTCGCCAGTAGACGTTAGCTAGGTAGGGTGAGCGGTGGGTGTGGTGGCGAGCTAAATGCTAGCACACTAACGAGCATGTGATGTTGTAGCTGCTGCTAAGGTTGCTGGCAGACAAGCTTGTTAGCGTGGTCACCAACAGGTCCGTAAGTTCACGTGGTTATTTCTGAAGACATTTCTGTACCTAATAAGACGCGATAGCTGTTTCTATATCGCACCGTGCTCTATCCGTCCTTTCAGGTCAGCGCTGTCCGTACGCTCTCAGTGTGTGTGTCAAAGTTCACCAAAGTAGAACTTGATGTAAAACTTACAGCCTATGCGGATTTACCCAGCCCCTGCTAGTGTGTCTGTCTATTTCATCACTTCCATTGGTTCATCACGTCCAACTGATTCTGCTGAAAAAAGTTGGTGCCTTATGAGCCAGATTGAATAAGCTGCTGGCTCCAGCTTCACCGGTGCGATTCATCTGGTCAGACATCTGATCCCTTCCCAAAAAATGATCCTGCATCAAAACTCATATCAGAGGTGGATGAGTAAAATGCACAACCTGCATCGACCCTCAGTGAGACCATACATGAGTCTAATTCTAGTTGCACTCTTAATCTCAGCCATCCTCTGCAGTCAGGCCCAGGTTTTTCCCTGAACAATGCCAATTGTTGCCAGCTAAGAAATAGCCTTTTTTAATCTCTCCAAAGTGAAGTGCTGCATTCTCTCTCTTGGGGATTATGGAAATTGGAAAAGAGGGAAAACATATGTGGAAAAAAAAACAATATTCTCTCTGTACCACCTATTCCACCTTTCATCCCATATCTATCTCTCCTTTCCCTACTCTTTTTCTTTTTGCCTTTCATCCCCACCCTCTCCTTTTTCTGCTTTGTGTGCCGTGGCTCATCATACGAACCTGAAATGCTCTTATGATGTTTTCACAAAGAGCTCCGATTTCAGCCGCTCTCCAGGAGAATGGTGCATGGTGGAGGGGAGATTTCAAAAGCTGCTTTCTCATGCTGCTATCACGAGCCTCCCTACACACACACACACACACACACACACACACACACACACACACACACCTAACCCTATCCTTTGCCTTTTATTTCCATACAGTACCCCTCCTTCATCTCATGCCTGCATTGCATTTCTGCATCGCAGAAATAAAAGCCCTGTCATGAAATACAGGAAAAGGCCGATCACGTCACTCGTATCATACTTGATTTGAGTGTGGCACTTGAGTGCAGAAAGAATCTTGACGCAAATTGATTTGCATTGGAAACAAGCAGGATTATCTTGACAGATTTCTCCACTTGGTTAAAGAAAAATGAGATTTTCAAGCACAATGCTGGGTTGAATGACTTATATGGATGGGCTTATATGGATGGGTTCTTGCTACAGCGCTGAGGAGGAGATAGGAGACAGACGAAATGGAAAAACAAAGCTGCAGAAAGTCTGGGGTGGAATGGATTGGAGGGGAAATGAAAAGGAAAATGGGAGATCTATAAGGGTAAGAAAACACAAAAGAGAGATGGGTAGAGTGACACGGAGAGAGACTGGGAGAGAGAGGCCAGTCCCTAACTACCTTAAAAGGACAGAAAGTAGCTTCAGACCAACGACACAGAGAAATGAAAACACATACACACTCTGCAGGCCGTTCACCCTCAATCTCATTTTGCATGAAAACATCTCCCTGCAAAGACACACACAGCATATTAACACTCGTGTGTGTGTGTGTGTGTGTGTGTACAGATGTGTGTTTTATAATCACAGTCTACAGACTGTGTGTGTGTGTGAGTGTGTGTGTTTTCATGCAATGTGAGTTTGCAAGACAGAGACAAGAAGACGGGCAATGAAAAACAAGAGTGAGAGAAAATATGGGAGCAACAGAGGGTGTGTGTGTGTGTGTGTGTGTGTGTGTGTGTGTGTGTGTGTGTTTATATGTGCTCATGTGTGTGTAGACACAGAGTGCGCAAGTGTGTGTGTGTTGCTGTGAGTCTGTCTATCTAATCCCCTTTTGTTTATATGTGTGTGAGAGTGTGTGTGTACTGCTTAGGCTGGCAGTCTGAGGGATTTGGAGCTCCAGGACAGCATAGGAGGGGCCTGCGTGTGTGTGTGTGGGTGTGTGTGGGAGAGAGAGAGCTGGGTGGGTTATGGTGGGGCAGTGATGGTAGAGAGATAACATTTATGCCTCCCCACCCCAACCCAGCAATTACACGAGGTTTACATGAGGTCACAGAAGGAGGAACGCAAACTTCCTCCGTGTGAGCATCCCCCGTCCTCTCATTGTCTATGCACCTCTCACTTTTTAAAAGTCACATGTTGACATTTCAAATTTTAGGCTGTTGTTATTCCTCACCAGCTGCTCGTCACAGAAAAATAAATCACTGTTGGCTTTTAATGAGACATTTTATGTACACAAATTATGTATGGCCCTCGTGGAACTGCTAACGAGCGTTGTACATTTACATCCTTTTCATTTTTCTCTCATACCTCTCTTTCTAATCATACTGTGCACAGTTTTGGATTCTTTTCACTTTATGTGGACTATATTTCATGTTTATATTCCTATTGTGAAGGTTTCTTAGTCGTTAGTCCTTCATGCAAAAGGTCTACTCGTCCATACGCTATACATATATATATATATATATATATATATATATATATATAATTTAATGCTGAAAGAGATGTGGCAGTTTAGTGTGAGAGGAAATACCTCTCCGTACCAGTAGGTGGCAGTAGCCTGTATTGTTAATGAATATGGGAAAGCAGACGATCTCGCTTGGCTGTCAGGTGACCGTGTGGTTGATGAGAATACTTTTGTATCAGGATGAAAACTGAGAGGTGTCCCCTCCCGACGCTGCTGCTTCTCCTCACCTTGTTCTCTTGTGCAGTTATTTGCTAAGATGAACAGTCAATCAGAGCGTAGTGCCTCACTGACGGGTCCCCGTTAATTAAACGGGTTGAATCAGCTGTAAAGCTGGTGAGGCTGGAGCAGCAAAACCAGTGATGCCGATGACTTACAGAAGTTACTGCTGCTTATGAATTCAGTTTTTTGTAAAGTTGATTTCCATAAGTTAAATCTAAGCTCAAGCTGTGACTCAACCACAGCTCATATGACTCCAGTCATGAGACACATCTGCAGGGATCATCTCAGCATCTCAGCGCAGCTTTTCATGGAAGTGATCCTGTTTCCTGCCTTATCCCTCAATCTCATACGTCCACGATGAAGGTTTTTTATACAATGTGTTTTCAGCCTCTAGCCTCTGACTCTTTCCTCTGTCCCTGTGTCCCGCTCTGTTTTTTTCCTACTGAATTGGCCACAGCTGATCGGAACATCCATTATGTTGTTTTAAGCCGTTTTCACACCCTTAACCCTGCCCTATTTCCTCTGACCACAGAAAATACTTCAGCTCCCCCCTCTCTCTTGCTCAATCACCCTCTCCATTTTTGGGTTCCTCCTGGTGGATTCACACACACACACAACCACGTACACTCCCCAGCGCTGTGATAGAGGCCAGCAGGCAAAAACTATGACAAAACAAAGCAGCTGTGATCGAACAAGGAAGTGGAGAAACGGAAGAACGGGGGAAAGAAAGGGAGGTAGAAAAGAGTCTGAGAAACCTGATCTTTGGTTTGAAAATGTAGCCAGCTTGATGCAGCACATGAGCCCTGTATCTTTAAAGAAAAGCCAAAGTAAATGTATGCGTCTTGATTTAGAAAGGGAATGATAGAATGAGAAGGAAAAAACACAACGCGGGAGCAGAGTGGAAAAGGGCTGGGCCTCTGACCTCCCACAACCTCGCTCCCCGTCTCTCAACCTTTTCTTCTCCCCCCTTCTTTCTGTCTCTCTGCCGTATCTCTCCAAACCCTCCAATTACAGTAATGAGTGGTTGAGAGCGAGGCAGAGAGAGGCTGTGCGTGACTGGGAGGTTAGATGGAGAAGAAGGAGAGAGAGATGGAGAGAGGAGATTCATCACCGCTGTTTATCTGGTTGAAGTGTCACTCATCCTCTGACCCCACACTGATTGGTCAGTGAAGATTAACAGCCGGGACCAGATGTCAGGACCTGGTGTGCTCTGTTGTCATACTAACTTTGTGAGAGCTCATGTGTGGGCAAGTGGATTCAAATTAAAATGCCACTCGAAGTCGGCTCTCGCCCAGAGCACCTAGTTGTAGCAGCGTCACCGCGGCTGAGCTGAAGCTCTCGCTTTGGATTTTAAAATCGCTCGTCTTTTTCTCAAAAACATTTCACATATGTAGAGTAATTCTGTCATTCTGGGTAACTGTGAGAGGAAAACATTTTAAATGTCAACCATTCACTGGTTTCTTTGTTTGAAACGTTGGATTTTCAGACTTTCTCGGTCGTATTATGCTGTGAACTGAATATAAATGGGACTATTGAGTGAAAAGAACAAATGATCTGTGCTCGGGATTGTCAGTTCATGATGTACTGGTGATGTTACAACCAAAGAAGACCTACAGTAACTAGAGATGATGCTGTTTTACAGCCTGAACGTCTTTTCACATGAACAACACATCCTCTTCTTGTGAAACACCAGATACTTGTCATTTTTGGCAAGTTAATTGTCCAGTGAGTCAAATTCCAAAACTGCATCAGGGCCATACTGAACCATTGAACTCTGCAGGCGTGTTTCTATCTCTCTTTGTGTGTCATCACCACAGCACTCTACAAAGAGTCCTAACTCTTCCCAGCTGGTGGCTGCCACTGTTCCAGTCATACTTGCTGAACCATGAAGCTGAAATGGAAAAAGAAAACCTCACTTGTGGCATCAACCAGCTCTGGATTTGTTCTGCTTGTTGTGGATAGCAGTATGCGTCCCCTACCCCCGTGACCAAGGCAGGCTCTTTTATTCCCCACCCTCTCGCTTTCATCTTGCCTCTCAACCCCTTCGACAACCATCAGCCCCCACCCACCCACCCACTGGGCTCTCTTGTCCTGGTAATGCACTTTTACCACTTCCTTTCCTCCCACTTTCCCTTCATCTTGCTCTCCTACAGTCCTGCTGCTGAATTCAGTCGCTCTACTTCCATGATCAAAAACAGTGATGTTAAAGCTGCAGAAGGAAAATATAATCACACCCAACAAACAAAAAGAGCCTGTGCATGTAAGCCAAACGGGGAAAAGCCATTATTTGGCTGGAAACATGTAAATGTGTATTCATCAGTATATTCTTATATTGTCACTGATATAGTTCATTGATTCAGTCATGAGACACCTAGGAACATGGGTCCCTTCATGTTCGTTCACACTCATCCCTTTAGAATACCATTCAGTGTACGCTAACCTAAATTCAGCCCACAGTTGACAAAGCAGATGCAGCGAGTGAAAGAATGTATATCTTTCCCTTTAGTCTCTCAATCTAGATGCTCTCATTCTGTCGTACACCTGACTCCTGTGAACTTGTCGTCGGTTCAGCAGACAAAGCTTGTGCGTCTGCGTGGGAGTGTGTGCGCAATGTTGTTGTGTTTTTTTTCCTTCAAAGAGGGTTACCTGCTCAGACGGAGGTCTGACGGCTCCCCGCGTGCACGCTCGGGCATATGTGCGTGTTTGCGTGGGCGCTGCACGACGTCTCTCCCTCCTCTGTCTGCCTCTGTCTCTCATTCTGCGTTTGCTTCAAAGCTTGCCCCAAAATAGGCCTTTAATCATAGTTTGGTGTTCGACTGGCTCGGCGGTTAGAAGCTATAAGCAGACGCTGGGTGTATTTATAGCAGGGAGAGGGAAGCTGGAGCTCTGCTGCATAGAGGCAGATCACAGAGGCGAGGCCTGGATCAAGACCTTCTCAGCCGGCCGTGAAGCAACAGGGACTGCCCCTGTGTCCCGTCTTTTTTCTTCTCCAGCCCACATGGGAGTTCTGTTTGGACCAGCTTGCGCTGGGCAGGGCTGGAAGGTGAAGCTGCTCAATGACCCAGAGATACCCTGCAGTGAAGTGTGCACACACATACACGACCTGAGCACAAAAAAGCAAAGGGAGAAGTGCCTTATAAAGGATTTTTATTAAAAGAAAAAAGGTTTTCTTTTGGTATCCCAGAAATCATCCTCATTGCTGCATGATACTGCAGTTGTATGGACAGAGTGTATAAACTGAAATTTCTTGTTTCTGGTGCATTCAACACTCAGTATGCAGTGTTTAGTGTGCAAAGTGGGTTGTTTCTTTCTCTTTTCCTGAATGGATGTTCCAGATAGAAGAGTGAGGGAAAGTACACTTACTCAAGTAATGCACTTTAGAAATTCCACATTATTATTCACACTTGTGTTTCATGGTAACATGTACTACGTCATCGCAGAGCAGAGAATTAGTGTGAACATGTCAGCACTCAAAACAGTGAAACAACCGCTTGTACTTAGCTGGGTATGAAAGGAACTACTTAAGTTTATCTCGTTAGATCGACAGAGAATAGGAACATTTAATAAGTTAAAACTGTGTAATCCTCTTCTGGTGTCATTTTAAAAGTGAAGAAACCTTTTACCATCCAGCGACCCCATTGGCTCTAAGACTGACAACCACATATGTGAAATATAATCTACAGTATGGCTTTTTAAAAGACACATATCGTCCTGTATTCTCAGTGTGTCTGTGAATCCCACCTGTAGAGTTGATAAACCCGTATTTTACTTTTAGTAAGGTCTCCAGCGTCTCTTTATCTGTATCACTGTGAGCGATTTATAACCCACCCACAGCCATCAAAATACTTGTCACACACTTTGTCTCCTTTATCACAGCCTCACAGCCATCTAAACATAAACATACACACACAGGCCAGTGAAGAGCAACGATCTCTGATCATGTCTCTCACCAGAGGTGCTGACCTCAGTCAGGCCCTTATGGGTTCTCCGTCCACTTTTCTATTTTTGCCCTTTTGTTTGTTTTTTTCCTCGTCTCATCTGTTGGACTCATTATTCCTCCTCGTCTGTGCTCTCCTTTTTTTATTCACGCTCTTTTATTTCTCTGCTTCCATTTTTTCCAACAAAAAATGTTGCGTTCAAGCATCAAAGGCCTTGTAATTTAACTCAAACCGCCCGTACACACACACTCATTAGGTAGTTATAACAATATAAAAAGGATTCAAATAAGCCACGTCAAATGTTTTCCATGCCGTGAAGAGAGGCACATGGCAGGATTCTGGGCTGCACTATGATACAGTAGATATATTCAGTACAATGTTCTACAATATGCTTTATTCCTCATATTTTCTCCCTGCTCCTTTCTTATTTGCTTCAAAGCAAGTCAAAGGACGTGAAGTAAAATAAGGTTGGATTTCTCCTAAATCTACACATGCGCATTTCGAGTTATGCACGCGTCCCCTGGTACGAACCACAAGCGTGTCCAACTCACACAGGTTACAACCTCACACGCGCACAGGCAGGCACACATCCAGCGGCCTCTGGCCCGCCACAGTGTGGCGACAGATGGAAAGTGCGTGTGTGTGTGTGCGCAGAGTCACAGATCACTTCAAACCTTCCCCTCCATCGGTGGAGAGAAGTTCAAGTCACTGAGCAGGTACCCCGGAGAACTGTTCACGACTCTCTGAGCATGTGTGTCTGCAAATATGATGTGTCTCTTAACGTACACAAAGACTGCATATTGAGTGTGTGTGTGCGTGTGTGTGTGTGTGTGTGTGTGTGTGTGTGTGTAGCCACCTATCTCATGCACACCTGGTAGTGTGTGTGTGCCTCGGTAGAAGTGTGTCAGCTCTGGAGTTTTTTGCCCGACTGTGTGGAACACAGCAGATGTGCTCAGTTCTCCCCTGAGGATGCCGCCCCTCTCTCTCTCTCTCTCTCTCCCTCTCCCTCTCTCTCCTCACTCGCTCTCATCTAGCTCGCTCATCCGTACATACTCTCCAATGTTTATACATCGCTGCTCTTCAGATAATAAGCTGACTGTGGTACTTATCCTCCTTCCTTCCTTTGGTTACTCGCTTTCTTCTATCTCCCTGCATCCCTCCTTCCGTTTCTCTCCCAACTTGTCTCCACTTGTCGTTTTTTAACCATTACTCGCTCAGATTTGTTTTGACCATGTTTTATATACTGTTTACTGCGTGTATAGTGCTAAAACACGCATTCATGCTTGTGCAAACTAGTTAGTAGAAGGGCTTAAGTGGAGGATTTCATTGCCAAGATGGTGAAATGCTGTTTAAGAGCTTTGTTAGACTTCACCAAAGTGCAATCTGGGAGTCGGCTGCTGCACTTTAAGCATGCAGAAATGATCAAATTAGCTGAGAGATTCCAGAGAGCTATGTTGGTGTTGTGGTAGGGTTATTGGTCACATTTTGCAAAATGTTAAATGTGAAGTAAAAGTTTTATTTTTATTGTGTTGCCCTGTCAGAAAATGTATTGATTTAGCCTATCAGATCAATCCTGAAGCCATGGGTTGCCCTTTATCCTTGGACTCAGCAGCTGACATAGCAGTTTACACTTGTTGTCGATGACACAGTCTTCATCAGCAGTTTGTCACGGAGCTGCAGATGTTTGTCTCTTTGGGCCGTGACACACTAAACCGACCATTATCAATCAGTGTAGGGCCACTGGTGGGCATCTGTTGGGCCAGTTCCTGTGGTGTATGGTCTAGGCTGCGCATCCAGATGAACTAACTGCTTTTCTCATTGGTGCAAGAGACTGTTAGCTGTTCAGCTTAGAGAAACGCTGCACGAGAAGAGCAACAAGCAAAGTACATAGTCAAGAGAGAACACGAGGAATGATCTTCATATTTTCCATCTTCAACTCATCTGAATATTTTAGTATCAGCATAGTTTCATAACAAGCAGGCTGTGAAAATGGGCAAGTCAGGTAACGCAGCTTTAATTAGGATGGACTGCAAATCCAGACCGCCGCCACCTGCTGGTGCGGAGAGTTATTTCTTCTGACTTAAAACAGGTTGTTTTCAGAGGTCAAGCTTCTTTGGTTGAGCCTGATTTTTCTTGATTTTGTTGCCACCTCTGTTGTAAAACAGTCAGTGTGTGTGCAAGATGTGATTATACCCAGTGGGGAGCTACGCTGTGCTGCAGCTATAGAAATAGATCAGCTTGTGTTCAAAGCAGCAAAAACTAGATTCTTCAGTTTTTTTGGAAAGATTTGGTATCATGACAGGTAAAAGTGTCCTTGTTTTAAAAACAGTCTTCCACTTCAGTGACATCAAAGGTGTGTAACACATGCTTTCAGTAACAAGCTTCACTTTGCTGGTTCTGACACACACACACACACACACACACGCACACACACAGCTTCTTCACTCACAACAGGCTTCTCCAAGTGTATAAGTCTATTTAGTCCCAACTAGGCCACAGCGTCACATGAACACTTAGTCACACCATAAATCAAACCCGTTCCTGCCGTTTCCCTCCCGGATTTCAGCTGCTATTTTCAGTCAGAACAACCGGTAAAAAAAAGAAAATATTCATGCTGTACAAAACCAAATAAGAAATATTCTGACTGCGTTTATGACACTGCATTCTGCGTGTGCCTCCCATTTTGCACACGTTCTATGAGCCTGGATAAAGTGAGACAGAGGAGGAGAGGGAGAACAAGGTGACACTACAAGCAACAGGAGTGTGGATAATGAAAACTAAACACCGCCGCTTTTTTCCTTTGCCTCCTGCGTCTGCCTCACTCTCACTCCTGCTCTGCATCACAGGTTTGTCTGTATGCTAGTCAGGAGATTCGGGTGGTGTGTTTGTGTGCATGGGTGAGAGGGAACAGAAAGACTCAAAGTGCGTCTCCTTCTAATTTTGAAAGCATCAGATGTGCTTTTTCAACCAACCCATGCCGATGGAACTGCGGAGACAATGTTTTCGGGATTTTCTCATCGTCTTTCAGAGACTGTTCGTGTCGAGCTGCAACAATAAGAAACAACCCGAAAACAGGAGTAATCCTTCAACAAATGAGTCAACTGAAGTCGATTCAATTCCTGACATCAGCCGATCGATATCTGGGTTTACCAGGAGGCCAATATTTAGTTAATACTCTGAACGATAGTCTAATCATGTATTAAAATGCAATCTGCATCTGGATTTGCAGCCCAGATAATGAACAGTCTAATCACACCCACAGATTTACACCAATTATTATTGTGTATTTATAAGCATTCTTATGCTCGGCATTCTGCCCACGTTGTCCCATGGATCTCGTTTTCCATTTGCAATAATGCTACTAGCTCCAACTCTAAATCCCTGTATTGTTGTGTATAGGTGTTTGGTATAGCCTGGATTAAGCTTCCTTCTTTTCTATAGAGGGAGCCTGTGTAATGCTGCAGTGCTGAATTTATAAGTGTATTAATCATCTTTAGTTGAAGCGCTGTGTTAAATTGAGGCAAAAGACAGCTTAAGTCATTTTCCAAATCAAGATTAGCTCATTTTCTCAATTTGAAAATTACCAGTCTAAATGGAATTTTTATTAAGCGCGTGTAAATACAAACATCAGGCTTCAGTCCCAATAAAATCCTGAAGGAGGAGAGGATTACCTTCTTTTACAGATCAAATCTGTATTAGATTCAGCAGATTGTACGGTGATATCATCTCTACCCATCAATATACAGTATGATGGCTTCAAAAGCTTTAGATGCTGCCTGCAGTAGCTCTGCTGTGAGATAACGGTGACACATCCCTGCACTCTTCTTCATCATAAACAAGGGCTGGTATGACAGAGAGCACCATTTCTTCCCATTTATTTGCACAGTCTTTTCTAAATCCACGGCCACCTAATTGCACTTCAGACATACGCATGTGGAACTTATCAGACTTGGCCCGAAGACTGGCGAAGTTCCTAAAGTTAATACGAGAGTTTGGGAAGCTCTCCGTGCAGCAGCCCATCCCACAGACGTCATTCACAGCAGATCGTGGAGCTAAACACTGTGCGTACTTTCAGTAACCTCATTATGATCTGATGAGTTATAACAATCGCGAGGGAGGAAAAACACCACACACTACGAGTCAACTCTATGAATCAACATTCACCCAATTCACATCTATCAAAGTTGTTTCTACGGCAAAAAAGTTATCCCTCCAGATCCAAGATCTGAAAATGACTCGGGTGTTTTGGGTTTTGTTTTCATGATGGACAAGAGCTGTGTAGGCGGGAGAACTGTATCGTGTACTAACAGGGAGGATGATGTTTAGCCAAAGGTGGTGGAGTGGGAACGCTTCTGTGGTGCGAAGAAAGTGAGGCATCGATAAATTTCAGCAGGGGAAGTGTTGAAATGTCCTTCTGGGGTTTCATCTGTCAACAAATCAGCTGAAAGGAACAGGAGATATTTTGCTGTTATGTGTTATCAGCGCTGTTTTTAAGTCACGTGTATTGCTGTGTCTGTGTCTTGGTTCAGATGTGTGGGACAGCATGGCGAGGTTCAGCGTCCCGGGAGTGTTCAACTACAGCATGCTGACTCTGTCTGACAACGAAAGGACTTTGTATGTGGGAGCGCGCGAGGCGTTGTTCGCCCTGGACCCCAACGACATCAGCAGACAGTTACGGACACAGGTAACGCACCGAAAACGAGCACGCCTTCCCTGTAAGTGCTTCATTCCCACCACAGAGGGAAAAAGAACATAAACACCACCCAGCTGTCACTGCACGCACCCACACAATCTGAACGGCTTCTGGTAAAATGTAAGAAATGAAATGATAACACGCGACACTTAATATCACAGCTTCATGATGGACAGTTCATCGTCTCCTCTACATCGTCTGGTTACTGAGCACTGCAGAGATAAACACTCACATCAAACGCACCAAATTTAATTACAATATGGGTTGTGATTTAATTATTCTATTAAAATGTTTAGATGTTAAAGAGGCTGGATAAGCAGGACACTTAATTTTGACACTGACCTTATTCTTTTTTCTTTTTTTTTAGCTTAATTTCGGATTTAGGGACTTTTGAGAACACAACCACAATAAAGCTGGCTGCGTCATACTTGTTGTCTTTTATTGGTCTAGCCTGCACTTCACTTCACTTGTCATGTCCAGGACAAACTGTCAAACAGTTTAACGTCTTCTCTCAAGGCCTTAAAATTGAAAGGGTCGAAAATATCATAAAAATCTGTTAATTGATGCTGTAAACTAAGAGGTCTGTCAAATTTTTCAAAGCAGAGGACAGAGACCCTGCATTTTGTATTTTAAGTGTAATGCATCATTTTTAAAGGGTAGCATTAACAGATAGCATTACCTCTGCTTGTACATTATAAATAAATAAATTAATTAGATTCTTAATCTCTGAAAAAAGGAAACACACAATATAAACGTGTTGAATACACAAAGGTAATGGTATCACGTGACTCTCCTAAAAAACGGTTTAATAAACAGAATCTGTGGCTCTGTGCAGAAACAGGTTGTGTCTTCACAAACCCTTTACAACCATCTGAGGAACTGAATTCCAGATTCTAAACTTGGCATTTGAAGTATTTTCACATGTCGGACGTAGTTTGGATGTTTGCAGACATTTTGCCACATTATTACTTTATTTGGGAGTTATTTATGTTATCTGTTGCTGAAGGCCTTCCACAGTGACAGTGCGAGTAAGCTGCCAAACATAACATCATAATATGTGCAGCTATTGGCTCAATATTTCATTTCTGTCAGCACAGTCACATCCACTGTGAATGTGTGGGAGTACCCAGGCACTCAGACGCGCGTACACTCTACTTACACAGGGCTTAGCCTCTGTCTCTGAGTTTATGATGCACTTGTTCAACTGTCTTTTTTCATGGTTTTAATGGTTTAATTTGTAGAGCTTGTTGTTCTGTGAAGCACTCTAGGGCAAACTTAACGGTGCTCAATATAACCCCTTGATTTAGCCTAATACACGCACTTAAACATACAGAGATGCTGAAACCTCTGAGACTCAGTCTGGTTTTGCTCTGTTCCCTCAGTAATTGGTCCGTATTGCAATCAATAGAATTACAGCAGCGGTCCAGCGAAGGTGCTCCGAGCAGCCTGCAGCACTTTGGGGTTTGTTATCTGATTTACCGTCATAATGAGAAGTTATTAGATGCGCGCGCACACGTGCACGCTCACATGCTCATACTATCACATGCAAAACAAGCACGGGCTGTTTGAGTGAACGTTAGGAGTCTTAATGATGAGACCACCTGTTGCCAACCCCCGGTGCGCAATGTAGTGGAAAGGAGCCAACACAGAAAAGAGCCAGAGCGAGGACGACGGAGCAGTCCATCTCTTCTGTCACCATATGCCCATCACTCTCTCACCCTTCCTCCCCCTTCCTTCCTTTACCGCCACTCTGTTTTCCTTTGCTGTCTTGCTCGTGGTCTTTCTTCATTACGTTCATGTCCGTCTGGGTTTTTTTGTATTTTCTTGGGGACACCCTTGTATAGAATTTGGATTTTGTTTGGGAAAACATAGCTCCCAGACAGGTCTGAAGCGATTTCTTTTACAGTTATGTGTGCATTCCCATGCTGATTGAGGATTGTTTTTATTATTTCATTTATTTATTTATCCTGCAGTAACTCAGCTCCCACCACAGTTTTAACCACACTTGCAGTGTTGGTGAGCTGTTTCACATTGTTCCTGCTTTAAAGAAAGTACCAACTGTTACGGCAATCGTTTGGTTCACATTACCCTCATGTCCTTGCTGTACAAAGTGCCTTTCTGGGACTGTGAGTGTGTATATTAGTACAATTTCAACCAGCACTTTGAGTTACTTGAGAACTAATGTTCAATTTAAGGTCTTTATTTATTCATTTGCTAATGGACAAGATACGGATTTCATAATTAGTGCAGATGCATATTGAAATAGAGCATCAGGGATTAGCACGTGCCTTTCAAAAAGCTGAAAGCAAGCAGTCAGCTAATAGATACGAGATCCTTCCCAAAATAAATGTTCTGCTTCTCTGTAAATGGTTGAAACCTTTTCACCGACCAGCTGTTGTTAACTGTGCCTATATTCTCTGTGTCTGTCTGTTCATCCCACTAAGACTTTAAGACAGGAATGCTAAAAGGAAGAAAGTTGACAAATGTACGTATTACTACCATGGCCTAATGGGAAGTAGAAGACATTTATTTTGGCAGATTTGCTTTGGTAGCATGTTAGTCGACTGTCAGATTTACTTTACTTTACTTTACTTTACTTCACTTAACTTTACTTGGCAGACGCTTTTATCCAAAGCGACTTACAAGGAGAAGACACCAGCAATTACCATTTAGTTCTCGCAAAAACTGAGCTACTACAACAAAGCACCCTGATAGGGCCTAACTCGTCAAGACAAAAACATGCATAGGAGTTGTTTAGTGCTAGGCAACGTAATGAGTGTGTGCGCGCGCATGTGTGTGTGTGTTAGACTAACTTGAAGTACTTTTTGAACAGGTGGTGATACTGTCTGCCCGTCGCATGGGGCAGGGCAAGTTATTCCACCAGCAGGGAACACAAAGGAGAAAAGACTGGACTGTGATCTGAGACCTCGTGAAGACGGGATTTTTAGCCTCATTTCATTTGCAGATCTGAGAGAGCGTGCAGGAGTGTAACTTACCAGTAGGGTGTTAAAGTAAGATGGAGCAGAGCTCTGTAGGCGAGCATCAAGGATTTAAACTCGATGCGAGCAGCTAATGGAAGCCAGTGAAGAGAGGTGAGAAGAGGTGTGACATGGGTGTATTTTGGCTGGTCGAAAATAAGACGGGCCGCCGCGTTTTGGACCATCTGGAGGGGTTTGATGGTAACTGCAGAAGCTCCGGCCAGGAGAGAGTTTACATAAAATATCTGCTCTGGGGCTTTATACAATAAAGAAAACGATGCGTGCAGCAACAAATTTAAATCCCCTAGGGACCCCTACAAATATGAAGTACCGCTGATAGTAAAGGTCATATTTGACATTCACTGATCCTGGTAATTAATACATCTGTTAAATCTTAACTATTATAACTGCACCATCTCCTGAGTGAACACAGGAACTCAGTGGTAGCTAGGAGTGTAACTAAGACATTTCTATGTTCATATAATATACATTCAAAGTTGAGGTTTTCATTATCAACCATTATTTTATTATAGTAATTCTTTTTATTTACACTATATACTGTAAGTGTTTTACGTGTTTAGAGCCACCAGTACAATATCTGGCAGTCATCCATTATTTGGTTGCTGTTGGTTTAAATCCAGTCAAGTCAGGTGGACTTTAATTCTGTATTTGCAGCAGCCCCTTGCCTGTAATGGCCAGTGTAATTATTTCTAATGATGTGGAAACCTCTTGGTAAACACAGTTCATATTTTGAACCTCTGTCCACAGAGCAAAGTTCAGCCATGTGTCACGCACTCATTAAAAAACAGCAGCCACTGAAAATAATACTAAAGAGCAAAAGTCATCAGAAAGAGGTAGTGTGGATGCTGTGAAGGATGTGCACTTTACTTTCCCATTGGCTTCTGCCTGCATGTCGCTGAAGAACTGTACCTTAAGGAGAGTAAAAGCCTGTCAGGTGCAGTCTGAGAGCCTACACCCCCTGTCTGTGGGCTGTTGTAACTGACTTTACTCAATCTGTAGTTCAAAGTGGACTACAGTATACTGTAGCCTTTGAGACATAACTTATTGTACTTATCAAAAAGTAAGCACTTGCTCTCATTAGGACCTATAATGTGGCAATGAAAAATAATAAATATCTAGGGGGCTAAAATATACTTAAATAAAATACCAAATACCATGGGTATGGGTGTTGCTATGGCTACAGTAGCTAGTGGTCAAGAGTGCAGAGTCTATTGGCTGGGTTAAGAAAAATGACTGCGAGGAAAGTGTGAAATCTGATGCCGTGATGTATATGTTAAGTGCACCCTATTAGAATGAAATGAGGTGATGACATTTGCACATCTAAATAAAGCCTGCAGTATGTTTTATGGTGTGTGCCAATAACTGAGAATGATATATTAATACATCACAGTGCAGAGTGTATTACGCAGAAACATCGTCTGCTTCTCTTCTCCAGATTGACTGGCCAGCACCGCAGGATAAAAAGAGGGAGTGTGTTGCCAAGGGGAAGAACAACCAGGTAATGTAGATTTCAACTTACGTTGTTAGGATTCCTTTAATTGCTCAAGGGCATCATGGTAGAAGTTTTTTAACCCAGCACTTCATTAGAGGCACATTACCTATTTCACTTAACATAATTACATTTCATCAGGTTAGTCTACTGGAAACTTACCAGTTATTCCATTAGCACACAATGAAGGCATCATCCAGACAAAGGTCTGGACGAAAATTGTATCGGTGCTCTTGCTCCCAAATTGATGCAATAAGTCATGTCACAAAGTGTTTGTTAATAAAAAAAAAGAAACAATACAGTATTACTTATATTTGGTCAAAACACATTATATGTATGAGTGTTGTCATCACAAGTATTTGTGGTAAAGTCAGATAGTGAACAGACCCATGCTCCACTTAAATCTCAGCAAATCTCACTGCTTACAATGCATAATGTACATTTGCAACATTTGCAAGAAGACTCCTTTAATATTTTATAGAGACACAGCTTTTGGAAACCTCTTTGGTTGCAGTAACTTTTAATGTGGGTTTCAACAGAAGGAGAAGATGGTTTATTGGAGTGTACTAGCAGCAGCACTACTTTCACTAAAATGAACTCCAACTGAAGTAGAAAAAACAAAATACAAATGACTTACAGTGGATCTTTACAAGTACTCAGATGTAACCCTATGAGCACCGACTGCCTCCTGTTAATGTTGAATTAAAATAACAGTACAATTAACTGTGATTAGCATGTTTTGGTCAAACTTTAGCAACAGTTCATTTCAGTCCAGTAAATAACATATCTATGAATACTTACACATGACAACAGAAATGTGCTTGTTATGCAAGAAGAAGCATCTGGTGTTTACACTGCCTGTTATTCTTTTTAGTGATTAGCACTTTTATGTAATGTTATGGTCGTAGTCCACCTGCCAGACACACCGCATTTAGATTGTCCTCAGGGACTGCATGAGATGTAAAAATTGAAAATAAAGAAGACATATTGTAATAATAATATTTCAGCAGCGAAAGATACGTAGATACAGTTTTGCTGCTGCAGCCACACAACTCGTTGCAATGAATTATTCACGCGCCTACTACACATCATGTGTGAGCATCTGTTTCCAGGCCCATTCAAAGTAATTAATGCTATTCCCATAAAGCAGTGCATAGATTGTACTATTGGGAGTTAAAAAATGGCAGATGTTTCTGTTTGCAAAGAGAAAAGATCCATTCAGATGCTCTTTGCTCTCGCGTTTTTTTTTAAATCAGCAAATTATCGACAAAGATTATAGTTTCACGGTTACTGAGCTACTTTTATGGGAGATCCCATTGGAGGACTATAGCACAGATAGATCTCAGAGGATGACTCTGTCCTCAAATTCATCATAACACATAATAAAACGGCGCTGGTTTGATTTGACAGACTCAGTCTGATAATTCCTCCTCTCCTTCACAGACTGAATGCTTCAACTACATCCGCTTCCTGCAGAGCTATGACCACACGCTCCTCTACACCTGTGGGACCTACGCCTTTCAGCCCAAATGCACCTATGTGGTAAGAATGCAAGCGTGTCACATTAGAGTTTGTTTCCTTAAATAGCGAGTCAGTGCTGACAGGTGTCAACTTGAGATGTCTACCATCGGACCTGAGGCGACTACCACTGTGAGACAAATAAAAATAGGAGGGAATGAAGGGGGGGGGGGTATCTCACGTTGGCTGAATGTGTGAATGCGTATGTGTGTTGTGTGCATATATGTGACACTGATGCGATGCGACAACATGGTGATGGCTGAAACGATGGTCTCGGTAACAGGCAGACAGAGCTTGCAGCTGTATCATGTGGGTCATGATATATACTGACCACAAACCACCTGTGTTCCTAATTTTCGTGTGTGTGTGTTTGCAGAATGCAGACCAATTCACTCTCAACAATGCAGCACTGGAAGATGGGAAAGGAAAATGCCCTTATGACCCTGCCAAGGGCCACACTGGGCTCATAGTGGGTACGTATGTATGTATTCATATGTACAGTGTGTGTTAGTGTTAGCACATACAGTGCTTAGTTTTAATGTATTCTAAATGCAGACAGTACCGAGTTTTATATTTTTTATATATATTTTTTTATTTATAAATCATCCAAAGTCAGCTGGATGCTGTGGTTCTATGTGAGCAGTCTGTGCATGGAAGTGAACAGTCCCCGTGTTTTAATAGCATGTTTTCATAACCATAAAATGTTCATCAAATCTTCACAAACCACTCCCGCATCCTTTCTCCTCTTTTTTTTAGCCACTCAATTGCACTGAGAGTCCAGAACACTCATTTAACTTTGCATGCGGCGTTCAGTCCTGCGTGGAGAACCCCGCTCATCCTCTGGCCTTTTTTCTGTTCCCCTGCTGAACTGCTGACCCCGTCAGCCTCTGCTGTGGTGGTTGGAGAATTAAACTAAAGTTTGCATTTTGCTGTTGCAGATAAGGAGCTGTACTCAGCAACGCTCAACAACTTCCTAGGTACGGAGCCAGTGATTCTGAGGAACCTGGGCCAGCAGCACTACAGCATGAAGAGCGAATACTTGCCTGCCTGGCTCAACGGTAGGTGAAGAAGAGGACAGGAGAAGGAAGCGAGAGAAGGGAAGAAGGATAAATACTGGGAGGATATGGGCAAAATCCCTGTTTAAATGTAACAGAAAACTGCCCAAATTACCAAAGAAGTAAATTATGTCGGTGTTTAAAACAGTGTAATTTACATATACTTAAAGAGCTGCCTTTTCATTTTTAGCTAAAGTTAGTTACAGCACCAGCAGCTAACTGTAGCTACAGTTAGCTGCTAAATCTCTTATGCTACCCTTTTTTTTAATTAAAACCAACTTTTTAAAGTAAATATGTACGTAATGGCTATATACATGACATTTTGTCTGAAAAACTGAAGATTTGTGGTTTCCGTAATATGGACAGGGACAAACGCTGCATTGTTTTGCTGCTGTAGATTAGCTAACAAGTGTCTTGAGCTATAAGCTATAACAAAAATGCTAATTGATTATTTAGGTAAATGTATGCTACTAGCAGACTGCATGTATGTATATATAATCTTTATTATCCACCTTTTCCACTTCCTGCAGTGTTTGTATCAGCAGCATACCACTGCTCTGTTTCACCGTATTCAATCATAAAGAGTTCAGCTTACGAAAATGTTTTTAGATAAACGACATCACACTAGAGCTTGATAAAAAAATCAACTTCTTTTTAACTGAATTTCATTCAAATAAGAACCAGAAACATGCAAAGGACAAGAGAAAGTGCAGTGAGTTACAGGAAATGAAGTCCAGGACCCCGCTGCAGCAGAAGGATTGTTATCTTTCCGGGCGGGGAAACGACTGAGCCACTTAGAGAGAGAAATGAAGGGGAGAGAAGAGGATGAAGTCGCAGCAGGGAAAAATGGGTGATGAAAGAACAGACATTAGGATTGGTGATGAAAAGATAGTGTGAGAGGTGAGGAGAATGGAGACTGGGTGGGGAGTAAGGAGGACCATACAGATGAGGCTGATGTTTGGAGGTAGAGATAGAGAGATTTTATTAAAAACACCTGCAATGAAGCTAGTCTCTCCTTCATTTAAATGGCTTCTGACCGGCCTAAAAGCATTGTAATTGGTCTGGTTTTCAGTAAGGATCATGCTTCAGGGCCTTTCATACTGAAAAGAGTAGTCCATCTGGGGAAACCTTCAAAAAACTCTAGCCTACTGACTCCATCCAAAACTGACTGTAGCTGCCATTATATCATATCATTCAACCTAACGAGGGCTGAAAATAGAAAGAATTGATGCAAGATAGAGAGGAAGTGAGGAACGCAAAATGGCCCGCTAAATAACTGAGGGAGAGACGAGGCAACGCCGGGAGTGATGATAGAAAATGGAAAGAGGTGAGAAGGGGGAGGCAGGGAATGAGATGAGGGTGTCAAGCTCGTGTCTGTGTCTACATGTGCACGCGTGATGCACTTAAAACACACCGAAAGGATGTGCTTGTTTAGTGCTTGTTCATTTAGATGTGCAGCGTGTCTTCTACCACCGACGTAACAGCACTTTCTGATACCGCTCTCTCTCTTATGTGTGCTTGCAGAACCAGACTTTGTGGGTTCGGCCCTGGTGCGGGAGAGCAGCGGCAATAAAGAGGGCGACGACGACAAGATCTACTTCTTCTTCAGCGAGCGAGCAATGGAGCTGGACTGTGACACAGAGCTCACTGTGGCCAGAGTGGCCCGTGTCTGCAAGGTAGCCCAAGATTGATCTTTGAGCAGATTCAATTAGGAATCTCCTAATCTCGCCTATTTCCCCCTGTCTGTGGATGCGTCTTGATGACAAAAACAAGAAGAAAAGCACGAACTGGTACAAACACTAATCAGTCTTTCAATGACTACATAAGGGTGCACAGGGACACATTAGTAAAACAATAACAAGTTTGGACTACAAAATTATGGTTTTGTGCACACTTGGCTTGAAATCAGCTGTTTTCTCTTTCCTCCAGCTGTTTTGGCAGCTGCTTCTGAGCACCTAATAATGTGAGGCAGCAGACAGGGGCTGTTTATAGAAGGAAGCGAATTGTGGAGTTGTTTTACAGCTATACAGTATATGGAAAAACAAAAGTAATACTTAACTGGCCAAACATGACTTATAAAATACAGTTACCGGGGTGATGCTTTAGTTTCAGGTCAAATCCAACGACACTAGTGCTATTTTTAGTCTGATTGTCATGCAAACTGTCAAAATTTTCTGAATAGTTAACACAGGACACAATAGTTACTGACACTAAGATGAACACTTTGTCTGGAGGTCTCAAAATTATTGGTAATGATCAGATTCTTCATTTATGAGCCCCCAGTATTCACTTGGGGACTAATTACGATTCACATTTTCTCATCACTGAACTTCCACACCGTACACATCCCTCTAACTATTCAGCTAATTTGAATTAAACTGTATTGTTCAGCTCATCGATCACGGCATACGCAGTGCGATGTGGTAGAAGTGTTAAATATGATGGGAACTCCTTCCTCTGCAGCTCCTGTATGAGACACGATCTGATTCATATAAGAAAAGAGAATGTTTTCTCTCTAAAGCAAAGAAAATAATTACTTGAATGCATGAATTTGCTTAATTAATGGTCTTGATAGATTAACTGATATATCACAGTGATTAGACATCAGCGGTTCCTCTGAGGAGAGTCACTCAGTGAGAATTTAGGCATCAGTTCTTTTTATTGATGATGATTTCTGTGACCTTTTAGTTTACACCACATGGGTTTGGTGTCATGTCCCAGTAACGTACTCAACCACACAATCTCAGTAACCTTTAAACTGAGCAAAACAGAGACAGATTGTTAACAGTCTGACTAGATGTGTGTAATTAAGTGCACAATATACGTACTGCTTTATAGGGAATGCCCTTTAATGTCTGTGCTGTGATGAACAATAAAGCTCTTTGATTCGAATTAGAAACAGATGCTCGCACATGATGCGTACTATGAGCCATGAATAATTCAGCGCATCCTGCTGATATTGCTATTGCAGCACATTGTCTATATCTCATTTCTGTAATATGAGCATTTGCATTTTTTAAATTCCTTTTTTACAGCGTCTGAAATTACAGAGGATAATGTGAATGAGACGTGTCAGACAGATGGGCCTCTTCTGAGCCCACAGAATACAATATAAAGGGACTAATCATCAATACACAGTGTATGCAAATTGTATTTTATAATTAAATACTAAATGATCCGTATCCTGTGTTTCCAAAAGTACCCTTAAACATGGTGTCTGAATACAACAGTTCTGCCAACCACTGTATGTAGAATGAGCATTATTTGATTGATTGATAGGACATACAGTATGTGCAGGTATATACATGCAATGAATGAAACATAAACAGTGAAAATGATGAAATGACATTCATGTAAATCACTGATAACCCAATATGTCTGACATAGGGGGATCTGGGTGGTACCAGAACCCTGCAGAAGAAGTGGACCACCTTCCAGAAAGCCCGACTGGAGTGCTCCCTCCCAGAGCGCCATATCTCCTTTAACAACCTCAGGGCTGTGTTCACGTTGCCGGGCCAGGACTGGCGGGGGACCACCTTCTACGGCATCTTCCACGCCCAGTGGTAAGTTAGCGGCAGCAGCCGTCAGAGGCGTGTAATAGAGAGCGCAGAGCTCAGGTTCATAAATGTGCCTTAATTACTGCACGTGCTCTCTGGTGTCAGGGCGAGACACTACATCACTGACATTGGACTTTTATTAAAATCACGGGTGAGCCAGTCACTCTGACGCGGTGGCTTTAATTATGCACTTTGTGTGATTAGATATTTACTGTGTAATTGAGCCTTTCGTGTAATAGGCCTCAGACTGACACTAATGTGAGTTATTTAGTGTGCTGGAATATGTTTTATTCGTTTGACTAGTCACGTTTCGGGTGATAGTGAACAAATTTCCTCAACGGAATCAGAGCGATTCAATTAGGTCTCATGCTGTAAAATATAAAGAGGGCACATTTTCAAAGCCTTTTAAACAGTTCCATAATAAATAAGGAAGCCTTAGTGAATCATGGGACTAAGCTAATAATTTATGTTACTCTTCACTTATAATGTCTTTTAATTTGATAACTAAGTAACTCAGCATTATAGTTCTTCCCAGGAGGAGGAATTCATTATACTACTAGTTCATTTGAGACTGAACTGTAAATTACTTGTCTTAAACATTTGGTGACGAAGCAGAGAAAACAAGCTCTGTCTCGATAAGTCATTTGATAAATGTAGATTAATTAAATAAACATTTCACATCACTGGAAGAACAAACTTTAAAAGTTAGTGTTGTCAGCAGCAACTTAATACGGATAAATAGTGGATATAAAAGTGCTCTTTGTTGGACCAGTACACAACTTTAATATGGTAAAGACTCACTCATCAGTAGAGAAATAAGGCTGAGGGCATGAGATTCTCTTTAGGAGGAAAGTTGGAGAATGCTCTGTCAAGTCAGGGCCCTTTGATATGAGTCTTTTTGTGTTCTTCAGTGAGATATCATATCACAAAGTGAACCAGCTTTGAACTTCAAGCTTTGTTTCTTCATTCACGGCTCCCAGTGCTGCTGTAAAAAAGCTTAATCCTTTTCTATGTGTGACTTGCTGGAGATTCCTTGAAGCCCCCTGTCTTTGATAGAGATAATATTAAGATAATTGGACATTATGTAAATGATGACTCAGAGTTCAAGTCGTAATCTGGCTGAATAGGCTAGCGTTTTAACTTGCTAAGACATCAGTGCTGTCCTTTGGGTTTTATGTTCACCTTATAAAATGTGAGGCACCGCTGCACATTAACAGGACTGTTCCAGCGTGGAAAAGCACTTCCATAACAGCACAAATCACATCATATGGACACGGCCTCGTTTGCTTCAGCTTTGAAATGACATTTTACAGAAGCAGTCAACAACCCATTTAATGCAGATTTTGAGTTCGAATATTCCAGCAAATAACCACAAGACTGTAAAATTGGTGATGTTTTACGGGACAAAGCTCGGCTTAGTCTTTGTATCAATATGTCAGTGACTCAGTCTTTATTGCTAAATAAATATAAAAAGGATTTTTTCATTCCAGCAAGTGAGCATGGAAATCAAGTCTATTTGGGAGATGAGGAGTACGAGTATCATTAAACGTGTTTGGGTCATACGTCATTATCCAATTTTAGCCCCCAAGTGGGTGGGAAAAAAATGTTGAGCTCCCCCAGCCTCAGCATTAAATGCCATGTATTTCCTGAGCACAGCACAAAGTGATTGACTTCAGTGTTTTATGAGCACATGTATTCCACGTGTTTCTATTTATTTCCCACTTAAACTCAGTATATCTCACATTTATGACTGTCAGTATGACAGCTCTCCTTCACAGAACTAAATCCCTGCTTTGCCACTGTGTTTCAGGGGTGACGTGGACGTGTCAGCGGTGTGTCAGTATCAGATCAGTGATGTGAAGAAGGTGTTTGAAGGATCCTACAAGGAGTACAGGGAAGCGTCTCAGAGGTGGGGACGCTACACTGGTGCTGTCCCTTCCCCACGTCCTGGATCGGTAAGAAACTTTATGAATCCGATACTGGCACACATCATATATGACATGTAATTATTACAAATATTTCCAGATAACTCAGGGAAAGCAAAAAATGTACGTGTTCTTGTACCTACTTTTTTTATCTACAACTAACTAAAAGAAGAATGAGTGGGCAGAGGAGGGCTCGAGTGAGGGAAGTACGGGTGGTGCAGGGTGGCAGTGGAAGTAAAAAACTGGAAAACTGGCATGACTCGAAAAACTAAGAACATAATGATCCAAGACGAAAGGAAAGGAAGCAGAAGATGGGGTGTAATGGCAAGCGGAGGTGAGAGTGAAAGAAAGATGGAGAGGAGGAGAGGGAGCGAAGGCAGTCATCTCTAAGCCAACTAACCATGCCAACCTGAGTCAGAACATTGCCAGAAACA
Source organism: Microctenopoma stevenorrisi (assembly GCA_032270685.1). Taxonomy (NCBI): domain Eukaryota; kingdom Metazoa; phylum Chordata; class Actinopteri; order Anabantiformes; family Anabantidae; genus Microctenopoma; species Microctenopoma stevenorrisi. The sequence goes on along the minus strand of JAUMTR010000027.1, from coordinate 3,607,306 downwards.
GCTAAGACTTTCCTCTTCGTCTTTCTCCTTCCTGGCCCATCTCACTCTTTCCTTTTTTCTTTTTTTTTTTTGCTCTATTTCTCTCCCTGTCTCCTCGTCCTCTGTCTGTGCTGCAGTGTATAACTAACTCGGACAGGGATAGCGGCTACAACAGTTCTCTGCAGCTGCCTGACGCCACGCTAAACTTTGCCAAGAAGCACCCGTTGATGGAGGACAAAGCTCTGGCTCGCCCCCTGCTGCTCACCAAGGGCATCAACTTCACGAGGCTGGCGGTCGACCGGGTTAGCGCCCTGGACCAGCGGACATACAACATGCTCTTCATTGGCACAGGTACAAATGACATAAAAAGACTTTATATGAGGCAAATATAATCTAACTAGTGCTGTCAGAATTAGCGCGTTAACTTTAATTAATTAATGTGAAACATTTAATGCGTTAAAAAAATGTAACATAATTAAAGCAGTTTTTTTTTTTCCTGTAATCTAAGACCTGAAACCTTAAACTCGTGAGCAGCTCTGAAGGGGGGGGGGCTATAATATTATAGTAGCCTCATACAACACACTCGCTATACAGGAGATACAAATACAAGCTACAGTTAAATCATGTGTTTTTTCCAGGGTTGTCATACTGTATGGTATTAGTGTGGTGTGGTGTGGTGTTACTTTGCCCACCTCCTGCAGTGTGGCATTCACCTGTCGTGGCAGTAAAAATACATTCTAGTTTCTATTCTATTCCCCTACTGTGGCTGTGTTCGGGAAGTTGCACAGAGCATTTGTTGAAGAGATGGGAGCTTACAGGCCATGGCAGCAGACAGGGACAGGTACTGGCATTAGGTGCGGTGGTACAAAACAACACGCCATCTGGCCAGGCATCAGCTGGGTTTCAATTAAGGACTTGATTTGCATGCTGAGGTCCATCTTTATGCATCAAAGGAAACATCTAGGAATGCACAACTTAATTAATAGCTCAAGTCTGAAGCCACCGGCTCCATATGTTGGTGTCCTGTTTTGGCAAGGGTCTGAAAGTAGCCAGGCTTAATCCTGAGTAACACAGATCTGACAGGACATTCCAGGGAATGTGAATCTAAATGCAGCCCATCTCATGAATGGTGAGCGACTCTACTACTTACCATTCAGATCACTGCAGCGGCAGAGTGACTGTGTGGCAACCGACAGTGTGACAACGGCGGGCTCGGGGCTTCTCTGCTGGCAAGCAGAGAAGCCAACCTGGACGCACACACGGACACACCAACACATGGGTAGCACACTCACAAATTGATATACACATGCGCGCACACACGCCGCCTGAGCCAAGTGCAGTCATCCCGGCTTGTCGTGCTTCACAGCACAAACTCAACAGGGCCCTTGGCAGACGTGCACACATAGTGCCAATTGGGCTGCGGGCTTGATTAGCTATTAGCTGCAGCATAGCGACAGCTGATGTGAAAATAGAGAAAGGGAGTGCTTGTCGAGGCTGTTTTCTCAGGAAAAACCAGGATTGAGGGATTAGCCGACTCTGGTTTGTGACGCCGAGAGGGGCGAGTGTGATGATATGCCTACTGCCTGCATTGCCCGAATGTGTGTGTGTGTGTGTGTCCTGTTGGCTACCAGGCAAGCTTTTCATATTATCTATGACAGTCTCTTAATCGAGAGAACCACACAAGAAAGCACACGTCGCCACAAAACTCTGTTCCGTCCGTGGATACACACTCATACACACACATATCAAGGTGACCCCACCAGCTGCGCCTGAAACGCTTTTCATCACAGGAGATCTCGGCGTGTTCACAGCGCCCTACATGAAAGGAGCACAGGATCTCATCTTCCTCCTCCTTCAGCGTCAGCTCCCTGCACCCAACTTGAGAAAGTCTTGTAAAAAAGTCTGATAATATCGCTTTTACCCAAGGTCTTTAAAGGCCAGGATGAGCTTCTCAACTCTTTGAATTTCACCTCTAAATAGTTTCTTGCTGAGCTGGACTAAGTTCAGGCAGGAGCAGTCTCAGTTGCAGCTTACCATAACATTTTACTGCACCTACTATTAAAGTTGAGTCACAAATTGAAGTTCATGAAGGCTACAGACAACTCGATTCCATATGCAGTGGTTAATAGTAACCCCGTTCCTCCAGAAAAAGTACAGTAATCAATGCAGCACAAACAGTAATAAACGCGTCTCCCTAAAGATCATTCATTTCATTCGATTCACTTTGAAACCGTGCTCAAATGAAAGCATTAGATCTCACAGTAAAACGGCCGTCGCCTTTAATTCCAGTTTGTATTTCGCACCAACACAAACAGAACAAAGGCCGTAGGTTTCTTTGGCCAGCAGTAATGTTTGTGACCAGCAGATAAAGAAAGTAGACGCCAGCTTACGTAATGATATTCCCTTTGTGCTTTAATATTTAAAGTAACTGTTTACGGCATTAAAGAAGTGTGTTTGTATATTCTCATAGCTGCCTATTAATATTTAATTATGATTATGAACTCGTCTGCAGTCATAGCTATGTGTTTGTGAATATATTATTATGTCATAAATATTTAAGTCAAATACTGCACAGGCACAGGTGTTTGTTTGCCAGTCATTAATATTTGAATAACTGGTCCACAGTCACAGGTTTATGGGTTCATTCATCGCTATTCCAATGAACTCCGAGACTGTTTCTAGCATCATATCAGTGATGTGTAAATGAGATGTCAGAGTTAACAGGACAGTTTGTATGAAATGCTGAAGATGACTCTATTTCATCATTTATGCTTTTACACATGCCGTAAAGAATTCCCCCGAGGGGATGCACGGAAGATGTTTCATTGAAGGGAACGTGAACTTAAAAGCTTGACTGAATCGTCCTTCCTCTCCCTTTTCCTCTTCCTCCTGTGTGTGTGCTGCAGCGGAGGGCTGGCTGCAGAGAGTGGTGATCCTGGGCTCTGAGACCCACGTGATAGAGGAGATCCAGCTGTTTGAGGTAGCCCATCCAGTGGACAGCCTGACCATCTCCCGCTCCAAGGTAAGTCAGGACTCTTCACCAATATTCTGCACTGAGATCAATGGAGTCAGCACGATCTACGTTCCTACCCTCACCTATGGTCACGAGCTCTGGGTAGTGACCGAAAGAACGAGATCGCGAATACAAACGCCTTGGGGTCCCCCCAGGTGAGCTGGAGGAGGTGGCCGGGGATAGGGAGGTCTGGGTTTCCCTACTTAGGCTACTGCCCCCGCGATCCGACCCCGGACCAAGCGGAAGATAATGGATGGATGGATGGATGGATGGAGATCAATGTATGTGATGATGGGGGAGTCGGCATGTGGAAACTCAGAGGGGCTCGGTCCCAGCGTAAAGTGAACATGGTTGAATGATTCCTTTTAAAAACTTTCAAATGTTGACAGGGACCAGATTTGATACAACAAACTGATTTTGAAGTGAATTAAAGAAGAGACTAGTTTTTTTTTTTTCACTTGATCATTTGAATTCCAGACTCCTGCTGCTTCCACTCAGTTTAATGAAGCAAGTGCATATTGTATTGTTTTCTGTCTTTTTAACAGATGAGGAATCTTAATGGTCTCTCAGGGGAAAAAGTTCCTTTGTTGTTATGGGAACTCTCCTGTCTCACTGGCACATCTAATATGTTTCTGTAATTCATTTGATTATATTCCTCAAAAGCAGTTTTGGATCTCCGTTAGCTTGCGTTGCGTTGCATCACTCTTTCATTGGTATTCAGTGATAAGAGTGGAACTTCTGTTTATCAGAGATCCATAGTTGGCCCTGTGCCACTCAGCAGATGTTTCTATCAACGCCGCCCTTTTTCAGATCAAGTGTCACCTCATGAATTCAAAACCCTCTTCACAATAACAGTAATTACAATCCATCAGCACAGTGGGGAATTTAACCTTTGCCCCTGTTGTTTTCTCACTCTCCCAGCCCTGTCAGCTAAGCTCGTGTGTTGACACCAGCCATGTCCCCGTGGCTCTTCAAGCCATGTCTGCAGATCGATGCCATTTTGACGAGGTGCTCCCAGCCCTAAAGCCCACTGCTTATCTCATTAATGCTGGCTTAGTCGCCAACATTTTATACCAGCTTTTGCAAAAAAAAGCCCATACTGGATTGGAAGAGGGGGTGAATGTTATTGTAATTGAGAGTGATTATCCCATTATCTCCTGTAACCCCTAACAGAGTCACTCTCTCTGTTTATCTCTCCTCTTGTGTTTCATCTCTCTCTGGTTTCTGTCTCCGGATGGATGCCTGGATCTGTTCTTTGTCTTCTTTCTCTCTTCCTTCTCCCTTACTCTAGAAGTACTTGTACATTGGCTCTCGCTCTGAGGTTCTCCAGCTGCCTTTGGCCAACTGCAGCCGCTATCAGTCGCAGCCAGACTGTCTGCTCGCCCGGGACCCCTATTGCGCTTGGGACAGTGAGGGTCGGGCATGTGTCCGCATCGACCTCCACCGCGGGTGAGCACAGTGCACATGTGCAGCCATGCATTTATACTATAAAGCAGATACAGTTAATACCAGTACAGATATTCTCGATCAAGGTATTGAGATTTTAAAGGAAGCTGATGGACGAGCTGATGAACCTTTAAAATAACACTGATTAAATATTGTTTTAGAGACACACGGTCCTGTTGCTTCACATGTTATGATAACAACCAACAAAAGCCTTCAGACCTACTGACAAGCTGTAGCCATGAAGGAAACTCCAGCATATGGCTGATATATTGTCTAAATAAATGCATTTAAGGGTCAAATCGTGATGTTATAGACTTAAATAAGACGGTATGTATGAAATGCTTTTGATATATTCTGTTGTTTTTCAGTATTATCATTGTTATAGACACAGTAGATTGTATGTACAGATACTGGAAACTGTGTTGTCTGTAGTGCTCAGGGTGGCCATTCCCACTCATTTTAACCAGAGGGACCTTTTTTAACATTTTGCTCTGCTCTCTGCATTGTCTCCCAAAGGTCTACCTCCTCCTTGTCACAGGACCTCATGCTGGAAAGGTTCAGCCGGGGAAAAGCCAAGTTTGACAAACCTGTCTCCATCCCCAGCCCTGGTGAGTGTTGGGTCACATCTCAGCAGTGGCCTCTTGTGGGAATTGACTGTCAGTGCAGTAGCAAGTGGGTAGTAAGGACGAGTATGGTCCTGACCTGGAGATCCAGCGTCATTGAGTCAAACAGAGAAGAGCTTTCTGCTGTAGGATGTAAATTGGAATTCTTATGTATGATACTTAATCCCTGCTCTTGTCTATTCCTCCCTCCACCCTCCTCCACCTTTCCTGTCCTTCTGCAGAGCACTCCCGTATGAGGAATGTAACAGTTGTGGTGGGGTCTGACATGGTGCTGGCCTGCCAGTTGGTCTCTAACCTGGCTCAGCCCTGCTGGTTTTTCAACGAGCGCGAGCTCCAGCTGGGCGACCCTGAGGCCAGAGGACCACGCTACGACCGGACACTGAAGGCCCTTGTTTTCCCCGAAGCGGGCCAGATGCAAGCAGGTCGCTACATCTGCTACTCTGAGGAGCAGGGGGTCAAGTTTCAGACGGAGCGCTACCAGGTGGCTGTGGTAGCCAGTGCTCCAGTCTTCATGGAAGCCCGAGCTCCAGACACCAGCATGGGGCTGTTCTGGGTGCTGGTCATCACCCTGGGAGCAGCGTGCCTGATGCTCCTTGTAGCAGCTCTTTACTTGCGCAGGAGGCTGAAGCTGGCACTGGGGAAGGGAGCCGACATGAAGCCTCTTGAGAGCACCCTAGTCTATCCCATCACCCTGCCCAAAGAGCCGCCCACATTTGTGCCCAGCAAGATGCCTAGCGATGAGGACCGCTTCTGGGAGACAGGTGCCAACTATTACTACTCAGACGGCTCACTGAAAATCGTTCCCGGTCACGCCCTGGGGCCCAACAGCGTCAGCGGCACGGCGTCACCCAGCGCAATTCCCGGCCAGCCCATCCACTCCCCCAGCCGTCTCAGCCTCACCAACATTCGAGGCTCCGGTAGCAACGGCTACATTCGCCTCAACCTGAGCACAGCAGGGGAGGAAAGGGCTAGCGGGGCTGGTGCTGGGGGCGCCGGGCTGAGCGGCCTCGGCATGGGCAGGAACGACTACTCCAGCCCCTTCAAGGAAGAGCTGAGACGCACCTTGCAGCAGAGAAGCGTGCTGCCCGACGCGAACCCCGAGGAGTCGTCCGTCTAGGCCTGTCCTCCTCCATCTCCATTCCCTGAGTTGGAAAAAGAAAACAACCAACCTACCTCCCTCCTTTCTGAGGATGCCTGCTCTCTCTCTCTCTCTCTTTCGGTGACATGCTGTCAATTCCCCATGCTCTCTCTCTCTCGCTCTGCCAATGCCTGTTTGGCTCACTGTAGACATTTATAGCACACAGCATGTTAAACACACACACACACACACACACACACACCGTGTTCTCACCACCATGCAGTCATGGTGGTGACTTCTCCTGCTTCCACTGTCAATCGCCACTTATGTATATTGTGTATTTAAAGACTGGACGCAGAGGAGAACTCCTCAAGCATGGAAATCACACAAATGTTTTCTGAAAGGCACATTTCTTTTACATTGAGTGGACCAAGAGAGGTTTTTAGCCTGTGTGCTGAAACCAGTCAAGGCAAGGCAAGGCAAGGGCAACTGATCTCTCTGTCCTTCTGTTCCTTTGAGACTTTTTCAGCTTACTGCACTTAAAAACTGGAAGCGTGTCTTCCCCTTTTGTATTTGTGAGCCAAGAGTGTGAGAGCGGTCTAAAAAGACGAATTAATCTCCAAGCAAGACGACAATCACGTCCCCCCGTAGCAGGATCTCTGCACGGGACAGGGAGGAGAGAGAGTGAGAGACAAAGAGAGGATATGAAATGGAAAATGAAGTGAATTGGAGTAAAAGACGCAAGGGGGGCTTTTTGAGTGAAGGACAACCTCTCCAGACTTTCTCTGCTCAATTTGTATTTTTCCCCCCACGTGTATCCACCCCTGGAGAAAGCCCTTGATTTCTTCCACTTTCATTTGTTGTGACGGTTGGTTTAACTTAAGACATTTCTTGTTGTGCTTTTTTTAATGTCTTACGGACTACAGCAGTGTTGGGGCGGCTATCAGGTGACTAATGGCTCCCTCCTGTGAATGACAATGAGAGGGCAGTCGCTTGCGTTCCTCAGCCCTGCGCGGTAACCTTCAGACACACCTTCAAGTTCAATTTGCTACGCAGCGCAGTGCATATGACATTTATTAGAGTCACAGTGTATAAAAGATATGTGTTTTGGTTGAGCCCTTTTGGACTTACTTTAAAAAATGGCTATTTGCATTCAGGTCTTAGCAGCGGAACAGTAATTGCACACTTAATTCCAAATTGAAGTTGACGTGAGGACATTAGGCATGGAGAATGTAGTTGATGCGACCGCTGTGGATGTCTCAATAAGTGCTTTATATTTTATGTGTTCATGTGAGGGTGGTAACTTGCACTGCCAAGAAAGACCCCCCCCCTCTCTCTCTGCCCCCTGCTCCCCGTCACACACACTCACAGTCCTCTGAAAGCCCAACCATCCTGGACAACAGTGTGTTTCAGTCCCCCCCTTAAACCCCGTGAACACCACCTCTTCCCGTTACCGATGCCCAGAGACTGACCCCGGGCTACTGTGGACGTATGTGAAGGTGGAGCACTGCAAAACACACCTATACAAAGCAGATAACACACACGCGCAGTGCTGATGGAAGAATGGACAGACCAATTTTAGCTGTGATGACAAACTGCTGGTTCCAGGCGGAAAGCAGCCATGAGCGAGTGAAAGGTATTGTTCCACTTAATTAAATTCATGCAAACAGTTTTAAACAAATCTTAACCTTTAACGATTTCCAATTGAGCTCTTTGGCTCTTCATGCTGCTCAGTGTAGCGTTAAGAATTATTGGGTTTATTTATCAGGCGGTCCCTTCGCTCTACTCACGAGTTATGCATAAATCACCACTTTAGGAAATAAACCTTTTTCCTGTCTGTCTGAGAATTAGATCAGAGGATCAATGCCAGTCCGTTATCTGTCTGTTAAACACGGAGCTAGAGCCCGTTTGACTGGCTGTGTCCAAACAAGCTCACAGAATATCATCTAGTCTATCTTTCAAATTGTTATCTTTTATATTTCTAATTAATATCAACACAATCATTAAGTTAAATGCAGCATCCAGTCATATGTAGTTTGCACTTCTTATATAAGGTGGACGGACGACGCAAGCCATGTTTATAATGTTGCTCTGGGGATGTGATTGTTAATCAGCTGGCTCAGTTGTTGGCTTAAATAATATCTACGAAAGAAATGCACCTTTGCATCCAGACATGTAGGCTCTTTTAGGTCAGAGCCGCAGACAGACTCTGAGTCGTGTTATATGTTCCACACCACTTCACCAGTCTCCTTCTCATCATAAGTATCGCTTGTGCACTCTTTTATTGAAGGACAGGTACATCGGGAAAGCTACTCTGATGGAAAAAAGATAAGAAAACCGCCTGTACGTTGCCTGAAGCTCACAGCTAGGACATTCTGATTAAAAATAAAAAACTTCAGTTCAACAAGGATTGAAATAAGTTGACCTAAGGGAGCCCTTTGTCAGACTGAAACGCCTCTTTAATGCCAATGATCTGCGTGAAAGATTCAGACAGGACCAATCTCCTACTCAGAACTGACACATGTAACAGCATGCAACCTGTTTTCTCATCTATTTATAAGAAAGCAGAGGAAGAAGTGATGACGTCATATTGTACCTAACCTAACTACTAACTTTACATTATTTGTCCTCTTTCTGTGCTTTGTCCGTCAGGGGTGGCTTTTTTTTGTGGGACACGTCTGTCGGGTCCCGTTACTAGAGTGCAGCAACGAGGAAGGGGAGAACAAAAGCCCTTTGTTTTGCCTCATTGTGTACAGATGTAGAATATCAAAATGACCCTGCGGTTGAAGAGGTACTCAGCCATCTGCACACCACATCCTAGTGTTGCATGATCCTCTGCAAGTGGACTGTACATCTTTGATATGATCATCCTTGTACAAGTGCATCAATTTGATCAATCATTTTTGGACTTTTTCAAAAACTAATGTTGTGGAACACTAATGCTCTCTTTGAAAAAAAAAGTATGTCTGATTTTATGGCTCAAGGGTTGTACAGGAATTCATGGCTGCATTTCAACGTGTTTACTTTTTTCTGTGCCTCTTCACATTTTGGATAAGCCAAAGTAGACTGCAGTTGCTTTTGTTCCTGTTGAAATACCTAAATGAACTTTATTTGATTCCTGATCGATGTTTAGGTTTCAGCAGTCCGTCCACTTTGCTAAACTCAGCTGATGTTTGCAACCTTTCTGCATAGTTTATCTGCTCCCTCAAGCTAAACACAACAAGGCCTGTGGCTGATGGAAATCCTGTTTCCCACCTGTTTACATGCCAGTGATTATATGCTGGACCCAGTTTTTTATAAAAGACTGAATGATGTACCAAAACTTTAACTATTATTTAATTTGTTGGACCCTAAAAAACCAAAAGAGTTACTGTTGATCAGTACTAGAATGTGTCCTCTCCTTTGTGTTAAATTACCTGAAGCAGAAAGATAAAAACACATTTGCTCTTTACACTGGTACTTGGTTCTATCTTAACATAAACCCCTTTCATGGTTAAGCATTTCTTTTCATGTGACATGTTGCAAAAAAGGAAAAAGAATGCAGTCTCAAGCTTGGAAAAAAATGCATGTGTAAAGTATTTTATGTGCATTTTTTCAGTTGTTTGTTCATAATCTTTTCTTTCACACAAGGCTTTAAGTTCTGCTGTTCTGCATTATTATTTGTATCATTCTATAATCATTTTGATTTTATTTTGCCCCATTTTGCTTGTTGGTTATTGATCTTTTATGTTTGTTTTTAAAATATGTTAAGTAACTTATTTCACTTGTACAAACATGTTGATATTTATTATCATTGTACATATGTCCTTATTTTTTATATGTGTATATATACACAAATAAAAATAGAGATATAGTTGAGGTGTGTGAGTTTGTTTGTTGCAGAGGAAATCAACCAGTTTTATGAGGTGAACAGATGTCAGTGTACCACTCACAAGATGTATACTCTCAGTATAGTATTTCATAGTATTAATAACATTTCTTTTTCACTCTCATTGTTTTCTGCGGCTTTGAAGTCACGTCTGAGAAAATGATCCAGATGATGTCATAGTAATATCATCAGAGTGTAAATGTGAATCGTATGTTAGAGCACCTTCCATCACCAGATCTCCACCTAACCAAAGACCCATGAGAGAGTTTGACAGCCTCCTCCACCCAAAACACTAAATTTAATATCTCGAGTAATAGAAGTTTAGAGAAGTGACATCAAGGAGCAGTTGTAGGTGTATGAATACTCGGCCGTGTTTATGTGTCAGACCTGCGATAGACTGACATGTCCAGGGTGTACAGCGCCTTTGATGTAATGTCAGCTGGGATCAACTTCTCACAGTGCTCCAAAGGATCCGAGGATATTCAGTGCATTAATATACACAATGATACATTTAAAAAGGATGAATATCTCTTTATGAATATCTAAATAGTTGCAATTGGAGGACATCATTGGTCTCTATACTAAAAAAATGTGCTGGTCCGGATATATCCTCAATTTTTCCAGTCTGTGCAAACATTTCATTTTGAACAGGAGCATGCAGTGTTATTTCACCTGTGAATGTCAGGAGCCATTTAATTTTCGTTTCCCCAGCCTGTGCTGCTCAACAACAAAAACAAAAGTCAAGCTTGCATCGACGTGCACAGCCTCGTCTGGTGTCAACAGAAGAAGCTGCATGCTTCAATGTGGTCGACAATCCCAGCTGTGGAAAGAGGCTCACAGTTACTTCTGATCTCAGTGTACTCAGCTGCACCACAGACTCTGAAAACCTCACAAAAGCAGGATCTGTGTGTGTGTGTGTGTGTGTGTGTGTGTGTGTGTGTGTGTGTGTGTGTGTGTGTGTCGGTGTATGAGAGAGAGAGAGAGATTGTGTCGAGGGGGGGGGCAGTGGATGGGGGCTATGGTTTACTAAGCTTTTCAATAATATCCCACAGATCACAAAGATGTTAGGGCAAAGTGGTTTTCAATCACATCGAGTATGCTCAATATAATGTCAAATCCTTGTAAATCACATGAAAATATAGTTAAGGTTAAATATATTTTAATAACTTTTCCTTTTCAGTTTGTTTTATTCTGGTGCTTGTTTTGTATATAACCAACTGAAGTTTGGTTATATACAAACTATATATATATATTCCCCAGTGCCCCCTGAAGCCGCATCTCTATTGTGCCATACAGCATGTCACACAACGTAACCTCCTTCAAGACAATCCTGATTGCTACCTGTCTGGATGACAGATTGAGGCAGTTTTAAGTCTGAGCATCAGGTCAGCTATGAACCAACAGTCTGAGAGGGTGATGCAGGCAAGTTCCAGCTGTTCTGCAACAGATGGGTCCTACAATTTATGGAAGAACTTAACACCCATCTGGTTTAATGTGCAAAATGTTGTATGTATGTATATTTTTGTCCAAAACAGCAAAGCTATTGATTTTGTTTGCTCACAAACGCACATCAGCTCGATTCAGCCCCTGTGGTCTATGCAGCTCCGACAGAGTACGCTGCTTAGTGTTGCTATTGGCCATTTCATATTAAACGAGTTCCGACCGCCTTCCAACGCTCAAAACACGGAAGTTAGGTCCTTCGAGAGAAAACGTTTTATCAGTTAATGTCCATCTTTATAACCACACGCGTATTTGATAATAGTATTTGATACAATTACCACAAGCAGATATTACAACGTGTGTTTTTGAGGTTGTATAAGTGTTTGCCGGTTACCAGCGGAGCGCCCTGTTCCGCGGAAGGATTCATATAGCGCCTCCCACTCTGTCGTGGAGGGTGATTTGAAACTGTTCGTCTCTTCTCTTCATCGTTTTCATTTTTCAGAAACACATGTTGAGGTAATATTGTCCTTTTTATTACACAGTAGACCGTTATAGGTTTTCTACAGGCTTTTTAGCAGTAGACACTTGCCTGAAATGTACGAGGTGAGTGTCTTGTTAGTTAGCTAACTTAGCGTTACAGTGTTGCTACTGCTAGGTAACCAATAGCTCGTGACAAACTGCGGTTATTTCTGTTAAATGACTAGTTAACTGTGTAATAATATCACTGATAGTAGTTTAGTCTACAGTTGTCGCATGCTTTTGAGTTAACTAAGTTAAATATTAACGTACATACATAATATTAGCGTCCATTTCGGGTTTGACGCACATTTCGCATCTGCATATCCATGATTTATTACACACAAACCAGTCTCTTATCCACGTGAAGTTTCTACTAGTAACTATATTGACACTGGTGTCCATGTGGTTCAGCTGTGCTCTTGAACTATAGGATGTTTTTTTTAAATTGTTAATGCAGATGGCCACCACAGACATGAAGACTGCTGGCACGGAGGAGGGACAGAAGGAGAAAACGTTGTCCCCTTCAGAGGAGGAAGCTACTCCTGTGTTACATGACATCTCAGCTCAGCTAAATTTTTCAGAGCTTACACCTGGACAGTTTGGCATTTCAGAACAAAGTTTTATCCCATCATCCTCAAACCGCAAAGGTGAGTAGTGACTAGTGTGTATTATGCTTAGCTGCTGTTATTTTTACACAGCCTTGCAAAGAAAGAAGTGTTTCTATTGGTTCTGTTGAGCCACCACCGGTAGACACCATGAGAAATGGTGGCTGTGGGGCATGCTGTGTTTTCTGATATTAGGATATGTGTGTGGAAATTAAACACATGATTGCAGTAAAAAACAAGCATTTTCAGGACTGCTTGTGCATAAAAATAATGGGTTAGGGGGATGTTTACATTTCCTATTTATGGCTCATGTACTGAATTTTACTGTGTTGCTCAAGGCACATCTCGCTTGATGCAAATCAAGGCAAGACGGAGGTCCAGCGTTGGTGTCCGTGGTTCCCCAGAAACAAACTCCCTCATCCGTTTCATGGCAGAACAGAGGATGAGGACACCAACTAACAAGACTTCAGAGGTGAGGTGCTTCTTGGGATATACATTAGAGCAAATTGTCTATCCCCTTCACATCATACTAGAATTTAGGATATATATTGAGATTAGAATGGCTGTTGCTTGAGACTATACAAATGTCCCAAGCTATCACACCTAATAATTCATTTATTAGTGTAGTTGGTGTGTTTTAATGTCATTGTTGATATTTGATGTTGTCATTTCAGTAACGTTAGGTAACTTATTTATGTAACATTTCTTATAAGGTAAAGTGTGATCTGATTGGGTAATGGTATATTTTAGGTTTTGATATTGTTATATTTTGTTCTTACATTTAGGATTACATCACATCTTTGAGTTTCACTTATTCCACCAATTGTAGTTGGAACTTTACATTAATGCAGTGAAGCACCAGTGAGTTTAGGAGCTGTGTCATTAGTCATATGGTATGCGTCATCTGACACAAGGCCTGATGCAATGTATCAAAACAGTATGCTTCACTCATGTGAAACAAGCTTCAATATAATCTTCCGCTCTCTATCCACAGCTAAATAGACTTTGTACAGTGCTTGATTTCAATGTACTTCCTCTGCATTCTACTTACAACTGCATTGTGAAAGAGTCATTGCGAGTTATCGTAAACACTTCATTGCAGTTGTGGCTGCGAAGGTTTGCACAACCAGTTATTAGCTCAGAAATGACTTTTTTACATCAGGTGGGGCAGGTTTGGACAGCTTTTTCCCATTATATCTGAAATGATCATGTGAAACTGCACTTTGTACCTGCTCAGGTCTTTGTGTAATATTAAAATTTGTTTAGTGATCTGGGGTTCTACTTCGGTTACCCTATGTAATGCACACTAATACAATTTAAACGTATTAATATATTTACATAAACTCATTTAAAATCACAAAATATAGGCTAACACGAGATGCTAGCAGTTTCCAATCTCTAACCAGTCTGTTCCACTTAGATCAAATGTTTATCTCATGTGATTTATGTGCAAGTAGACGCGATACAATTTATGCAACTGAAAAGTCTCTATTTCCAAATGAAAGAAAGCTTGTCGCTCCCTGACCTGATTAAAATACTGATGTGAGGCAATACACAGCATGAATCAAATAAATCTTCTTTTTTTTTTTTAATCCCAAAACAAGCCTTGATCACAATTGTCTTTGAATCCCTAGATTCTTGTTTCACATTGAATACATTTCTAACATTGTAAACTCACTAACCATAATCGTAGAGAAATAATTTGTGATACTTTACATAATAGTTAATTATCAGAGACTTACACCCTGCAAACATGTAGAAGAGGTTGCTCTTAAAATCAAATTTACTTTACTTTCATTTGCCTGGCAGACACTTTTATCCAATGCGACTTACAGGGAGCTAGTGCTGGGTGTCTGGCTCAAGGATAGGGCATGGACTAGGAGTCAGACAGGGTTTCAAACCTGCAACCTGGCCGTAACATTTTCCTAGTAACAGAGAATAACAGTAAAATGGGTCCATGTCACAGAAGCCATAAACACTTTCCAGGTGTTTGCATCATAATCCTCTCCTGTTTGTCCTTATCCAATGCTTCAGTTGTTTTAAACATGCTTTAGTAGGGCTAACAGAAGACAACCCTTGAGTGTATGTATGTTTTACTAGATAAAATGTTGGTAAAATCTTTTAGGTAATTCTCAGCTTTCATACGCTTTCTATCTTAGATCACTCATTGCACAAGCAAGCATGTTTTTGACCAATAAAGGACAAGAGGAGGGCACTAAAAAAAGTTTAACCCAATGAAACTAGTGCTCACGAGATATTGTTTGTGATAAGTGACAGCTATATATTTAGCCATAAGCTGGCAGAGGGAGTACTATGAGGAACTAAAGCAGAGAAGTGCATTATGCTGCAGAAGTGGTTTAAGAAGTTTCTCTTGACCTTTAGGACTTTATTTCACTGTGAAAACCAAAGTCTACAGGTAAAGGTTACATTCCACTTTAATGACAGAATAAACTTGGATGGGACTTGGATGGGTGTTGTGCAGCTCAGCTAATCGTACTTTAGCTGTGTGTGGAAGGTGTAGGGGATTGATATTATGAGTTCTGTGACCTGTCGTGCTGCATCAATGAGCACTTGTGTCTGTTCTTTCTGTCTTAACTCTCAGCATGTCAGAAGTAGCCCCTTCCTTCCCCGTGTTGCCTTCAAACTGAGGCAGAAGATGGCCTCCTTCCAGAGCCTGATGGCTGTGGAGGAGAGTGAGGTCTGTGATGCAATGCCAAGCCAGGACAGCGACGGTGGAGGATGCATTAAGAGGAGGGATTATCTGTCTGGTGAGGCTGCCTCATTGCTACAGGATTAGTTAGAATAGTTTCATATCTTAACAGGAGTCTGTGCCAATAGGATTTCTTTATGGTGTCTGGAGGCACAATTCTAAAGTAGTGGAATAATGCACAGCTCTGACAGACTCTGACTACATCTTGTTTAATCTGAGCTTGGTCAGCTTCTTCTATGCGCCAGTGTCTAAAATGTTTGTTGTAGAAATTTAGCTTTATCTTCTTTTTTTGGTTTCTTGGATACATTACTTACATTTATTTTTTGCAGAGACAGTTCTATTTGTTTGTTTTTTCCTCTTTTCAGATAATGATGGTGAAAGAGGAAAAGAGAACAACCAACCAATGACGCCAACACCCAGTAAGAGGAGGTGCCTGGGCCCTCGTGAAGGCTGTGAGGTGGAGATTAGAGAGGCCAGCGCTCCTATCCTCCACTTCAGTTTGAAGGAGCAGAAGGTACACTCACCCGATGTACTTACTTGACTGTTGTAAATAATTTAACTAAAAGGTTTTACCTCTCTGCACTTGGCTTTCATTGAATCCAGTGATTATTTTTAGCTCAGCACTACACTGGACTTTTTGAGGAGCTGCAGGCGCTCTCGAACTCGGTTAGATTTTCTGTCCTGAGTATTTGGAGGTTTATTTATTTATTATTGCTTCGTTTTGATGTTTGGCTTTTAAATGAGGAGCTTTTAGTGCATATCAAGTTTTAAGTGTTCTGTAACATTTAGAACACTCTAAGATCAGTTTGGTAAATTTGTGTTTTCTTTACACTTGGCAGAAGCGTTTTGCTGCAATAGAATGAAAGCAGTATAAATGTCTTGATCATGTCCATAGAAAGATGAAGAACCAGTGAAGCAGGGCAAGACCCTGAACCCTGAGTTGCCCCCAGTGTGTCAGGTCAGCTGCATAGCAGCTCTGCCATCAGTGTGTGTGTGTGTGTGTGTGTGTGTGTGTGTGTGTGTGTGTGTGTGTGTGTGTGTGTGTGTGTGTGTGTGTG
>JAUMTR010000027.1:3510778-3588179 GCA_032270685.1 Microctenopoma stevenorrisi | reverse complement strand
ACTTTTAATCTTTCTCAACTTTTTGTCTTTATCATCTTTTGTCACCTTTTTGTCTTTGTCAACTTGAATTAACTTGCTGAAAAGACGCCGACCGGCGTCTTTCGGCGACAGTCATGCTCCCCCACGCGATTTCTAGTTATGTTTGTTTTTTATTTCCTGGTCCTAGATCGTTTTCCCTTCAATTGATGAGGCTGACTCTGCAGTGATGAATGGAACAGGTATTACAGGAGTATTACCGTGGATTGACCCCGAGTGTTGCTTTCTTGACTCTAGCGGTTGTTGTTAAACTCCGTTCTTTACATTTTCAGGAGACCCATGGGAAGCCCAGCCACTGAATTTAAACAGTGCCTCTCACGAGGTGGTGACAGGTAAACTGCCGTCATACTTCTCCATTTTCTCCTCACATTGTCACATACCATTATGTCTTCATCTCCTCCTCTCCACCTCCTGTATCCTGACAAATGTCGAGCTGTAAGACTCGTCAGAAGTGAAATACAGGTTTGTTGTCAGTAGCTCAAACGGACCAGATTCCTCATTTTGAAGTCGGCTTTAGATATCCTTGCCCGTTCTCCAGTGTAACAGGAAAATATCAAGGTCTAAACATGTTAAGCTGATGTCTGAAAGTGTGCATCGAAGCCATATGAAACTACTGTGAATCATATGTTTTGATCCAGGTGGTGGTGATCCATAGCAAAACTAAAATCTGCATTCATTAATATTACCAAAAGCATTTCAGTTATGATACTGTGGATCTTCCTTTAGAATCCGATACAACACTCAGCACAGCTTCCCAGATGGATGGCCTGGACGAGCCTGCGTGCCTTCCAGAGAAGAAGACGCTAACTGAGGCAGGTCCCGAAGCTTCAGCTCCAGTCAGATCTGGAAAATCTAAAATAACAGTCTGCTACCATCATTGCTGTAGTTGTTGTTTGTTTCATCTTAGTGGATAGGTTATTGTGAGTGCTGCATTTCGACTGAAATATTGCCACTTTATCATCGGTGTTGAATCTCATACTGTGAATCTTCTACACCAAAGCTGCCAGGACCAGAGTGTGACTCTACCAGTGTGGCACCAGCTCGCTGCAGCACTCGAAAAAGAAAGGTCTGCTCCTACTGCAAACTGCTCATTTAAGGCTTGATCTCCCACACTAGATTGCCTTTTTTAATAATTTAGGGGTCATAACATGCTCCCATCTAATCTACTCTTTAATTCCTCTGGATCTGAACTTAATCACATATGAGAAAATCCACTTTATGTTTGAGAGTGTGGCATAGACACACACTCTGTATAACATATCCTCATGCCAGCTTTGTGCTCCTCCAGCAGCCAGAGGAGAGTCGACCTGTAAGGAGATCCACACGCTCGGCTGCCAAGTCGGCCCCTGGAAAGATGAAGGTGAGTTGGCTGAGTGTGCTTGTTTGATTTCTCTTTACACCACTTCAACGAGAGCTCTTCAGACACATCTCTCTGGGAGACGGTCACAGAGCTGAGAGTTGCACAGTCTGACTACAGTTTACATTACTTGAGTTTAAATCTCAGACACGCCACATCCAGATTAGTCACCCCCACCACAGGAATCAGAAATAATAGAAAATCTCTTATTAAATCAGAAATTCATCAAGGTGCGAGAACCTGCGCTGCTGTCACAGATAATCAGATAAAACAACATGGCGAAGCAGAAAAATTTAGTTTTTTAATGTCTTATACTGATCAAAATCCACAACTGTTCTGTCTGTACCTTCCAACTTCCTAATCTGTTACTCTGAGAACTGAGCCTCGTATGGCAGAATGAAATTATTCTATGAAGAAGATGAATATAATTAATTAAATAATTAATAAATTCCGATTTTATTTGTCACATACATGGTTACACAGTGAAATGTATCCTCTGCATTTAACCCTTCCCCCTGGGGGGAGCAGTGGGCAGCTACAGACCGGATGCTAGTTTATTCAGTACAACATCGGAGCAGGTAGCTCATCAGACCAGGCAATCTGCAGCTAACTCAACTGTGCCTCACATTACAACAGTTGATTTAGGGAGCGTGCAGTGTCTGGCTTTTCTAACTGCTTCGTGGCGGTGTTTGTCTTGCACACGCATAGGCTCTCTGTCAGCGCTGTGTATCAGTCTAAATGAGTTCCTATCCACCGGGTTAACCAAATAACTTGTTCCACAGAGTGGGGACAGGCCGGTGAAATTTAATTAAAGCACTGTGTAAATACCTGGAGATTCACTGTAAAGCACAGGGTGGCGTTCAGGCCAGACCTTAATTATCAGAACAAACCAAGAACAGGAATGTGTATATGTACAATATTCCTATCACTGACTCCCACAGAAAGTAAACCATGATGTTTTGCACACAGTCCAGGCTCCCAGTGCCAGAGGCAGCAAAACATCTATAAACATCCAGCATGCAGGACTGTGGGTGCCGTGTTCTTCTCTTTGTGGGCCTCGTTCTGTATTCTGGAAACAGTAGAATGGTCTTTGTCTCATCTGTCAATAAGACATTCTCTCAGAAGGATTTTGGATTTCTCAAGTTCATTTTGGCAAACTCCAATCCGTCTTTTTCATGTTTCTTTAACAACCCCGAGTCTGCAGAACAGCTTGAATTTGTTTGGAACTTGATTGTGGCGGTTTATGCCCCATTCGGACAGTCCTGCGTAGCTTTTTCTCCAAAGTGACCTATCTGTTTTTCTCTTCCATCCACGTCCCCGGAGATTAGCTACAGGGCCATGTGTTGTAAACTTAATAATGTTGTGCCCAGTGGTCAAAGGAACATGACGATCTCTGGAGATTGACTTGAAGCCTTGAGATTGTTAAGATTTTTTTAAGTGTTTAGGTGTTGTCCTCAGGGCCTCAGATAATTCTCTACTTCTCTGTTCTCCATGCTTAGTGTGGCACACAGACATACAATAGAAAGGTGAGTCAACCTCACTTTTAACTGGTTTCAGGTGTGATTGGTATTTTGCCAGCACCTGTTTCGTGCCACTGGGGAGTTTAAACATTATACTGCTTGAAAAAAAATATTTTATTTTATTTATTTTATTTTTTTAAGAGATGCCAACGATTTTGTCTGTCCCATTTTTAGAGTTTGGCCTATAAAGGGAATAATCCAAAACAATTGTAATCACAACAGTGTTCTAAGCGAAATGGTGCATTTTATGGAAAAATGCCAGTGCCAATAATTTCAGCCATAACTGTATATAAACATATAATCGTTCTTAATAATTAACCAGTATTGATTAGATGTTCAACACAAAAATAATTACAGCATCGTGTCATAGCTGAATATTGGAGACCCAATAAATAATCCTCAGGCCTGCTCATGATGGAGATTATCTTTCCACAGATCACAGCAACACGCCAGTGGAACAGGAGCGTCGACCGTTCGCTGTACGGCTCTCGAGAATACGCCTCCAAGAATCCCACCCTGAGTCCCATCACTGAGAGACTGTCCCTCATTAGCCAGTCTTCAGCAGCACAGCAGAGTCACTCTTTAATGTGCACAGGTGGGACATTCAGGCAATTCCCAACTATCAATGGATATTTAAACATAATGAATTGTGTTTTATACATTTTTACATAATGTACCTTTTTGTTTGTCAGTCACAGACCAGGAGACCCGCATACATCCTGACGCTCATGACACTCAAGGTGACCACCCTGTTACAAATCCTTTGGAAAGTCCTTCAGAAGAAGGTGTCGCATCTCTACACTCAAGTAAAGAAAATGCCACAGGGAAAGAAAGCAGGGTGTCAGGGCTGAGGGCCAGAGGGAGACGGCTGAAGAAGAGAAAGGTCAGTGTTGTTGATTGTGACCTGCTCAGTGAGGAGTCTCAGCACCCGTCTGGAGAAGAGACGGTGGAGCACAGCGCACAGAAAACCGCTACGAACACTGAGGCATCAAACGCAGTCCCAGTGGAACACGCTGTACCCAAACAGGGAGGAGCTGACATCGAAGCTGATACCCAGACACCCAGCACAGACAGGACCTCAGAATGTCATGCCAGTCTAAGTGTCTGCCCATCCTCAGCTGAAGAACTCAGCTACACTTTGAATGTGCCAAAACCCCCAGCACAAAGAAAAGCCAGGCGAGGCAGGAGGAGCTCAGCCCAACACGAGCAGGGAGAAGATCAACTGAGCTATGAAGTGGAGGGGAAGGGACATGGACACCAAGCATCCAGCCAGCATGAAAGCAGGTCCATCTCTGACAGCCAGGACGACGAGGGAGTAGCAAATTTGCACCTGGCCCCCTGGCAGGCTGACTTTAATTTTGAGGATGTGTTCAAACCTGTCACCACTAGAGGCCAGCGCTCAGTTCGCCGCAGCCTGAGGAACCAAAGCAACACCGTCCCCAACAGCAACAGTGCAGGTCTCGCATGGATGCCTCTGCACTCCCCTGACTGTAGTGATCCCCGCGGGAAGACCCGGAGCAGGCGGCTCAGTGCTGCTCTACCTGTCCAACCTTCATTCCCTGAGGAGACACAAGCCAACGCATCCTGAGACTTTAAAGTGACCACAAGGGACACATCTAACTGAATGAGCGAAGATTCAGTGGGACAATAAAACCGTCAGACTATCTAATGTTTCTTTTCCCTAAAATGAAATAGGATGATTCTTCGAAGAACGACCTTGTTGTTATGAGGTGACTGACAACTTTGTCCTTGTTCTACGTGAATTATTAAGGCCGACCAGCAATTTGGAAGCAGATTCCCCACGGTAACAGCCCGTCAATGCACCAAGAGCCCAATCATCTCTGCTGACCACCTTCTAATCAATATCCAACCACTCAGCTGGTAATCACAGGGCATCTTCCCTCTCACTCTCCAAAGTCACTGGATCGAGCATGTTCCAGTCAATATCTGCTCTGGATAGATGAAGACGGCTGCGCGGCATTCACCAACTGTCAGGTCGGGCTGGAGCAGGTGGAGAATAATGGATAAGTAATGGAGGGAGAGCATTCGCCTTACATATAAATCAGATTAATAAGCTCAAATCATTCTTTTCATCTGGGGCTGTTTTTGTTTGTTTTTAATGATCCGTAGTGTAAAGACCCAGAAAATGTTTTCTTGCATAATCTCAACTTTAATGGGTGATTGTAGTACAGTGTCATAGATTAAATAGTATTTTTCATTTTTAATTTGTTGTTTTAAATGAAACAAATTGAGTGAGTGAGGTCAATCACAAATCAGAATTGTACTTTGCTGGGTTCTAACCTGAGCTGATACTGTGGTTACCTGTGGAGACGTTTTACTACACCAAATTGTCTTCATTTGGATGGAAATAATCCAAATTCTAAAGCAGCCACTGTCTCTACAAATGTCATGTTCCAGCTGCGTGGTCATTTCAGTTCAACTAAAGCAGCTTTCCTTTTGCACAGCCTTTTTTTGGGGGGGCCATAACTGAATTACTTTCTACATAAATTACCATTCTGATCTCCATTTCGAGCACAGCCAAATGTCTGGAAGTAAATTGACCTCTAACCTCAGATTCCACCAGTCACATTCAAATCAGTTCCTCTTTACTGACTCCATCCATCTGTCAGAGAGGAACGGAGGGAGCAGTAACAAATTGAGTTTCAGATTCAGTTCGCATAGAAAAATTGGCTTCCAGAATGATGCATGACCGTAATCTATCCATCACTGGGTAATTGACTCCCTCCTTTTACATCCAGTCAGACTCACTTGGCTGAAGGACACCAGAGGTTTCTGGCTCCTCGCGTGTGCCAAGGTCTCTTGTGTATTCCTACTGGAAGACGGATGAACTTGTAAGAGTGGCGCAGCCTGTGACGTGGTTCTGTGGGATCAGTGGGGTTACTGTGCCATCTGGTGGTGGCTGTGAGGAGTTGCAGTAGCCTGTCATTCGTCAGGCAGCTTGATCAACTGTGAAGATGAAGGAAGTGTTAAGAGCTGATTTTATCATCATGAGAGGGACAAAATTAATAGATGCACATTCACATGTGTCAGAGATTTTTGTTTGCTACTTCACAGCAGAGATTGCTTTTTTTTTTTTCTTTTCACTGCGTCATGTGCCTGTTCTGACTGTGTCTTTCTAACTTAAAAACTGGGAGCATATATGTGAATAGGCTGTTTTTATTGTTCGAGTGCACAATTAAACTGCTGCACCTCTATACAAATGGTTGTTGGATGTTTTTTTCCCTGTGTGAGAGTGTGTATGAAGGGTGTGAAGCTGAATCCCCTGTCCCTGGCAGACGGGCATAGAGAAGACGGCTTAACACAAGAACAATGGGGTCCTTTGACCAAAATGACGCCCTCAAGACATGTGGCCTCCAGTCACCGTGGCAACCCCCCATGGGACAGGGAGCGGGCTGACAGCTGGAGAGGTGGACTTACAAAAATGGAGTCCATTTCTTTCCACTGAGGCTCCCGGGCTCTCTATCTTTTCCCTCTTCCCCCTGTCCACCTCTACTGTGGGCCCTTATGAATGTGGGTTACATCTCATTTTACAGCTTCATGTGATTGACCTTATGGGCCCGACTCACCACCTACAATGCCCCCGGACATAAAATGACTTAACGAGACAACAGTAAATCTCGGTCTTTATGGGCTCGCGTTGCTGTTAGTAATCAGTGAGTATCGATCTTATTGACAAAGATGGGCCTGAGACACAAGATTTCACACTCACTGTACGCCTCATTTTAAAGTGATGAGCACTTTGTGTACAGACAAAAACAAGCAGTGCAATCAGTTATTTGTACTATTTGACTTTTATCTTAAATTAGTTAATTAGTGGCTGAATAGTATTAAGTTGTCCCACTGCCTCAGTCCTTTCTGTCCTCGCTGCTGTGAGCCCGCTATTATTGATGCTCGCAGGCGCCTCCTCTGAGCCCTACACAGCTCTCCTATGGAGCTAAAGACAGCAGGAGGAGGACAGCAAAACAAAGGCAGGACAACAACAGGAGACCCTCCAGCTACTCTCCGTTTGCTTTGCCGTCCCAGTGTGTCTGCATGCTATAGCTCCAACTGCCTCCTAATGGAGTTTTACCTAAAGAATAACTGATGTTAAAGACCACTACCAACTATAAAGAAGAGCAGCAGAGCTTTATGAAAGTAGTTTCTGTTTTGGGAGTAACTGACAGTATAATATTCTCTTATATGACCCCCCCCCCCATCCCATTACATCACCATCTGCTCTTTATCTGTAACACATGCAGAGAGATGCCAGAGAAGTCGAAGAAGACAACTAGTAACATCCTGTTTGTGTCAGGAAGCAACAGGATTCATGGTAAATTAGATTTTTTTGAACAGTTGGTATTCTGGGTAACAAAACTGCACGTATCCCAGTTATGTTGATCACAGTACTCTCAGTAGATAATGATAGATCTAATTCTTAGACAGGTTACATTCAACAGTCTGAACAAGCAGGTATTCTTTTGCATTGTAGGAATAATCACATAATGTATTTGAAGATGCACAGAGAGAGAGACAGCTTCAGGTGTGCTGTGTAACAGACAGAAAGAGCTGCCCGTCGACATACCTGCGTAACCCTCCAAACTGTCTGGGCATGCCCAGACTCGACTGACGCGTTGTATAGCCGGGTGCCTTTAGTGAGGAGAAGTAGGATCTTCCTACGTTCTTACTCCAAACTGAACTGATGAATATCTGTGTGTAAAGCATCGTCTTTTTTTATTTGTTACTTCGTTCTCAAAATCAAGTTGTTCGAGGTCAGAGTAGCTGGAATACACCTGACTTTGAATTTTGTATCACAGATTTCCTAGGTTTGTTGTTGTGTTGTATAACTGTGTTGTGGACCTCTGTCTGACCTGGTCTGAGTGTTTCTTTCCCCTCTGCCTGTTGCATGCTGGGAAACGTTCCCAGTCCACTCTGTGTGTAGTAGAAGCAGATAAGGCTCCACTGCAGCGTTTTAAATGTGCAATATCAAAATTGTGTCTGTCTGAGACATCCTGGTCCTGGGTGGCGGAGTCAACTGAGCCGAGATGTTGTCTCCAGAGAAAGGAGGCAGTCCGCCACGGCAAGTGCAAGACAAGATCTTTTGCTGTTTCCTGAAGAATCCCTGATGAGAAGTTCTATTTTCAACTCCTTGTTCAACTCTGTGAGCATGGATCTGAAGGGCAATGAAGGAAGATATTGTACTACTCGCTCTGATAAAGGGCCTCAGAGGCTTAGCACAAAATGGGCTTTAAACTCAGTCCTGGTAGCTACAGAGAAATATACTGTACACAGAAACCAGGAATCTTCATAAATGTACTTTTTTACTACCTGTGTATAAACTCCAACTGCTCAATGAGCTGACGTTTCCCGTAGCACCAGCTCGAGGTCGATGTGTGGGACTTAAAGTAAATATTTTTATTGGACAGATGAGTGTGATGATTTATGGAAACTTCGCTGATCCACCAGAAGATACATTTTTTTAATGCTTTCAAAACCTGTTGGGTCTCAACTCAACCAACCACCTGGTAGTTTAGTTTCCCTGTGAGCATCTCCACTGTATCATGACCACTAAGCCTTATGTCCTGGTAAAGAAACATCTGTACTAATTATGTTGCAGAGGGTGAAATATCTGGGGATTTCACGTTCATGCAGTGTGATTATGAAGACTTCCACATGCTGGTGTTTAAATGATTAGTGCGCAACTCGCTCGAACACAACCAGAGTCAATGCTACTTTATTTTTAGTGCAATCAAACTGCTAACATCCATGCAGAAACTTTCCCAGCAGCGTCTGCGTAGGTAACTGTTTGCACTTGACTGTGCATCAATCTGCTCTCTAAAGCCCCCTCAGAGCGGAGGTGACCTGATCAAGATCTGCAGCGGTTGGCTGGCTCCTCGCTGAGAAATGAACCAGTCTGACGTGTGTCAGCCATGATAAATGAGCAGGTGTTTGGGTCTGTGTTAAGTAAATGGAGTCATTATTGATGACCTCGGTGCTCCCTGTGTATTGCCAGTATCAGTGATGACTTCCAGGCCCCCGCTGCTGTAAAAGCCTATGTTGTGGTTCTGCAGGTCAGGGAAGGACTCTCCCTCAGGGATAGTCTGAAATGTCCGTCACAGCACAGTGTGCACTTCGCTCTGGTTATGGCACCAGCTGTGGAGCTTTTCATGTCATGTTTCTTTTTCACTTTTCAAGTTCAACCTCATGAATGTAGATTGATAATGTGCGTCATGACTTCATGTATTTTCGTGTAACCTTTCATAACAACTATTCCGACTTTGAACTTCTGACACATCTTACTAATCACGTGTTTACCTGACTATTAACACAGCATCACTGAGCTGTTAGGGCAGCTCTAGACTCGTACCTAATCTAGGCACAGACGAGAGAGGAGAAGCTTTCACCCTTCAGCTGAAGCCTCTTTTTTACCCTGATGGTGATGTCATGTAAGCCACTAGAATAAAGACAATAAAGTGGCTTGTATGTGTCGCACATACTGTATAAATTGGCAGACCTGACATGAGTTTATCCACTAGAGGCTGCAGATGCCTGTTTCCGGGCAGGAAAAGTGCACGTGGGAAACCTGGATGGATGAGACATGATATAATCATCACTCTCTGCGGCAGTTTCTGTTCTTTCTCTATATGAAAAACAAAGCAAACCTTCTGTCATTGTCACCTGAGCTAGATACTGTTATCCAAAAGGACTAAAGATATTTATCACCTTCACTATGACACATCTAACCGTTTTATATTGTTACGCGCCTCTCAGGATGATCTGTGACTTTAATTTCTATCAGTATGATTACATAACATGCTCCATCTGTTGCCTCTTGCTAACACAGGGGGGAGTCAAACATGCATATCTTTACACAGACAAGAATCTAATTATTCAATTAGGTAGTGTACTGAATGAATAACTGATTCACCACAGTGTACGTAAGACCAACACAGATCATTACTGCCTCAGTAATGCAATTTAGCGCAACCACAGAGGGCTCATCGTTCATGGCAATGCACAGTTTCTGCTCTTATTACCCCGCAGTAATCAGAAAGTGCCATCATTAATATAAATGGCTGTGAACTGAATGCCTTTTAATGTATATCACTCATATTGATGGAAATCAAGGAATCGCACATCATTTGCGTTCCCCCGCTCATTAGGCAGCGTGCACTTTGACGTAAATCTTGCTCCTGGCCTGATGGAACTGATTAAAGAGTTCTTCGTGTTCCACTGTGAGAAACGCTCATTGTGCGAGTGAGTGAGCGCTTGGTCAAAAAGGTGGGTGAGTGGGGGGGTAGACAAAGCCTGCTGGGCTTCAGAGGTTAAGTCTCCCCCAACACCAGGCCCACAGGAATGTGTATGTGTGTGCTCGCGCGTCCTGGAGACTGCATTGTCGTCTGTGGTGCATCCTGCTCAGCAAACACTGCAGAGCTGCTGCTCTGAGAGGCTTGGACTTGGGAAGGAGCCTGTAATGTGGGAGGTCTGGATGCCAAACAGCCAAACGAGGCATCATGATATAATTGGTGTTTGTTGTGTGAAAGCCATGAAACCCTCTGTGGTGCAGCTGTTTAGACACAGATGAACTGTTTTGCATTCAAAAAAGCTTTAATGGTATTTAAGGGAGGTGAACACGAGAACTCTCCACAGCACATAGTAACTACAAGGCAAAGACACGGACATCTCCGTCCTGTAATTATTCTCTTTTCCAAACTCATCATTCCCACTTTCACTGTAGCAGTAGTTGCATACTGTGTTTTCTGCTCCACTGTCTGGACTTGACTGGTGCGAGTCAACTGTGCCATGGACTAGAACCAGAAGATTTAGTAGCAGCCAGGCCGCCATGTGCAGCATAGCTGAATCATCAAGCACTGGGTCACTTCACCAGAGATGTGATCAGGACATGAAGAAGTGATGGTGAACAAGACACAGGAGGAAAACGATTCAGCTCAACTCTACTTAAAGGTGGATTTTGACATTTTGGTGAATACAGTTATTCATTCTGCTGTTGGGCTTTGCTTCCTTGTTAGTGCTTCACCTGTGAGGAACGCAAAGGACTTTAGCATTAACACTGGAAACAGAAATCCACCTTCAAGTATCTGTAAAGCTCAGTAATAAACTCTTTCTAACTAACTAAACCTAACCTCACCGTTAGTGAGAGGCAGCCACAGGGTTCCCCTCTCAGGTGATTTCTACCAATGTTGCCCAATAATATACCATGTGCATATGGAATTTACCAAACGCTCTAATAAGTACATTAACATATTTCTATGCAGATGATGCCAACCCAGACACTTCGGTCTACTTCTGATACTCCAGTTTGGAGCTAAGACTAAAACCGCTCATATTAAAAGACACAGCTGGCGCTGACAGATGGCTGGACTGGAAGCAGCTAGCCCGCCACTCTTCAAAAGGAAAAAAAATTCTACTAATCAACTCATTATATCTTGTATGTTTTAGTTTTTATTAAGTGTGGATAAAAAACTATTTGCCATTTTATGGGACGTTATTGTTGGACTGTTCTTGAGCAGGACCAGTTGCCAGGCAACCAGTGGACACTCCAGGAAGTTACTGGTGCTGGTGAAAAAATAGCACATCACAGCCCTCTGTATTCGTAATACTTTGGCACTTGAATAGATGAAACAAAAGAAATGTAACATGTTGACAGAGAGAAATGCTGACCGATGAGTCTTTTAATTCAAATGAATTACACATTTTATGACTCGCTCGAGTATGAAAGGCTCTTTTGCTCAGCCTTCCCTCTCTCTGGAAACACCTAATTACATAGAATGACCTAACAGGCCTCACCTCTAAAAGTAAGAACACTAAGAAATGCATGCGTCAGGGCTTTTCTTGCTGGTTTCCTCCTCTGCCGCTCTTAATAGTGTTGAAGTCTGAGCTATTTGTGCATGTTAATGGACTTGTCAGATGCCGCCGCTTGAAATGTAAGTACACGACTTTTAACCACAGCAGGACGATTGATTTGTCAAACAGAGTAGCTCTCCGCGTTTCCCTCACGGTGTCTCTCCAGTGCTCATGTCCAGCAAACAAGTGGACTCTGCAGTGCTCTTAAGCACTTCTGGGTTTGAGTGAAGGCGGTGGGGTTTTCAGATAGATTTTAGACAAGAGGAGTTGGAGGCAGCACGAGAGGTGTCTGGCTTGACTTTCAGCTCAGCGCCCACAAGCTGCACTT
Organism: Microctenopoma stevenorrisi; assembly: GCA_032270685.1. NCBI lineage: Eukaryota > Metazoa > Chordata > Actinopteri > Anabantiformes > Anabantidae > Microctenopoma > Microctenopoma stevenorrisi. The sequence goes on along the minus strand of JAUMTR010000027.1, from coordinate 3,576,076 downwards.
CACCTTCCAGCTGCTCTCTGTCCCTTTGGATTCAAAGCAGGAGAGGGAGCAGCGGGGAGGGAGGCTGGGAGGAGGGATTTGGGTGGTGTACTAGACGGGTGGGGGCACAGCCTTGGGTGGACAGGCGCTGGAAATTTCCGTTGTATGTTTGAGCTCTTTTTGGGATGGGAGGGGTTTGGAGTTGGAGTTGGAGTTGGAAATGGGGGGAGTGGCTAGGTTGGGGCTTGGGGACTTGGCAATGAGCCAGCCACAGCAGGAAGCTTGCTAGTTTCACACGGACAAAAGAGGCAGTCCTAGACACGGCCGTGCTATCTGAACGTAGCACTCCAGTCATCACCCTAAAAAAAAACACGATCTCAGAAATGTGGTCTGCACGGGTGGTGGCCTGGACTAACTAGGTTAGGTTTAACTAGGTTTCCTTACTGAATGTTGACAAAGTGAAAATCATCAGGAAAAGATGCAGTTCCCATTTTTCCTTTCAACTGAGTCACTTCTGTTTAATAATGTCTGATTCTTCAGGTTTCATGGGTTCCCATCATTACGGCTGACTTCTGCCTATAAAGAGGTGGCAGCCGAGGATTTAGTGTGTTTATATTAGTCAAATGTCAAGAGTGGCTTTGTTTACTTGGAAAATGTTCCAACATCCTCAGTTGCTGAACCTAGACAGGCAATCAATTAGATCCTATTCTAAGTACACTTCTCAATAGGGGATCTGACATGTACCCACTGAAGGATTAAGTATTAAAAGAACAGCACAACTCATTTCCAGGCTGTGTGGAAATGGCCAAATCACAATTAAAAATCAACACCAGCAACAATGAAACAAGCGAAGTAAGAGTAGCATGAGATGCTTTCATAGACTGAAAGGGATGCCGTAGGTTTATTTGGCTTGGCATAGGTCCAGCTTTTAAACCGGAGGCAGGAAGAAGCGGAGCGGAGCGGGAACCAGCCAGCCCGGCAGCAGGCCTACAGAGTTGAGGGTGCTGCTGTGCATCAGGTGGACAGGATGCGTGTGTTTATGTGTGCGTGTCAGCGAAGGGGCAGGCGGACACTGGTGCAGCTTGCCGGGGGCTCCGGGGCCCTAGCAGGTGGATGCACATTGAACAGAAATCAAAACAGAAGGGATTAAGCAGATGAAAGGAAGCCAAGGATTACTTGTCTCCTCTTCTCCAACAACGAAACAAGGGTCTCATACCAAAACATCCACAGACAATTTATTACACAACAATAATTGTTCACATTTTCAGTTACCAGTGTTTTAAAGGGGCAACTGCTAAATAATAACACCTGCAGGTTTCATTATATTTATCAAAAATATGTGCTTCATGGACACAAATACAACTATGGTATGTTGAACTAATATATAAAGGACTTCTTAATATATATGTAATAATGTATATAAGTTTAGAAAAAGGAAAGAAATCCCCTGGATGAAGAATTTCATAGGACATCTAATTTAGAAAACAGGCTATCCTGATTAAAGATGCCTTTCCCTTGATGCTAAAATAACATTTGGGATTGACTTCACTGCATAGGTAAATAATCTCCTGAATAGGTTGATATCACATGCGTATCCCTCTGGTCAATATATTCCTTTAGAGTTCCTGTTTTCTTCACTAACTCTCTACTCTGGATAGTTTTACCTATTTAAAATCCACAAATAGAGTTAGCCTGTGGCCATTTGTAACATCTTAGAAAGGAGAGTGAACTGCATTAACAGCTTGCGTAAATTAAGATTAGAATTCACCCTCCTGTGCATCTGCGTCCTTCTTTCTTCCACTTACTAGAGAAGTTGACAGCACTCATTTGGAATAAGTAGCACTTCAATTTGTGCCTCTGCCTCCATTTAACTGACTGAAAATCAATAAGATAATTCTTATCAGAATTACAGTGAAAAGAATCCTCACACGCCCCACCCTGGTTAATTTGTTTCTCTTGTTGTGTGTCCGTGAACATGGCCTCTGCTCGAGGATCACGGTGCGCAACATTATTTATTTATGCCTCGGAAATATAGATGTGGTGCAAACGTCTCCTGAGCACTGTCCATCTGTTGGCTGGCCTACTGTAAACAATAATGTGATATGCGAGTCCTCAGGAGGTGTACTAACAGCCATTCATGTGGTAACACTTCAAACTTCATATCCGTGAAATAACCAGTACCGTTAATTATAATTAGTGCTGTGGATTGTGATTGATCTGCACCTGAAGAAGTGCAAGTTAAACATCTAGTAAAGTGTGACCTTACTGCTTTTATTTGTGCTGACAGCAGTTCAGCCTCTCATAAGGCACCCTCGTGGAACATGGGAAAACCTCAGGTCTAATTGCTCCCTATAACACACTCTATAATCCGTCTCTGAGGACTGCTGTACACATCATTTTACACAAAGCTGCAGATAATTTAATTTCCACCCAGGGAGCTTTCAGCATTAGCTTGTAATAGAAAAGGAAGATCGCTGCCAGATTTCCAACACAAGTGCCTCTGTATCACCATGATCATGAAATTGAAGCAGCAATATCAGTTTTCCCCTCCTGATTGTTTTACTTATGAATGAGAAGAAGAGTGTACTTAAGCTGTGCAGACTTCCACAGGACAAAAGAGTGTGACACTTTATAACCCCAAACAAGTCATGTGTGTTCTGAGCCATGAATAACAGTCTCTCACTTTAACTGCTGTAGTTTTTAGTTTTCTACAACGTATTAGAGCTAAAGGTGTCTATCATTTGTGCATATTCAATGCAAATGACTTTCAAATTAGACACAGTGCAGTTTCAAATACACACAGAGCGATACCTTAGAACTATGCTGCTTCCATCTGTCACCAGATGCTGTAATTTGTGTTGCACTGAGAGCTGAAGAAAATACATTTAGGAAAAAGGCGTTAGATTGTGCTGTCGTTTAGTGAAATGTGACAAAGTAGATAAGTTTACATGATCATTTTCTGTGGTGCCAAGATAATACTGTGCTCCACAATGTGAGGAGCAATGCTGTAGTAGATGCTGCATAGACAGATAATGACATGCTTTATCTTACATACAAATACAGTAGGCTAATACTCCAGATAGCGTGCCACTACAACATTTGATCATCTCTGGGGGACTGGATCTCTGTAGCTCACTTCCCATCTTCAGCTTCCAAAAACACACAGTTGCTACAATAGACTGCAGTGTGGAGGGTGTCTCACTTTGATCTTTAAATACCCTCTAACGTTAAAGCATGCTCATTGCCTTTTTCTGTTTTTTCCTTACAATTGCTGGGCAAGTGGCAGACGCTCCCTTGAATCTCGTGTAGCTGTAGCTCAGCAGAGAGTGCGAGAACACCTATCTTCTCCCCCCCCCCCCCCCCCTTCCAGCAACACCACCATCACCATCTGTCCCTTTCTTCCATTTCATGCGCTCAAGCAATATCCACACCCCTCTCATAGCAACAGCACGCCGCCGCCGCCGCCCCCCGCGCCTTGCAGTGAATTTTTCTTCCCCTGGATTTTCGCTTCGCACCACGCAGACGGTCCCTGGGCCCTGCCTGGCTGTTCAGTGTTCCCCCCTCCCCCACCAGCCGCGCTCCTGTTTCACTCAAAGATGGCGTCGGCTCTAGAGCCCCTGGTCTCTGGCTGCATTTTTAGGCTTGTTGTTGTCTCCGTTTCGCACGGTTCTGGCACCTTCTTCTCTTCGGCTCGACACGAAATTCCGGTGAGTATAAGAGGAAGCCGGATGGAGGGATGTGAGATTTTAACACGGCGTGCTTTGCCCGAGCTTCTCTCGGAAACCAGAACCGGACCAGCACGGGCTTTCTGGGGGATCTGCGAGAGGTAGAGGCAGAGAGGGGTACGGAGGGATGATGGTCGCGGAGGTGGGTAGGGGGGGTTACGGAGGGGGGAGCCGAGGCCTAGCTACTCTGCTTCAGCGGCCTTGTCTTCACTGCACCGCAGGCTGTAGCGTTACGTGGGAGGGCGGTTTGTGGAGGGAGGAAGTCAGCGAGGTGGGGACCGCTTGTAGGGACGGGTGTAATCGGGTCGAGGCTGCTCACCCACAGCGGAGGTTAAGGAGGAGGCCACAGAACATTTGATACTGCAGATTTCGCAGCTATCATATCTTTATTTTTGCACTTGCCCGCTAGCCGAGATGGCCGTCTGCAAGTTGCATTGTGCCTTCTGCAAGGCCGCGAATTCACGTTAACAGCTCAGTGACATTCAAAATCAGATAACTGGATGCGCTGGCTGTTGTGTGGAGGTTTTTATTTTCAGCCGAACGAGGAAATGTTGTCTGCTGGCGCATGAGCGCGGGCTAACCCCTCGTTTCATGCTGTTTACGTTTCGGGCTAGCGTGTAACGTTAGTAACATAATCGTTACGTTAGCTCCTGGTGTTAGCTTGCTAAACAACAGCAGTTAGCGGGAAGGCTTGTTGTCAGACACTTGGCTGCCTAACATAATGAAAGTTAGTGTAAACAGCAGAGTTCGCCCTCAGTGTTAACAACACAGGAAATGTCCTGGCAGAGCCACAATTAGGTTCGCTTTGATTTTTAGTTAGCCTCGCAGCTAATGTTTGCTAACAGTCTGTGTTTTGACTGCATCGTGTTGACGTTAGCAACCAAACTAGCCCATAGACAACTTGCTTGTACATTTTAGGATAATGTTTACCTATTTTGTGCAGTGGTAGAGAGAGATGTCTGAATTCTGTTATTTACTTGATAGTCTGGACATAACGTGACTTGTTTGTTGACACTGTTTGTGGTATATTAGCTGTGTTTCTGACAGTTACATCCATGTAATGAGAGAAATGTGTGGTTGTACACAGATATAACCACCAGACTATTTTAGGAAATGCATATCAGTCAAGTTGCTCGTTTTTCTTTCCTTTATTGTTTTGTTATTACTGCATAACCAAACCTCGTGGTGCTTTTTAAGGTCAGGCATGGTTTTGTTTATGTCTGTGGGGGTGCCCTGTTTGGTGGCCCAGTGTTTTCAGATCTGTGCCCCTCTGATTCTCAAACTTACCAACCTTTAAACCTTTGTTGCTGTATTTTTTAAAATTTAATGAAAACATGTGGTTTGCCTTTCTGCAAGGTTTCACTAACTTCTTTCTCTATGTTCATCGTCTTTCCTCCAGGGTTTGTACGCTACTGATGTGTAAGAGGCATGAAGGTGATCAGTCCTGGCTGCTACCTGGGATGAGATATCTGTACCGTCTCAGAGCTGAGAAGCTGGAAGAGTGAACGACAGCGGGAGAAAACGAGTGAAGACGAGGGAACGTGGATGCAGAGAAAAATCCATATCTCGTGGGATGTTATAATCCACAGAAAACATATTTACTGTATTCTGTATCGTTGAAACACAAATTATATGGCTTCGGGTCTATGATTGTCTTTCACGTCTCCCATTGAGAAGTTTGCCGATGTCAGGAAACTGCCTGAACAGCGTTTTTTTTCCAGTTTATAGGCATTTGGAAAAAGGCTTACCTTTCATGCTGTGGGACTAAATTTGCTAATAGACCTGCTTTTTCCTCCACTCCCCCTGCATCTTGCTAGAGACCTTCACCTGGCAGGGAGTGGGCGGTGGGTGGGACAGACTTTACTGGGTGGAGGGTTGGTTCAGGGTGGTTGTGCTATGGTCAGCTGCTTCCTTCCGTGCTGCTCGTACTCAGCTTCTGAGGGACTCTCTGTGCGACCCCAGGACAAGGGATAGTAATCAGACAGAGAGCAAAAAGGAAAAGGACAAGGCGGCGCTACGGCGCAGGCCAGGTGTTTCCTTGGCTTACAGTCCCTATTTTTTGTGTGCGGCCATTGCAGTAGGACCCCAGGGCCCCTGCACCCATCCAGACTGCAGCCATGGTCAAGCTGGCAAATCCAATGTACACCCAATGGATACTAGAGGCCATCAAGAAGGTGAAGAAACAGAAGCAGCGACCGTCAGAGGAGCGCATTTGCAATGCTGTCTCCATGTCCCATGGTCTGGACCGTAAAACGGTTTTGGAGCAGTTGGAGCTCAGTGTCAAGGATGGTACCATCCTTAAAGTCACCAATAAGGGTCTCAACTCGTACAAGGACCCAGATAACCCTGGGCGCTTGGCTCTTTCCAAGCCCAAAAGTGGTGGCACCACTGGTGGCAGCACAGCTGGAGGAGCAGGTGGAGGCAGTGGTGGTGGCGGTGGTGGTGGCGGCGGCGGCGGCGGCAGCGGCAGCGGCGGCGGCAGCAGCGGCAGCAGCAGCAGCTCTCACTCCCATTCAGGAAAGAAACCAGGACTTGACTGGAACAAGCTGATTAAGCGAGCACTAGAGGGACTTCATGAACCTGGAGGCTCAACCTTAAAGAACATTGAGCGGTTTCTCAAATGCCAGGCTGACGTGGCAGCTTCCTTGTCAGGCAGTGGCTCCTTGGGTCCTGGTCTCTTCCACCAGCAACTGCGGGTGGCCCTCAAGAGGGCAGTCGCGCATGGACGTGTGGCCAAGCAGGGTCCGCTGTTCCAGCTCATCAGCCGCAGCAGTACCCAGGATGACGGGACCGGGACAGTCTCTCTGGAATCCCTGCCACCTGTCCGGTTGCTGCCCCATGAGAAAGATAAGGTAATGTGATCCAGATGTGCACCATAACAAACATGAGACACAAAACAGTGTGCATACATTTCAGACTAACAAATAACACACATTTTAGGCAAATCTATGTGAGAGTCATCATTTGGATGGTTGTGATCAAAGTTGACAGAAAAAATGTCATAAATACACGAAAATAAATGGGTGGAAAGCATTTTGGTTTTGTGGCATCGGTTGTCTGATAGGATCACGGATATCCTGTTGAAACAATAATTGTGGTTGAGGCAATTGTGGCAAGAAATCTGATGTGCTCTTAAGTTTAAACTCTTTGGAGCAATAGCAAGAAAGCAACTTTGATCTGTGTAAATAACAGGAAACAGAATTGTGGGCGAATGTCAGTGTGCATCCAGCTTATGGTAGAAGTGGTTTACAGTTAACATATTGCAGAGTTATTTTAGAGGCGACTGAGAAGGGATGGGCAACAGCTGTAAGATTAGGCAGATACCAGATTGAGCATCTATCCAAAAACAGGGGTCTGCATGTTTGTGTTTAAGATGCTATCAGCTTGTTTTTGGCAGATTACAGCTGTCCGGTCAGAATTCATGTTAGAAAGACCTGAAAGACCAAAACCAGGTAGTCCACTGCATTCCTGAGTTGACGTTTGAGTAACTGAACAACAGGTGTAGATGTGGGGGTATCTTGTGGTCAAACTGAGCAATACGAGAGTTGTGTTGGGTGGGCGCATAGTGGGCCAGCTTTTTAGCAGCAGAAGAGGAGTAGGTCAGGGAAGAGCATCACATGGCTTAAAGCCTCCTGCAGTGAGTGTGGACTGTTCTGTCAGGGGATGGAAGGAAAGAAGGAGAAATACAGACGGGCAAAGAAGAGGTGGTCTGTAGCGGTGCCAAAGGAAGAAGCCTGGGTGACGCAAGCTTCAGCCCTCTCTAACCAGAAAGGCAGAAGAGAGTGAGAGAGACAGAATGAGTTAGAGAGAGAGAGGGAGAGGCAGACATGCAGGCGACAGAGGAGAAAGGGAACACACCCACTTTTGTAACCCGATCATAGTGTAGCTGTTCGCTAACCTCTGCTTGTAAGGACCAGAGACATGCACACACACACACACACACACACACACACACACACACACACACACACACACACACACACACACCCACGCCCATAATACTGCACACAAAGAAGCACAGACATAAACAAATATTGTCTAATGAGACCACACAAACATTTGCTCAAATGTCAGAAATGTTTTAGTTCAGATGCCAGCAGGCATGCAAAGATGTATTCTCACAGCCATCATGTAAAAACCTAGTGGAGCTGCACACTACACTGTTTCTCAGACAGCCAGTAGGACATTAGGCTGGTCATAAACACTGTTATGACGGGCTCTCTCTGTGCGTGTGTGTGTCTGTGGACTTGTCTGTGCAGCCATAGAAGCTGGTAGGTACGACCATGCATGTGTGTTCCCACACACACAAACACACAGGAGAGTAGGATTAGCCTAGAGTCGCATAAGGTCTGCCTAACACAGTGACCTGCTTGGCTGCAGATGGTCCAACTCTTTAAGACTGTGTTCAGACATACTTTATTTCCTTAACAGAATTGTATGGTTGAAAAGAATTTGTATCTGGTTCAACGTCTTCGCAGCACAACATGACATAAATGCAAGCATGCATTCCTGGATGACTTTATAGCATCATATGCTGCTCAAATGATGTTTACTTCTGAACTTGACTTTGTATTTCAAGTCTAAATGTGCTGTCACACATTTGATAAAATACATGGCTTTGTAGGTAACTAGGAATCTGAATATCCTGTAAGTCAGCTGTATCCATGTTTTCTTTAAAGTAGCTCTGTGCTTCAGATTCCACTGGCATCAAGATAATTGTGGATGGCTCTTGCCTGGCCACAGGTCACACTGGGTGCCTGAAGATATTTGTGCAAAGTTGAGCCCTCCTCAACTTCTGAATCAGTCAAGATCAGCAGGAGACATGTGACTGCGAAGCTAGGTTGTGTTCACAATGAATGGCGGCTGTCGCTGCTCTTCGTTCATTCTGCATGAGCAGAGATCAACCTTCTCTCTGACAGCGCTACTGATCAGTGTGCCACTCTAAACAACACAAAAGTTATGCACGGCTCTACGTGAAAGCAGTGTACTATGAATATAAATACAATTTCCTGAAAAATAGGGTTAGGATAGTAGAGGGTAGTTTCTGTTTGTGAGGCTCCTCTTCCGTCTAGATAGGTCATCGAAAATCTGCAGCAGCAGCAAGGAAGTTGACATTTGTATCTGGCATTCATGCGAGCCTGTTTACTCTCCTCTGCTGTTTTTTGTGATGTAGCCTTGATATATCTCTCCAGAGGAACCAACCTCATTGCTGCTCAATCATGTGTGTTTTGCGCGTGACTTTTCTTGTTTTTTTATGCATGTCTTATTTTCTTCCTGTGCAGGCAGTCTATGCGTCAAAGAGACCGAAACTGTGTGCACAGAAGGAGGCAGGTGCTGCATGATTACTCTCCTCCGCTGCTCCATCCAGTATTCTTTCTCTGGCGCATCATTGCCATATTGCGCCGCATGATTGCTAACAGTTATGATTTCCCAAGGAAAGGGGGAGAGAGGGTGAGTGAAGGCAGGGGGGAGGGTAATCAAAACAAATGGCTAAGCACTGGCTTTGACCCCATTTGCAGGGAGATTTGTGTACTCAGTGCGCTGATGTTTGTGTCGGAGCACTCCGTTCAACCGGGGTCATAGAACCCTATTTCTGTCTTTCAGTCTCCCCCTCTCACCCTAATAGAGTGCCATTGCCAGGTCAGGATGGGGGAGTAGAATGGGGGAGTGAAGTCAAACGGGGGTCACGGATATATAGATGACAAACCTCATTGCCTTTCCAAGTGCCTGTTAGCAGTGTGAGGCTGCGGCCATTAGGTGTGATGGGCCTGACGCTGAGCCTTTGTGTGTGTGTGTGTGTGTGTGTGTGTGTGTGTACCCGAGTGGGTATGTAGTTGTGGGCGTGTGCGCGCGAGCGTGCACATGGGTGATGTTCATCCTGTCATAATAGGCAAGAGCAATCTCTGCCCCACAGTTGCCCTCTCCGCAACAGCTGGAGTGGGGTGAACCAGAGTTCTCGGTGTCAACATGCAGTGTCATGGCGGGGACGTGTGAAAAGAGGGACCGGTGGCCAACATTTACACACAGCCAAGCTCTTTACTCATACACTCGTTAGGGCAGTTTCCCTCCAAAATGTCTTACTGATCCTTTTAACTGGTCTGTCTGATATCCTGCTGCAAGCCGGTGCTTTGCTAGTAGTGTTCGCAGAGCCGCTGCATTAGGCATCACTTATTAGGAACCATAATGGCGACTATTGGATCGACCTCACATACATTACACAGTGGTAATGTGAAGACGCCATGTATCGTCACTCAAAGGACCTGGAAGAGAAAATGCCCTCACACATTGTTTATCTGTCTTGGTTGCTACATTTTTTTTTGTCTATTATTTTCAACAACCATCAGGTTACGTAGTTGCAGGAGAGGATTTTGTTTATTGGCAGAAAATATGGAAACGTTTCCCAGAGTTATGGTGCTACACCACTGGAATGCTGGGAAAAAAGGTGCCATCAGATAGCCTCCCTTAACTTTGTTGTCAGCTTTTCTGAAGTTTCAGATTTAGGACTACTCTCTTTTGACGTAGGATGTGAGTTCTTTCTGCTTCTCATTGTCTTGACAGTCATCCTTTGTTTCTATTTTGCCAGAACCCCGGCCTCAGTTGACCCATTATTAGTTCCTAAAGTTAAAAAGGCTGCCCTCGCTCTGATGGAACCAGCACTTGTTTGACATTTAGCCGTATACACAAGCAGAGAAATGGAAAAAGATGTGCAGCTTTCATTTATTTAAACTTCACACAAACTGTAACAGATTATGTAATGGATAGTTGGTGGCGGTTTTATTTGAACAAGATTTTAATACATTATCTGCTTGAAGTACTCCTGTGTGAGGATGTTCAGAGTTTTGTTTTTTATATCACTTCAAAATAAATATCCTGTGGGTTTAAACATTGCCTTTGTCACTATTTACTGACAAAACAGACACATTCATTATTGAATAATGAGCATAATGACTAACTGATAATAAGACAAATAGTTAAAGTTATTTCTCGCTGTTTGCTGCACTACAAAAGAATGAATCAGCATGAAATTGTGTGTGTTGTGCATGTGATGTAAACTAGTAAACAACAAAGGGTGCTTGCAGAAATACAGTGCTAGTAGTTGAAGATAATCTGCAGACCTCACAATTTTCTGCTTTATTTGTAGAGAAAGAAAACATCTGCAGTAATGTGTGTGTCTGTCCTGCATGCCAAATACACCACCATCTCCTTATGCTGCTGACCATCACTATGAGCAGCATAAGACCAACCAGGAATAGTCACAGCTGCCCTGACTCTCTATAGAAATGGCATTAGCGGCAGTGTCTGTGCCCAGAGGTAACGGTTGCCTCAAACTCACCAGCGACTGATGGAGTGGCATTTGGCACTGGCAGCATAGCTGTGTGGGGCCTTGCGTATGGCTAACCTCACCACCCCACAAATAGAGCCAATGTGTTGAGCAGCTGTGGAAGTGACGACTGGAGCCCGGCCAGCTCCGCTCCGTTTGATGCAGTGATTTAGCTTTGTGCACCCTGGCTAACCTTGATTTTCAATGGTGGGTTCTACCTAGCTGTGGGGCACAGTGTAGGCTCTTCTCCAGACTCTGCTAGATGTCACATGCAGATTTACACCGGTTAATTTGCAGTGGTGCTGGTTGGCTTTCATCTGTCGCCGACACATGCACTGTTGTACATGTTAATAGAAGCCAAGGTAAGGTTGCACATGTTTGCGTGGACTGAAACGAAAGTGGAGCAGTATCACGTTGAGGTGTGTCTCCTGACTGGCAGCTCTGGGTGCATCTGATGACTTTTGAAACAAGTGCTCGTGTGTTTGCGAGCGCCATCTTTGCTTGCGCGGCATGTCCTGTAACGGTGATCAATGAGTTTGTGTTCGAGGTGGGGGAGGCCATAGGGAGGTGTGGTGGTGGGTTGCTGAGATCAGACTTCCATGTTAATGAGATCCTTGACTTGAGACGAGACAAGGACAACAGCAACGCTTTTCCCTCTTTCTCTTTTTTCCCTTTGCATACCCCCCCACCCCCCCAAGCCCAGAACACATTTCTGCTTCTCCATTTGTCCTTACTCCATTGTTCTCTCCTTCCTGTCTCACTCTCTCACTCTCGTCCTCTACCTCGTTGGATGTGAGAATATAAAGGGAAAACCGGGACACCGCGTTTTTTTTTTATCTACAACCTATCTATTATCAACAATCTATTATCTCTCTGTACGAGCTCTCAGACAATGCTACGTGTTGCGTCAAGTATTAATTTCAACCACTACAGAATAAAACAAGCGAGGCACACGCTGGAGCATAATGCTACAGGATACGAGTGTATTTGATAGTGTGCCTAAGTGAGCCATTAAAGAACGGGTGGGTGTGACCACTGGGTAAAACTAGGCTACTTTCACCTGCTTGTTTGTGTCTAGGTGTGTATTTATTAAAAAACCTGTAACCTGCAAAGCATGTTTGTATTGATTTAAGGTGGCATTTCAGGTCCACCCAGTTGAGCTAGCATCTACTTTCCAACAGCTGCTAAGAGAAGCGTCTCTTTTCTTCAGAATAAAATCTCCTTCCTGAATCCTCCTTATGTTGGAGGGAGAAAAGACAAGCCAGCATACCAGCCTATGAACATGGCTTAAAATAGATATGCACACAACCAACTAACCAACCACACACGCACGCACACACACCTCAAGTCAAATGTCAGCCATGACACTTAACTCAAACAGTCAGTCGGTGTGAGGAAATTTGCCACTGTAGTGTAAGAGCAGTCCTGGCAGCGACTGCTGGCTGAGGTAGAAATGGCTGAAAAGGGGAGGGAAAACGGCTCTCAGGAGGAATTTGTGGATTGTGTTTCACTGTTCCAATATCTCTGTCATAGAGGGAGGATTAGCTTTTCATTTTTTTAGTGTCTTTTGGGGATTAATTTACAGTGGCAGCCAGTAACTGAAGCGCCACTGTAGCACGCGTCTCGGTACAAGGTGTGTGTGTGAAACGCGATGCTCGCTCTCATCTTCTGTTTACTCCAGCCTGTACCGGGCGAGCGGGAACTGTTGACCTCTTTCAGCAGGCAAGGGGTTAAGCGTCAGGAATGATTGAGGTGTTGGTCGCACGCAGGCTGCTCACAGGGCTGCTGCTGCACATTTTCTCTCTTTTCTTGTTGTTTTCCATTTCCTTCATTCTCCTGCCCTCTGGATTCTTATTTTTGTGCCTGCTGATTTTTTTTTTTCTTCACACTCGCTCCTCCTCTTTTCTTTCTTCTTGTGGCTGACTTCCATTTCTGTTCAGATTCCGTTTGTTTGCTTTCCAGGCAAATAGAAATCTTTTCACCACGCAGTCAGGTCCTATCACTAATAATGTTTGTCCTCTTATAGAATATCTCAGGATAAAATATCAGATGGTTTGAGAGGTGGAAGTAGAAAGGTAGAGCCTTACTATCTTCTCACTGCATCCTGTATGTGTCCACTCATCTGTTTCCCACTTCACCACTTGCTCTCTACATGCCCTCCTCTCTGTTTATCTCTTTCTTCTCTCACTTCTTTACGCCATACCCTTTGCTTCTCTTTCTCTCTGTGCGCGCGTGCTGTGTTAGGTGGGTGGGTAAGAGGCAGCGGGGGTGTTGGAAGCAGTCTGAGTCAGAAGGAAATGAACCCAATAAATCAAGCTCTTGTCCCTGTCTCCTCCCTACCAGGACCCACTGCCGACCCAGCTCTCTGTAGCTATGTACATTTACACTTTTGTCCTGTAGAAAACCTTCTGAAACCAGCCACAGTAAATGTGTTATTGTTCCGCCCTCATTACAATAAAGCTTTATTGATATGTTATTTGTGATTTCCATCTCGCGTAAAGAACCAACATGTACAACTTCTCATAATAAGCACAGACTGATGTTAAGCATGAGGTAAAAAGTGTAATTTGCGACTCTGGAAAGCCTTTAATTTTTACATTAATATTTTACATACATTTCATAATTATAGGGTCTGCCCTCTACAATATTGCACATTAGCACAGGTCACAGGTTAATGTTCTGCTAAGAATACAGTAGTAGATGACTTTGTAGGGCAGCATCATACGCGAGTCACTGACCAGTGTGGAGGTACTTTATATTAATTTATACTCTATTAACTACAGCCTCAGACAGAAGAGTAAAGTGATTGGATTTCCTGCTGGGGACAAAAAAATGTATGTATGCTATGATTTTAGGTCTTCATAATATTATGTGTGAACGCTCAGATAAATGTTAAATAGACCTAATTATTTTAGATATATCTAATCTCTTAGCCGTAATTGGGTCTGTAATCCTCACTTCCCTTTATATTGCAGTGCTTTGGAACTTGGGATAATATGAAAATAATGTTTGAGTTGTGAGAGCTGTGGCACTGCAGTCTCTGGAGGACTGGAGTGAACAGCTCCTGCCACAGGAATTGAATTGAGATGTGGATTCTGATTTGTCAGCTTAAAGACGTTGTTTTAGAGTTTAGCCTTTACATTTCCTTGCTGCCTTGCAGATTTTGCCTCCTTCCTTGGGTGACCTGCTGCACAGATGCCTCCCCACAGGGCGATGCTATCATACAGTGTGGGTGCCGACGTGCAGTGTGTGATTGATACAAACGGTTTAATGTGACGACCCAAAAGCACAGCTTTGGTGTGTCAGATCATAGCGATTTCTCCCATATGCCCGCTCGAAAACACCAGTCCAGATGTCATGTGAATTGTTTTCAACAGTGGCTTTCTCTTTGCTGCTCTGCCATAAAGCTGATTATGTGAAGCAGTTGGGCAACAGATGTTGTGTGCACAGCGTCTTCCATCTCAGCCATGGAGCCCTGTAGCTCCCTCACTGACCACCGCTTGTACTCCTCTCATCACCCTTCAGTTACACTTTAATAGGCTATAATGATCATTGAGATAAATGTACAAACTTATAATTTTTAATGATTGACCATATAAAAGAAAAGAGAATGTGATCTGATTTGTGTTTTTACTGCTTGTCGATAACGTTAGAGGAAACATTGGAAACACAAGACAAACACTTTGCGTATTGATCAGTCAGAGCTTCAGACCTGAACCAGCTCTTAGATTATGTGAGGACTAGGTCTTTCCCAGCATGCCCTGAAGTCTTACATGTGCTCCATGTGTAAAACCTAAATTATTCTGACTGACTTTAAAATTTGCGACAGCCTTGTTTCTCAAACCTTTGCATAACTTTATCTCTGCTGCTGCCACCGTTACACTTTAAACCAAACGCCAAGGCTGCATCAACGTCAGACCTCCAGGTGGGAAGTTGCAGTGTAGCAAAGTTTAGAAAAAAACTTGCAGTGAATGTTTGATACTTTCCTGCGGTTGCATATTTTTCATTATTCGTTTTTGAGAGTAAACATCGCTGCACTGACTGGCTGACCTTGCAACATTATGCCACACCAACATTCTGTGATGTCTGGATTACAAAAGACAACTTGTTGATAGCATTAGTTAAATAAATGCAAGAGTCTCTAAATCTGTTCAGCTGACATTTAAATAGTGTTCTACTAGACCACAGTGTATGAATTGGACCTTTATTTATAATAAATGAATTTAAAAGTTAGAAAGGTTGTCAATTAAAACAGTTGCAATGTCATGTTGGTTTTAAAAAATGTTCAGGAGGTATTGAAAAAGGTATTTAAGTAGGAAATTCAATCTGTGTCGGTCAGACACACTCTTTGAGGACAGTTTGCGCTGGACAGACTGTGCCACACGTACATATTTCTTCTGATTAACAGACTTCACTTGAGTATTATTTTTAGTATTGGATTTCGGAAGCACTGTGTATTGCCATAACACAGCCCCATTATTTCAGATTATTCATCATTTACACACAGGACTCCGTTAAGCTCGGTGTGCTGTGTAAGAACAAGTGGCTTTGCTATTAATGATAGATGTGGCAGTGTTACTGAGCTTTTAAATATGTACTTGCCTCAAGGCATGGAGATTTCGTTTTTCCATTTGATCACTGTAAAAAAAAGCCTTATTCCACCAACTCACTGTCAGTGTTGATGATAAACAGTCAAATATGAAATGGTTGAATAGAGCTTCACTGGGAACTTACACCACAGCAGCACAGACTTACAGTGTAGGTTCTCCAGGCTAGTTTACATGCGCAAGATATTTATTGTTAGGTTGTGGCTGTAATATAAATTAGATTTACCTATCTCTTCTGTACAATGCTGCAGTAAACAGGGGATGTGATGAGTATTACCTGTGGTATCAGTAAGCCACTATTTCCCCTCGGGGCTTCCTGGCTTCAGAAACTTTGAAGGATAGTCGCCTCATGGCCCCTCCTCTCTTGTGTTTGTTCCTTTGTGAAGAGCACCTGCAGTGCTCCAGGGATGTGATTTTTCCCCCTTATTGGACACACAAGTCCCATTCAGTGTCTAACAACATGTAAAGTGCTAACCTGCCTTTGGTTTTCCTGAATGCAAACCTGCCTTTGTTTCGTGTGCATATCAAGTAATGCGTTTGATTTGTGTCGGGGTACACACGTGCTGACATGTTTTCCGTGTGCAGGGGACACATGAAAAGATTCATGCTGCCCTAGAACGGAAGCTGATGGCATGCGTTTGGAGTAAGTGTCAAAATGGGACATGTTGCTCTGGAATTACACTCCTCTGCCAGCAGAACCAAAGGACCTGAGCTAACATGGTGGATCAAACGGCGCAGGAGTCACGAGAGACACTGACACATCATCATATAACGGGACATAAATTATACAAGCTTGCTCATCACAGCAGTTCATTATCTTTAACTTTCTGTTCGCTGATCTACTACGGTTCACTGTTAGCTTGTTAATACACACAGCATGCACAGTACACAGCTCTGCTGTGGCAGGACACACAAGGCCGCTCTGTTGTTTTCATTTGCACAATGAAGCTGTTAAGTTGACTTTCTCTCCTATGTCTCACTTTGCCTTCTGCTCTGTCCCTCTGCCAGCCGGTGGCAGAGCCCATCCCCATCTGCAGCTTCTGTTTGGGGACCAAGGAGCAGAATCGCGACAAGAAGCCGGAGGAGCTCATCTCCTGCGCCGACTGTGGCAACAGTGGTGAGTGGTAGTTTGTGGCTTATAACACCAAATCATATCGGGACCAGTTCAGTCCTGGTTTCTACCAGTGGTAGACACAAACTGCATCTACAAAATGTAGGTGTGATTCAAATAAAGGTTGTATTTTATTATCATCATCTTCCCGGGATGCACACTGCTGTAGTGTCTCTGCTGCTTCTTCAAGTGAATTTTCTGGTAATTCAGCTGCTTTCACAGTCATTTCTTCTGACTGTTCCACTGCTTTGAGTGTATTTGTTTTTAGTGATCACACCTGCAGCACAAGTCATCATACACATCACACGAAGTGTTTAAACTTCAGCTGATGCATTCAGTGCTTACACAAGTTCTTCTTTCACCACTTGCATTATGACTGCATTTATATTTTTTAGTTTTTGGCTGCAGTCTCTTTTTAGATTTTATAGTAATTCTGTTGTTTTATTTTGGTTGTCTTCTTTGTCTGTGCTTGCTTAAACTGATACACGAGACACATGAAGACAGTGATTGAACTCACATTGGTATGAGTCTTTCTTTAGAGAAATTGGGATATTTCCGTATAAAATCTGTTCTTGTAAAATTTTCACAGAGGCCTGACATTGTTGAGTGAAAGCAGAGGACAGATCGTCTTCCTCTACTTTCCTCAGTGGGCTTCTGTCCCAGACGCACCCCGTCTTGTTTGCTTCTCTTCAAACACAGCAAAAGCACAGCCCTGACAGATTGTCATTTATGTTTGAACACTCTCTTTGCAGCCAGGTTTGATTCAGTGAGGGCTTTCAATTCCAAAAGGAGCTTTTTTTCCTTCTACAATGATGCAAGTGGGTCACAGCTGTCAGTCAGCAGCAAGGACAAAAAAAAAAAAACGTGTGTGACGTTGATGCACTTCTTTGTGTATGTGTGTCTATGTACCTGCAGGCCACCCGTCCTGTCTCAAGTTCTCCCCAGAGCTCACAGCGCGAGTCAAGGCTCTGTGGTGGCAGTGCATCGAATGCAAGACTTGCAGCAGCTGTCAGGATCAAGGAAAGAATGCGGTGAGTGGAGGAGCGAATATGGCAGCAGAACAGTGTCTGTGAACACTCTCTTCCCTGCTTAAGTGCCAGATAGAGATGCTGATAGGCGTATCTGTGGTCCTGGGATTGAGCTATTTTAGTCAACCTCTGCCTGATTTCAGTCTTTTCTTGTACTTGTCAAGAGAGAAATCATTGTTATTCAAATATTTGTAGAGAGGGAAAACACACTAAATACTGCCAACATGCACAGTGATGAAAAGCATCTATGAGGATGGGGAGAAAAATAAAACTCAAACTATGGTCTGACTTTAAATGAAAAACCAATAACAAGCTTAGTATGTCTCTGTGAAACGCATTTATTAATATTGCTATGATTGGCATGGATGATACTGACTTAACTTTAGTCCGTTCTTTAGAGACTTATCTTAATGTGGCGATGATGTAGCTTTGTATTTAATAGGGTCACTGGGACAGTCTTTGACGTATGTGTGTGTTTGTTCACACAGGACAACATGTTGTTCTGCGACTCCTGTGACCGTGGCTTCCACATGGAGTGCTGTGATCCTCCCCTCACACGGATGCCAAAAGGTTTTTTTTTACTTTACTGTTTGATCAGTAAAGTCACCTGAGCTGTTCCCTCCAACATGAATAAAGCACCTAAATGCTAACAATGAACAGTGTCATTGTAATCTGCACTGAGGCCCTGTTGGTGTGCGTGAACCTGTGATTTGACATTTTCTATTGCAGGCATGTGGATTTGTCAAATCTGCCAACCCAGAAAAAAGGGGAAGAAGCTCTTACATGAAAAGGCAGCACAAATCAAACGTCGCTACAACGCGCCGCTGGGGCGGCCCAAGAACAGGTATAAACCTGCCTTCAGTTAATGGCGTCATCCCGGGGGAGAGTTCTCAACCCCCTTTCTCTTCCCTTCCCACGGCGTCAATATGTATTTATTTATATTTCAAGTAGCTATATAATATATGTGGTCCCACAGTCATGGATCCACCGAGCTCGGTTACTTAACCAGACTCCTCTTTCCTGCAGGCCGGGCCGGCCTTTCAAGAAGCTGGGCGGGCGTGGACGGCGGAAGCGGTCAGGCTCGGCCAACTCATCTTCCAGCTCATCTTGTGAAGGTTACCCCGGTGATGACCGGCTGCTTTTTTCCATGCGCGACGATGACGAGCTGTCCCAGAGCGGCCTGCGCTTCAACAACAAGACGAAGGGCCTCATCGACGCCCTCACTAAGTTCTTCACACCCTCACCCGAAGGCCGCAAGGCGCGACAGGAAGTGGTGGACTACTCACAGCAGTGCCGCATCCGTAAGAAAGCCAGTCGCAAAGGGGAAGGAGATGACAGGGGGGGTGAGGATCTCATGCGTTTTTCTGCTTATGCACACAGCGCGTAACTGTCAATTTTTATTGCGTACATCAAAAACGTATGTGCTTCAAATGGCTTTGCTATTGTGTCAGTCTGAGTCAGCCGTGATGCGACAGACATGATGCAACAATGCAACAACACTTTGTTGTTACATTTAATCGCGCCTATGCATAATAAGAAATGGTTCTGTAAGATGGGCATCAGCGGTTGTATGCGCGCTGACGTTTCTCAGACCAAAAACACACAAGGCAGAAAAAGTGACAAAAAAAGACGCAAAGGATCATCTACCTCAGGTGTCAACAGCTCATGTGTTGTTTTTTTCATCCTTCTTAGACAAGAATATTCATGAAAAGGCGATTGTTTGTTTCCCATTTACTGTATACACATCTCTGTTGGTTTAAATATAGCTCATATAATGATGGCGTATCATTTAAGCTATTAGCTGTTCGATTTGCCTTAATGTTCACTCTTTTTGTTCAATCTCCAGACAATCAGGAAGGCAGCGACTGGCGCGATGAGGATGAAAAGCTGCCTGGCCACGAAAACCTGACGGAAAAAGACATTGAACTGTTTAGACACATCCAGGAGCTGGCACTACAGGTATACAGACTGCGAGACGTAATAAATGTGTCTTAAAACTTTGGCGAATGGTAAAGAGCTGCAGAGAAGCCAGGGATCCAGGGAGAGACAGCGCCTGTGTCTGATGCTGCCTGACAGGAGTCACTGGACGTGATGTGTAAACCCACAGAAAGAGCAGAGTTAACATCAGCCAGGTTGTAAAAGAAAGGGTCACTGATTCAGATGAGGATGCAGGAATATTCGTGGAAGGAGAAGTCGGTGATGTGTAGGTGAGCAGTGAAATGAATTCACACTAGAACAGCTGGCAGAGTTAGCATGTATACTAAAATAATTGCTCAGAAAGCTGTAGATGACAGAGCACATGAGGCAGGGTAACAATAACATTCACATTAAGGAAGGCTTTAGTGGGGATCCTATGTGTACACATAATGTACACAAGTGATGATTGTAGGAAAACAGCTTTAATAAAGTATAATGAAAGTTTCACTTTCTGCCTGACGAACCCTCCTCAACAGAAGGACCAGGCTGGTCAGCGTAACTACAGTGGGCAGTGCAAGCACCTAACGTTAGTGTTGGTGTCAGAGAAGATCCTCCGCATCGAGTATGGCAGCTCTAATGACGGCGTCCTGCACTGACACTTTAACCACTAAGAGGAAATGCATATCAGTCTCATTATTGGTGCAGTAGATTGAGAGCAGGTGTTTGGCACGTGTACACAAGCCGCATTAAAGCACCCTAACTCGACTGAAACGTCCGCATCAGTGTTAATGATGTATGAAAAGCACTCATGTGAATATCAAGGCTGAGTAGCAGTGGAGTAGAGTACGGGATCATAAACAGCAGGCATGTGAGTCCAGACAGTCCAGTTAATATGCTGAGGCAGTGCTCTGTGACAGGTTTTCTCTCCATCTGTAATGTTTCACGCTTTGATCCTTGGCCACTAATCCCCTGTGTGTAATCTATGATCTACTAATCTCTTCTGTGGTGAACCTGGACTTGACCTTCCGTGTCTCACTCACCCTCTCTGTCTTCATCTTCTGTGTCCACCCAAACAGAAAGTTGGGGTGACAGGTCCACCGGATCCTCAGATGCGCTGTCCGTCAGTCATTGAATTTGGCAAGTTTGAAATCCAGACGTGGTATTCATCTCCCTACCCCCAGGAGTACAGCAGGTAGGCTCACCGTCTGTTCACAGTAGCACCCACTCGAGCAGGTAGTCGACCAGAGGCAGGCTGGTGATTTCAGATTGTTTGCCAAAGCTTCTCCAGTCAACTATTTGAAAACTGTTTAAAAAGAGCAAAAATATGTATAGTAGCCCTGAAAATGCTCATATTCTGTTGGTTACACTGACTGATCTGCAGGTTATTATCTGAAATGTTAAGAATAAATAATTTATCACCTCATCACCAGGCTGCCGAAACTCTACCTGTGTGAGTTCTGCCTGCGTTACATGAAGAGTCGCAGCATCCTCTACCAGCACATGAAGAAGTGCAACTGGTTCCACCCCCCTGCCAATGAGATCTACAGAAAAGATGACGTGTCTGTATTTGAGGTGAGGAGCTTTTTAGGAAAGATGGGCTGAATGTTATGACAGTGCAGTCACAGCATGAACATGCAGTATCCTCATGCTGATAACTGACACGTGCTGAATTCTTTCATTGGGGAAAGTTATTTTTAGAGGATTTTCTAATTGCTGGTTTAAAATGAAGCTGCTCTGGGTCTTGTAGCACAGCAGCAGATTAATTCAGTGCATTGTAGCCTGCAGACCGTGGCCACTGCAACTCCAGTGTCTCTGCTCTGCAGTCCACTCTCACTCGGGGAGAGCAGAGATAACTGGCGCGCTGCCAACCCCAACCTCCCTCCTCCTCCTCCTTCTTAGAGCTCTTTGTTTCTCTCCTCCACCCTCTCTATCTGTCAGAGTCTCCAGAGACAAAGCTGAGATCATTGCCTGACACTAACTTCTGCTCCGCTCACCTTCGCTTTGCTCCGCGGCTCTCCAACAGCAGCTTACTAATGTGCTTCAGCACTGTTTCTGGGACTGACTTTGTCCTGTACTGATGCGTTTTATTTGCCACTAATCCTACAACAGGTTGACGGAAATGTGAGCACAATCTACTGTCAGAACCTGTGTCTACTGGCCAAACTTTTCCTGGACCACAAGACCCTCTACTATGATGTGGAGCCCTTCCTTTTCTACGTCTTGACCCAGAATGACAGCAAGGGTTGCCACCTCGTTGGCTACTTCTCCAAGGTATGACTGCCATGCTTCCATCCTCATTCACGGAATAACTTGAGTAATGCTGCATGAACTTGATCTAAGAGAACTACATTAACCAGAATAGAGAGGCAAATTAAAGTGGAAATAATTTAGCACGTATAAATGCTTGTGTTGTGTCCCAGATAAACATTGGGTGCTGGGAGCTCTGTGGAGTTAGCTTGTGCAGGTGCTCCCATTAACATGCCGCTTTGTTGCCAAAACATAGCATTTAGTGAGCGGATGCAGCACCATCGACACCCTGCTGTACACCCACACAGACTCTATGATCCAGTTCCATAATTTCCACCCTAATGGCGGAACGCATCTGTGTTTTTCCATCTTCTGCAGGAAAAGCACTGTCAACAGAAATACAACGTATCATGCATCATGATTCTTCCACAGTACCAGCGCAAGGGCTATGGACGCTTTCTCATCGACTTCAGTAAGGGATGCAGACAAAACACAGTGACTGCTCGATAGACAAAAGTCATATATGAACACTGCCACTAACTAACATCTATCCTTCCACACAGGCTACTTATTGTCCAAGCAGGAGGGCCAGCCCGGATCCCCAGAGAAGCCTCTGTCAGACTTGGGTCGGCTGTCCTACATGGCCTACTGGCGAAGCGTAGTTCTTGAGTGTCTCCACGAGATCCGCGATCGCCAAATCACCATACGACATCTCAGCAGACTGACGGGAATCTGCCCGCAGGACATAACCGCCACTCTGCAGAGCCTAAACATGTTGGAGCAGCGAGGAGACAGGTCAGAGTCAGGAGTGCATAATTATACAGGACAAAGATGCGCTGTGGTTCACATTGTTGCCCATCGTAGGAGGTTTCCTTCAAATGAAACAGAATATGAACATTAGCCAGGTTATGCTTTCAAGGACAGTCTTTAAGGCAGACAACACTGGTAACACTCCTCATAGCTGCTATGATAATATGTTGATGTAATTATCGGTACTGGTTACGTGTCCTGCCCCTTCCTTAATTAATTGACTTGACTTAATTTGACCCGCAGAGATGTTGTTGTCCGTGTTTACCTAATAACACTCGGCCTAATCAAATTCTAATGAAATAAATTTTTTTTTCCAGCGTACCCACTATGCAGTTTGTAGTAATTGTGTAATTAGTTCAGTTTAAATTAAGATGACATCATTTTGGTACTGTAATTATGGGAGAATACTGAACTATGACACTTTTTTTAACCAAATGGTGACACAGACACATTTATTTGAGCATGTGTGCAGAAAAAATACATTGTATACAATAAAATATTATCTATATTATTTTTCACTAATTATCTTAGTGATGATTCTGGAGTTTGGCAGCAGTTTTTATGTATTTTAAATATGAAGATATTCCTGATGCAGCACCAGAAATGCGCACAGATCTTCTCACTTCTTTTTCCACAGTGTATACAAATGCACAGGAAATTATTTTACGTTTAGCTGGAAGGTTCCAGGCTTCAGAAAGAAGCATACAAGGAAAATGCACTGAAGTCCGATAAATAGATGGTTTCATTTGCTTTATATCGGCTGTACAATTAAATTAAGATTGGAAAATATGTTGCTACCCCGTCAGGGCCAACGTGTGTGTGTGTGTGTGTGTTGTATGCTTGCCCTTGTATAATGGTATGTGAAACATACTAACATCTAATGCTCTTGCTGGATTTTGTCAGGCTGGTCCTGGTGCGAAGGGAGAAGGTTGTGGAAAACCACATGGCTCGCCTCAAGGCTCGGCCGCGACAGCTGGAGGTCGACCCTGAATGTCTCCGCTGGACTCCTGTCATTGTAACCAACACGGTGGTCTCTGATGCAGATGGAGATGATGACGATGACAATGATGACGAAGATCCACAGGAAGACAACCGCAAGGAGGTAAATACATTGACATTGTACTTTAAGTGGAGATAATATTTGTGATACTAGAGTTTGTGTACTTCTGTACTAATTGTTTTTGGGGGGGGTTTCTTCATCTGTAAATAGGCCAAACACAGTCCCAAGATCCCACCAGCACCCTGGCACATGCGCCAAGCGAAGAAGAGAGATGAGGAAGAGGAGGAGAGGAAAGGCTTTCTGGGGTTTCCCATTAGTCAAAGCTCTCCAACTTCCGCTCCCATCCGCTATCCACCGCCTGTCCCAGAACCACCACGACCGCCTCCTCCCACAAATGGAGAGCGCAGACCACGAGGGCGGCCACCCAAAAACTGGTCCTGGGGCAAAGTGAAGGACAACACGCGAGTGGGGCGGCCGCCTAAAATCTGCCCCATGGAGGACGAGGACGATGAAGATGAGGACAGACCTGAGGGAAGGAAAACCACAGGCTCTGCCAGCAGCCCCTCCTCCCTTTTCTCTCTGGACCGACAAACGGAGTCCACAGCCATTCACCCGCTCGACATGGCCAGGCACCCGTCTATAACCCCCAAAGGAAGAGGGCGGCCCCCTAGGAAAAAGAGAGGCCCTAAGCCGAGACTGATAGAAGGACCTGGAGAGGGGCTGTTACAGTTTCCTGCAGTTTCAAGGTTGAATGAGCCTCCGTCTGTCAGGAAGAGCTGCTTCAGCGAAAGCAGTGAAGATGAGGAGGAGGAGGATGACGATGACGAAGATGATGAAGACGATGATGATGATGATGAGAGGGCATGCTCTCCACCCATTCTCACCAAGCCCGCCATGGGGCTCAAATGCAAGGTGAGGCTTTCCGATCGGATTGTTTGAAGTGGACTCTCCTTGGAGAGGAAGAATATAATCTCTTTGATCTCATTCAGTTATGTTCTGTAAGCCTGTATTAGGGCAGAAAAATAATATTTCTGATGTTATTAAGCTTATTTTTCTTGCCCACTTACACGTAGAACAAGTTAAGGTGCATCAAGTATGTTTAATATATATATAAGTATTTTGAAACCATAAGTAATTCCCTGCCCTGTTTTAACCTAGAAGCCCCTGAGGAAACGTCGCTTTCGCCAGCGCAGCCACCCTCACAGCAGCGTGGTGACAGAGACCATTTCTGAGACCACCGAGGTTTTGGATGAGTCCTTTGTAGACTCGGACTCAGAGAGGCCTATGCCCAGGCTGGAGGAGGAGACGCCTCTGGGCCACCCGCTGCGCCGCTACCCCCCAGCCCGCTCTGCTCTGAGGTTGTCAGACCCAGTGCCCAAAAGAGGTCGGCACTCCAACCTCACAGATTCAGAGGAAGACGGTGAGCGGATAAAGTTTGATGCTAGGCTTTGCAGGATTTAGTTTTTGTTGCTTATATTTACAGGGCTATGTGTGCAACTACAGCTGACAATTACTTCTCTTCTTATCTTCTCTCAGAGCTCACACCCATGCTGAAAGCTGTTGCTTCTCTGCCAGCAACCCCATCAGAGTCTCTAGCAACCAACTCTGAGGTACCAGTCAAGAAGAAGAAGGGTTGGCCGAAGGGAAAGAGCCGCAAACCGCTGCACTGGAAACAACGCGGGCCTGGAAAACCACCTATTGGCGGACCTGACCAGGGGTCAGCTGCAGACAGCCAGGCACTAAGTAGAGACCCTGCACCCACCAAAATCAAGATGAAGCCCGGGCGCAAGCCCAGGAGCTGGTACTTACAGCGGGCCCAAGAGGAGGCAGAGAGGCAGCAGCAGGAGAGACGAAGGCTGCTGGAGCAACAGCTGGACAAAGATCCAAAGCTGCTCCAGGCTAATGACCATAACAGCAAGAGAATCTGCAGAATCAACACTGACAGAGACAACAAACAAAAACACTCGGATGAAGAAGATGACTATCTTCCTAAGCCTGTTGAGCAGAAGGTGCCCAAAAGGAGAGGGAGACCACCCAAGAACCGTGCTCTCTGCCAGCCGCCACAGCCTGCCCCCAAACCACCTGCCAACTCTGAGCCAGAGGAGGAAGATGAGGAGGAGGAGGAGGAGGAAGAGAATGAAAGAGCGTGGGAGGAAGACAAACCCAGCCGTCCACCGTCTCGCCCTCTGTTGTCACCATCTTCCTCCTCTTCCACCTCAAGGCTCCGGGCCCCACAGTCCCGACCTCAGGACACAGATATGGGTGACAGAGAAGAAGACGATGAAGACGAGGAGAGGGAGGAAGAGGAATGTGGCAGCCTAGGCAGTGGGGGTGGTAGCATGAACAGACGGACAGCAGTCACACCAGGTTCAGGAAGCAGGCGAAGTGATGACCATGATGCAGATGATGAAGGTGACGGACACTTGGAGGACAAGAGCAACAGCAGCAACAATAGTAGTAAGAAGAGAAAAAGTCAAGAGTCTGAGGATGAAGATGATGACGAAGATGAGGAGGAGGAACCCGCCTCTCGTGCAAGCTCTCCTCCAGTCAAAGAAGAACCCCAAGGCGGAGAGGCTTTTTTAGACATGGAGAACAGCGTGGCCCGGGAATATGTCAGCAAGCAGGAGGAGGAAGAAGAGGAGGAGGAGGCTGAAGACGTACAGGAAGCGTGTCGGCTCTCTTCAGCTGACCCGCAACAGGAGGAGAGGCGGCGCAGAGAACAGGAGGAGTCCGCTGCAGCAGCTGCGGCGGTGGAAACGGTTACGGCCATGTCTGTTCCTTCGGAGCCCATGGAGCTCCAGCCTCTGCACCCGGACGACAAGGACGTCACGCTGTTGATGGAGCCCCAGCACACACATCCACACTCCCACCCTCACCAGCACTCTGACTTCAAAGAGGAGCTGGGCCACCATCACTCGCACCACCCACATCACCACTCAAATGAGCTGGACCTGGAGACTATGCAGGCCGTCCAGTCCCTGACCCAGGGGGAAGCCCAGGATGAGGAGACTGAACCCCAGCCGCATCACGGGGCTTACCAGGATTGTGAGGAGACTCTGGCTGCCTGCCGGACCCTGCAGAGTTACAGTAATACAGGGGAGGCCGAGGAGGAGGCCTTGGCCTTAGTGGAGGAATGTGGGGCCTCTCAACATAGCAGCCCCCTCCCCAATCCCCCCGTACCGTCCCTAGCGAGTCAGTCTGTGCGCTCCGTGAACAGTCCAGGGTTGTCCTCTGGCATTATAGACACGACGCCAGCAGGACCGAGAGGAGGGACTCCCGGCCCCACTGGAACAGGTGGCAGTAATGGTGGTTCTGGAGGGGGGTACACTCAGATCACGCCAGAGCATCCCAGTTCTCTGTCTGCCCCATCCCAGCAGAACATGGAGACGTCACCAATGATGGATGTGCCGTCCGTGTCAGACCACTCGCAGCAGGTAGTGGACAGTGGCTTCAGTGATCTGGGCAGCATAGAGAGCACCACAGAAAACTACGACAACCCCAGCAGCTATGACTCCACCATGGGCGGAGGGGGCAATGGAACTGGGAATGGTGGGAACGGAGGGGGAATGTCTGTTGTTGCAGGAGCTTCCACAGCTTCATCATCATCATCAGCCTCATCTTCCAGCTCGGCCACCCCATCCGTGTCCTCCCAGTCTAACAGCTGCTCCTTCGTGCCAGCACCCAGTCTCACATCTTCCACAGGATCCCAGTTGGCAATGGGCAGCTGTAGCCTCATTCAGCAGACAGGCCCGGGGCCTAACAGCGGACCAGGTGCCAGTAATGTAGGCAGTGCTGTACCCCAACCACCACCACCTCCACCGCCTTCCAACACTCCCAGCTGTGGCATTAAGTCTCCTCAGAGCTGTGGTGTGATTGAAAGGCCTCCTAGCACCAACCAGCAGCAGCAGCAGTCACAAAAGAAGGTTCCTCAGCAGCCTCCTCAGCATCAAGCCCCAAACCCCCAGCCAGCTACAGCACCGCCCCCACCACCACAGCAACAACAGCAAGCCCTGTCCCAGTGTAGCATGGGAAACGGCTTCGCCTCCACACCCATGATCATGGAGATCCCAGAGAGTGGTGGGGGAGGAGGTGGACGCACCCTCTATGAGCGCATGGGTCAGGACTTTGGCTCAGGGGGCTACCCCCAGCCCTCAGCGACGTTCAGTCTGGCCAAGCTTCAGCAGCTCACCAACACCATCATGGACCCTCATGCCATGCCCTACTCTCACTCAGCCCCCGTCACCTCCTATGCGCCTGGTGTCTCTCTCTCAAATCCTGGGCTGGCCCCCTCACCCCACACTCCCCTGCCTCAGGGCCAGCCCACAATGACCCCGCCTCCTAACCTTAGCTCCGGCTCCATGAACCTGGGCTCCCTGCCGCTGCAGTGCAACATGCCCACAACCAACATTGGTTTGGGACCCCCACCACACACACAGAGGCTGCAGGGCCAGATGGCAACTGTTAAAGGACACCTCCCCATCCGGTCCAAAGCCCCTCAACAGCTGGCCCCCGCCCCACACCAGCAGCAGCTCTATGGACGCAGCTCAGGGGCCGTGGCCATGCAGGGCACACCGCGCACCTTGGCCGTCCAGCGTGGTATGATGTCAAACATCATGCCTACACCGGCACCATACAGTTCCATGAACATGACGTCCCTCAATGCCATGTCAGCCGGCTACCGAATGCCCCAACCCATGATGAACAGTGGTTATCACGGCAACCCGTCTTACATGAATCAGCCAGCTCAGTACCCCATGCAGATGCAGATGGGCATGATGGGTGGGCAGGGTTACCCACAGCAGCCTATGCAGCCCAATCACCATGGCAACATGATGTACACTGGCCCTTCCCATCACAGCTATGCTGGTGTCCCAAAACAGTCACCTTACATGAGTAGATGAGCAGCCATAAACTAAAAAAGAAACCACGGGGCCAGAGCTGATACTCGCTGTACTCTAAATGTCCATTACTCCTGTTCACCCTCTTCAGTGCCTCTGCAGGCACCAGGAAGTGTGGGTGATGGAGACAGAGAGGGTCTTTGGGTTTCCTGTTTTCTATGTTGTCATTTCTCCCTTTTTCTTTCGGCTCGTTCCCCCTCCCAGCTGGCTGTGTACGGGAGCAAGTCAGTAGGATTCGGGGTAGGTGTGCGGACATGGACCTCGGCCAGACCAGGTCTGCCTCTGTGTTGTGGGTTCACACAGGTCCAGGGGTCCCCTCCTCCTCACGCTGTGCAGGAGGAGAGTTGGGGAGGACAGGAATGATGAGGAAGATACACAGAAAGACAATACAGGATTACCTTCCTTTGTCAGACTGCAAATGGAAAAGAACAATGGTTAACTGAATATATTCAAACATGCACACAATCTTTTAATTGATATAGGAAGCCTTACCTTGAAAAAAGAGACAATGAGACATTGTAGGCGAACTCTTGTTTTGTTATAAACATAATGTTGAATCTTATTTTTGTTGTTGTTTTTGTTTTTTGAAATACTTGTGTGCTGTCCGACCTCTTATATGCTTTGGTCTTTATATGTATGACATTCTGAAATGGTGACTGACCCTCTTGCTCTCTCAGAAATACATCTCTTTGGCCAGTTGGTCAGATGGCTGTTCACCCAGTTCCAGAAAAGCATAGGAGCGGGCTTCCGGTGTCTGAGGTGTTGAGCAGTCTCCGTCTTCCCGGGTTGACGATGTTGTACCAAAAACACAGCAAAGACACAGAAGAGAAGAGTGCGTTACTGTCTACTGTATGTCCAGAAATGAAACGAGTAGCATTATTTTCCAGTTTGCCACCACTCTGAAACGTTTAGATGTAAATATTCAGGTACTTCCCAATATCCAGCGCACACACACACACACACACACAGACACAAACACACACTGGCTAGCTATTGCCAATAGGTGGCTAGCTCAGGAAATCCAACTTCCACTTGTTCTTTTTCACACTCCTCTGACAGACGGTTTAAATGTCAGCTTTTTTTAGCCATTTAAGAAGTGCAGAACAAATGGAGAAATCTCTGTTTAACTGCTTTAGGGAAAGTCAGTTAACTATAGTCGATCTCCCCTCAAGTGTTAGTGACCCAAAGAGGTCCAGAGTCTGCTTTTAAATGATGTATTATGTTAAAAGTTTTCTTTTTGATTTCTTTTCTGCAAAATTCTGCACTTGCATTGGCTAGAAATATGGCAGCAAACAGCCTTTGTAAAAGGTGGTGTACCGATATGCCTGATCTAGTGCACGGTTTGGCCCTCACACAGCGGCACACTCGTACAAAAGCAGGGTCGGAGGCGAGCAAAGTGTTCCAGGTCCTGCTGGTTATGGTGTTCAACGGGCAGGGGCGAAACAGTTGACCTTGTTGTTCCATGTACCAGTATTCAAAGTCAAAAGAGGAGTTTTCATTTTCTTACAGACCTGACATTGCATACTTTATTTGTGTGTATTGTTCTGTTCTGTACGTATTTTTTCATTTAGTTTCTTTCTGAATTTTATCAGACTGGGCAGCTTTCTTTTATGACACAAGCTGACTCTTTTTGACTTTAGAAAACTTATTGTAGAGAAAATGTTTTTTCTATAATATAAAAAGGAAATTCTGACATTGATATTGGTACTGTCATTTTTTTTCACTTCTGTTTCAGGAAAAAAACAATACATATTTTTTAGCTCGCCTCTTGGGTAATAATTACTAAGAAATTCAAAATTTAAAAAAATGACTCACTTTTAGTGACTTTAAGATGCCTTTAACCTCTCCATTCCATCTCATCTCTAGAGTTTTTCTATCTTTGTGTAGTATATTAATGCTATTTTAAACAAAGGGACTACAAATATCTGACGGTCACTTTTCATTCTTTTGTTTTGTTTCTGTTTTTTACTCGTGTGTGTATAGGATGAATTCCTTACATTTAAGAGGCATGTAAAAATGAGCTCAGTATATTTCTTGTCTGTTTATATCGCTTCCCTTTTTGTATCCTTTGTAATTGTACATGTTGCGTTGTATGCTAAGAGAGAGCTCAAAATAAAGAGAGGAGTGACAGCTGGGCACACAGTGAAGGTTGATTTGCGCTCAGCGGCCTCAACTCTGCTCTGCTCCTGTATGTATTTCCATTTATTTGTTTTTTTTCTTTCTTAGCAAGTACTTTCAAAGAACTCTGTACATTTTAACATAAAATGAAAATAAATTATGTTGAGCCATTTATGTTTACCTTGAGGTTTTTAATGTTTAATTCCAATTAGATTCACATTTGTACTTAAAATGTGTATGAGAAGTGCTATATTGACGAGTTATCCAAATATGCAGGACTTCCCCGCTGCTGTTGACGTCTTGTACCTAAGTGTTGACATGCTCAGCCTGTCATAATCATTTATTCTGCTAAGTAGCTGATGGATCAGAAAAGATTTCATTATTATTATGAATAATTCTGTTTCTCAAAGCGTCACACCATTTTAATTAACAGATAATGGACTTGGAGACATTAAATCGGTCACTAATGGGACTGTTGTGACCATTTCAAACCACTAGATGTCCCTGAAACAGGAGTGTGCCATGTCAGAAAAGCCTTGATGTGAACTTAAGTACTTTTGTGGTCCACTTCTCTCTTCATGAAAATCCAAATTGACAGACTTTACTTTATTGAAGCTCTGATGTCTGACTAGTTTGAGTTCCCCGGCTGCCTTTAGAAGGTGAGTTGAGTCTGCATTTGTTGTTGTAGTTCATTGAATCAGACTAATTTTTGAAAATGTAGGTTTATTTTACTGGGCTAGAGGAGAGTTTGTCATCTTAAACCCATATTACATTACAAGTATTGACTGACAATATGCTATATTAAACACGTACTACCACTTCAATCATTATAGCCATAATACTGTTACTTCTGCATGATGGAATTAATTAGTTTGTTGCAAAAACACTGCAGAACCTCAGAGTCTTTGCTTTAGCATCGTCATCACACCAGGTGGAGTCCACACATTCAGATAAATGCTATGCATCGCTGGATTTGATCTTCATAAACACTCATAGGGTACACCTGTATAATCTAATGCAATCTGGTAATGTATTAATGCGTAGGCAGAACACATTCATTTGTGTTTGAACAGTATCACATTATGTAATATAATTTTCAGGTTTTATTGATTTTTTTATTACACACAATACAGGCTGATGTAAAGAGGATATTAGTGTTAGTTATTTGCATTGTGTTCCTATATAACCTACTGTGCAATAGTCATTTGTACATAAATAATTGTATGCTTTTTGGATAAGCCGTTTAGTCTGTAAACTCTGCCCACCTCCTGATGCACAAGCTGTTACGTGTAAATGAATGGTGAGTCCACAAGATGAAATCTGATAATGGAAACAAAATGTCAGACCGGCTACATGTCGGAGCCAATCAGCGGGCAGGGTTACTGGTGTTTGTTCTACCTTTCTCCCCGCGGTCCAATCACACTCTAGTCACGAGTTATCAGCTTCCGTATTGTTGACCTGTGACACCGCTAAGTGGGCGGGATTTAATGGTGTCCTCGGTTTTTCATTGGTTCGCTGTGATGCTGTAGGTTTCTCGTTTCAGGATCCGCTCCACCTAACGGGAAGCAAAGACGGCTGCTTAATCTTTCATTGGGAAAAAAAGGAGGTGAAAGGCGAGACGAAAACGTAAAAACTGTCTTCGGTAAGTCGGTTGCAATTCATTAATCGCTCCAGTGTTAAATGGTGAAAGTTCAGTCAGAACCGCGTGATTATTTTGATGTATTTTCACCCTGTGTAGCAGGTGACAAGCTTCTCCTCTGTCATAAGACTGTGGGGCAGCAGGAGGGACGGATGTAGCATCTTATGTGGAGATGGAGGCCTTCAACTGCTTTGCGCCAGAGACAGCTAGTTACTACAACACATGTTTAATCCGTCGTAATGGATAATTATGCGTAACTGCGGTTTTCTCGTGTTGTTTTTAACAGAATCATTTCTGGTTTTAACTCCAAACCGAGGAGACTGTTGGCGCATAATTCATGAACACTCCGGTCTCGTATTTCCCAGCCTCCATAACTAAACAAGACTTAGTAAACCATACGTCACCTGACATTATCACATCGTTTATGTTTTGTTCTAATAAGGTGGAGCTTTGTTAATTAATTACATTTCTTTTTCTAATAGCTATGAGTTTATCAGACAGTGTCAGAGTTTGCTTATGTATATAAAAACTGGACACACGTTTCTCTTTACTTGACTTGAGCACATTTTAAGCAGGAGGAACTTCCTAAGGACAGACTCATTCATTACTTAAGTAAGCACTTTGTATGTTGTCCAGACCATAAAAAAACTTGCTGTTATCCACCATGAAATGTGTCATGTGAGAATCAGGGGGGTGTTCAAACGCTGTGTCACACTACATTTGGACATTGTAGAACATTTCAAACATTCATATTTGCAACACACCGATCTTTATAATGCTATGTATGTTTGTAAGTTAAATCTGTCATTTAAAATGTTTTGATTTTCTGTTTTTCATCCGTCCTGCAGCCAAAATGATCCACAGCCTGTTCCTTATTAACGCCTCGGGGGACATTTTCCTGGAGAAGCACTGGAAAAGCGTGGTCAGCCGCTCAGTGTGTGACTACTTCTTTGAGGCGCAGGAGCGTGCCACCGAACCGGAGAATGTCCCGCCTGTGATCCCGACGCCGCACCACTATCTTATTAGCGTGCTCCGGCATCGCATCTACTTTGTGGCTGTCATCCAGAGTGAGGTGCCACCGCTCTTCGTCATCGAGTTTCTGCACAGAGTTGTCGACACGTTCCAGGTTCAGGATTTTTCTGTCTCTCTTGAGTCCAGTTTTAAGTTAGTTGATGCAGGACTCACTATTATGACTCATATTTGTTGTTACTGTTATTTATGTTCTCAGGACTATTTTGGAGTGTGTACAGAAGCTGCCATCAAGGACAATGTGGTAGTGGTCTATGAACTACTGGAGGAGATGCTGGACAACGGCTTTCCACTAGCCACAGAGTCCAACATCCTCAAAGAACTCATTAAGCCCCCCACCATCCTCCGCACAATGGTCAACACTATCACAGGTACAACACACACATGAATCAGATATTCTTACTGTTGGTAGAGCAGTCGTCTACGAACCCCGGGGTCAGTGGTTCTGCTAAAAGTTCAATAATCCCACCACTGGAATTGTTCTTATTTTTAGTGAGCGGTTAAATGTGTAGATTACTATGTTATTACTTCTAAATGACTGAGTTTGGTTATTGTGATGATGATAATCGATGCTGAGCTCTAATTGATTTATTTATATGGTGACACTGCTGGTAATGTGATGTGTTATGTACAGCATAGACAGTCACTGACTGTACAGAATCAGTGTCAACAGACATTGTAAGTACTGACACACGGGGTCACAGCAACTGATTTCTGGGGACTGGCTTATGTGTAAATGTAGAATTCTTTTACAGTGGGAAATGTTTGTATTTCAGGCAGCACCAATGTGGGTGAACAACTCCCCACGGGCCAGCTGTCAGTGGTGCCATGGAGACGTACCGGTGTCAAATACACCAACAATGAAGCCTATTTTGACGTGGTGGAGGAGATCG
The DNA here is from genome assembly GCA_032270685.1 of Microctenopoma stevenorrisi. Lineage (NCBI taxonomy): Eukaryota > Metazoa > Chordata > Actinopteri > Anabantiformes > Anabantidae > Microctenopoma > Microctenopoma stevenorrisi. The sequence goes on along the minus strand of JAUMTR010000027.1, from coordinate 3,541,754 downwards.
ATGCCATCATTGATAAATCAGGTGCTGCTCTGAACAACCCTTTGGTCAAATACTTCTGTACAATAGATGTTTTTATTTACCTACTGTTATCACTGCATTTCTGATAACGTTTCGCAGATTATATATATATGCAAAAAATGCATTTACAAGCAGGACTAAATTAGCATTATTGGTAGAACTTTTGTGTGGGTTTACTCCACAGGTAAAATGATCTACTTTCGTCGTTATCATCAAAAGTGTTATGGCTTATTTATTTGTTTTTTTCTTTTTTGTCTTCAGGCTCGACTATTACGGCCGAAATTCAGGGAGTAATTGATGCCTGTGTGAAACTGACGGGCATGCCTGACCTCACCTTATCATTTATGGTGGGTTTCCTCTTTTCTGTGCACAGACTCTTTTTTGTTTGTTATGTAATGCCTTTTCATAGTCACAATGCCTGTTAAATAAACAGTTAGACTCATTTGTGGTCTTTTTCTTGTTAATTCAGATTTGATGATCTAAAATGTAGCTTGGCTCCTAAGCCTGTTTTTGGGGTGTATTGTTTTTGTAATCTTTGAGCTGTACTCCTTTATGCTGAGCACTGTGATTCATACGGACACATGTTTCCTGTATCCATCTCTACTATCAGGCTAATCTAATGAAGGCTAAAATGCTTGAAGTTATTAGAAGCGTTTTTTGCTTTAACTTATATTTTACTCCTCCACAAACTATCCTGACCGTTTTCTTTCCTTTGCCAGAATCCTCGGCTGCTGGATGATGTCAGCTTTCACCCGTGTGTTCGGTTCAAGCGTTGGGAGGCAGAGCGGATCCTCTCCTTCATCCCCCCCGATGGAAATTTCCGGTTACTCTCCTACCACGTCAGCTCTCAGAAGTCAGTGTTTGTCCTTCAAGTTACATTAGAGCAAAGTCGTATTACCCTGTTCGTTCTTGTTACTAGGTGACACAAACCATCATTAAAACACCCATCATTGCACTGATGTGTGTGTGACTCTGTCTCCTCGTCCCGTGTTTTGCTGCTGCTTCTTTAGTCTGGTGGCGATTCCGGTCTATGTCAAGCATAATATCACCTTTCGGGAGGGAAGCTCCCAGGGACGTTTTGATTTGACCCTGGGACCCAAACAGACCATGGGCAAGGCTGTGGAATCGGTGCTCGTCAGCAGCCAGCTGCCCCGGGGTGTCCTCAACGCCAACCTCAACCCCTCCCAGGGAACATACACCTTTGACCCAGTCACAAAGGTACTTGACCAGTGTATTGCTGCAATTATACGAAGGCAGGATGTGTACATGACCATGGGAAGTAAAAATTATGGCTAGAAGTCTCTTTGGTAAATGCACATCATCTCAGTCTTATGAAAAACATAAAGCCGCCTGCTGCTTTCATTTGGTGTTGTCACCGCGTGGGTGTCGTAATCTCATGTAGGGTTTCTCACCTTGCCGTCTTGATGTTTTCTGTTTTGGTCAGTTGTTGACATGGGATGTTGGCAAGATCAATCCACAGAAGCTTCCCAGTCTCAAAGGCACCATGAGCCTGCAGGCGGGGGCTTCCAAACCTGACGAGAACCCCACCATCAACATCCAGTTCAAGATCCAGCAGATGGCCATCTCAGGTACACCCCCCCCCCCAATCTGCTCATCAGCACACAGTCATAACTGTGTCTGTGTAGGGATTCATTGCATTGTGCTGAGATATAGTGCGTCTCTGTGTCTCATCCTGTAGCAGTAGTGATCATCTGGTGAACACTAGCCCATGTTCTCTATTTGTGTTAGCACAGTGTCCACTAGATGGTGCTAACCACAGGGAATGCACCGCATCACATGACACCCGAGAGCAGATATTAACATATTGCTGTCTGCTATCATTGTTTCATTGTAACATTACTGGACAAGACGATAGTTAATGTATCAATTTAGTGTTTTCATCTGCTGATTTACTTCATAAGCTGTTAAAGCAAAAGTCCAATTGTAAACTAGGGAGTTATTAGTGAGTTTACGGTGTTTGGAAATACCTTCAGTATCAAATGACCATCTGAAGTTCCAATCGTTTACCACATGTCTTGCCCTGAAACGCGAATGTAACGGTCGTACACGAGTGACACAAATTGTGGCTGAGATGTGATGTTGGCATCTCTGATGGTATTTTCTTGCTGTATTGATGAGAGACTGTTAATTGTGGCGTTTAACAGGGCTGAAGGTGAATCGACTGGACATGTACGGTGAGAAGTATAAACCTTTCAAAGGCATCAAGTACATGACGAAGGCTGGAAAGTTCCAGGTCCGGACATAAAGACTGTTTCTCTGTGACTACCGGACCAAACCATCACAAGACTGACGGCTGTGCTGGGGGAAGGGGAGTCCGTACATTCCCTGTGTATATGCATTTCTACTCTAATTGGAGGCTGCTTGTAGCAGTTAGGAATGGACCATTTCCCACAGAAATGGCTGATGTAGAAGCTCAAATGTCCACTAAACTGTCTACAGAATTTCCATCTTTTTCCCAGGCCAAGCCTAATTAATCCCATTATATCTGTCCTCATGCTGTATATACATTCATAAACCATCTTCACTTATCCTTTCAAATCAGACCTAGTTTACATGAGAATGGGCCACAGTGATCTGCTCCGCACACTATTTAAATGTGACTGCTATTTACACTCCAAACAAGAGGCTTTTCTCACAGCGCAGTAGTACCCTGAGGTACCTGTGAAGAACTCTTCATCAAGCTCAAGAAACTAGTGACAGCTGATTATGTGGCGCTGCCATGGGTCCTGCAGTCACCTGTGATGAACTGCTAGGTACTCTGTGTGTGTGTGTGTGTGTGATCTCCTCCTGCCCATATTCTCTGATTCCTTTTCCAGCATCTGCTTGTTTTCACACTGGTGATTTTGTCTGTTGCACTGGAGTCAGTTCACTGACCTATGAGAACGTGACACTGGAGCCCTCCTCAGTTGTGCACTTTTTACATCTAACATTTCTGAAGCTCTTGAGCTGTTTATTACCGTAAAGGTTTCCTGTATTCTTCATCTTTAATGATTATTTATGAAACCGATACAGTGAGAGAAACTGTATTAGGTGCATCTTAATGTCTGTTTGCATACTTCATGTAAGCATTACGAATGTCTCCATTGGAACTGGACTGATCTGGATACATGAGAGGAAAAAGCGTAAAAGCCTCTGCTGAAATCAACCCACCATATATGATGTTTCATGGTATGATGGCCAAGTACCTCACAATCAATATGAAAGTTTTCATTTTTGTGTTTACATTGTTCTGTTTGTGTCGAACAGCCTCCAATGGACTATTTTAACAGTCTAAAAATAAAGATTTGATGTGAGCCGAGTGCTAACACTAATTAAGAATGAATGTTATCCTGTGAAGGTAAATATTATGTTAACAGGCCTCGTAATAATCATTCTGGTAATTTTATATCTCAGTATTTAGTCTTAATTCAAGCAAGAGTGTGACGGATTATTTAGTGTTTTACTTTTATTGTGGTGAACAGTAGCTGTGGACTGCAGCGTTCTAAATTTGCCATCCAGTTGTAACTAAGGAGTAGTATGAGTGTAAGACAAGTCACGTTTGGATGTTTTATCGCAGGTGCAATGCTCCATAGAACCACATAGATAGTTGTAAGAAGAATGAAACCACAAGTTGTTTCTGTTTTATATGAACTCTTATAATCTATACAGTTACAATAGGTGTCGCTCTCAGCTGAGCCAGCATAAAATACAGCATCATGCTCCTTGCGTGTTCTCCATCAATACTACCAAAACGGCTTTTGTCGCCATCACTACACTCTTCCAGCAGATGTCGCTGCTCTTCGTTGTCTGAACAGTGAGTCACGTATCCAGGTCTAGGATATCCACGTCCAGGAGGGTGATTTCACATCTAAAAGGCCCTGGAGCCCATTCCAGTGATGACATCACAACATCTGGTTTAAAGCCTGCACATGACATCACAGGACCCTGTCTGCAGCCCGCTTCAGTACATCACAGCTATGATTCATAATGTCTTTAAGGAGGCACATGGGGTGGTTTAGGTCATCTGATGTTGATTTATGAACAAAGTATCACGGGGGCAAATTTTAAACGTACGTCTTGTGACGTCAGCCACCCCCTGCCCCCTCAGCTCCAGCTGGCAGGACTCCACTCCATAATTTACTGATGACTTGAACCCTTTCTAAAGAATCTCGCCCTCTCTCTCTCTCTCTCTCTCTCTCTCTCTCTCTCTCTCTCTCTCTCACGCACACACTCGCACCATCAACCAGGCATAGCTTTAAGTCCAAGTTATGTCATTAGGCCATTAGTTGTTTCCTCTCTCTCCGTCTGTGCACGAGTGGAAAACTTTTACAACTCTCTAGTAAAAACTTTTTCTTATGCTGTCCAAGTGCTGTTTGATAGATCTCACCATTTTCTCCCTCGTTTTGCGATTTAAGAGCCTGGCGTGAAAAGGACCATCGAGGCATTTAAAGACCCATTCATCGCTTCTGCAGGTTGTTCCTTTCATTGTGAATATCGTGTCAGTGGTTTCCCCGCTGCAGATGTGTTTATTCGTCGCGTTATTTAGCTAAATGTCTAAACGAACAGGTCAGAAAGTAGCGTGAAGGTATGTATTTAAGGATGATATCAATGCTTTGACTGAAACTGTAAACACTTTTATTTACACTACTGACAATCGGATAATCAGCGATGGCAGATACGCTGAGCAACAGGCTTTGACTTGTTGTGACTTGTGGATGTAAATCAAAATGTGTATTCCCACAAAGTAAAAGTGCTGTTTTTGTCACCTAGAGCAATTAGCCAAGTGTCCTGATTCACAGCTCTGACGCGTGTTGTGTATTCCGCTGTAGATTGTGTTATCTTAATATAAATCTAAGGATGCCTGTTAGTTTTATCTGATGGCCCTGGGCTGGCCGAACCCCCACAGTGATGTTAGGTCATTTAGCAGTTCCCCGTGGGGAACCACGTGGACCTACAGTAACAACAGTAGCCCACCAGCGCGTGCACCTCTGACAACTGCAGCCAGCTGCGAGGCGCGCGGCAAAAGTGCTGATTATAGCACGTGTTTAATTCGCGCGCAAATACATGAGTGGTCCGAGCGCGTGCGAGCGCAGCCCAGAAACACCTGGGCTGTGGAGAGGCTTTCCCACTGCTGCACTTTCACTGGACACGCACCGTCTAATGGAGGTAGCAATGGAGTGCTGTGTGGTGGAGGGAGTGCTTTTAATGGCGCTCAGCAGTTATACTCTTATAGTTACACCGTAATTTGGCGGTAACAGGTTGGAAAGTCCAGTTCCATCTTTGCACTAAATACTACAAACTACACGAGTTACACCATGGAAGCCTGTTTGGTAGGGTTTTAAACCTAAACTTACCCAAAGCATGTTTGAGCAAAATGGTCAAATGCAAGCGGTACCCTAGCTAGCAAAGCAGGCAAGCTAAAAGATCAACATATTATTACCTTGTAGCGTTATTACAAGGTTGTAGTTGACATTAAACTAAATGAAACGTAGTGCAATAACCACAAACATTAGCAAGATTAATTCTGTCACAAAGAAGCCATTTTCCCGCCATGAAAGGCCCTCCCATAGATATAAAACTTCATTTTTATGAATCCAAAGTAAATCTATTGCAATGCCTACGTCATTTTGAAATTTTAAAGAAAGCACCCTACATATTTTGTGGTAAATCTAGGTGACTTGAAACCTCCTTTGCATTGTTGTTAACACGTAAACATAAGTTCAGTGCAGACTGCAAAGCCACACAGTAGCAAAGAAACACTGGGTTTCCTTAGCACAATTCACTTTATTGGTGGTTTACTGGAGCGTGCAACCACAAGACAAAGAGGACCGTCCCTGGCATGAACTCAGAACCCCCGTCTTTCATTCAGGGAGTAAAAGCCCCCAGTCTATGTGGGGTCTGCCATTTAAACGCTATCTTCCTAAACTGTTCACGTAGGCCTGTATGGCTATGAGCCAACGAGATGCACGGCACTGACAGCTGTGTTTGCAAACCAGACAGTATCCAGACAGTAATCAGGGGTGCCAGACTCAACTCAAATGTAGGCCAAGGCATCTTATATTTCACACAGTCACGTATAGGCTATAACCATATTTCCAGGGATTTAGAACTCATGACTGACAAAGTTTGGTTAAATCTGATAAATGATGAACTCCTAGTATTTCTGTAAGCATCACTTCACATTTTATGGTAAAAGGTAATAACTTTACAAAACATTATAATAACATCCAGCTTGCCTATTCCAATTGTAGAAAATTAAAGGGTAGATATACTTTTCTTTTGGCATACTATTTATAATTCCATTTTTTTTCATATCCCCATTTTTCTTGCATATTTCCAGGTAGTTCCCAGAACATGCCATGACTGTCCAGGTTCCAGCTGTGCTGCCTGTATCGTGGTGCATTACCATCCATCCCTCAGGCTAGTTGGAAAAGATGGGGTCCACGCTTGAAGTTACCTCCCTGATTCCCCTGGGCCACCTGGTTGACCAAAGAGTACAATGTAATAATCAAGTTGTTCTCTCAGCCTGGTAGAGAAGATGAACGTTAACTTAACTTCTTTGACGGCAGACCACTCAGTGAAGGCGTTTAAAGCTCTTTTGAATTGTTAATAAGCAGGCAAACTTATGGCAAGTGCTCCACATATTCATAGTGTTGATTTTATATGCTACATTTTAAACATAGTCGTATATATCGTTGCTTTTAAGTCTCCTTAACTACGAGACAAACTAGATATAAGGCGAGAGAGTTACAATGCTGAAGCCAAAGGCAAGACCTGGTCCGCCACCTAATGACATTTATGAATTCTGCATGGACAGAGAAGAGGCTCAGTCGCTCTACATGCATAAGAAATCCTTAGAGAAGACGTCACCTCTGAGCAAATATATCGAGACTGAACACCAGCAAGGTGGGCTCTTCTCCCTGTCTCTCTTCGATGCCTCCCTGGATGCCACCGCTGACCCTCAGAAGAAAAGGAGGAAGAAATGTGGTGCCTGTGTGCCATGTCTACTCAAAGAAAACTGCGGTTCCTGTGCAAACTGTCTAAACCGCAAAACAGGCAAGCAGATCTGCAAGCTCCGCAAATGTGAGCAGCTGAAGAAACGACAGAACGAGTGGGAGGTTAGTGAGTTTCTTATAAAATTCATTTTTTGCAAAATACCTACCGTCTTAGGCTTTTGCTTATTAGCTTAAAGGTGAAAATATGATATATTTGACACAAAATATATCAAACGCATTAAGAATGATTTGTGTAGAAAGTGCCTTTTCTTTTTTATCTGAAACAACCCCACCAAGGCTTTCACCATAGAAACATGTTCTACTTTTAGCTGATTCTCATGCCACGCTCAAGATACTTGAGTAGAAGACTAGAATAGAGTAGGGAGTGTATCCATCCATCCACTTGTTGCTGCTACAGTCTATTAATGCTGCTGGTGCTACTATTAGCCTTCTTTATCTGTGCAGAGTGGACCTGCCTCCCTTATGTGAGCAAATGACAAACTGTAATGCGAGTAGATGTGGAAGTGTATTAGAAATGGAATTCTACCATTCAAATGTTTAAATGTGTACCCACAGGTTGACCTTTCTCCACATGTCAACTCCACTTCTGTCTCAGCTGAAGTGGAGTAGCTAGCTAAAGCCCTAATTTCTGGGCAACACACTGTAGTTTAGTATTACTTTGGTCTTCTTCGAGTGCTTTCTGATCTACACTAGCAGCCCAAAGTTTGGACACGCATAGAAATCATAAAAAGAAATGCAGTAGAAAAAGAACAGAAAGGAAAGAGCTGTTTTTTAAATGAATATTTTTACAAATGCACAGAGACCTAATATCAGCAATGTAAAACATGTTTGCATATCATTAGAAAATGTTGTGCGGTCATGGTAACACAGCTACAGACATGAAAAACATGGTCCATCCTACATGTCTCTGAACGTTTGACTGGTAATGAATATGTACAGTAAGGTTTCTACATGCTGCAGCTTGTGAAGTTGTCTCAAGCAGAAGTGCTGCTGTGTCATAAAGCAGCTAGTGTGTCCACCCACACTGATATATGTAGAGTAGAGCTCTGTGCTTGGTGTTTGACTGTTAGAATAACAGTGGACTCTTCCCACCTTCAGTAAAATCAGTGCAATAAATCAATAGATGTGCAACTTCAGTTTTACTTGATATTCTCCTTAAGACAAACCAATGAAAAGTTGAAGTCATTTTGTGTGTGGTGTGTGTGTGTTTCCATGGGTGAGAGACTGTGAGGGCTACCAAACAGGGGAGAATTCCTGCCGTTGCCTGAGCTTTGTCCTTTGACCTCTGATGCTGCCAATGAGAGTGGGGGTTAACCTTAGGGCATTCGGTATTTGTGTGAGTGCGGGTGTGTGAAGAAAGAGAAAGAGTGCAGGTTTTTAAAGTGTGCACTTGTGTTAATGGAAGTGCGGTGCCATTGTGTGTGACTCTGTGTGTTTGTGTGTACACCAGTGTCTTAAACACGGGGGATGGGCTGTAGAGTCAAGAAGGAGGACGGGAAAATGCAGTGACTGGTCAGCAGTATTAGAGGAGGAGAGGCAAGACAAAAACAGAAAAGGCTAATAAAGCACAAGCAAAGAATGGAGGCTTAACTGTTTCTCTGAGGGCTAATAGGGGCTAATCGCCACTGTTTCTACTAACGATTCACACTAATCACATAGACATAAGATTTAGGAAGAGAAGAGGAAATAAAACGTATGTTTTATAGTTATCTGCTAATGTAAACGTCCTAACTAAAGGCCAGTATCTGCCCGTCTTACCACTGTGCGTAGTAATATGCTGTGAGACGTTTTATCGTAGTGTTGACAGGTACTGTGCCTACTGTGAAGTTTCTACTCGTACTATTATTGAAATATATACTCAACACCTCGTCAGCATCCAGTATGTCTAGCTCAGAGGTACAGAACATGAACAATGCTGTTTACCAACCAAACAGGAAGTCAGGGTTTCCCTCAGCACTCCTCAGGCCTGTCCTGTCCTGTCCTGTCCTGTCTAGTAAGATGTTTCTAGTGTTTTAGAATAAACACACACAGTCTCCTGCAAAATAAGCTGATTTTACAGCATTTCAGTTCACTACTTGTCTTAGTTTAGAGGGCAAACATGTTGGCTTCTCAGTCATAAAATAAGAGACATGAACATTGTTGTTGTTGTTATTGATGGCTTCTCAATTCTTCTTCTTCTCTTAAAGTCTGAATGATAATGTAAAGAATTATTAAGCATATTCACTGCAGCACAGTTAAACGTCTTTGTCACGTGAGTGCAGCCGCTGAGAGGGAAACGCGCTTGTTCAAACATGTTTTCTAATTGTTATTGTAACTAATTGTAACCATTGCCTTTCTTCAGAGGCTTTCTTGTTTTAGGGGCAATAGATGTTTACGGCTCAGTTTTTCAAAACCCCTGACATCTGGAGGAGCTCTTCTCCAAGTCAGCCAAACTATTTCCCTCTTAATCCAGCATCTACTGATCTCAACAGTCTACCATGATTGCTAACAGAGAAGTAATGACAAATCAATTGCTTTCAATTTGCAGAATGTTCAAACTTTCTTTAGAGAGAGTTTTTTGAGCCATTTTTAAACTGGAGAGTTAAACGATGACTATGATTAGTTTCTTTCATTTAGCTATTTTAAGTAAAATGACCATTTTAGTTTTATTCCATAAACTACTGACAACATAACTCCCAAAATACATATATTGCAAGGTGTTTTACTAAATAATGATTATTTCCAAACTACTACTATTAGCCCTCTGAAATTTCTCTTGGTCCACCGTCTCCACCGACAGTAAAGTGAGGTAAAGATTTCTCCTTGAGTAACTCTTAACCAAGTGTTCGTCTATCCAGTTAAATCCCCCTCCCTCAGTCCCTGCACCCATGCCCTCTGACCTCTGTATGGATGCCGGCTGACAACCCTCATCTTTTCCTGTGACAACAGCTCCGCAACAGCAACTCTTAACCTCTGGCTGTCTTGTTTCATGTCTTTTCCATCCACTTTACCTTTTCTAACTTTGTAGCATGCTGAGGTTCTGCACTGTCAGTAATGGTTGAGTCTGCCCTCGAGACAGCTGACCATACCTGTTCTTATGTGTGGAATATGGAGTAGGCCTGTGGAGTGCTTCTGACAGACCAGTTTAATTACTACCATTAATTACAGCCATTAGTTTAATGGCAGGCAAACTACCCCAGCACCATCGCGGTTTTAAGTTTGAATGTGAGCAGGAGGAAGCGTTTATTACAGATCTAGCCATAGCCTTCCCTTCTATTAAATGTGAGTAGATAACAGCAGCAGACAGGGAAAGGTTTGAATGAAAGGAAGGCGTATGTGCTTCAAGATTATGAAGATGCATGGTGTGTTTGTCAGTGATTGCCAGGTGTCCGACGAAGGCGGGGAACATCTGGGACAATGAGAGATATCCTGGATGATAGGTTTTGATTCAGCGTTTGTCTCTCTTATAGACATTTTGCTTGGCATTTATACCAGAGTCAGATATGTATCTAACAGAGGTAGAATTATCGTCTCTACTGCATTTGTTATTATTGCTAGCTCTACAATAACCTCTCCTTCCGCTGTCGCTCTTGTTTTTACTTGCTGTACCTTCACTGAAACCATTATTTTTAGTCTCACACCATCCTTGGTATCATAACAACTCTTAATGACTTTACTGAAACGCTCGCATTGCAACTACACTTACCGCACCAAGTACTGTAACTACGTCTGACACCTGTAACGAAGCACACCAAAGCCAAACAGGCGAAATTGCTGTCCAGCTTACCACAAGCACGCCCCTGCACACACATAAACACACGCACTCACACACGCTCAGACACACACGTGGCTCATCTGACGTCAGCAGAGGGGATTTCCCTTGCCATCTGAGAGCGTGAGACAGACTCAAGTAATGCTGTGTCATTGTGAGGCTGCATCGCCTCAGCACGCCGCACTTCAGCTGCCTTTCCCTTTTCGATTCCCTGCTCTGTTTCTGCGCCTCTGTCTGCCTCTTGGTGTCTGTCCGTTTTGCCTCGACGGCTGCGTCTTCGCCAGACTGCCTAAACTTTCGCTGACTTTGTCTCGTCTTTCGGGTTTTCCAATTTAGCAGCCATTTTCACGCTCACACATCTTTGCTGTTTCTCATATCGTAACAGACTGTTCTGCTGCACACTTTGTTTTTCTTAAATTTCCTGTTCAGCGAAAGCTGATCAATGGAGGCTTCGTTAAAAAAGAGAAATGCATCCAGGCAGCGGTAACCGGTTGCTGATTTGGACAAAAACCATTTTTTCTTGGCATTTGTGGTTATGTTCAGTACTCTGGCAAGTATGTGTGCTGATTCTTGATTTGAAAACAGCACTGTCTTAAGATGATCTTTGACACAAAGCAAACATTATGAATGCAGGCTTCAGAAGTATGATTGTATGTAACTCCCACATAGACTGTGTGTAAGGGAAACCTAAGGCCTTGTCAGCTTTGTTCTTTAAACGAAAGGCTGGAGTCGTGCTTGCATGTGTTTGCTTTGCTGATTACCGATTTGTGTATGTGACAACAATTCCAGTTTATATTATAGTCCTCATGTTGTTGTTCACAACATGAGGACGTCGCTTATGGCGCAGCTTTAACGTGCATCGGTGTTACTGTGCCCGTTTTTGTGTCTCCATTTGCTTTGACTCAGCATGTGGGCTCTGCTGTATAATTGTGCATTTTACTTGTCGGGGGGTGGGGGTGGGGTGCGGCTGTACCAAGGGGTTCTGTGCGTGAAGGAGTGTGTGTGTTGTGTGCGTGGATGATGTGCAGTCCAGTCCAGTTATTGCAGGCAGCCGTGACACAGATGGTGCTCAGTGATACCACATACCAGAGGCATTGTTTAGAGAAGGCGAGTTCGAGAAGATAATTGACAGGCATAGAGAGTACCCTCCCCCCCCCCAACACATGTACACCCTCTGTCCACCTTCAGTCTCTTTATGCAAGGCTCTTTTTTTGTGCTGCACATTCACAAATGCACGCGCATCTTTCCTTTTTTTTTACTTTAACCTCCTATTTTTACTGTCTCTCTCTCTCTCCCTCTCTCCTTGTCTCTCACACCACCCTTATATGCTCTCCTTCAGTTTCACCCTAGCAGCAGAGCCCAGCCTGGTCTCTGATTGGTGGACAGGCTGCCTTTGTGTGCTATCTCTAGTGTGACGTCTCTCCGGCAAGCTGTGTGCGTGTGTATGTGTGTGTGTGTGTGTACATTAGTTCACGAGTGTATATGTTTGAAGAGGGAGAGAGGGGGGAGGGGGTGGTTGAAGGGGCATTCACATCATGTGTGCAGAAGGAGACAAAAAAAACTGAACGAGTAGGAGGAAGGAGTGATAGCGATCACAGTGTGTGTTTGTATATGAGCGTGTGTGCGATAGACCTATTGGTATAGTAGAGAGAGAGAGAGAGAGAGAGAGAGAGAGAGAGGGAGGGAGGGAGGGGGTTGAGCAGCAGAGTAAGCGGCAGAGAGAGAGAGAGAGAACGTGCGTACGAGAGCTCATGTAAAACCAGATTAAAAACACAAGATGGCTTCCTGAATGGGCTGCTGGAACACAGACGAGAGAGAGCGAGAGACCAAGAAAGAAGAGTGGAGAGACAGAGAGAGAGAGAAGAAAGGGATAGAGGGAAAGAGGTGAAGACGAGAGGGTGTCGGAGTCTTCTGATGGGGATTTGGACAAGAGACGGAGGAGTACAAACCAAGGCAGCTCAGAGGCTTGGAGGGTAAATATTCATCACTCCAGACTATTTTGGGATTGATAGGTGGGTGGGAAGGGGAGCAGGGGCTGGGATGAGGTTGGCGGGACTAGGGAACAGCTTAGAGACAAAACATATCATTTAAAAATTGAGACAGCTGGGGCCAAGTAGACAAGGGGGGGGGGGCATGCTGTGCCAGAGAAGAAGAACATGCCATTGTCTCACAATAATCACATAAGCTTTATTAAACCATTTCCATTTATTCCATCTTACTTCTAGCTGACCTGTCCTCTCACACTCGCGTATGTTTTGTCCGTTTACCCTTTAGAAATCGGAGTTATCCAGACTTGCCTAATGCATATATTGAGAAGGCTGTGCCAGGTTGGGATACAGACATTACATAAGTCTATAATTGAAAATGAATCCTTGCTTTAGCTGTCTGTGATTTTGTGTCCCGGCAGTAGTGGGAACTGCCGGCTCACAGTTTGAGCACAAATCAAAGAAAAGAGCTGTTTTTTTTTGGCTGCTGAGATGGACAGGAATCATAAGAAGACTGCATGTAGAATAACAACCACATTGTACCTGCTATCTCACTATCCTTAAAGACAAATCAGACTCTTGTCGCATTATTGTATTGATTATTATTCTCCCCCTCCCATTTCTCTCTGTCTCCCTCTCTCCACCTCTCTTCTGTTCGATGGCTGTAAAGGTGGAATATTTTGAAGACAACAGTCGAGGCTGTTTGGGAAAAACTGAAGTGGCAGCTGAGGTAAGAAAGTATTGGGTTTGTGTTTCCGCGCTGCTGTGTGTGTCTCATCTCTGTCATCAGTGCATTTCTGTCCATGTTGCTCTGAGGCTCCAGTGACTTGTAAATGTGTGTGGTGGCAAATACCAGACCTCCTACTTTTTCATGTGGATTTTGACAAATATAAATTAAAATAAATTATAGGCATACTATTTGTTTCAATAGGTTTAACCATCGACACCGGAAAAGGTTGTTATTGTTGTTACCACTGTGTTGCCAGGATGTCATTTGCCCATTTGCTCCTCTCCCGAGCGCGGACACAAGATTGTTAAATTAGCCCATTAGCCTATGATAGAAAAGTGCCGCGAAGGTGCGACAGGCACCTCCACGTATCTGTCGTACCATCCGTGTTGCTCGACCGCATTTAATCAGCTTTTTTTGGCTTTATGTCCAAGTGAGCTGAGCGCCTCGGTGATCAAGTTGCGGCATCTTCAGTTTAAAGCGTCCCACGCTACCCGCTGATTGGTGCCAGAGCCAGGCATGTGTAGATACAAGAGACCAGGGAGAGTAGGAGGGTGGAGGAGGAGGAGGCGCCCTGCACGCTGGCTCAGGAGCCAGGGGGCTGTCCTTCGTTCTCCTAGGTTCTGGAGTCAAATGAGGTAAAGAGAGTAAAAGTTAGTGGGTCACGCATGCGTACGTGTTTGATTGTCGGGCGTAGTAACCTGTGGCTTGTGGCCGCTGGGAGCTGCTCTCATAGAGCTTGCCGAGTCGGGGCACGCTTGTGTGTTTACATGGAAAGGAAGTTTGAGCAGTGAGGTTCCACCATAAGAAACCTTTGTCTGCGTTATAAGAATCTTCACGAGTCAGGTTAAACGTTACAGCGTTAGAAACCGTGGCGCGTGGAAGGGACGAGATAAGACTCAGGGACACGTATAGCAGCAGGTAAAAGGGACATGAAAAGTAGGTTAACAGTCGAATGCGTTGAATGGGGTTAGCTCAGTTCTACTGACATGCTTTATGTTATCTACAGGCTATACGTCTGTCTGGCTCACGGGGAGATATTCATTAACCCGTCTGTTCGTGAGAGGACCAGTTATGTGTGTTTTACAAGTTTGTGCTCACTGCCTTTGTGGCTTTCCTGAGTTCCTGTTTGTACAGGGTCTTGGTTGCTGTGTACGTCCTTGGTGGACTGTTTATGTCATGAACATTTCCCTGCTTACACAAAGCATGGTCTACACGCAGCAAGTCGAGGGTACTACTTTTGACATTTTAATATGTACTTTCAACTCCAAGAACAGGAAAACATTGTGTGACAGTGTTGTGTAGACATGGTTTGAATGTGACTCTGCTGCACTATGAATAATTTATTTCAGTTTTACAGCACAGTCTTTGTCTGGCAGTTTTCTTCGCTGGAAGCAAAACTGAATTAAGAGGTTACCACAACAGGTTACAAGGCAGACAGACAAATTGCAATTGAGTGCGTGTGTTTTTTTTCCGCGCCCATACACAGGATTTCCTCTTTGCACAAGATGAACTTCACACAGCACACTGGTGGGAACGAGTCAAACGCAGAGCAAAAACACTTGAACCACTGAATGCGTGACGGCAGATGGAACGTTTGTTAATCACATGTTTAGCCTTGCGTGGAATCCCCAGCCTCGCTCACAAAGGGTTAACACTGACCTAGTTTCCCTGGCAACACTGAATGTCTGATGTCATCAACGCTTTAATTTTAGCTCAAGTCCGGCATTCAAGGTTGGTCACGTGACCAGCTAGCCGGCACCACATACACGTGTGTGTGTATTTGTGTAGTAAGTGGTTTGGTATATAGTACAGACTCGGGAAGTGGAGGGTTTGACATCACCTCTTCCATTCAGTGTTTGCTTTCAGTGTATTTACCGCGCTGTTTCCACGAAGTCAGTGAAGACGTGCAGCTCAGTTACCCATGTGCCATGACACACGACTACTAAATAAATGGATAAATAATCATATTTATCTTTTTGATCTTCTCATATATCAACCCAAGTTTAAGGGTACTGGATTATAATAAATGGTGTTTCATGATCTTTAACAGAGCTGTAAAGGGACTGACACAAGTCTCACATCATAATACAAGTAATATATGAATAATAATCCTGTTGTATCCTGTTCTGTGTCCTCCTGTTACTTTATAAAATGTTCCTTCATCTTATTAACTAAGTAGTTATATGAATTAACTGCACCACCGCATGCAAACCCAGGAGGTGCTGGCTGCTACCAGACATTCAACAGCTGTTGTGTCAACAGCGAATCACATGTAGTGCAGGTGGTTAGCAGTCTAAGGTTGTAAAACAATACTTTTATCAATGTAATCCTAAGAAGTAGAAAACAACATACATACATTCATTCCTAGTGACCTTTTAATGCATCTACTGTAGTCACTAACAATGCATGCTCTCGGTAATACGCTGTGTAGTGACTTGGTAAGCTCTGATGTGCTGTCATGCTTTAGTTTGGATTAATGACAACTAGCAGGTCATTTCTGCACGGTCTGTCCTAATGTAGTTCGTCCTATGCCAGTGAACCGTAGTGGAGTGTCACTGCACTTAGTCGCCACTGGATCAATAGTGCGCATGGCACGATGAGTTGTGGTTGGTGGATTGTTGGCATTGTTGGTGGGATCTGTGTTTGATGTCGGAGGGAGGTTGTCAGCCGCCTGGTGCCGCAGTTAATAAAAAATGAATGGAAAGAGAGTGGGAGGAGCCCTCAGCTGTTGCTGGAGCTCTTTAACTCTTGCCTCTCTGGTGGCTTCTCTGCTGCTCCCACTGGGCCCACAGTTTATACAGTCCTGAATCCCACTGCTGCTAGATGCTGCCAGGTTTTATGCAACGCAGTGCCACGACTGTCGGAGTTTTCATCACGCTACTGAAAAAACGCACATGAAAACATTGATTTGTGAACATATGAATTCGCTGTAGGCTTATGAATACAAACAGGTGGAGGATTGGACATAATGTGTCCAATCTATAATGTAAGACAGTATAAACAACCAGTACCTCAGAAATACAAAGAGTATACAAATTATTGGAACATCTCACATTAGATCCTCCTCTAGGAATCTGCCTTTCATATAAAAATAAAAAATACATTTCAACTCTAAAAGTCAACTCAAACTCCTGACAACGCTGTTTTGCTACAGTCAAGTGCTGGCCCTTTAAGCCCGGCTACGCCTGACTTGAACATATGGGAAGCTAATCTTAGCCCAAGCCCTGAGAGAGACAAGGCTGGCAACCAGCCACGCATGCAGGGCTGTGAAAGGTTTCACTTGCTTTCTCTCTGTTTTCCCTCTTAATTCTGAATAACATGTACGATATAACCCCAAATAGTGTTTCCAAAAACTCACCACATAATTATTCAGACTGTGAAGAATTCCTGTGGTCTGAGCATTGAAAGTGTTCTGTTAATGATTGTGTTTGTCAGGTTTGTCTGGTCAGCTCTTTTTTATGACTTGACGTGTATTACTCTGTTAGGTAATTGCGGACTGTCCCCTGAACCATTGTTTGAACAATGTGAACTCTGTGAAGTCATTTTCCATCCATCTGTTAACCGCTGTCTTTGTTTGAAACATGTTCTGTGTATTGATTACATTCATCTCCTTCCTTTCATGTCACAAACCGCAAGCACAAAGAGTCACCTCCTAAAAACAGCACCCCCCCTTCCTCTTTCCTTGTCGTTATTTTTTAGTGGCTCCACCCAGGCTTAAAACAGCCTCCCACTCATCACCACCTTTGCGTCTTTTTTCTCTCCTCCCCCCTAAACCCCTCCTCCCTTCTCTTTGTGAGGAGTGGTAAGGGAGGGGCTTGGCTGGCTTTCCCAGCTGGGCTGTTCGTGCTGACTTGCACGTGCCGAATGTCAGGAGGTATGACTCAGACTGGATACCCTGCACTTGTTACTACAATCCACACCCAAACACATTATGTGTGTGTGTGTGTGTGTGTGTGTGTGTGTGTATTGTCTTAAATAGAATGCCATACGTTGGCAGTTGATTACTCACCATAACCAGAGAGATGAAGAGATTTATATATTTATATATATATATATATATAATGTGGTTGCACATCCTGTAACAGCAGCACAGTCAGTCATTTTGTGATGGTTTGTTCATAAAGAGACCAAATCAAACTAAAAGTAGAAACTGAAGGGACATTTAAACACTGTGGTGCTTTTACTTTGCTACATCTAATGTCCTTAGTGCCGCCCTCCAGCCTCTTGTCCCTCCCACCAATAAACCTAGTGACCCTCAGTAAATGGTCCACTACCGTACGCATGCTAGCATATGTGGGTATGCATTGGTGCAGAAGACACTGGAATATTTGCTTTAATGTGTACATGATTATAGACGATATGTTGGGTGTGAGTGTGTGTGTGTGAGTGTGTTGGAGGGCTGACAGCAAGAAACAGAAAGATAAGGATGCCGAGTGAAAAGAGATGAAGAGGGGAACGGATAGAGGGGGTAGTAGATGGGAGTAGTGGTGGTGGCGGGTGGAGTCAGCTGACAGGAAGAGATGGGAGGAGGGAAAAAGCCACTCATGCATGTCATGACCGTGATGCTCATACGAGTTGTTGTTTAAATAAATAGAAATGGCTGCCAGAGAAATATTTCTCACTCTAAAGGAGTCAAATTGAAAAGAAAATGTCTCCACTGAGCCACTGAAACAATTTGTTCTTCTTTATGTGTTTCACATACACAGACCTCCCACTACCGAGCTGGTACAGATTTAAAAACCTGTTTCAATGTGTGTGAGAGTCAGGACTTTGTTGAGAAAGAAAGATGACTCAGGCTTAGTCATATGCAAGTCAACCCAGCACACATCGCTGATGATCGACTTTTGTTGTCAGTCATCACTCCTACAACCAAGACCTTTTCTTTGAATTGCTGAGAAACAGTAAGCGAGAGACAGAGAAGTGAGAGAGATGGAGAGAGAGAAAGAGAACGATGAGGGCGTGAAACCCATTTGGATGATAATTTGACTACGCTGCGAGATGAAGCGACTGATGTAAGATCTGGACTCTCTGTTATACTTCCCTCTCTCTCTCCATGCCGGGATACAGCAGGTTTACAGTAAGTGTCATGGTTTCCATTTTATTTCACTGAAATGTCAGGGTTCCTGTATTTTTGTTGTAGTTTCCTATTGTCTCAAAGTCCCAGTGTCATGTGAAGTGAAGTGAGTTACAAGTTAACCAGATTGTATGCCTCTCAGTTATAGTGTAACCTGTCACCTTGTGGTGTCACGTAACTGAGTAGTCAAGGAGGGGATTTCAGAACAAACCAGAAAAGCAAGACTGTGCTGTTGTTTCTGTGTACAGCTCTAATCACACAGAAACATCTCAGTGCCAAGAACATACTTTGTGACCTTTTTCTGTCATTGTTGTTGCTCATCTAAATTCACCAGTAAATACCGTATAGATCAGACATGATTGTAGCAGACACCAGAAATGTTGATCAACGGTTTAAATGAAATTACTCATGTTCCGCGCTCATGGCTTTGAGTCATAAATAGGCGCATGTGTTTGAATCAGTAGTCGTCTTTCTGTAATTCAGTAAGGTCTGCCTACACACACACACACACACACGTCGTATGCTCTATATTGTGTTTGCAGCGTTTTTAGTGCACGGCAAACAGCTGAATTTTGTTCTTGTGGCAATTTCTTTGTCCGTGTTGATGTTTTGGTCAGTTCACAGTTCTTTGTTTTACTCAGATGTGTACGTCACCAACTGACAGATCACGCTTTCCCTGTGTGTCTTAGCTGGGTCACAAGTTCAGCTTGTGTTTCTGTTCTCTTTTCTTAGATAATATAAAACAGTGTTATAGCCACATTATGTCATTCATTTCTAATACTAACTGGTGAGGTCGGTGTGCGAGGTCTCTTGTAGTCCAGTGATCTGTTAGCATTGAAAACAACATGTATTTTGTGAGAAATACTTACAGGAATATTTGCATTTTCTGAAAACAACACAGTAGTGAAAGAAAGAATGAATGCTCGGCGTATAGCAGGTGTTTAAAATAATGTGCACACATAGCATGGAATTGAGGGGTTAATTTGAAATGCTGTGTCACGGCAGCTGGTGGAGCGAGTGAGTCGGGTGGGTGAAAGAGCGTGTTTTCAAGTGTCAGTTGGTGTGTGGTGTTGGTGATAGCAGATAGTGGGCTCGTGTCAGGTGACACATGTGCCTACCCAGCGGTGGAGAAAGCATCATGGTGGGAGACACTGATGATGATGATGACGATGCAGCTGCGTCATCGCCACATGTGTTTCCTACCTCTCTTGCTGACTGCTCTCGCGTTCAGTCATTGGCACTCCCTGGTCATGTGACCTAATGCTCCACTTCTCTCCTTCCCTTAGACAGCTTAGGCTGCGCAGTGTTTCTCTTTAGGTTTGACGCTCATCTGTGTGTGTATATATGAATATGTGTGGCAACAGAGAGACTGGCAGTGTAAAATGTCCAGGGCCAGAGAGCGGGCGCATCAGAAAGTGTCGGAGCGGTAACGCAATAATCTGTGCTAGAAGGAGAGAAGGCTCAGGAAACAAAACAGAGAAGCATATCGAAAGAGGCAGAGGCTGACTGAGAAAGCCACAGAGGATGAGAGATCAAGAGAGACCTAGCAAAACATGGAAAGCCCCCCAAAAAAAGCAAAGCAGGGAAATACTTCTGAAGTTAATTCAGCAGTAGCACAGCGTATTCAGCGCAATGTGTAATAATACAGGAGAAAAACACTACGCAGGAACTGACAGCGAACTGCATGGGGGAGATTGCCATGTCCCCCTCCTCCTCCTTCTCCTCCTCCTGGTTAAATCTGCTTCAAAACTCCAGCAATGTTGGAGAGAAGAGAGAGGCGACACCACAAGGCCGGTCAGCCAGAAGGTGGGCGAGCGGAAACCAGCGATCATGACATCGTTGATGATGAAAATGGCAATGACGCTAATGCAGAACAATGGTGAGGATAGAAAACAACTATATTATTGTAGGCTGGTGGACAGGAGAGGACAGAAGACTTGGGACTTCGGCAAATTGTGATGAGTTGATTACTTGGTGGTTGCTTTCTTCGTCTGGTAACAGCCTGTCTGTCCTCTTTGTGTTGGTTCCCTTTTTTGCTTGTCTTCACTCTCACTCACAAGAATAACTCCATCTTGCTTTCAGCTGTTATCTTTACGGACGTCTTTCACCTCCTCAGTGTCTTCCTCCATTCCTCCAAGATCTCTCATTTTTCCTTCACTCTTCATCCTGCTACGTGTGTCGAAATGTCATCGCTGTTCCTCCTCCATTTCCCAGTGTAGCCGTCTTGCGCGTCTACGTTTGTAATCATAATCGCCATCTATGTCCTTCCCCCCCTTTAAGGGAGTGAGTTGATATCAGAGCTGTTTGATGACACTTCTTTAGAGTCAGTAACCTTAACACCTCTTGGAGTGAGGGCCAGTGTGATCGCCAGCAAACCAGCTCTTCATCCAGCGTTTGTTGTTCATGCAACCTTGTTTAGAGGATCTAATATAAGACACGGTTGTGAGATTAAACCTTTTTGTTTCGACCAATGTGAGTGTGGATGAGGACGAAAGTGGGCACCGAAGAACCATCAGCGGTGTTTCCTTCAGCCCGGAGCGGAGCTGAGTGTAGACCCACAGAGACGGAACAAGATCTCCGTAAGGAAAAGCAGAAGGCACAAACAAACAACGCAGCGATGCTTTTCATGTGCTCCTTTTCTTTTTCCTGTTGCTGCCATTGTGAGATGAGGTTGTGTATATTCGCTGGACGCCGCTGATTAGCTTCTGTACTCGAAAACAGAGAAACTCAGTCACAGTCCAAACTGCCAGTACTGGACATTTATAGATAAACAAAACACACAACATAGCCCTATGTGTAATATTATCTCATACAACAGAGCAAGTAGTGTTGAAGGGCGTGGATAGAAACAGAGAGAGGATTTCTCATTGGTAAGAGCTCTGCTGCATTGTGCTGTTTCCTAGGCGGCTGCTGCTGCTGCTAGTGACTCTCCCTCACAGCTCTCTCTGTTTCAGCTCACTACACACTCCTCCATTCCATCGTACGTGCCCGCTGTGGCTCAGATAATGGCCTCTGAGAGTGGAGAGGAGATGGAGGGAGAGGCTGCGTGAGAGGGAGGGGAATGGAGGGAGGGAGGGAGGGAGAGCGAGGGGAAGGTGGGGGCTGCGAAGAGAAGCCGACTGCATGTGTAGCCAAGAGAAAGAAAGAGGATATTGAAAAAGGGAAGGGAGGAGCAGGCAGAGATAATGAGAAAGGAAAAAGGACAGAACAGAAAGCGTCGCTCATAAGAAGAGGAAAGAGAATGAGAAATGTGTGTGTCGTACTGGGGGGAGGTGTGTTATGAGTCTTAGGCTGGCTGTGTGTGCATGTGTGAGTGCATGCATGTGTCTTTCTGCGCTCGCTCTGTCTGTGCACTGCACAGAAATAAAAAGGAATACAACCTAACCAGGCCAGGTTGCTTGTGGGCTGCTCTACCAGCAAGCAAGTCTCATGCTCCTCTCTGTGTCCTCGTCAGCTCTCTGCTCTCCGCCTGGCAGCTCTGTCTCGACGTCTAGGACCACGTAAGTATGTGTTGCTGGTCCTTGAGGCTCTCAGCCGGCTTCATATTATCAGGGTCTGTGCTTAATGTTCCTGCTCGGCACGGCAGCAAAGGAAGGGGTGGGGGAAGAAGGAGGAGGACAAGAGGGAGGTTGAGGGGGGTGTTGTGTAGGATTTAGGTTCAGCTGTCTACTCACAAGCTGGACTTAACCCCCTCGCCGCCACTAGTATCTTCACCCATACTCGTTCTTTATTTTACTCCATTACTTCGGGTCTCAGCGTGAGGCAGCGCTTTCTCTGTGGAGGGTGTTATCCTGTTTAAAGGGCTGCCAGACTGAAATGACAGGTCCACCAGGTTTTGCCAGATCTTATCCGGTTAGGTGCGTTGATGTTTCTGGGATGCACTTATTAGTGTGTGACAAGCTTGTATAAATGAATGTATGTGTTTGTGTGTGACACACAGTGGCACGGTGCAAGAAAAGGCTCCTAGAAAGAGAGTAGACTCTGTCATAGTGTAAATATTTGTCAAAGCACGTGGTCTGTACCGTCTGCGGGACCCAGAGAAAAGGTGTAAAGCACTGCAGATCTCTTACATATACTCACCAAAAACACCAAGGGTCCAGGTTCATTTAGAGGTTTTCTGGTTGTGTTTTGTGTGTTTGTTCTCTGCAGTGCTACACCGGGCCTTTTGTTCTAAACGGTTAGCTTCAGGTGCTTTAAAGCCACGAGACTTGTGTCTGCGGCGGTGTTTTGTGTATTTAACTGAGAAAAAGAGGAAAAGAGATTGCGAGTTTGACTGACAGTGTGTGACTGTGGGATGTCAGGTTGTGCAGTGTTGCAGTCACTGTTTCAACACACTGCAGTTCTCATAACTGCTGCACGCAGCTACTGCCCCCCTCCTTCCTCTTTCCCGTCTGATGCCACTGATAGTGCAGACATGGGGCCTCTCACGTATTGCATGCCGGCTGTTCACTGCCACCCCCAGCCCCCCTACAGCCCTACACCACCTCTCACCGATACTGCCACCGCCCCCTGGGACCCCCTCCAGACACCCAGTGCAGAAGGTGGATTCAAAAGACCTGAGCAAACTGTCTGTCAAGTAATTAGCCACTTCAAAAGGCTCATTTTAATAATATTCAAATGATGGGGAAGCTGGACGTACTGTCATACACTGAAGAATCTACAAACAGAAGCCATCTTTTTTTTCTGGGTGGAGATAGATTATAATGCTGGATGGTTCACATCTAGCTGAATCAGGAACTAGTTCACATTTATACTGTGGTGAGACCATCAGCTTGGTTGAGGTCAGTGTATGTGTAAGAAATGATTTATAAATCCATCAAGTTTTTTGCTGTGTCCTTCTGAATGTTGATGCACAGACAAGTCCTTTACTAGAAGGCTACCATGAAGTGTGAAGCATAAAATCCTGCATGTGCTTGTTTATGGCATGATGTGTGTTTAAAGTAAACACACACATGTAGAACACAGAAAAAGTGTGATAGTAGGGTGTTATCTACTTTTAATGACACTGAAAAATATATTCATTTAGTGAATCTATTGTTTTTCTTTTACAAGAGCCTCTACACATGTTGAAATACAATGTTCAGCCACATCATGAACTCTGTCAATTATTTCCCAGCGTGCCCTTGGATTATCTTTGTTTACTGTTCCTCTCTAGACTCATTTAATTATACCCCATGAGGATCTAACCTGAACTGAATACTGTTTGTTAGTCACATCTTAAGATTTAGGTGAATTGCAGACCATATTTGACTTAAACATTTAAAAGTAATTCAACACATGCAGACAAATGTAACGTAACATAACATTCTGTCCCTGCTTCAGTCAGACAAAAGTAAACATTATATTGTATGTATCTAAATGTACTTTTACAGAGGGTCAGATGGTGTTGTTCAGCCTAACTACTAATGTGGTAACTGTTCTAGTTTGGGCTTGGAGAGGAAGTGAGATAAATGGTTGTGGCTGCTCTGATCAGCTCCTGATTAGTGTTACTACATTTCTGAGAAGGTCCTCTGCCCTTCTGAAAATAAGAAATTAAATAAGTGTTGCATTTAAAAGACAAAAGAAGGTACCCGTCACTTACTTGTTTATATTTTACAAAATAATGAAAAGCTTTGACAAATTGATGCGTGCTTTAATTAAGTATAGTAACTTTACACATTTAGGGTTAAGTTGAGAAATATGCTGCTGTGAGCCTAACAGCTGTTTATGCAGTTGCTAACACAGTGATTACACACCGTTAATGTATCTCTTTCCACTGTTTTTCTTATCTAAACCTAACACTGTTTCTACCATCAATTCTGCACAACAGCCAAAATCTACATGCTGTAACAGTAACATGTTTGGTTGTAAATCCTCACTTTTTTTACTTCATCAGCTTCTCATTACTGCATGGCAGAGCGATGATAGTTTCATAGTGCCAATCACATCATTATTTTATAAATATAAATATAAATGGTGCAAACAGATGCTCATTTTACCTGCACATCCTAGTGCCTGGTACCAGTGGTTTCTCGTTTCACACGCTCTTCTTACCATTCTTCTACTGCATTAGCATTCAGTTGTCGTTTGAATGTTTATCTAAATAAGTGCTCATGTTCAGCAAATGTTGTATATCTCAGTTTTGCTGGAGGGCTTTCACAAGTCTTGTTCAAACAAGACTTTCCTTCACCCCTTCAACAAAGAATGTCAGTATTTCTAGCTCAACACTTGGTCAGCAGTTCTTTTATTTACATCTCATGACTATACTTATACCAACCGAGGCATGCTCCTTTTTCGTTAGCTCAAGTTGACGTCTAATGGGCTACTCACCCAGCTTGATGCAATGTCTGTCATATAGGCATATCATTTTAGCTTTGCAATTGTAGTTCAAGTCGCTTTAATAGGAACAACAGTAATAAGAAAACATCATTCAATGTTCACGGAAGTATGCTAACAATAACTCCACAAATACCATGGTATTAGGTTAAATAATGGACTTGACCTGTGGACATGTGGGGTTGTATTAATATTTCTTTTGTGCTTAAGAACTAGGTTTTTAGTTTTTTATAATAATATTAGTAAGTGGATAAGTGTGTAGTGTATATTTTTTTTACCTCACAGTCATTTTGTGTATTGTGTTTTGTTTGTAGAAGTATGTTTTGAAGTGTGTATTCCCAGCTCACTCACTGCTCCAAACAGATTCTTCCAATACCACGGGTCACATGTTTAAACTCTAACTCCCTGCTTTGCATAGCCAAACTGATCTAGAGCTGAATGTCCATTTATAAACATCAGTGAAACTATGCCACATGACCTGTGACTTGCTTGTCCAAACACTCGCTCTTTGAGAAATCACTCCACTGAAGAAATAGTTTATTGAGTTTTCCTTAGCCCCATTGACCTAATCCTACAGCACTGTATGTTCTGAATGTAAAGTGGGAAGGAAACCTGGGATAGCATTTGGGAAGAAGGAAATTGTGTCTGACATTACTTTGATTATTGATACCATGTCAAGTTATTTTTGAAATAACTTAAATTTTTTGTAGTGATTACAAAAAACACATGGGTAACACTGAATCGTCATCTTAATGTACACTAAGTTGATATTTTATTAGGTACATCAAGCGAAAACCAAAGCACTATACAAGATATTGGACCTAGTTTGTGCTGCCATTGAACTGTACAGAGATGTTGTTTAATCTAGCCTCAATGATAGAAATAGGCTGGGAAATTAGAAACTGTTGTGTGTATATAGATTGTATTTACCACAAGATACATGTTTGCAAATTAACACATAGTTGTTTCAAACTGTTTTCCTGGATTTATTTATTATTTGTTTTTCTTATGACCTCACTCACCTTATTTCATGTTTATCTTTTAGACTGTTTGTGAAGTCACTTCAGTGGATGGCCCCAGAAGTGGAGGCCAGATGGAAATTGGGTCACATGACTGCCTCCAGGAAGGCGCACTAAGCCTGGAACTGGCCAATGGAGTGAATGGCTTCGCTAATGATGTTGAGGCATGTATGAAAAAAGAGCAGCAGAGGGCAGGAAGTGTGCCTCCAAGGCAGTGCTGGGTGGCAGGACCTGGCAAGGTCAATGACACCCAACAACAGCAACAATGTTGGAACAGCAATGGTGGTACAACCCCTGGTGAACCTCTCCACCATGCAGATATGGAGGATGCCCAGAATCTAGTAGCTTTTTCTGCTATTGCTGGTTCCTTGCCTCCTTCGTCCTCATCTTCCTGCCTCCTCGTGCAGCCTAACACGGCCCAGCTGTATGAGAAGTTCACCCAGGAGATGGGTGCTGAGGGGGCACAGACCAGACTCTCAGCAGGGGCTCCTGAGGGGAATGAACCTCTAGAAGATCTGAACACTCTACAGACTGCACTGAGCCAAGCCAAACATGGACACAAACCGCCTAACTGTAACTGTGATGGGCCTGACTGTCCAGACTACCTTGAATGGCTGGAGAAGAAGATTAAATTGGCAGCCAGTGAAGATCAAGGTGCCCACAAGGTATCCGATGCACCCCCACACTTACAGCCTCATCTACAGCCACCTCCTCAACGCCCGCAGACCTACCCACAGGTTAATGGTGGCCACTGTCTTTCTTCTTCATTCTCCCAGCAACAACAGGGAACACAATGCCCACGACCAGACCAACTGCCCAGCTCCAAACCCCCAATTCCTTGTTCTCCACAGGTGCTCTCTATAGCCAAGGAAAAGAATATCAGTCTTCAGACAGCCATTGCCATAGAAGCTCTGACCCAATTATCAAGTACGAGTCCAAAACCTGCGGGATCTCCAGGTCAGTCCCCCTATAACCACCAACAACTTACTCAGAACCTCTTATCTCAGCTCCCAAATGGCTCTAGCTTGATTCCATCCTCTCCTGCCACTCTCTTATCTCCCTCACGCTCTCAGTCTGTTCCTCCAAGACTGCCCACCAGCCAACAAGTCACAGTGTCTTGTGAGCACCATGTGCCCCAGTCCCAGACCCAGCCACCCAATTTTACCCCTCTCCCATCCTCTACCTCTCCCTTCCCAGGTCAGGGAAAACCACCAGGCTTCATTCCTAATCTCCAGCAATGGCAGCAGGGCTCAGGCATAGCGTCTGTACAGAGGAACACATGGATGTGTATGAAGTCCGAGTCCCAGTCTCACTTTGCTGCTGCACCTCACAGTAGCTCAGACCCAATGTCAGAGCTCAAACAGCTACTTGGTGACAACAGTGGCAAGTTCAGCAATGCTCTTTTCAAGGATCGAGTTACACAGAAGCTCATCTTGAACCAGAATGGAGGCATTCAGGGCCAGGATAAACCAGCCCTGGCTAGGATAAAGCAAGAGCCAGACTCTGGTGAGCACTATAATCACACTGCCTCCATGGGCCATTATGGCATGGCTAATGGTCAGCAGCAGGGTCACTACCCTGGCAATCCCATGTCGCCTGGCCAAGCAACTATCAGCCACTCCACTCAGGCAGCTCTGCAGCAGCATCTTCACTACAAGAGGAACCTCTTCTCTAACCACTCCCCTGGCTTTGGTGCACCAGGCCCACATGCCCCTCTTCCTTGTCAAAACTTGAAAAAATGGTGGCCACAGATGGAGGCAGAAGGTTTGCCACATCTGACCATCAAACAAGAACCCAAGAAGAAAAAAAGCAGCCAGGGATCACCTATCATAAAAAATATGAGTGGGATGCTTACAGACCCTCCCTTGCCCAAACCCAAACAGATAATCATCAAGAAGGCCAAGCAAAAAGCCTCCATGCCAACCTTCCTGCCTCAGAACCAGATCACCATACAAAAACCTTTGGTCCTCATGACGGACAGAGCGCCAGCCCTGACCAGCCTGCAACCAGGTTTTCTCCCCACTCTGCCCACCTCCACTCAGGCTACTGCTGCAGGCCTCCCTGCCCCAGCCCTATCTCAGGTATTCATTTCCAACTCCTTAACAACTCCCTCTTCCAATATTTCTGCTTTGTCAGAAAACACTCCAGCCCTTTTGGGCTCTATGCTCCCACCTGTGGCACCTGTAGCCCATGCTAAGTCTAAAGAAGTGAGCAGTCTGGCCTACAGCAACACCAGCACCACCACATCTCTGACCTCCACATCTCCATCCAACACCTCACAGTTACCTAGTCTTGTCAACATAAATCCGAAGTACGAGGAATTGATGCGTCAGTATGAGGCTGAATTTGAGCCCACGGAGAGGACTGTTACAGCCCCTAAGCTGGGGGAGAAGTCCCAGACCAGTCCTCAGGACCTCAGTTCCACATCATTGTCCACCTCACAGTCAGGGCCCTTAATCTTGACCAGTCAAGCCAGCTCCACTCCTCATGACCAGGAGATGGAAATCACAAAGGAGTCAGAGAGTGAAGCATCACAAAACCAGATATCAACAGAAGGATCTATGGAGGTGCAACAACAAGAGGCCCTTGCGGACAAGCAGGATCCCAGTGTGTTAGATCCATTCAGCGTACCATGTTCCCCACTACCTAAGCGTATGAAGATTGAAGCATCGGGTGATATAGCAGTACTGTCCACCACATGCTATTCTGATCAGGATACACCAACCAAGGAGGGTCTGCCTTCTTCTCCTTCTCTCAGAGGCTTTCTAGAATCTCCTATGCGCTACCTGGACACCCCCACCAAGAACTTGCTGGATACTCCCTCCAAGGATCTTCAAGCAGAATTCCCCACCTGCACCTGTGTGGGTGAGTCACTGTTTTTGCTGAGCTGTGTGTATGCAGGGGATGAGGTTACGGTCCATCAGTAAGTTGCATTAGTAACTCTAAGGGCATATATTAAATCACGTTGAGAGTTTACCACTCTCACCAAACACTACCCATTGAGAAAAAATAAGGAAGTAAATCTGAGCAGTGTTTTTCTGTCTGATAGCAGTGTGAATTTTTAGTAGTGAAAACAGTTTTTTGAATGAGGAAGAAGGATTATGTTGCTCTACCTGTTGACATAATGTTGTTTCTGGCCACTTTGTATTCTGTGTATTGATCTACACTGCTCCACTATTGGACACTCAACTCAGCTTGTTGAGTGTGTCTAAATAAGTGTGTGTTGCTAGGGTGTGTGGCCACAACCATCCAGACTGCGACAGAATGAGGCACTGAAGGCAATGGGCAGGAACAATAGCAGTAATGGCAGAAGGAGCCTTTTGTGTGGGTTTTGGTCTGGCAGTAAGGCAGAACAGTCTTTGTTTAACAGAGAGGGGTTCACTATTATTGTATGGGTAGTACCCTTGTATACAGCATAGTAGGTGAAGTTACAGTGAAAGTACAACACATTTTGTAATACCTCTTCAAAATTAACATTTATATAAATGTGTATATATAGAGTTTTGTCAAGAACAACAAGTAACTTAAAATAATCAGGGTGGATTTATCCTTTTATAGACACGCATTGTGAAGTGTTCAAGTCATACTATTTATCTTTTCAAAAGACCCAGAGTGTTAATGTCAATCAAAGTCATTAATTATACAGTAAATCTGAATATTACTGAAATATGAAAGGGTTGGGTATCAAGAAAATCAAATACAAGGTGTTAACAGTAGAAAGGGTTTATAACGCTAGGTAAGTAGATGCTTGCTACTTGTACACACTTTACAAAAGGGTAAAGGCAGCTGCTTGGAAAATGTGCTATCTGTTACTAGCTGTTATTAAGAGTGAAGACCAACAAAAATCTAAGCTTGGTTACACACTGCCCTGTCAACTACCTGTAGCATAACACCACACTGAAATGAGACTGCCTCCAACATGACTCCTCCACTTCCTGCCTGGAGCCACACCCTGGTGCTTCCCTGCACTAACAGGAGAATGTGATGCCTCTGAGCCAGAGACACACACAAGTGTGGTGTTTTCACATTTATAGAATTAGTGACTTGTGCAGAACATTCAGCTAATGGATTTTAGTGTGCTACACTGGAGGTAATATATGAGATAGTATATGCACAGTACAGTTACTGGTCATACTGTTGTTCCCAGGCACAGATGTGCGTACAACACAGAGTCATGTGTTCATGACTTCACACTAACCCAGGCTGTGTTCATGTGTGATTGTGGGAACTACATGTTGCAACCATGTGCATATTCTCACGCCTCTTAAATATGGTTTGGATACAGCTACAAAGTCTGAGTCTAAAATACATCAGAACAGTAGTTATACCTTTGACGTTGAAAAATACAAAATACAGGTTAAATATTATGCAAAGACAAAGCTTTGCTCTTAACTGAGCTGTTGAATCTGTAGTCTCTTGCAACATTTTATCCAAGCAGTAGTAAAGGGGAGAGCAATTACAATCTTTACTGCTGGTAATGTTGACACAAAACCTATTGTTAATGTAGGTGTAGAATAAACATAATATATCTTTGCTGGGGTGTTTGAATCAAGCAACATATTATTAGTAAAGTCAGTCAAGTGGTGCCTCAGTTCCCTTTTTAGTTGTTAAATAAGGAAGTTAAATTCTTATGTGATATAAGAGCAGTATTAATATTGTTAATACAGGTATTAACTCATAATAATGAGTAAAAGCTTAATTTACACATACTTGTCTGTTGCACTCTGTTTATAGTATGACTGCTGGTAATAAGTAAGCTACCTTGACCTAATCTAATTGGTTGTCTATGTTGTCCTGTGTGTGTTCTTCTGTGTTGTTTCCTCACTCTGCTCTGCCTCTTTTTCTAGAACAAATCCTGGAGAAAGATGAAGGACCATACTACAACCACCTGGGATCTGGACCTACTGTAGCTTCCATACGAGACCTGATGGAGACAAGGTGAACATTTTTCTCTCTTCTCTTCTCCTCTCCTCTCTTCTCTTCTCTTCTCTTCTCCTCTCCTCTCTTCTCTTCTCTTCTCTTCTCTTCTCTTCTCTTCTCTTCTCTTCTCTTCTCTTCTCTTCTCTTC
>JAUMTR010000027.1:3497635-3510050 GCA_032270685.1 Microctenopoma stevenorrisi | reverse complement strand
TTCTCTTCTCTTCTCTTCTCTTCTCTTCTCTTCTCTTCTCTTCTCTTCTCTTCTCTTCTCTTCTCTTCTCTTCTCTCTTCTCTCCTCTTCTCTCCTCTTCTCTCCTCTCTTTTCTTCTCTTCTCTTCTCTTCTCTTCTCTTCTCTTCTCTTCTCTTCTCTTCTCTTCTCTTGTGTTCTCTTCTCTCCTCTTCTCTTCCTATTCTCTTCCTATTCTGTTTCCTCCTACATGGCTTGCTTTTCTCTGCCTATCCCTCCTCCTCTTCTCACTCTACCTCTCTTCCTCCTCCTCACGTTTTGCCCTTAGGGAATCTGTGACCCACAATTCAGTAGGAGGAACATATCAGCATCATCAGCATACCAGTAGCAGCAGAAAAAGAGGAAGGACAGAGAGAAAAGAAAGAGAGATACAAATAAATAAAATTAGAAAAAATGATCTCATTATCTCATCGTCACATTATGCCACAGTTAAAATTTAAATTAAATTATCATCAGTTATCAGTTGGTAGGACCGGTGTGTAATTAGTCCCTGGAGACGACAAGCTGAGTGTGGGTTGTTAGGCCAGTGCCCATTTTTGTTGTTTAAGAGATGAATTAAGATTTTAAAACCCATAGTCTGTAGCTGACCTTTGCTGCACTCTGACCTTAGCAGACCACCCACGTGTTATTGAAGCTCACATCCCTCCCACTCTCTCAGCCAGCTCAGGGTGATTCCTATTCAGGAGGAACTCCGTGTGTTTGCTGTCATGCCAAATCTGCTCATAGCTGAATATCACAATTGCAGGTATTGCAAAGGGCCTGAACCGCCATGTGACCAGGTCTAGGCTTTTCTACCCACCCCCATCGCTCAGATTGCATTTGCCTGTAGATTTTTCTCCTGTAATTTGTCTGCACCCCCCTTTTTGTTTTGGGTTTGTTATTAGCCTATTATTATCCAAAAAGAAAAGACTTGACCTAACTTTAAGAAATTTGATGTGTCAATACAGAAAATGAACCTGTATGCTTTAGGGGTTGGTATGATTATAATAAATATGTTTACAAAAATTCTGGTTACATCAAACCAAAAGTGTGTTGTCACCAAGGCAAAGATTTCCAGTCCAGACCTGCCTCTGACTCCTCTCTACTAATAACATACATCCACACGCCCAAAGTGGGCCAGTTTTATTATCTGCTCAATCAGATGTTCAGAGACACATAAACACAAACACACAAGACAAATACAAAATGTGTTCAAACTTAAAGTTTATTTGACATAAACACCAGCAATATCTTCAAGAGAAGAGCCTGTGGCTGTCATTGTGCAGAAGCTAGTGGGTTCTGGTTTTCTCATGCTTGCGTGAATGTCAGCAGAGTCTTGTGAGCACACCTCTCAAGCCAGAACTGCCCAGTATGTCCTGTGTTTGTCAGTATTCACACATGGTCCTACTACACATAAAAAATAACACAGGTTCGAGCAATGCACATTGTTGGAAATCATGTATAAATACAATTATTCTTTGAAAATCAAAGCTTCTGGATTGTTACTGTTCATCTGTGACCCTGTGTCACCCATAGTTACACTGTGGTCCCACTGGTCCCACTGGTTCCACACTAGTTAACCTTTATTAGTGACCATTTGGCCAACCGAGTGTGATAAACCATTATCATTCAGCTCAGCACATTAACAATGTCACGTTTTTCCTGTACTTCTTTTACAGGCTGGCTGTTTAATATATAAATAGACTTTGTTCAGAAAGATGTAGGACTCACATTCACACTGCCAGTCAATACTGGATTTGATCAGTGTGATGTTGTCTGCACTGCATTTTTGGGTTATTTTGAGCTCCCGTTTTCTCTGTATTATCTTGGCGTGACAGAGCCTTGAAGTCATGAATTCAAGGTTTATCAAGTGTTTCAGTGGAAAAACAAAAATTGTTTGTCAAACTAAATAGTTTCTCTCCTTGTGTGTAGATATGGAGAGAAAGGGGATGCCGTCCGGATTGAGAAAGTGGTGTACACAGGCAGAGAGGGAAAAAGCTCACGGGGATGTCCTATCGCTAAGTGGGTAAGTCGCATCACATAACATTTGCAATGTGGCTAAATATTGGTAAATGCAGTGCAAGTATTTCTTTGTACTGTGGCAGTGTCTCCTGCTCCTGCGTTTGATCGTGTCTCAGCTCAGTCAAATGCTAAATATAATCGGGTAAAATAATATTACGTAAAATCTGGTATTTTTAGACTTCAGTCCCATCTTAAAAAAATGAAACCACTGCCTCAGCTGCATTGTATTGCCGGGGCCCCACAGTTTTCCGACTTGCGAGCTACTTTTCAAATGACCAAAATAATCTACCTACATATCTATATATAATCTATATATGTATGTATGTATATGTATGTGCGTGTGTACTTTGAAAATACTTATATATTTGGTCACTGGCATGTTTAATAAATTATTTATAATAAAACTTAATGGCACCTTTAAAAATGTGTGTGACTGTGCTGACTGTAGCGTCTCATTCAGGCGACACACAATTGCTAATTTAGATGAGAGTGAATCAAGTTTATTCTTTCACTTAGTTCGCTGTACTTTTGCAGTAGTAAATTTATTATTAGAAATAATTTGTCACAAACACAATCATATGTCAAACGTCATCTACTTAAATGCTTTTTATGGCTCTCTAGTCTGTTTAGATTAGATACAAAACAGAAAGAAAATATAAAATTGGTAGGAACAGAAGAAAAATAATTAAAGTAAATGCATAAATAAAGTGAAAATACAGAAACTGAATGATTGGATGTAGCTTCAAGAAGAGTGTGTGTGAGTGAAACTTTAGGAATATATATGAAGGTGTTAAAAACCTCAGCCACCTAAGTAAAACCTAAAATAATAATAACCTGTGTTTTCCTGTCAGGTGATTCGTCGAGGCAGTGATAAAGAGAAACTGCTGTGTCTGGTGCGTCACCGTGCAGGCCACCACTGTGAGAATGCTGTCATCATCATCCTCATTATGGCCTGGGAAGGTGTCCCAAAGGCCTTGGCTGACAAGCTGTACCGTGAGCTCAGTTACACCATCCCCAAATATGGCAACCCCACCAGCCGACGCTGTGGCCTCAATGATGAGTGAGTACCTGCTCTTTGATGCTGGTGTTCAACATCTTCTTCTAACCAAATGGGTACCAACTATTCAATGTCAAACATACATAGTTTAGTTTAACCTGGTTTAAATATCATTGATGGGAAACTGAACTAAGTATCAAATTTGAGGCCTGTGAGCCAAATCTGGCCCACTCCTCTAGTTCCAGTGCTTCACAGCAACCAACCAAACTATATGTTAAAATATGCTCCAGTACAGTGTTTTCTTTATCCTCTGTCATGATTCATGAGAGCTTAGGGTGCAAGAGGGACAATATCAGTAGGAGACCAGGGGACGTGTCCCTAAAAATACAAAAAAAAACAAAGAAAATTTATCATTCTTTGCCTATAAAAGGGAAAACAAATGTTCTCCACTAAGTGTTAAGACTCAAAAACTAGACTTAAAACTTCAGACTCCTGCTTCAGGGTTATTACATCTCAACCGATAACAGTAAACACAACACCTGTGCATGCAGCTCATACATTGAGTCAATCACTTTTCTCCTCCAAAGGTAAAAAAGTAAAGTCGTATTGTCGTGTTGTATTGTTATATGTTATAGTATAGTTTACTGTGCTAGAGCAGAACCAGAAAGGGACACAGGGTGCTGTAAATTACTCCTCAGAGGTGAGTAATTTACAGGCTATAGTGTGGCTTTCCTGGCTTTCAGGCTATTAGGCATTCACACATTGTTGAGACTATGCTCACTGTCTCCCCCTATAGTCGTACCTGTGCGTGTCAAGGCAAGGATTCTGAAACTTGTGGCGCGTCCTTCTCTTTTGGCTGCTCCTGGAGTATGTACTTTAACGGCTGTAAGTACGCCCGAAGCAAAATGCCACGGAAATTCAGGCTACAAGGAGATCGC
This sequence comes from Microctenopoma stevenorrisi, assembly GCA_032270685.1. Classification (NCBI taxonomy): domain Eukaryota; kingdom Metazoa; phylum Chordata; class Actinopteri; order Anabantiformes; family Anabantidae; genus Microctenopoma; species Microctenopoma stevenorrisi. Next base: position 3,506,077 of record JAUMTR010000027.1, on the reverse strand, counting down.
CCTGAAGAGGTACTTATTGCATCAAAGCCACTTCTATAGCACTATACAAGAATTTATTAATGCTGAGTCAGGTTTTTAGTTCATTTCTAAATTACTATTAAGGTAGCAGTTTCTAATTCTGTGACTCTGTGTTTTGTTCTCATTCTTGTTTTGTCCATGTTTGTTTTGTCAGGAGGACAAAATCAGGGACAATTTCCAGAATCTGGCAACTGAAGTGGCTCCTTTGTACAAGAGGCTGGCCCCTCAGGCCTACAGTAACCAGGTATGTTGTACAACCTTAACAGAGAGACTCTGTTACAAGAGAAACAAGAGAAACTCACACAGCTTCGTATTCAATAGATGACGTGCTTCCTTTATTATTGAAAAAAAAAAGACAGCTTAAATGTAAGTTTGTCTTTCCGCTCTCCATCCTCTACTCCAGTGCCAGTTTGAGACCAGAGCTGCAGAGTGCAGGCTGGGCTTGAAGGATGGCCGACCATTCTCTGGAGTTACTGCTTGCATGGATTTCTGTGCCCACGCTCACAAGGACCAGCACAACCTCTACAATGGTTGCACAGTGGTAAGTGGCATTGCTCACAATCATTTTAAATTTGTGTTTGTGGAGATGAATAAGTAATATTTAGTTATTTTATCAGAATAAGCTAAATAAGTGAAATTGATTTTTTTTTTTAATCTTGCTCTAGGTGTGTACTTTGACTAAGGAGGACAACCGTACAGTGGGGAAGGTTCCTGAGGATGAACAGCTTCATGTGTTGCCTCTTTACAAAGTCTCCCAGACTGATGAGTTTGGCAGTGAGGAGGCTCAGCGCCTCAAGATGCAGACAGGAGCCATCCAGGTGCTTCAGGCTTTTCGCCGCGAAGTACGCAAGTTGCCAGAACCTGCCAAGTCCTGCCGACAGCGCAGACTGGAGGCCAAGAAAGCCGCCTCAGAGAAGAAGAAAAATAAACTCATGCAGCAAGCAGGGGAGACACCTGAGAAAAAAGTGATCAAGGCTGAGGTCTGCATCACTGGTTCCCCTCACCCCCAAGACAATAAAGGTTAGTGATTGCTGAGTGGGCTTTTTTTTGGTCACTCATAAAGTCATTTGAATGTATTCCATCACTGTAGTAGTGTTGTCTCTTGACTGGAGGCTTTGTCCAGTAGCCTGCCATACGTCCATACGTCCATACCTTTAAGACTAGTCAAGTTTCAGTCACATAAAAGTCAGAGCATTTTAGTTCATTATCCATTTCGGTCTATTTTTAGTCGAAGTTCTTTAGTAATGCAATTATATTTCACTCAGTCAATCTCACTCAGGTATAGACAAACCAAAAGTCTCCCTTTGTAAAACCCATTTCACAATTCAAACAAGGTTTTCTTCTTCTTATATTATTATTACCTAAGAACACTGTAATTAATATATTTATTTAGCAAAGTCTGACAAAAAAGGAGAAATAGTTTTTTTAGTCTCGTTATTATTCTTCAACAATAGTACGTTTTATATTCAGTTACAGTTGTTGTCAGTAGCATTTATATCTCGACTTATCGTGTTTCTGTCACGTAACAAACGTTCATTGACGGCTAATATTTAGTCTTTTTTTAGTCCAGTGTGTTACAGAACAAAAACTAAAATCCTTTTAAAATGTAACATTATGATGATTTTGTCTGATTTGAACAATTATGATATTTAGTTCATAATTTGTTTTCCTTGTTTTGAATATGCAGCAATTATAAAACAAGAGGTAAAACCTAACATCAAGAAGGAGCCCTTCAACAGACCAGTAGATGGACACCCTGTTCAGGCAGCAGAGCCATTCAACAACATCTATCCACACCCTGCCTACTATGCAAGAGGAGGCCTCGCCCCAACTGGCCAGCCCTCTGCACCCGACCCAGTAAATGGTTACCACCCCAATCTGCCTCAAATGCACTATGGCTACTACAACTACCCACCCAATGCACTTTTCCCTCCTAAGCTGAGGACCTATGAGGGTCGAAATGGCTCTTTGCCCAAAGCAGGCAGTAAGGAAGACAAGAAGCCTGATATTCAGGGTCTTCTGATCAGACTGCCCCAGTCCTACCCCGGCTACCCAGAGCAAACCGGTCAACCAAACCACAGTGCTTATGCCCAGCCTGCAGATTTTACTCAGTCTCGTCCTTCATCTGTCTCCTCTGAGCACTCTAACAGAGGCACTCCCGTCATTAAACAGGAGCCTATGGATTTGCCGGTCTATGAAGGCGCTCTTCCGAACCAGACTGGTGCCAACACAGCGAGCAACAACCCCCAGTCTGTAGCCTGGCCAGGGCACAAGATTAATGGCAGCATTGGTCCCACAAACTGGGATGGCCATTTGAACTCTAAACAAAATTCTGAAGCCTCAACATTAAACCTGGAAAAACAGCAGTTTCACCAGCAGCCACAGCAGCGGCAGTCCTCTCCTTACCCACAGCAGTGGACGTCCTACCCTGGCTCAAACGCTCTGATGGCTTCCCCTGCCCGTTCCCCATCGCTCCAGGTACCCTCTTCTCCGTCCCCTCATCTAGGGAACATACAGCAAAGCTCAACATGTCCTGTCACCCCACGCCCAAGCACCCCTCTTCCAGGTACACCACAGCCTGGCACTTCTCACTCAGGCTCCCTCACGCCTCAGCCAGGCATCCCAGGCTCAGGCACGCCCAGGCACTGGGCCAGCCCTGCCCCAAGTCCTCAGCCGAATGCTTGGGCTATTGGTCATGCAGCATATAGCCCTGGTTTGAAGCACAGTAATCCTGCAGGAGCCTACCCGGACAAGATCTGGTCCAAGACTGGGGAGAGTCGGTGTTCCACTCCACTTGGGCTCCAAGAGAAGGCCTGGAAGTCTTGTGGAGGTTCAGTGGCAGGCAGTACACCTTCTCCTGCACCTGAAGGTCGCCTCTTCCCTGATGCCTTGCAGCAATCAGATCAGGCCTGCTGGGACCCTAGCCGAGCTGAGAGTGACATTGAGCACACAAAGCGTTGTGAACAGGATGAAGATGAGGAGTGGTCTGACAGTGAGCACAACTTCCTGGATCCCAACATTGGTGGTGTAGCTGTAGCACCAGCCCATGGCTCCATCCTGATTGAATGTGCCCGTCGGGAACTACATGCTACCACTCCAATTAAAAAGCCTGACCGTTCCCACCCCACCCGCATCTCCCTGGTTTTCTACCAGCACAAGAACCTCAACCAGCCCATGCACGGCCTGGCTCTGTGGGAGGCCAAAATGAAGCTGCTGGCAGAACGAGCGCTGCAGAGGCAGCAGGAAGCAGCTCTTCTTGGCCTCTCCCAGGAAGAAATCAAAGCCCTTGGGAAGAAACGCAAGTGGGGGGCTACCGTGGCAGGTGCTAGTCCAGGCCCTGGGCAAACTAAAGACAAGAAGGAGGGGCCAGTGACGCGGTTAGCCCCAACGTTTCACACCACCTCTACGGTTTCTGTGTCTCCCTATGCCTTCACCCGCCTCACTGGGCCCTACAGCCACTTTGTCTGAGGTCAGACAGACACGATAGACTGATAGCTGCAGAGTGGTGTAATGGAGGGCTGGAGAGAGCGATGAGCAGGATGAATGTCTCATCATGCCAGACCTTTACCGCAGACTGGCATCTCCCCATCCTGGCCCATCTGCTGTCCGCTTGGAGGAGGGGACATTTTTATTGTTTTTTACCTCATGTCAGGCAGTGGTTTGGGCTTCAGACACACTGCCTGTGGTGCTCTTCCTCTCTTTTACATGAAGAGGAACTCCATTGCTTTCTCTTGTTTATAGAATTTTAATGATTCTAATTATTGCTATTATTATCAATATTATTATGATTGCTATTGTTACTGTCAATGTTGTTATTACAGGTATTATAATGAAGATTTGTTTGTTTTTTATTATTGCTGTTTTCATTAATGTTATTATTAATGATGTGATTGTTTTTGGTTATATATATTTTTAAATCAGTTAGTCTGAGTCCTTCAGGCTCAAACAGTTGCTTTCTGTGTTTGGAAAAGGTGTACCCTCTTTTATGTTCTTGTTAATCTTCCAGTTGTACTTAGAGGAGGAGCCATTGTCTGCCAGGCAAGAGAGCATGTCAGTACTAGTAATGTATGTTGCCATATACAAAAAGCCTTTCCAGTAGATAGGTACATATACGGACACTATACATATACACTATATGTATATCTTTCATCTCATAAAAGCCAGTCTGGTTCTCATCATTTCAATTGCGATTAATCACAGATTTTTTAAATTTAGTTATCATAAAAATTGCGTTAAAATCATGGCTTACACATACAGGAGGTTGGGTAAATTTAATTGCCCTTTAGATGAAAATTTTGCCGCTTCTCTTGCCGTCAGACGACGTGTTCCTTCTCATCTTCTACATCTCTCCAGCTTTTGACTGGTGCTCGACTTCCAACGCTGATTGATTTTCATTCTGCTACTCTTTCATAGCACTTGATGCTGTACTTGTAGGTGCTCTAGCTCAAATCTGGCTGAGGTAGCATTTGCAAGTTAGTATCGTTTTGATAAAGGTGGAGTACCAAAGTGATTGCACGAAATTGGTTGAGAAAAGTAAACATAAAGAACATAATGAATAATGAAATGTTTTCCTTTGACTATGTGGAAAACTATACATATTTGGTAGTCCACAGTCAAAACACATGATACTATTTGCAAATACTATTTGACCCAGATCAGCCATTACCACAAACAAATGAAACAGGTGACCCTCTTTTATCTTCCTGCAACATCCAAGTAGGGGTCTGCACTTCCCTGTGTGAACTCTAGAGGGCAGCGGTGACTGTCATTGGTGTGTACTAACAAACCTGCAAGCGCTTGAGATCTATTGAGAAAGCAGTCAAGCCTTGTCTTGCGGCTTAAACTATTCATGGCCACTAGAGGGGGCGCTTGCACCCTGATTAGCTGACCATGGATGGGCCTCCCCAAATCAGCTCAAGGTAAAGTTGGTCTTTTTTCCCATTGTGGCACAAATGTGAATGGAGGCTGCAGGTGTCTTTGGTCTGCCGATCCAGGGTTAGCGCAGATGGACACAGTGTTGGGATAGCAGTGCTTTGGTGCTCGTACACACACTCTGGTGCTCTCCTATTACACTTGATTTACTGTGAAGGCCCCACTCCTTTCTCTGCATGGTGCTGTCATCTTCAGGCAGAGCAAGGTGTGTCCTCCTACAGGCACCTTGTCACCACACAGCCAGCCAGCAATGTGGCTGCTCAGCAATTGCAGCTCTGTCACTGGACTCAAGACTCACATGCTTTTGAGGTGTTTTTGCAGTTTATTCTGGCAAAGTGGTTTTGTCTCAAACAAACTACACTGTACAGGAAGCACAGTCAGTCAATGCATTTTTGGTTTATACTGAGAGATAAAGGGAGACCTTGGAAAATTACTGTAGCTTCTGGGAGTTGGCTCCAAATGCAAATGCATTGAATCATTGAATCTCTCACTTTGTGTGTGTGTGTGCGTGCGTGTGCGTGCGTGTGCGTGCGTGCATGCAGGCGTGAAAGAGAAGTGCCAAAGAGAGAGACAATTTGATATGATAGAGTCCCGTAAGTCACTCATTTTTGTTTTTTATTCATCAACCACGCGGAGACGTGTTTACTCAGCACGTTAAAAATGAAAATGAGCGACTAGCAGAACTTCATTCAGGCTGACTCCTGGCTGCTGGGCAGTTGTTTGGGTCAAAGCCCTGGTCATCTGTGAAAGACTCTGTTACCTCTAAAGAGGGTCTCCAGCTCTCTACCTCATGCTGTAGAGACACTGGTCACAATCACGACTTGCTACTGAGGGCAGAGAATCATGCATACATGTCCCTTTGTGTGCTCTAGATCTTCACACTCATTTAAATCTGCTTTTTTTTACTCTTATTTATTACTACATGGTGATGATAATGATTGTCTTTGACGTTTTTTTTCTTCATCTTTTTATATAGCTATTACAAATTGTACATAGAGAAGAAAAGATTTATAAAAGCACTTTTAATCTTGATTTTAATGACAAAAAGAAAGAGCCGATTATTGACAACTTGAAGCTTAGTTTTTTGTTTTTTCTTAATTTTCTCAAGAGAGAGATAAAAATGTAAATATTAAAATATTTAGGTAAGATTATTTAACTGGTGAAGATAGCAACTAAATCATGAAAGACAAGGGGGTATTATAAAGTCTCTGACAGCCCTTAACAACAGTAAACAGCACTTGGTCCCAATGTGTTGAGTTTAAATGTGTGTTTAGTAACACTGCTGTTTTGCTTTTATACGTACTGTACCCCCTGTCAGCATGTAACTGACAGAGACCTGTTTGTTTAAACAAATTCATTATCCCAGTTATGTCACATGGAAACACACAACAGTCAAGATGACCTGAGAATTCCCCATTGTGCAGTTCTCTGACCGAAACCACCCAAAAGAGGTGTGAATTGTAGAAATGTAGAAAAGCTTGTCTGCTTAGCAGTGATTCTTTCTTTGATGTCAACAACCCAAGACAGACGCCCCCCATACAAATGAATAGCAATATGTCATTAAAAGCCTCATATTGTGGTGCTCAGTGTAAAGATAAATTGAAACCATGAACCGAGTCGTTTGACATTTTGGGAAATACTTGTTTATGTGCAAAGCTTTAGATGAGAGGCTCAATACCTTTCTCATGTCTGTATGCTAACTATGAAGGTAGCCAACAGAAGCTGGGCTAAACGGCTGCGGGCTATAGGTTCATATTTGGGAAGCGGACGTGATGAGCAATCTTCTCTACCAACAATTGACAAGAAAGCCAATGAGCATCCTTCTCTATATGTTAACCTACTCCTATAATATTAGTAAGGTTAGCTTGACCACCAGAACCACCAGCTTATTGGTAGTGGCAGAGGCGAATCAGTGGGTAGTGTTTGGGCGAGTGATAGCTCACTCATCTTCGTCAGTTGTGTTGGACTATCAGGTATGAGACTGCCTCCCTGCTTGTTTAGATTTGTATTGTTATTATTTAATTGAATTTCGTAACAGTAAGTATGCACTTGGCATAAAAATGATGACATCCCTGTAGAAGCCACCAGGTCTTTAGTGTGTAATTATATGACACACACAACAATAGTTTGACTAATTCTGAGGTGCTGAGACTGGGCCTATTATATAGTTCGAATTTGGTGCATGGCCCACATTACACACACACACACACACACACACACACACACACAAACACTTGACTAAGAAAGAGTGAGAATTCAGTGTACGTGGTCTCTTAATACCTTTGTAAATTTCTAAATGTCTCATGAGTTTGGTGGATAGTTCTCATGAGAGGCGCCACCTCCCAAACACACACAGAGAAGGGAGGTTGGTCAGCTGGTGCTATGATGCTACTCTTAAATTCACTGTGTAAAAAAAATGCGAGGGATAAATGATCACCACAAATATTTTTCTGAGCTCTTCGAATGTCAAAAGAACTATACTTTTGAATAACGCAGTTTCACAGGATGAGAAGCTGCCCTGGTGCTGACTTTATGAAAAGTCTTTTGTTACAATGCTTCAAAGTGACATCTCTTTTTGAGGGCAGCGGAGTCAATCAAACAGTTGATTACATTCTCCATGAATATTCATTCCATATTGTACTTGAAGTCATTTAAACTAGGATGAGATATAGAATCATATTCTATGAAGACTGTTATCTGGGTTTCACGTTTGGTACAGCGCAAGTACCAAAGGCTATTGAAATGATATTTTGAGTATGTTGTACATGTTCATGTAAACTGAATGCTAAGATATTTGAACAATACAAAATAGCAATTGTGTACTGCCTCCCTCTTCCTCTCCCTAGTCATGCACTTCCTTTATTCTGCCCTTCTCGATATCTTAACACCTTGTATATTTTGTCTTTCTCACACAAACACAAAAACACATATGCATCTCGTTGGTTGTGTGTGGCCCACTTTTAGAAGTCACCTAATTGAATGAACACTGTCCAAATTTGGGAAAGACTTGGACCCAGGCCATACAAAGACAAAACAAACAAAAAGAAAACACAACAAAAAAAGGAAAGAAAGAAAGAAAATGAACCTACACAACTGGCAGCTACATTCCTCTTTGAATTTTAGGGTTGTTCTTGGTTCTTTATTTTTCATGTCAAGGATGCAGTATGTAAAAAAGTGTTTTTGTTCAGTCTCTCTCTCTTTGTAGCTGTATGGTGTATTATGTGAATACATAGTGTATGTGGTGAAAACCCCACAATATTGTTTTATGTTGCGCGATAAATAAAAACATTGAGGTGAAAATGTATATGGTGACTTTATTTTTGGGGCAGTGTTGATTTTGATTACAGTACAGCAGTGATGAGAGTCTGCAGTTCATTTTAATCGCAGATGGGATGGTTTCACTTCACCTCCTCCTAATCTGATCAGTGACGATATGTATAGCCGCATGTCGTCATTTAATCGCTGGCTGTCTAGGTGGTGTCCCGATAACAA
>JAUMTR010000027.1:3485645-3497535 GCA_032270685.1 Microctenopoma stevenorrisi | reverse complement strand
AATGTTTATCAGTAAATTACAGAAAATAATGAACTTTATCACAATATGCTAATTTTTTGAGAAGGACCTGTACATGCCTGTTTTTGTCCTCCCCATTTGTAATACGATGCGCGCAATGTGAAGTTAACTAAATGTGCACATTGTGGTGTTGACAGCATCAGCAGGAACTCTCTGCTCTTTGTTCTGACACAGAAGCCTACAACCTGCTGTGCAATCAGGCTGATATCTTACTTGTTGACCCATTGGTTGACTCAGCATCATACATTTGGTGCATTAACATCATCCTGATTTTCTGTCCTCCCATGTTTCCCTGCAGCTCAAAGTTAATTTGCAGTTCTGTGTCGGCTCACTATCCATGGTTTCTCAAAGTGATGAAAGCTCTGGTCTGTTCTTCAAAAAATTGACACTGACTCCCTGCTAGTGAAACAGTCAGGCCTGTTTTATTCTTTCTGAAAGGTTTATCATGTCTCTTTAGAAATTGCCAGCACAGCTCCATTAATTGTGCTGGTAAAGTAGTTAGTCCACTGGTGTTCTTGTGTTGTCAATGGCATAAACACAGGCTGGTGCAGATGTGATGCAAGTTGTGAGGCACTAACACTGTGCTGTTGGTGGCACACCACGAGATCAGATGGCATATTATAGCATTCCCGTACAACTCTAATGAAAACACAAGCATTCTGATGAAAACATGTTAAATCAGAAAAACCTACTAAACACTAAACCAGCAGCGACCTCAGCAGAGAATAATAAAACAGGGATAAGCTAAATATGTACTTTTACTATGAAAACCTCTCCCCCTACACATAACTACAACTGAAAGTCAAGGATATATGTAAATTACCTATTTACTGCTTTATTCAGTGAATAATGCATTGAATATCTAAGACTGACGGGAAGAGGTTTTGAAATCATCACTCTATAGAACCATACCTCTTTACTTACATAACATATTGAAAGTACACTAGTAGGAGAGGAGAGGAGAGGAGAGGAGAGGAGGGTACCAAGGGAGCCCCCCACAAACTTGATTGTTCAGAATTAGCTAAAGTAAATAAATGGATAAAACTGCTCCACCCGAGCACCACCCTGCCTAAATGAATGAATGGCTGCTGTACTACAATTACTGTTAACGGCAGTTAGCACACAGGCTGAAGTCTTAATGATCTCCCTTTTCAGTTTTCTCTGCAGTGTTGCTTCATCCAAAAGATGGAGACTGTGGACAACATCAGCGAGGAAGGGATGGAGTTAATAAACTCAAGCCTAAAGGGCGGCGCCAACGTCACCAACATTACCTTTTTTCCATACTATCAGCATTCTCTGTCTGTGGCTGCCAGCTACATCCTGGCCTACTTCTTCATCTTCCTGTTGTGTATGGTGGGAAACTTCCTGGTGTGTCTAATTGTACTGGAAAACCGTCGTATGCGCACAGTCACCAACCTCTTCATCCTCAACCTGGCGATCAGTGACCTACTTGTGGGCATCTTCTGTATCCCGACAACACTGGTGGACAACCTCATCACAGGTAGATAACTCCCCATATATCGTGTCATGTCTACAGTAGTAGATTAAGCACATCAGCATAAAATCGTTATTAATATTACCACTATAACTATATCGAGTTAAACTAACATGACGTGAGGGGTGAACTCAGTGTGTGGACTGTGTACAGCTACACTGTAATCCTTTACATATTAGATGCAGCCTAATGGATAACTCTAGTGATTCCTTTGTTTTATTAAAGTCAGATCCCTCTTCATTTGTGACCAGTGACCGAATGCCAACGACAGTGTGAGCAAATTATTATTATAGCCCTTCGTGTGAGGCTCTGTACTCTTCTTCACATTATTTAATAGGAATAAATGACACATCATAACTGTAGTTTTTGTTGGTTTCAGTTTGCAATGACAAAAAAATCATGCATGATGCTATGTAAAAAGAAGACCATGTTTTAAAAACATAGATATGTAAACTGAAATAAATAAATGCCATTTATGGAACAGTTACACCATCCATGGCATGCACTCTCACATCCTAGATAAATGTGTTTATGTGCCATAATCAGACGTATTGTGACTGTAGTGGTGTCATCAGTCATGTATTTATGCTGATCGTAGCTGTGCACTCAAACCTATGCTTTGTTGGAGGTTTTCTCATTAAGAGAAATGTGTCTCCTGGTTTGCTCAAGGCTGATGGTTGGGTTTTCAATATAATTTACCTTTGTGCTGTTGTATTCTAAAAGGTCTTGGACCTTACATTGTAAAGTGCCTTGACATGAATTGATTGATTGATTAAGATTTGGTGCCAGGCAAATAAACTAAATTGCAACTGATTTGAAAACCAGAAGAAGGTAACCACTGTTGACGTCTTTGTGCAGCATGAAGGACAAACCTTTCCTTACTTTTCTTTACTCTACTTGGCAGACACTTTTATCCAAAGCGACTTGCAAGGTGAAGACACAAGCAATTCCCATTTGGGTTCTGTAAATTCTTTTCAAAGTAAATGGTCAAATTCAGATCTGTTGTGTTTACATGCTCTGGCTTGACCTGCTAGAGCAGCGGAGAGAGCAGACTGCTCATTAGGGCTTCTCTCAGATCATTTCTACAGGCATTAAAATCAGAATGTGATTGTTGGTGTGGTTCTTCTGAAGTCACTGGAAGTTATTAGTCATGGATTTCTTAACTGAACTTAAGTAATGTTACTTTATAGAGTAGATAGTTCTAGTTTTCCAATCCCGTTGGAGGCTTTATTACAGTCTGCTCTTAGGTCTGTTTCCTGACCAATTAACAGTACTGTGTAATGTGATGTTAATTTAGTATTTAGAGAATGTGTAAGTGTATTAAGACTAAGTGTGGTGGAAACATTGATGTTCTGTGAAGAATGTTTTCTTTACTATTATCTTAGATGGTTTCACATGCTTTGTCCTTTCCTACGCTCATCCTGACCCAGGTACTTGTATCATCTTCTGTCTTATTGCCATGTCAAAGATAGCAGGTTCCACGTAGACAGATTCCAGTACAGAACAGACTGACTGTCTCTCTGTTCTAGGTTAAACCTCTCAACCTAGTCAACTATGTTTAATTTTTTCCACAACAGTTCCCCGTGTGTAAGGTAGCTATGCATGATTCTATGATGGCGATTGTTGTAGTTTTGTATGGAAGTGATGCAAGATAGAAAAAGAAATAAGCTTTGAAATCTCTATGGACTGTGGGCGCTGCGTGATTAAGCTTTGAAACTAATGAGAAAATCAGATAAATAATAAAATAGCTGTGTGATAAAAAATGAAGTAAGGAGCATGTTCCAGCAGATGGGTGTCAGATGGAGCACGGCTGTTAACAAGGTGCGGTGTAATTTTACAGATAGCAAGTTGACTCGTCAGCTGTAGAAGTTTGAAGAACCTAAAAATGGTACCTGCTAATGATTAGACCAGTCACTTGAGATTAAACAAAGTGTCATCATTGCCATTGCCAACATTTCATTTAGTAGATTTTTGCTTGGATCAGATGCAGTATGTTTGTTTTTCAGTGCGAGAAACTTTTTAATCTGAAACGAGGTAATTAATAAGAAAGTCTGATATATCTAGTGTGTGATTTAAGAAAGGCTGAAAATGAGTTCCTGCTTAGGCTGCTGCCCCCGCGACAGATAATAGATGGATGAAAATGACTTCCGCTTTGATACTGGAGCTAGAACCTTGTGATAATAAAGGAAATGATTGAGACTCCCAGTTACTAAAATGGTTGTTTAAAAAGGAGATATTTCAGATATGTAAGGAATGCAGGGCAGGGAGAATCTATTTGTATCTGTCATGGATGGCCGATGACGTATGCTCCCTGAATTCAGGCGATGTATGACAGCTTGTTAATAAAACTGAAAGTTAGTTGACAGAGTGAGTTTTGTATCATCACTTGGCCTTAGAGAAAACGAGACTTCCTGAAATGAATTATTTCCTGGTCGGGATGTCTGAACACTCATCTGATTTAAGCAAGTATCTAATGCGAGTGTAGTTGTTGACTTTATATTAAGTGATGTGTGTGTAGCTTATTACACAATTGTCTTCCTTTGATGAGACCTGTTATTCTCTGGGTAAATATGGATGAGGTTACAAGCTGATGACTTTTACTGTAGCGCTAATCAAGGATTGGAATGACGGCTTAATGCTAGAGTTCATACTGTGAACAATTAGGCAATTAGATTTAACATCAGCATTTGTTTTTATTTCTCTGAACAGCATCTTTTTAGATTTCTTCCATTTCATTTGAGCTAGACTGGAGTGTCTGTGCTTACAACCTGTGTTCTGTGAAGTCGGTATTATACACTATCTGTAGGTTGGAGCACACACCAACAAAGCTGCAAAGCTTGAATATGAATTTGAATCTGTGTTATTAAAGAGGAAAGACAGCTTAATAATACACTCTTAAAAAGGGCCATGGTAATACCAGACCTGCATATTATTCACACAGAAAAATGAATATCAGCGCTGAAAATCTGTGGAGCCTGGTAGTTATAGTAATAACTCTCAGCACCAATGATTTCTTGAAACAATAACTATTACAGAAACACTGAATTAGGTCCTCCTAACTGGCACAGAGAGATCCAGATTATCAAATAACACCTCCGTTCTTCCTATACTGCTTCTTCTATAAATCAAGTATTTGGGTTTTTTTATGTGACCTTTGTTACTAGGACAAATCGTGCTCTGCACAGGTTGTCTGTCTGTCCCAGAAGAGGGTTCTTCCCATTATTTTACTGTGTAGTGTCTTTCCTTATTCAATTCGAGAGTCTAAAGACTGAGGGGTGAAGCTGTTTTTAGTATCAGAATCAGAATCAGAAATACTTTATTAATCCCTGAGGAAAAATATTAACTAAGGTCTTAGTTGCTCCTGACAGTGGGAAGAGTAAAAGTAAATGTAAGAGAGACATCCAGTTACAAAAATAAAATTAAGTAAATTAACAATAAATAAATAAACACAATACAAGAGTTAACATAATAAGAGGTTCACTGGTATGAGTTACTGCAGCCTGTATGAGTAGTCAGCCTGTGAAGTCATGCAGAGTGTCATTATTGACCCTTCAGATGGAGGAGTCAGTGAGATAGGAAAGATTTCCTGTGACGTTTCGTTGTGGTGCAACGTGGTGTTCTGTCTTTCCCTGAACGTGCTCCTATAACTGGAGTGGGTGGAAAGTATTGTCCAGTATTGTCCAGTATTTTTTTGACAACATACGCCTCTCTGACACCACTTTCAGAGAGTCCAGTTCCATCCCCACCACGTCACTGGCTTTGCGAATCAGCTTATTAAACAACCCTCAGGCTGCTGCCCCAGCATGCAACAGCATAGCTGATGGCACTGGCCACAACAGACTCATAGAAAATCCTTAGCATTGTTCTACAGATATTGAAGAACCTGAGCCGCCTCAAGAAATAGAGACGACTCTGGCCCTTCCTGTACGAGGCATCTGTGTTTTTAACCCAGTCCAGTTTATTGTCAATGTATCCTCCTAGGTATTTGTAGTCCTCCACAATGTCCACATCACCTCCCCGGATAGAGACCGGGGTCACAGGTGTGCCAGATCTCCTGAAGTCCACAATCAGCTCTTTTGTTTTTGCCACACAGAGCTGAAGTTAGTTTCGTTTGCACCATGTGACAAAGGTGTCCACTCTGGTCCGGTACTCCGTCTCATCATCCCCACTGATGCATCCAACTATTACAGAGTACTGAATACGCACATACTGTGGTCTATCTGTCAGGTAATCTACAATCCAGGACACGATGGAGGCATCCACCTGCATTGCTGACGGCTTCTTACCCAGGAGACTCAGTTTGATGGTATTGAAGGCACTGGAGAAGTCAAAAAACATGACCCCACAGTGCTCCCCAGCTGGTCTAGGTGGGTCTGACCAGCTGGTCAAGGTGTGGTCTGACCATGGGGTGGAGCTGATCAAGAATGAGTCTTTCTAGAGTCTTCATTGCATGAGAAGTTAGTGCCTGTAATCCTGGGAGCCATTGGGACGTGGCTTCTTGGCTACAGGAACAAGGCATGATGTCTTCCACAGTACTGGGACTCTCTGCAGACTCAGGCTCGTTGTAAAGATTTTAAAGTCCACAAAAGCCTTTTGCTATATAAATGAAACTCCTACTACTCCTACTCCTGGATATTATCCGATCTAAAACAGCCCCGGTGAAAGTCAACAATGTCCTGTTAGAACTCATGCAAGTATATATTTCCCAATAAAACACAATAATCTGGATATAATGGTTTCCAGTACGTGTCATTACTCATCCTTCAAACTAACAGCGAGACAACTTTAGGAAATTCAGAAGTAAACCAAAACACATAATAATGCTAAAAGATCAGTCAAGGGTACGACAGCTAAAATTAGAAAATAAACAAGGTTGCAAAAGCTGCATTGAGAAAAAAGTGTTGTTAAGATTATTACTATTAATATTATTATTAAACTTTGAGGAATACCTTAACATCTGGACTCATTTTCCACCACTGCAACTTTCCTTAAGATCAGGACTGGATGTTTCCTTCTCATACGTTCTTGGTGCTTTAAAATGCAAATCTAACATGCTGGAGGAGCTACGCTGCAGCTGTATGACAGTGGGCAGCATACAGTACGTTTCCTTCCAGAAGCCTTCAATAATCATCACTTTGTCATCTGTCCTCTTTTAGTAGAGCGGATGTCATCAACAGGAATTCACCATTTAACTTATTTGTCTGTCAGAAGGATATTGTCCTTGAGGCTTTGTGCCTTGTCAGTATGCATCTCAGAAAATGTCAGACTATTTCAACAAAGGGATCTCCATGTGTCTCCTTTCATGAAATTTATTTCCATATAGAAAGTGACTTTTGTTGAAAACAAATACTGTTGTACCTTGATCTTGGAATTCAGTTTGGTTCTCCTTTGAAGTTCTAGCATCTGAACATTTTCTTTCTGCAGCCGCGTCCAGTGTGGTTCACTACAGTCCCACAGACATTAAACATTTTTACAATGTTAGCAACTCTCATCAAAGGACCATCAGATGCTTTCATACGCTTTACCTCAACTTCTCATCTCATCGGATAACATAGCTCCACCCCGACTCTGTGTTGTTTGATATTTGCCTTTCTCCCTCTGTGCTCTCATTCATCACCTGTCTCTCTCTCTCTCTCTCTCACACACACACAGAATCACCTGACCAGCAGCAGCTGCTCAGGCGGAGTTAGGTTCTACCTCTTCCTACCACATATTTGATCTCAAGTAACCAGCCACTGCTTGACAGTCACATTCTGCCAGATGTTTTCTTCTTCATGCACGTCTTTCTGGTTAATTCACTTAAGCGTGGTTTGGTTAAATGGACTCAGAAATAAGGCTGATGAGGTGTGATTAATAATTTGTTACATTTGTTGTTTCAAATAGTAAAAAACATATTTGAAGGCCTTTGTTGAAAACGTGTAGTTTGCTTGTGTAGTGAAATATTAACCATACTAACTGTCCGAGGTGGGAACAAGCCATTGCTTTGCATATCATATCTAAATCTTAAGTCTTTGCCTTCAAGTCCCGAGTCAAGACAGACAAGGCTAGTGTCCTGCAGTTTAAGTTTCGAGTCATTTTGAGTCCTATCAACCACACAGTAATAATATATTTACACAGATCATGTATGCTCATAAAATCTGTATTTATTAAAAGAAGTGCAATTACAGAAAAAAATAGTGCTGACAGTGCACTAATAACCAGTCTCCACCAGGGGCGTCACTAGGATTGAAAGACTACGGGGCCTTAGCCCCCAGGGTTGTAGGAAGGAATTAGTGTGTATAGTGAGTGCAGTGATCTGTGCTACTCCCCTTTGTGCTGTCACACATTTCTCTTTTGTTTGAATGAGTAAATAAACGTATAAAAGTGTTGTTAAGATGTTCCACCTTTGAGTCCTGTGAGCACAAGCCTGTAACATTCACACAGCTTGTTATTCACAAAGTCTAAAGCATGCCAGGAGCATCACATACATCTTCTCACATATATAGACATAGTCTGAGTCGCTGTAATGCCAAGTTACTATAGCAACACCTAAACAATACAAACACCAAAGCTCTGCTCACTCCTGGTGACGGGGAAGGGAAGAAGTATGCAGTTAACAACACCACAATAAAAAATCCCCCTTCCAGTGTTCAGAATCATAATTTCAATATTTCAGCTTGAATACAAAACCTACAGCTTTATGTGTGTGCAGTTCTTCTAATTCGTGAATTTTATAAATACAGTACAGGGAGGAAACAGTTTATTTTCAGTAATCCTGCCGTTATCAGAAAGTTTTCTCTCTCACTCCTCTCTTCTTCCATCTTTTCTATTTTTGACGTAAATACTAAAAAGTCTAAGTCTATAATCAAAATGTGATCCAATTTTCAAAGTCTATATCCATCCATCCATTATCAACCGCTTATCTGAGGTCGGGTCGCGGGGGGTGCACAGCTGTCTTCGAGAGAGAGGCAGGGTACACCTTGAATGGATCGCCAGTCCATCGCAGGGGCTAAATCTATATGAAGAAAACCCGATTAAACAAAGGAGAGAAAACAATACGTATGTGGAATTGTAGAAAGTGATCTAACCTGTGCCCTCAGTACCTGTGTAATCAGTAAGAGGTTCTTCTTAATGACTCCCTCAACCTTGAACAAGAGGCAGTGCTCCTTTTGGAGAGTAGCAGCTTCCTCCTCGCAGCTCTGCGATGAACACCACTGTGATTTAATGATGGTGGACTCATGAACACTGATAGTCAAAGTCAAAGCATGCGTTGACCTCATGCTTATAATTATTATTATCATTTGCAGGAGGAGTGTAAAATGCCGCTGAAGTCTTTGCAGAAATCTGCTTGCATTCTGATGAGCATGCTCATTTTAACAGTAAGATGTTGTATTTTTTGCTCCAATGTATTTTAGAGTAATGGTAGGCACGTGGAGCTGGGTTGAAGAATTTAGTGCACAGTCTGCATTTCTCCACAACGCTACTGAACATTTTGGCTTCATTTCAGCTCATTGTCTCAGTTTTACAGGCACTATTGTACTATGCTAGCTGATCATCAAACAAATGTGACGCTGTGACACCTGGTGCTTTGTTCAGTGTTGTGTTGTCATGTTGTCGAGTGAAATACTGAAACGTGTTTGGCTAAACTGTGATTTTAGACAGACTCTTCATGACAGCTCATCAAGGTGCTACATTATTTGGTAAGACATGGTTGCCTTTAGCACTGCAGTCTTTCACCATCTTGTGTGAAGTGTTCAGTGATTTCAGTTTTTCCGCTGTGCCACTCCTCTGTTACAATCCCATCAGGTTCTATTCATCCAGGTTTCCTTTCTATATGAATGGGAGGCAATACTCAAACTGTCAGGAGTGTTTGAAGCCTCCTTTTCAGCTGTGGCAGGAAACACAAAACGATGGTCGCGTGTAAAGAATGGAAGGGGAGTGTGTGGGGACCTGTCCTGTGCCCTGTCACGTGTCACCTTTTCACATCTAACCCTCTCCGTTGATATAGGTTGGCCCTTCTCCAACATGGTGTGCAAGATGAGCGGCTTTGTGCAGGGCGTGTCTGTGTCTGCATCTGTCTTCACCCTGGTGGCAATTGCAGTTGAAAGGTTAGTGTGTGTTCTGGTCTAATGTCAGTTAGAATGGTTGGAAAATTCATAATACAGTAATAATTGATCAATTAGAGGTGTCCAGCCAAATATCTGCTAGAATAAAGACAATATTATAACTGATTTCATCTAATAGCTGAGAAATTTCACTTCATCTTCACAGTGGTGACTCAGCCTCTTATTAAGCAGGATTCATTCTCTTTTTCCTGTAAATGTCAGCATATTACAGTCTGCCAGATACACAGAGACACTCTGAAGGGATTTTATTTGATTATGTATAAAAGTGCTCCTGCATTTTAAAAACTTACACCGTGTGTTGACTAAGTCTTTTCAGATTCCCTGTGTTAGGATACAGAGCCACAGTGATAAAACATCACATCCGTATCTGTTCATTTGAGATTTAGGAATATGTCTTAATTTCTGTTTGTTGTATGTAATAAGTGGCTTGGTATCCACTGCAGATTTCGTTGTATAGTGTACCCTCTACAACCAAAGCCAACTGTCCTTGTTGCCAAAGCAGCCATTGTGTTGATCTGGGTGCTGGCCGTGCTGATCATGTGTCCCGCTGCAGTAGCACTGACCGTGGACAAAGTTCCTTTCCACTACATGGTGTACAATGACGACTTCAACCACACATTCCCACTTTACACCTGTTATGAAAACTTTGCCAACCCCGAGATGAGGAAGATCTACACAGCGGTCCTGTTTGCTCACATCTACCTCGTGCCCCTCACCGTCATCACGCTGATGTACGGAAGCATTGGAGTCAAACTTTGTTCCTCTGTGGTTGCTAACAGGGAGCCACAGCTGGCAAATGCTACCGTCCAGGTGAGAGGCAGAAGGGGAGGCCACCTAATGATATCCCAGAAGAAGATCAAGGTGATAAAGATGCTCATCCTAGTAGCTTTGCTTTTCATGCTGTCCTGGTTGCCACTCTGGACTCTCTTTATGATTACAGACTACACAGGTTTAGACAGGGATCAACTGGACCTTTTGACCAGCTACATCTTCCCTTTTGCCCATTGGCTGGCTTTCTCCAACTCCAGCGTTAACCCCATTATCTACGGCTACTACAACGAAAACTTTAAGAGGGGCTTTCAGGCAGTGTGCAAGTCCAGGCCCTTCTGTTGCCTGGTGCAGTGCCTGCTGTGGAGGAGAATTACCAGGTGGGGCAAGAAAAAAAGGCCTGTGCAAGCACCTTGTGGAAGTACTGACTCCAGAGATGCCTCTAGTAATCGCAACCACTTTGTACTGGGCCTGAGAAATCGAGTCCATAACGACAACATAGTGACTGACTCAGCGGAGGTGAATAGGAGTGCAGGGGCAGGGGGTGTGGTGGTCCACCCAGAGAAAAGTCTTTCAAATCAAGGCATAGAAATGACAGCTATACATCCAAAAGGGACTGATGCTTTGGAGTCAGAGAAGGTTAGTTCACTGGCAGTTTCAGTCTATCAGGCGTGGGATAATTAAATCATGCTGCTGCCCAGAATCTACCCATACCGAGCCATAACACTATGTTGCATTGTAGTCCCAAGGAAGAGGTTATTATCTGTTTGATGCTGTAGGTCTCATTGGTGACAGGTACACCGCACGGTCAGTTAGCATCAGTGATACTTGTACACGCTCACTGTGAAGAGTGAACACTTAACTGAGGTTTACAGTAAAGTGCAAAGAAATCAAAGAAAACTCCCAGGAAGGAGCTCCTACACTACAGCTGTTCTCTCCTTGTCAGCACAATGTACAAAGCTGAACATTTAGATCTCTGAGCCCTGTGTGAGGAAATGTGGTCAAATGAATCTTATTTAAAGGCACAAACCTGTGTGGATACAACGAGTGAAGTTTCCCGATGATGTACGCCTTCACATGTACAGTCTATATGGTATTTATGAAGGTTTAAAGACAGAGCACAAGCTCCCTCTATGTTATTAATGTCAGGGCAGAAGGGACAGATATGACATAGCTGGGGACAGACATGCTGCCTTTCACGTGTGGTCTATTTAAAGGCCACTGACGTGTGCTTTGATGAGGCTGCTGTCCTCCACCATAGAACCTACATCCTTGGGTTTCAGATCTGTTTTAAAGGACTCTAGAAGGCATTCAATTCTAAGAACTTGGGGGGATTTGTACACTTCTGTCAGCATGCTAATTATGCTTCTTTTGTTAGACTTAGGTTTTTCAAGCTGTTCACACACACACACACACACAGCCACAAACACTGGCTGATCGTTTTTTTTCAATTCATATAATATAATCTCTCTCTCTCTCTTTATATATATATATAAGATATAAT
>JAUMTR010000027.1:3466506-3485598 GCA_032270685.1 Microctenopoma stevenorrisi | reverse complement strand
GAGAGAGAGAGAGAGATTTGAGATGAATCCTGTAATCTAAAAATGCTCAAGGCTTGGGTTTGGCTAGAAAGAAACAGCCTCCACAACACATGAGCAAGATCAGAAGGCAGAAGTGTTTACAGCTATAAGGTTGGAGAGGAGGGGGTTTCGCACAGCTTTCTCATTATTGTTTCCTTTAGGCCACGTAGCCTCCCCGATCTGACATTGGTGATGCTGCATAACTGATTTATCCAGATCAACACAACACACTTGAATGTTTAATAGAAAGTCAGATGAAGGCTGTTGAGCTGGGGGAAGTTAAATCCGTCTTTTAAATTTATGGAAGTAACTGAAATCACTCCTCACTACAGACAACTGCCCTGCACTAATGTTTCTATTTTTCGATGGATGTAATTTAGAATTTTTCCTTTTGGCTAACAACAGTCCCATCATCCTGATGAAGCTACCTGGATGAGCAATGTCCAAATGATCCCGTCATGATTCACGTTAGGTTTGTCGATCAGTGAAATGTAACATGTGGTGTTATTGTTGAATTAATTTGAATTTCTGATGTCTGAAGAGAATGCTCAGCGCTAATTGTTGTGGTTAAACGTATTCAGTGTTGTGTGATGACACCTCAGGAGAAGCATTACAGCAGCAGACATCTATGAATGTGACTTGTTGTTCTCTATGCTTTTCTCATGCTCTAATTCTGCATCGCTGTTCCTTTATTTATGTTCCAATGTTTGCTTTTATTTTTCATATATCAGTCTTTGAATTTGGTAACGTGTGAAAAAAGTACGTTACAAAGAAAACTTCAGAAAGAGAAGGTTTATTTATAAAGTGTAACTACGTCTCATTATCGCTGCTCAGCTTAGTGGAGCGGACTATCTGCTAAAGAAAGGACACACCCTTAATGTTTAAGGAAGACAACAGGATGTGTTACATTTGCATCTTCTACCCATAGAATACTCAGTACTTTCATTTTGGACGTTCATCATGTCAGTACTGGTTTCAGAAGATACTGTACCAGGTTCACAACGATCTTAGATGTCGGCCACATTACGAAATGACGCGCTTTACTTGATTGCCTTCATTCTATGCTCTACTTTGTGCAAATTTTGATGTTAATGCCTAAATAAATAGATGGTGTCAGATTGTATGTGGCAATCTAAAGTATGTGTTCCTGTTTAATGTGTCTGTGTTTTCTATTACTCTTTGCTTTGTTCTTTCTGATGAGTAACTGAAAAACCCACAGAATGTAAAGAAAACTAATGACAGGGTTAAAAAAATTATAGATATCTTAGACCAGTGCCACCGTATACTTAAACGTAATGCCAGTTATTCATTTATAAAAATGTAAAAATGAAATGACAGTAGAAATATAATATATGAAGATTTATGATAATAGAGAAGTGTTTCTTGCAGGGTTCAGTAACACCATGTGCTTTTTAGTTGAGAAATATTGTTTACTGGTATGATTTTGGTGAAGATCATATCAAAAATCCATTCCATGCGTTTTCTCAGACACCAAGAAATGTGGATTTCTTCCTGTACAAACTACTGCAAAGAGATTGCACTTTGGTTCTGCTGAAAACTTTTATTCCATCATTCTGACAGGAAAAAAACTCTAAATGGAAAGAGCACAACAATAAAGAAAAAGGTGCAAATGCTGAAACAGTTCTTCCTCTGTGAACACAGCTCATTCACAGCACTGACTGCTACACATTCACAGCATTGTGTCATAAACTGTTCCACTGTCACACTAATGGAACTACTTCTTTTGCTGTATGCAGCTTCCTGTGAATCTATTTTAACCAAGATGTCTGTAAGAAATTATGACTTTCTCTGAATAGAGACCAATAGCAATTACAAGGCAATTTTTTGTGACACTGATTCTCTGAAGATACTGCTGATGACAGCAGTACTGCAATGTAATAATCATCAAAAGCTGTGATCAGGTGGTTTATTTAAATGACAAAGTAGACAATTTGCTGTTGGTCTATGGTTTTCTATTAATATATACAGCACAGCATATGTGTTCTCAGAAGCAAAAGTAAATCTTATAGTTTTATCTTCAAAGTAGAGAACATTTCAGATTCATATCCTACACCCTCAGGATTTCCCCGCTGGATCCAGTAACAGGATATTCCATAGTAACTTTGTTTTAAAAGTATAGTGATTATATAACTGGGTTGGTTGTGAATTTCTGGGAAAACAAACCATACTTCCTTCTGATTGAAATACTATCTGCAGAACTATAAGATGTTCTATATTTCCATATTGATTTGTATTTGCATCAACCAAAAAGTGCAAATAAATCAAAGGTAAAAAAAGAAGCCTAAAAGTACTCAAACAAATATTATCGAACCCTTTGTATTCACTCAACCTTCTATCCGAGTGCTGCTTTTCATTCAACGCTTCCACTCTACCACTAACAAGTTCATACTAAATATTGGTCCAATTACATCAGGCGAATCTTGATATAATCAAGAATCATAATAGACCATATGACAGTTAAAAGAGGACAGCCACACACACACACACACACACACACACACACACACACAAACAGTGACCTATAATCATTTAAAGAACAGGTTTTAGTTCCAGTTATGTCTCAGTCACCCCTAGTCTGCTGGACATTTCTTACTGATGGGAGACAAGGAATAACATCTATTATTAATGAAAGTCTTAAATATTTTATGCAAACATAAAAACTGAAAGTCTGAAAGTTACGTCATGGTAACTGGAATTTTATTCTAAAAAAAAGAAAAGAATGAGAATTCTAAAAGCAAAAAATAAATCTGCATATTGTCACTGAAACTGCCAGTGAAAGAAGAGGGGAAAAAATATTAGCCACACAGCTAAAAACAGCGCTTCATTGATGCTGTTCTAAAGACAAAACATTTTCACAAATACACAACCCGTGCACAAACCAGCCAGATTAAACATTCGGTGACCCAGTACAGAAGGCCAGTTTTCCTCCTCTCTCCTGGGATTCAGTGCTGCACTTCGCTCTTGATCCTACATGCCACAGCTGTGATCAGAGCTGCTCCCTTCCCACTTCCATCCTCTGACTTGTGGAAAGTCACCTGACACTGTGGCGCCAAATCCTGCAGTGTCTCCTGCATGATGCTGGCGAAACTTTAGGGTGAGTGAATGAGAGAAGAGATTAAAAAAGGTTCGACAGTACAGAAGATTTATGGAAAAATCTGTCTTTATACTCTCACACTTAGTTACTATAAAGTACAAATGACAACAACTGTGGTAACTTCACTACAACTTCTTGTCTTAGAAGTGGTCAATGCAACAACAAACTAATATCACTTCCTGAGTACACAGTAACTGATGATGTAACAAAAACCTGGATTATTAGAATCTGTTCTGCAGTTTTTTGTCCTTGCAGTTCATTTAACTGGGGCAAACTTAATTTGTAAATGAAAAGCGAGTGTGTGTGTGTTGAATTTCAAATGCTCCTTACTGAGGGTGCGTCTTATAAAGGGTGCCGTCTACTCCCACGGTGACGGAGAACTGATTCAGGTTGCGATTCTGACGCATCTTGTCAACCACAGCGGCTAAGCCAGCGCCACAGAGCTGTGCTGCACGGCGGGCAACCACACTACACACTTCCTTTACCAGCACGCTGTCATCACACGTGGAGCCAGTGAGACCCAGGTGCTGCAGGATTGAACGGACTTGTCGCATGGCCAGGCGGTCTCTTTGGAATCACAGGAAAACACAAGAGTTAGACACATCAAAGGGCATGTGTGCTCCAAAGGTGCTTGATAATACTGCAGACTGAACGCCGTGTAGACAATAACACTGCTAGAGTGAATTGAAAATATAATGATATTTCTTTTCCAGAGTTTGGTTCAAGGCAGATTTTATGCTCTCAACTTTAATCACTGCTGCGTAAATGATATTGTAACCAGAAAATCTTTTGATAGAGGTATCAGGTCATGTCACGGTTACAGATAAATACGTAATGTATCCATGGTAGCCTTTAAAAAAACCCACACACATTAATAAGCTCAGTTATTTATACACAAGTGTTTCACTCAGGAAGGGACAGAAAAGGCTTCTTTCTTTTTGGATTTCTGCACTTTTGCTTCACGTCTTATTCTGTTATCAGATTCCACTTGTTTACATCTTTGTGACTTTTTTGTATTGTCTGCAGTGACCTACTTTAAGAAATGTTCATCTCCTCAAGAGTAAATATATATATATATATATTGAATGTCTATAAAGCCCTGGATCTTTTATTTCCTGTCTGTAAGAACAAATTAGTTCAAGTGTGACTGATGTGAACCTGCTTTTTCATGTAGCTCACGTCCTTCTTTCAACAATGACACTTATCAATATTAATTTGTATGTGACTAAAAACGTCCCTGGAATTTCTCTGATAACAAAATATCAATTGTGTGTTTAAGTACATACATCCACACAAGTGGGCTGCTGTGCGTCTCTGATGTCTGCCTCTTCTATAATCAGGTAATGTTGTATTTTTCTACCTGCTGTGGATTAAATATGTTTTCTGAACTGACAATAAGGACGTTTTGAATGTTCCTCTGAGAGACTATAGTGTAACTTACTAATGACCAAGCGTAAGTCATCTGTACGCGTTACTCTACTGAAGCACAGGTCACCTTCCTTTTCTTCTGTAAGCCTTTGTACAGTACATTTCTCTGAGATATTTGAACCACCATGAAGTAATTGATCATGATTATGATTATAATGATCAGTATTAACATTATTACAATGTGTAATTTAAGAAGTGTTTCATTACACTAGAGAGCAGGAAATATTATGAACACTGCTGGTGCTGCTAACGACGCTGAAATCTATGAGTCAACTGCAGTGCAGACATATTCTTAACAACCACACTTACAACGTCCTGTTTTGTAATGCTGTTTTTGGTGTCCTAGCATCTCTCATGTTTCAGCAGATTAGTATTTGGAAATAAAAATATATAAAGTATATTTATGCTCGCAATGTCAGCAATGATTCTTCGCCAAACTGACCTACAGCTCATCAACAGGTGAAAATAAAGCAGGTGTGGACAAACGGTATAATGAGTGAGTTCACTTTGTGCTCATCTTATTTCATTCATTTTAGCTACTCACTTTACGTCACAGTAATGTTTCCTACCTGTCATGCTCCTCACTAATCATCATCATGTGATAATTATGTGCCTTACTTTTACTTTTCTGTGAAGGTTTGACTGATGTGATCTCAGCTGACAGCTCTAATACGTCACTAATGTCCTATCTGGCTTTTGTGGCTGCACTGTCAAATCTCACATTTTCTATTCTTACCACATGGTTACCATGGTGAATGGGGGTGAAATGACAGGAGACAGTAAGAATAATCTGCAACACTCACTTTTCAATCTGCGATAGGAACTTTGTCTCGAAGATGCCACGGGTCTTGAGTCGCTCAGACATCTTGCCTCTGAACAGGAGGCCTTTAGCAGTAAAGTCTATAAGCACATTTCGTACTATCTCCCCCAGATACATTCCACTGATCATCTTCTCATACCTATAAAAAAAGAAATGCACAAATATACATAATATTCATTTTTAGCCAGAGATGGTTCAGAATGATAATGTTCATGAAGCAGAGCTGTGCTTGTTGCCTGGTGGCTGGAGTTAGGTCCTCAGGGAGACTCAGCTCGCCTGGCCTGCCTGCCTGCCTGCCTGCCTGCCTGCCTGCCTGCCTGCCTGCCTGCCTGGCTGGCTGGCTGCAGTACACACACACTGATGGACGTGAGTCAGCGATGCTCTCTATACCCTGGTTTTCACACACTTTGGTTCTGTTGATTATTTTGCTTGCGTTATTTTTTCATTCTACGTATGAAAAATAAACATAACTCATGTGGTCTCCACTGAATTTGTTACAGTGATGAGTTTTACTGGACTCAGTTATCAGAAGCTGTTTCAACATGGAGAATCAGTTCTGTCCAGTGGCATTTGCTCCTCTGGTTCAAATGAAATCAGCTGTCACTTAGAGAAAAAATTGTGAATGAACATAGTCGTTTTACTCTGACGCATGGTTCTTAAACATAGCTCCAATACTGCAATTCACCATGGCAGCGGGTAAATAAAGAGCATCCGGAGGTGCTAGAAATATTAATGTGTGACATTAATGCACATTCCTCTGGCAGCAGTGAAAGAGTGAGGGTACCGGCTTAGATTTAATTAATGGAAAAATTCTTCTGTACATTCTTTATCAAATGTATTCATTCAGCTGACACCTGATGGGGACAAGGTGCTGTTGGCAGCAAAAGATGAAACAAACATGTTTGGATTTAACTGTAATTTATTTGATTTAAATCACTATTTCTATATAAGATGTATTGCACTAGTGCTGCTGCAGGGTACAACAGCAGTGGGATGTATTCCTGCACGTCTATTATTGTTTTTTTACTAACTGCTGGGCTCCAGCTTTACACCTACACTGTAGGTGTTCTTAGACAGCCCTTCCAAATAAACTGTGCTTGTTAAGTTCAGCACTTTAACCTTTAACATGCTCAGTGAGGCCTGTAGGGTTTTTCTCGTATTTTCACATTTCATAACATTGCATGGTTCGACTTTGGGGTGATTGTGCATTCACTCCTGGGAAGTCTAGAAACTGTCCTGAAGACTTTCCACTAGTGAATTGTTTTCCTCACTGTTGAACGTTTAACTCCAGATCGCTTGGAAATGGTTGTAAAACCTTTTATCTTTTTAGAGCTGCATAAGAGGTTGAATAAAAAGCTCAAAACCTGCAGTTCTCACTATAAACTAATAAATTACATTTATAGAACTTAAAAGCAATATCACACTCACGGTCATGCTCTTGTACTGCAAATCAACACACCTGGTGTGATAGTGCTCCGCTTTGGCACAGAGAAATCACTCCAGAGTCATTCGAGTAATTTTCTATAATCCACAAAGATGTATTAATTTTAGTTTTATTGACAGTGTATTGATAATATTCTGAGCCGAGTCCACATTGTGTATCATGCTAATATTTTAATGCTTTCTCTGTCCTTAAACCAATGTTTATTGATAATAAGATTGGTAGCATTTGTAAAAAAAGGCCTTGCGTAGCTGTAATTATTTTCCCTTTACTCATAATATAATTCAGAATTTTGTCATCATGGGGAGAACTGGGTAGTGGAGGAGATTAAACATGTGTCAGACAGCTTCTTTAGACTGGGCAAAAGAAGACAAATTAAAGTGTTCGCAAAAACCTACCAGCAAACATGAATAAGTTACCATGGAAACTGACTTATAGATCTCTGTTACTGGAACTGAAAATGCAAAGTTCCCCTGAACTCACTGGTAACATGAAACTTGCTTTCTGGAATAAACCCCAGGTAGTGATCTGTATCACTGGGGAACAATAGTAAAATGAAATGGCTACATTTAGATCGACAATGGCAACCCAACTATGGAGAGCGGGACATATTTCCAGGGATTTGCATCAAGTGAGATCTGATACCGCTAAGATTCATGTGTGACTTTGTCAGCACAATTTGTTCTACCATTATTGACATCAAATACCTTTTATGTAATATTTGGTAAAATTCTAGAAACGCATGCAAATGTGCCTTGTTCTTCTGTTTCTAGTGCCACAGTGGAAAATGAAAACCATGAATAATAATCATCGATAACAGATGCTGCGCACTGACAGAATCTGTTATGAGGAAAGATAAAAGGGGCGGGAAATGATTTTAATGCAAAAACGTGTCAAAAGACTCATATGCTACAGGGCTAAAGCTATATGCTGCCACTGCCTCGCAGATACTGTACATCAAACAACCTCCCAATGTGAAGCCACCAGCCAATCTACCAAACAGGCATCGAGTTAGTGGAGTACACTGTGAAGGAGGTTTCAGCAGGATCAGTGAATACGTGCGCTCTGTAACATACATGAGCGTTAGATTAGAGCTGCGATTAGCATGACTAGCCTTACACACGCAAAAGGTATTTACCCAATTAGCATCGCTGAGTGCAATACAAGGGACAACCACTCTCCAATTACTCTGTTACAGTCAGATATGTGGTGCTCAACGAACCACTTCTTTTACAGAAATAAAAAGCACTTCAGTTATCGTCTCTCTTGATTCTCTCTCTACTCGATATACAGCTTTTGTGATTACATGTTATGTTGCTGGATATAGATGTTGATACTCATTGGTTGCTTTTCACAGAGACAAAAATGATATATCCTGTACCTTTGTTTGCCGGGGTAGCTGGAGCACTCATCAACGATGCGATCAAAATGGGTACAGTAGTCATCAAGTTCACCATCGTCTCCAAATGCTCCCCACTCAATGTTGACACACATTCGACCGCTGTCTCCCTCCACCAATTCAATGTTCTGCATTTCCTCCATGTAGCAGACATTGGTTCCTGTGCCTAAGTTAAGTAGAGATGTATTACAAGCTTCATTCCAAAGTGAAAACATGTTTACTAAATTAACACTCTGTCTTTGCTCACAGGGAATTGAACTACACAGAGACAGACTGGCTTCCACAGAAGGGAGTTGGGGTTAAACAAACTTACCTACGATAAGCCCCACCTCACATCTAGGGTCCTCATAGCCACAGGTCATCATGGTTCCTACCGTATCATTAACCACTGCCACAAAGTTCAAGTCGAATTCCTGGAAGAAGTGGTGACAAGCTCATGCACAGCAGTAATTGTCTGGCTATAAGCCAAGACTTCCAAATAACAGACTCATAGTTTTAACTATTTATTTTAACTTCTTATTTTTATTTGCTCCCTTTAGGGGGCGCAACAGCGAATCATCTGCCTCCATCTCTCCCTGTCCCTAGCATCCTGCTCTGTCACACCAACGTCTGCATGTCCTACTTCAGTAAATCAATAAAACTGCCCAGATCTTTTCCTCCTGCCTGGCAGCTCCATGCGCAACATCCTTTGTCCAATATATTCAATGTATATTTAGACACGGATACCTCATAGTAGCGCAGACACAGGTCTAGCAGCTGTTCAAACAGCAATTTCTCCAAGGGGATCAATCAAGTATTTATTATTAATGTATTCACTGTCACGCCTCCTCACATGACCAAACCATCTCAACTATTTCATTTAACTTACATATTAATAATTACAGACGTTGCCTTCTTAAATCATTTTGTACTGAAGTGATATAAGGGCCACAGTTTGACGAACATAAGTCTGTATACATGTGTGTATATTTCTGTATTTGTAGTTATCAGAGAAAGACAGAGAAGCTTTGCCTTTGTCGTAGTTACTAATACATGAAGTTTGGCTTCAAGTTATACCCTACACATCATTCCTCAACCTCACACTGAGAATTTAATTCACTAAATTATTTTTTTACACAAAATAAATGATTAGTTGAAATTGTTATCGTGCAATTATGAAATCTACCTTCAGAAATGATTTGGACTGTTTTGCTTTTTCTGAGATTTTGGCCATTCATCCAGTTTCTAAACCGCATATGCTGTTAACTGTCCCAGGAATTTAGAAAACATCTTTTCACTTTGTCTTTAGGAGTCACTGAGTGTAGATTCAAGGGTAAATGCTTTCTGAACGCATTTTGTGAATAAATACACATGATGGTTGTACTGACCTGTCTGCGACGAACTGCATCTTTTAGTAATGTCACAACATCGTGTCCCTCACAGCCGCTGGCTTTAAAACCCTTTGTCCACTTCAGAAGAATACCCTGGAAAAATGACAGTGATGTATGTGCATGTGTGTAATTCAGTGTTTGTTCCAAGAACAGTATCTTAAAACTAGTTATTTTTTCACATTTTGCTTTATTGACATTTGTAACCCTACCTGTGGCTCTGTGAAAGATTCTTTTCTGTGACTAATAATATCATTTTTGAGTAATTGAAAATACAGCATAGCAGAATTGTCGCCAAAATGATCTATAGTTTCAGTTTTTCTACTACATACTTTTGTAGGGATGCTCCAGTGCATCGACTAAATAAATCTCCAAAATAAATAGAAATATTTACAGCCAATCCATGTGATCGGCATCTGAATCGCCAGCAAAAAAACCTGAGAGCATTCCTTTACTATTGAATATCCCACTAAAAAACGCTGCTGCTCCTTAGCATTCATGCCTCACATCCATCCAAAAAACCCAGTAAGCATTTGCTTGAGTTAGCATCACTGTAGTTCTGAGTAGACCTGCGTAACTTCCCAGATAATTGGAGTTTCACACAGCACAGGAAACAAACAAGTGTATTCAAGATGAGCCTTTCTATTCTTAATAAATGTTCCATGAGGTTGCCTGTTGTTGGTAACTTTAATTCGGGTTTTCAAGCTGCCAAAACATAGCAGTTTACACAGCCCACCAAAACATGTTGCTGTAATAAGACACTGCAACATTAAGAGCGGGTGATTCATACACTTACAAGTGCTTCTCGTTCTAATTAATAATAAACAATACATAGTTCACCAATTGTCCTTACTTCCAGTTGCTAGGAACACTTGATTGCCAGTGTTTGTTTTTCTGGCTAGGTAATAGTCTTGAGAAGAGAAAACTTGCGCTGTGAGCTCACTATCACAGTGCAGCACCCTACATACTGGCCAAATGATGTGAATGGCCAAACATTACATAAAAACTGATAAATATGACAAGCAATTAATATTTTTTTCTTTTTAGTTCACGATTTTACCCCAGGACAAATCAGTATTATTTTGGAAAGACACCAATAATAGTAACAATAATATAAAGTCAGAAATGCATCGTATGTTGCATTTGAAACATGTTTCACTTATTCTGCCTCAGGACATGAGTCCTTCCTCAATAATAGAGAATCACATTCAATTAGTCATATCTGGCAACAACAGTTTTACCATCACTGTGAGAAAAACAATATTGTGGGTAAGCTGGTTTGGTTCGTTAACACAAACAAAAGAAGGGTTTCTCCTTCTGCATTCACGCTGATAACAAAAGCCACAGGCTTTACTTTATTGTAATTCAAACACAGTCCATTACTTCCTCTGTGAATAACATCAGAAAGGGTCAGTGGAATGTCAGGTACTGCATGAACTAAGTACATATTGTTTCTGTCAAATGACTGCTATTTGCACAGGCAGAAATACCACAGTTTAACAGTACACTTAATATATAGAATAAAGGATTACCTGATCAAGTTTCTTTTGATCACAAGGGAAGGAGAACGTAAATCCTAGAGGTAAGGATGTTCCTTTCATGCCCATGTACTCGAGAAAATCAGCGATGCAATCTACAATATGGTTGAAAAGCTGGCACACAAGAGAAAAGGAGTAAAAAGGCACAGAAATCAAGAGCAAACGCACAGAAAAATTAAATTACACAAGTTTTCTGTCTGTCACCAACTAAAACACAGTGAGGTGGAGGAAACCCTTTCTAACTCTCAGTGGTAAATAAGATAAATGCCTGCAGTAACCAATCGTATGGCACTGTAGGGAAAATCATTTAGTGGTTTATTATTATTAATACTTTATTGATTCCTTTGGGAAATTGTTTGGACAGCTGTTAGACCTGTGTCAGCGCTACTACTGGGATTTTGTGTTTTGTGGGTTGGAAGATGACTGCTCTACCCACTATGCTATCAAGCTGCTGGGAAATATTATAAGAAAACACTATAAACTTCTAATGTTATACGGATGACACCAAGCTATATTTATCTATGAAACCTAATGAAAGAAATCAGTTAGCACAACTTCATGCCTGTTTAAAAGACATAAAGACTCCTAAATTCAGACAAAGACTGAAGTTATTTAATTTGGTGCTTGAGGCCTGAGAGACAAGATAACCACCTTAGGTGATATTATATTGGCCTCAAACGCTACTGTGAGGAATCTTTTTTTTTATACTTACTTATTTTTGATCAAGATATCTCTTTTACCCATTACATAAAATAACTCTCCAGAACTGCCTTCTTCTTCCACCTCAGGAATATTTTTAAAATTAGGAGCATCCTCAAAGTGAGGCTGAAAAATTAGTCCATTGTCACTTCTAGACTTGTTTATTGGAATTCACGTTAATAGGATGCCCTAATAATTTATTAAAAAGCCTCCAGTTAATCCAGTGGCCAGAGTTTTGACTACAGAGATGATATTTCACCTACTTTAGCTTCTCTCCACTGGCTCCATGTAAAGTCTAGAATAGAGTTTGAAATATAAAAAGCACTACGATAATAAAGCACTAAATGATGAGGCCCCATCAAGACCTCATAGAACCCTAGCTTGCCATCAGAGCACTTTGCTCTCAGAATGCTGGTCTACTTGTGGTTCCTACAGTTTCCAAATGTAGAATGGGAGGCAGAGCCTTCAGCTATCAAGCTCCTCTCCTGTGGAACCAGCTCCCAGTTAAAGTTCTGGAGGCAGACACCCTCCCTACCATTAAGATTAGGCCTAAAACTTTCCATTTGAAATATAGTTAGAGAGGGATCAGGTGACTCTGAACCATCTCTTATTTAAGCTGCTATAGGTTTAGTCTGCTGGGGGATTTTCCTGAAAGAAAGAAGAAGACATGAGCGGTGTGCTCATCTCTCTCGCTCTCTCTCTCTGTCTCTCTTCTCTGTCTTTCCCCTAGTTTAGTGCTTTGTCCTCTCTCTTTCTCTCTGTACCTTTTGCAGGTGTCCTCAACCTTGGAATTGTAGTTGCTGGTCCTATTAACCAGCCCAGTGCCTCATCTGCTGCACTTTGTTGTTATTATCACTGTTCTTTTCTCTCTCCTCTAAGACCCACCTGAGCCTGGTTCTGCTGGAGGCTTCTTCCGTTATAGTGAGGTTTTCCTCTCAACTGTTGGGTTTTCTACATGGTTCTTTATACATACTTATATTTTAAGGTCCTAAACCTTGCTATGGATTTGGCACTATACAAATGAAGATGAATGAATAGGATTAGGTGGATCTGTGTTTTGTGTGCTTGTGAAATGCACACATTATGTGTTCTGGGAGATTTTAACAAATTCTAAATTAAACATGAAGATCTATCATCGTCTCTGCAGGATCATCAAGCTGTGGTCTGCAGAAGGCACGGTTTTCCGTAGTGCTGGCGGCATACATAGTTGTATTATTAGCATAGAATTGTGTAATGCCCAATAGAAAACAATCATCACTTTAGTAAATAGTGAAAATCAGTTGGTCTACTCTCGATCATTAAGTGACACTTTTTTTAACCTCAAACCTGCAGGCCAGACTTCTGCTACACACCTCTGAATATGTGACTGATGGGAGCTATTGTACATGATTTGAGCACAATCTGGTGATTTTAAAAGTTGGTCTGAATACATTGTTAAATGTGTTACATGATACAATGAACGATTATTGAAAGTAAGAACCATGCATTGGGCTGATTTTCAGCATTACAAACCGGTGTAAGAAGTGTGGAGGACATTGACTAAGGATCAGTGTGTGCACGTGGCTCTGGTTATCTACATTCATTTTAGTAGATAACCACAGATACATTCTCTTTTAATGTTGGCACAATCTGTGCAAATGCAATCAAATAGGAATTCACTGCGATGAACTGTGTTCCGCAGTGACTGTAACAAAGGGCTTCACTTATAAAATGTAAACTAAATTTGTTTTTAGTTCCTGTCACTACCACTTTTTTCCTTAGAGAGTCGATGTTAGTGATGGCAAAATGATTGAACCTCTCAAACATGACCGCCAATCTCCGGTTCCGTCACTTATTACTTCCAACATCGAGTGGTGTTTTACCTCTTCCCCCGTGCCCTGCATAGTCTCCTGAGGAATATTGTAGATCTTGTGGTGCATGTCCACATTATGTCGCTTTCCACTTCGCACTCGCACCAACAACACCCGAAAGCTGGATCCCCCAAGGTCCAAAGCCAAGAAGTCACCATTCTCTGAGAAGCACAATAAGACACGAATCATGAAGACATACAGCAGGCACTACATAAAATGACAAAACTCAGAAACAAGTGAACTGGTAGAATTATTTCTCTCAAAGATACCTGTTCCATCTGGTGTTGATCTGACATAGGTGGGAAGCATCTTAACGCTTGCCTGCTCATGGGTTTGCTTTAACAGGCCTCGCACCATCTCCCCGCTCATTCGATTCTTTACCTCCAGCAGCTGTGCGCGGCTTAAACGCAAAGTGTTGAGGATGCGCTGACGCTCTGCATGCTGAGCGGCCACACGATATGCTACTGCTGTTACCATGGCGGCACCTTTCCCACTGCCAACCTGGGACTGCAAAAAACGCACATCACAGTCTGGCACAAGTCGCCGTACCATCTTGTTAAGCCTCCTGGAAAACCTTAAGAAAAGAAGAAGACACGCATCTGTTAAAATCTGTTAACCCTCCTGTCTCCTAAAGATTAAAGCTTAAGCAGCTGATCTCACACCAGTCATCTGAGGTTTAATCTCACATGAACAATTGTATGAATAATACAATGGAGTTCATTGCAAATTAGGTTCTGAACAAAAAAATATTCTTTGTGACACAACACTGACAATTATTTTCCACTTTGGGGATGAATTTATAGAAATGTTGCTAGGCTACAATGATGCAATACATTTTTATACAGATCATACAGTTGAACCAAATCAAATTTATATAACATGCGTAAAAAGTGCTGTGCAAAACAAAAGGCTAATAAGTTATGATAAATTATGGTATAATGAATTGACAAAATATAGCAAAGTAGAGACCTTAAACTATAATTCAAAACAAAAGATAGTTATACTCAAATTGCCAACTAACAACTGTGTGCTCACAGTGTTTAAGCAAAATACTAATTCTCCATTTAAATAACTGTGTGACTTCTAAAACCAGAACCTGGTTTACTTACTTAATTACTTACTTAACCAGAGTTAAAGTAAAGGAGGTCAATATTCAGGCAATCAATTGTTTTCTGTCCCATATTAGTTTGTAAAGAACTAATACACATCAGTATCCAAACTCTGAATGAAATTGGTCTTAATTAAAAAATAAAAAAAAGGTAAAAACTTAAAAGGGAATAAATATTGAACAAACAGAAATGACAAGGAAGCAAAACATCAACATCAAGCATCTGCTAAACAGAGAGACCGGGAATAACATTTAGCACCAATGTAAAAGACTTTTATTGGCCTTCTATGGATTGGACCTGCTGTTTTGTTTTGTGTCTGTATTACTATGTGGTGAGGTAATCAGAAGGCTGAGAAAATAATGTGTCAGGTAAAGCATGTTCTCTCTGTGTTGACATTGGTTTGTGTTCTGGTTTTATTCCTCAGTCTAAACACACACACAGGGACACAGAGTCCATACTGTATTGGTGCAGCCACCAACATGAATTCACAAACTATTGCTAATATTTGCTATCTATGCCACTGACATGCATTCAGCCCTGCAGCCATTATACTCTTTCAATAAAAAGTACTTTACAAACCAAGCTCCACAGCTCCAGTGTATTTGTGAGCCACACTGGGACACACATAAGGGTGATCAGAACCACTTACTCTGGGTGATTCTTGTACACAGAGCCATCCACTCCAATGGTGGTACGCAGCTTCTCAACTGCTTTGTTATCCCGGATCTGTCGCAGGATGGCTACTAGAGCAGCAGCACACAAGTGAGCAGCGCGAGTAGACACTATTTGACATACTCTCTGAGTACATATGCAGTCCTCAACCGACGGGTCCAGACCAAGGCCCTGAAGCACTCTCTTAGCACTCGCCAGACCTTCCTCATTTCTACAGGTAATGCAGAAAACAAAGCACATCAATAAACTTTGACTGCTTGCTGTGATCATAAAGAGGTTATGTAGTTTATGAATAAATAGATGGACAGTTAAAGAATTCATTGGACATTTCTGTGACCATGACCATGACCTCTCACAAGGAAACAATGTTACACACACACACAAACTAACTTGTCATTTTCAATATCACAGATGTATGCAGTGCTGAAGCTTCCAGTGGTGAGGAGTTCTGCGCTTGTCTTCCCCTGGAACAGAAGTTTCTCTTTGGCTATCCGCACCAGGATAAGACGGACTAATTCCCCCATGTACAGGCCACTGATCATCTTCTCAAACCTAAAACAAACAAACGTCACATTGGTATTTACTATAAGCTTCAGTTTGGTGGTTAATAGCTTAACTCCTTCCTAAACTGAACTACCACACGCACACACAAAAGCAAATGCAGATAACTTAAAGCCCAGCAGACGCTAAACTCCTGACAAGTAAACTCAGTGCCCCTTTTTGAGATTCTCCTTTGAATACTTGTCACATTTAAATGATTCTCGTCCTCACCCTGTCCCTAGCATCCTGCTCTGTCACACCCCCTCCTGCATGTCCTCTTTCAGTAGATCAGTAAATCTCCTCTGAGATCTTCCGCTTTTCCTCCTGCCTGTCAGCTCCAAGTGCAGCATTCATTATCCAATATATTCGATATGTTCACTGTGCCTCCTCTGCACATGTCCAAACCATCTCAACCATGTCTCTCTGACTTTCTCTAAACTGGTCAACATTAGCTGACTCTCTCATGTACTTCTCTGTCTGTTATTGCCACAAACAATATATTACTACCACTTCACTTCTACCTTCCTTCCACTCTTGCTGCTATCCTTCTGTCACACGTCACCACTGACTATACTCTCTTCAACCTGTCCATTTCCACTGCAAAAAAGAAGTGTCTCAGACTTGATTTAATACAAAAAGATAAGACAAGAAAAAACATTTCTTGAGTGTTCATTCTGTGTAACCAATTCGTTCTTTTGTTGATTCTTTTTTAAACAGTGTTAAATTGTTGTTGTTACCTGCTAACATGTTTCGGCTACAACTGTAGCCTTCATACGATCCGATCACCGCTCTGATGAAGGCTACAGTTGTAGCCGAAACATGTTAGCAGGTAATAACAACGATTTAACACTGTGTTTAAAAAAAAAATCAACAAAAGAAAGAAAAAAGACAAGCAAAAAGCTGTGCAAGCCTGCCTGGCCTGCCATGTGATTTCTACTACTACCCAAGTTGTCAATATCTGACTTTGATAGTGAGGATTCAGATTGATCTTCTTTAAACAGGCAGGGCCTCACAGATTCACACTTCATCCTAATGATTAAACATTTAACTTAAATTTGCTTTCCAGTGGACAAGTAAAGCTGCTACTGCTTTTCATACTCCAGTACAAAAATTAAGATTGATTTACACACACTCACAGTTGTTTGCCAGGGTTTAGAGAGCCTGCATCTATTTCCCGGTCAATGTCAGTGCGCAAGTCCTCTAAAGCACCGTCGTCTCCAAAAGCGCCCCACTCTGTATTAATACACATCCGGGCCTCGTCGCCATCCAGCAGCTCAATGTTTCTCATCTGCTCCATGTAGCAAGCATTGGTCCCCGTTCCTTGAGGGAGGATATGAGAGTAAATCTACTCAGCAAAACAACAGACGCAGAATGACAGTCTTGTCAGTCATGCTTTAATCCAATAAATCATTTTGTCACCCGCTTTAGTGAAGATCAGATTAAACATAACAATCACTCTTTATTCAGCTTCCTTTGAGCTGACTATTTATGAATCCACTCTCACTAGTATTGTATTTAAATGCTAGCATTTTGCTACAACATTAAAAGAATTTTGTGTCAAAAACAAAATAAATGGGGGACGGGGGGAGTTGTATTTTGTTGTTAAAATATTTTGAAAATATAAAACAACAGTTTTGTTACTGTTGCACTCTGACCCATGCAGAATCTGGCTCATTAATGCGAACAGACGTTCTCACTGTAAAAATGTTTATAAGAAATCTTTTATGTGTCAGATATGATGTCTCCAAACTCACAGGAAACAATTATACAAATAGCTGGAAGGTTGCACACTGTGCTGTATAGGTCTGTGCATCCCTCCATGGATATGCCTCCTCACACTGTGAAGTTCAACATTTGCCTGGAGATACTTGGAATGCTGTCAGTTCGCTTTTCTCTCAGGCTGAATCTGTCTCCCCCCTCCAGGGCAAGCAGACCCTCCCACATAAATATCATCTCCCTGTCACCTGGACAACACGCCTCAGCTGGTTCTCCTGCTCCACTGCTGCAGTGGGTTCTCCCTTATCTCTGATAATTCCACCACTCTGAGCAGTTTATATCAGAGAGAACATGTTCTGTCTTTACACAAGAGTTATGCACATACAGCTAGAGCTGAACTGGACAGTTAGGTCATGTTAGAGGCTGGTAAACGTTTACATGATCTATAATGATCATCAATCATTATCCTATTTTTTCTCATAAAATACCTTAAACCTCTACTTTCCTTTTCATTCTGTTAGTGCTGAGGCTGTTAAGTCCGTTTAATAAAAGGACAATGTAGAAACCAGTTGTATATGAAAGCTAACCTAAAATACAGTGAAACAGTCAGAATTTTAGAAGTTTGGTCATACCACCCAGCTCCACCAGGCAGTGAGCACAGGGCCCACGAGAGGTTGTCGGGCTCTCAGGCCACCCTCATGAGGTCTGTTTCTCATGGTTTGGTCAGAGACCGTCACTCCAGTGGCCTGTTCCTCCTTGCACAAAGGAGCAGATACTAGTGAGGATGGTGTTAATGAACACCAGTGTCCAGCTCTCCTAGAGTATGTGCCTGTCTCTCCTCCATGCTCTTCCGACTGTGTTGGGAGACACAGCAATAACTAACAACCCCCTTTGCTACCTAACTGACCACAACAATATCCCAGAGACTTATTACTAAACTCTGATTAAAAAGTGCTCCTTTATTTTTTTTGAGCAGTGTATAATCACACTACCACTAAACTAAGATTTAGGTCAGCTCACAATTGACAGAACTGAATTAGATTTAATCAAAGACAAACAAGTATTATGTATATAAAACCCACCACCATAAATAGCACCAATGAAATATAAATATAAAAACAACAACCATATAGGCACAATAAACAAGAACAACATGATAATATCCTACTCTAACGTTGTTGTTGTCCCCTCTCCGCTTAACAGGAGGCAGGGGGGAATTGACGAGTTTGATGGCCACAGGAAGAAATGATTTCCTGTGGCATTCAGTGGAGCACTTGACATTGATGAGTCTCTGGCTGAACGTGCTCCTCTATCCAGCCAGGACACTGTGTAGGGGGTGGGAGGGATTGTCCAGGATTGAGAGGAGTTTGGAGAGCGTCC
>JAUMTR010000027.1:3443465-3461860 GCA_032270685.1 Microctenopoma stevenorrisi | reverse complement strand
CCAGACACACAGCGCTAGCTCCCTGTAAGTCGCTTTGGATAAAAGCGTCTGCCAAGCAAAGTAAAGTAAAGTAAAGTTGAACGTCAATGGCTGCGTATAGCTTTTTTGAGAGGACGACAAATTTACACTGTTATACAAGCTGTAGACTAACTACTTTACTTGACTTTGATGGGCAAACGCTTTTATCCAAAGACGTACAGGGACCTAGCGCTGGGTGTCTGACTCAGGGACACACCTGGTAGGAGATGGACTAGGAGTCTGACAGGGTTCGAACCTACAAACTGACGCTTAAGCCACTGAGCTACCACTCGTTCAACCAGAAGTGTTTCCACATATTGAGTTACCATGGCAATCACCGAAAACATTCCTATCAGATGTGTTAATCCATATATATATTATATATGAAAATTATAAATCAAAACCGTCTTGGTCACGACATGTCCTCTATTGTGGTTAGTGGGCATTTTGAGTTACCATGGCAATGTAAATTGTTAAAAACCATGCAGTATGAGCTATGAGGATAGACTGGGTAATCCTATCAGACATATTATAGATATGGCTTAGGCTTAATAAATCATGATTTTTGATTGGCGAGACGGCATTGAGGTTCAGTGTAGCAAGGTGGCGGGCACCTTTAAAGTTTTTCCAACTTTTTAATTTTTAATATTTTTTATCATGTTTTTTTTTAATGGAGGACTATAGGAAAGAGACGTGAGGCAGAGGGAGGGGGGCAATAATATTTGGGGCAACAGAAAAGGCTGGGCCCATTATATTTGCAGTGAGTGCAAAGCAACTCCCCCCCACCATGGACCCTGCCCACCTTTAGAATGCCAATAGCCTTTAGCAATTAGCATACTAAAAGTGCAAAACAAGCTCTTGAACCCCGACACAGAAACCCCTTTCCTTTAGCAATTAGAGTAGAAAATGGACTGATATAAGCCTGTGTAAGAAAAGCTTTTATTGCAGTATAAATATAGATATTTACAATAAATAAAGAGCCAGTCGCATTGTACCTATCATATCGATTTTTTAAATTTATGAATGAATTTGTGATTTCTCACTGGCCCTCTTCACTTCTGCCTCAACCCGTTAAACATAACATAAACAAAAGTATGCTAGCATGCTAAGTAGCATGCTTAATGCACAAAACAACAACAACAATGGTAATAATCTTAATAATAATGATTACTTTATTGATCCCTTGGGGAAAGAGTTGTTTAGAGAGCTGCTAGACCTGTGTCTGCACTACTACGGGGTATCTGCGTCTTGTCCAAGGACACCTCGACATGTAACTGGTGGGACTGGGAATTGAACTCTAACACTAAATGCAACTATTGAAATAGACTACGTCACTATTTGCTCTTATTGTAAGTCAGCTTGTCGTGACTATATGCTTTATTGCTAGCTTGTGTTTTCATTGACACAATTTAAAAAAAATGACAACTTCATGAGATATGATTCAAATATTACTTACGCTTCTATATTACTCACCTCATCCAACTTGGTCTGCTGACAGGGAAAAGAAAAGGTGAAGCCCAGAGGAAGTTTTTTATCCTTTATGCCCATCTTCTCCGCGAAATTAGCCAGACAATCAACTATGTGGTCAAACAACTACGGGAGAGAGAAAAGGTCATTTTCTTATTAACCAAGACTTTTTCAGAATGTGTGTGTGTGTGTGCGTGTGTGTGTGTGTGTGTGTGTGTGTGTGTGTGTGTGTGTGTCATAAAATGACAAATGACAGAAAGACAAGGACAAGAAATTTGAAAGTGCTAATTTTATGAAAGAACTCGAGAAGCAGTATCTTTCAGTAACTAAACAGAATGTCCAAAACTACCAGAATAAAAACTAAACCCTGTGTTTTAAAAGATTATTTATTAGGGAAAAAAGTTGTCCAAACCTGCTTGGCCCTACATTAAAACATGGCTGTCCTCTCTAATGACTGCTTGTGCCACCTTTGGAAACAAAAACTACTATCAAGCATTTGCAGTAACTGACGATAAGTCTTTTATATCGCTGTCAAGGAATTTAATTGACTCTTCTTTGCAGAATTATTTTCATTCAGCCACATGAAGGTTATCAAGCATGAAGTGTCTGTTCATGTCACAACTGTTATAGTCACTAAGACATTCTGTCCCTACTCGGTAAGTCTGTGAAAATAGATGTCAGTGATGGAGGTAATCATTGGGAACATGCTTTTGGTGCTGCTGACAGTATGAAGTTACAGGTAGACTCCGCAATGGTTGGCTTTGCTCAGATTGTGCTCCTTCTGGCATCTGTTAAACTTGTCTGCTACATGTTTTAGTATTTAAATGACGACTAAGCGTTTGAATGACATTTACCACATAAACCTCACTAGTATGCAAATGCTATGCAGCCCTCTAGTGTATATCCATCCCACACACAGATCATATGCATTTTGAA
Organism: Microctenopoma stevenorrisi; assembly: GCA_032270685.1. NCBI lineage: Eukaryota > Metazoa > Chordata > Actinopteri > Anabantiformes > Anabantidae > Microctenopoma > Microctenopoma stevenorrisi. Next base: position 3,459,439 of record JAUMTR010000027.1, on the reverse strand, counting down.
AGCAATAAGGTAATAAATTCACAAAACACAAATTTCCCTGTGACTGGTGAAATGAAACCAGCAATGCAAAGCATGTCAATTTAGTCACTCTTTAAAATACCACAACATTTTTTTTTCTATTTAGTTTATATTCTACATATTATATAAATATACATTTATATAAGACTTCTTATATTATCTGTGTATTTTTTCTTACCTCAGTACCACTGCCTCTCATGATCTCTTCAGGGATGTCATAAATCTGATTTTCCATTTCCACCTTTTGCTTGCCATTACCCTTGACTTTGACCAAGAGCACTCGGAAGTTGGATCCCCCAAGGTCAAGGGCCAGGAATTCACCTTGTTCTTTTAACAAACAAAAAATAAAACATTATATAGCCAATAAATTCTCACAAATTACACAAACTGATACAGTCACAAATATAAGAAAGAAAGTTCCACCCTCGTGTTGTTATTTAAGATTATCTATGATGTAAAAAAGGAAAACACATTTGTTTGATCAAATATGGCTTCACCCAACCACAAACAATGAATGAAAGAGGTCATTCATCATTCATATTCTCAAAAAAAATGCCAACATATCACAAATTCTGCCAGGATATGTAAACATTTTAGCACAATTGTATAGCGTTGGTACACCATGAGGTGAGGGCGACCTTGACCTTGTCCTTGACACCAAGTGACAATTTGTGCCAGATCTGAAGAAATTTCCACATGGTGTTTCTAAGACATTACACTCAAAACAAGACTTTGATGAACATGAGGTGACTTTGACCTTTGGTTCCCGCACTCTTGGGCGGCATTTTTCCAAATATGCTGGGAAAGAGGCTTGTAGCATTGTAGTAATCCTTAGAAGGCTCTAATCTCCCAATTACAAACATCATCAGACCCTTTGATGTGACAGTTTATCCTGTTTGCTATCTGCCTTTGTTTTCCTTCAGGCATGCGTAGAATTCGATTAGTGTCAACCTCTACTAAACTAAACTTTATTAGACATAGTTTAGAAAAACACATCTGTATATATGTATAAAGTCAACTAATTCACACTGCTGGTCAGGACAAAAACCCTACATAAATCCAAGGATTTCTCCATGATGACACTGCATCAAGCAAAATCATTTCTGAAGCACACTGGCTTCAATAATAATGGTAAAATGGAGCTTTCAAACCCCCAGCACTTTTCCAGGCATTTCTACTTTAATCCTCATCCTCAGTCAAGTACGGCAGTGTATTGCTGCCACCAAGTAAAAAAAAAAGGGCTGAGCGATATATCGATATCTTAAAAATTATAAATGCGATATGAAATGAGACTATCGTAAACCTCGATATAGCTTATTTGCGCCTTTTCTGTTTTGTTATCCAACAACTCACAGACAGCCCGCTCCCCCTGTGAAAACAGCTCACAAATAAACATTTTTGTTATTACCAGGTTGAAATGCATTAGCAAAGCAGTATATCGCCATTCAGCTTAGAAATACCTAAAAAATATATTTCGTGCATATCACCCAGCCCTAGCATATGTTGAATGGTAGAGATTTAAAACCCACATAATTACCTCATTGTGAGTGTGGAATGTTATCACTAGATAGCACTCAAGGGCTCTATATTTGTTAAAAGTGTGTAAGATGAAGAATATCTTGTGTCAGTGTTGTTATCCATCTGCTTTCACAGCCCGTTGCAGTGTCCTTAATGATTTGAAGCTATAAATAAAGACAGGATGATGAAATGTGTTCACATCTGCGTCTAACTGTTTCTCAGCTTTCTCTGCGATGACTAAACAAATACCTAAATAACGTAAAAGTACAGTATTGCGTTATAATGTAAAACTTCAGTATCGTGCAATAATGCAAAACTACAGCATCTTGTTCTAACGTAAATGTATCTTTTAAAAAGGTAAAAGTACAGTATCATAAGTAGACCACGTTTAGGCGGCCTGGTAGCTCAGTGGTTAAGGCAGAGGGCTGGGATGCAGGAAAAGCAGGATCGATTCCCAGCTCATGCCCCATAACAGGTGTGTCCCTGAGCGAGACACTCAGTGCTAGCTCCCCGAGCGCCGCCTGTGACTGCTCACTGCTCCCCTCAAAGGCGGATGGGTCAAATACAGAGAAGAAATTTATGTACAATGTATTCAATGACAATAAAGTAAATTCTTCTTCTTCTTTTAACACAAAATGTATCTTATAATAACTTGAAACTATCTCGGAAAAACAAGAAACATATTACATTATAACAAGATACATATCTGTGAAGATTCTCAATCCAGGTCAAGGTAATCTCTAAATTCCCTCTCAAATGGAAGGTGAAACGTTGTCAAGTAACCAAACAAGTACAGTTGCTATTGGATTAACCCTCTTTTGAGATTTAAGGAGAAATGTATTATGTTATAACAAGATCAAGTTTTTATATTTTTTTTATTTGTGGCAGCAATACGCTGTTGTACTGAAGTCAAGATAAAGCTGGTATCAGAAAGTCTCTGACATTTATGTGCTCTGTTAAAAGAGAATTACCTAAAACATTTTTTTGTATCACTGCTGCTGCTGCACTGTTCTTTGTTTTTTCAAACTTGTTGAAAACATTTTTCATAGTTGATAGTTTGACTGCACTTGTCATGTCTCTAGACCCCAGAAAGTGAGTGAGAAAATGTACTGCCATTACAGACAATATAATGTGGCTTTGAAGTGATGTCAAAACACAAGTTACCGACTTAAATGTCTAAATGAAATTGACCAGAGGTTAACAGCAGTCTTGCACGAAAAAGTCTAGTGTAGGCTGAATGTGTTTTCAATGAGCCAGCACCCTAAACATGTCTACTATATATAAAGGGTATTACCTGTTCCATCAGGAGTGGAACGCACAAACGTTGGCAGCATTTTGACAACAGCTGTAGGGTTTGTATCTCTGCACAGGCCTTTGTCCATCTCTCGTCGAAATCTTAGCGACACATCCATCAAAGTCTCATCTGACAGCTGAAAATGTTGCAGGTATTTGTCCACCTAAACCAATTTCAAACAGGAGAAACCATTTATATTTAAAATGAGAAGTCTTGACAATTATTACATTTACAAATTAGACTAAAATAAAACCCTGAATTGAGCAAATATAACTTGCATCACTACTTTCTTCGAAAGGGTTTTTATGGAAAATAAACAAATTCAAAACAAAGTGTGTAACTACGACTAAAGTGACGGGTATGGTGCACCTGACAGATGTGGATACTGTTGTAGTCAAACTGAATTTAATGTTGCAGTGCTGTTCACTCAACACAGGAGTGTGTTAGAAATCAGTTCCCCTTCCATAAAGATTAGGGAGCAAAATAACTTGTTCCCCCCTTAGAGAGATTTTATTCATTTGCTCCAGTTTAGTTTGTCATAATGTGAAAACCAGACATATGTAGTGAAAAGTACAGGGAGCACTTTTTTCACAGTTGAAATTCTGGCTTTCACAGGCGTTATTAAAAAATGGTAAGAATGGTTCCATTCTCATTCAACTTTCCTTTAAGAAAGCCAGTATGCACAATGGCAGGACCATAAACTGTGCATGCCAAGAAGACTGAAAAAGACCCATTGTCCCTTCTGCCAAGTCATAATAGTCACTGGCCATTTCTGCACACATTCTTTGTGTAGCTTCTGCAATTTCATCACAGAAAACTGTCACACAAAATACAATAGTAATTTAATCTGAAAAGTTTACGAACGAAACGAAACGAAACGAAAATGAATCCCCATTAGCAGTGCTAACATGTCTTTACTTTACCACTTGGAAGTAGTGGACATTTACCAGATAATTCCTGCATCTGTCCAATTTGTTTCATCTAGGTGAAATCATAATTTCAGTCCAACAAATGTTATACCCTACCTAAACCCTTGAACATTGTGCTCTACCTTTAGGTGGAGAGCAACACTAATCAAAGTGTCCAACCATATTCTTATATAGCTGCCTTAATATGCTGGTCCAAAACACAGTCTGGGCACAGAGTAACATGAAGCAAGCAGAGTTAGAAAGCCATCACTGCGATAGAAAATAAATAAATAAATTACATGACATTAAACAGTGGAAAAACACAATAGTAAGTAAGACAATACAATGTAGATGAAACTAAAAGCCCTCCCACTGTGAAATCAGTGTTAACCTCTAGACTAAGCTGTTATTGCTAATGTATTCAAATTGCATACCAAATAATAATATGATACAGAATAATGCACCATGTAATTATATTTGTAGTAACAGGAGAAAGAAAACATGCATAGTTACTAATACTCACAGCACTGCATTCAAGTTATGTTTCTCATCTCCAAATCCTATACCTGTGCATGATGGTGTAACTTCCACTTAAGTGGAAAGGAGCCACCATTAATGTTATTAGTTCCATCTGAACTCACCTGTACCTGAGGCTACTTACACACACACACACACACACACACACACTCGTGAGCATTGTAGTTCCAGATCCTATGAAGTCAAATGGGACCATCATATTTAGATAACCACAGCTCTAAGCAAACGTATTAACTATGATACTCCTGCAGACTGTAACTAACTAACGATGTACATGTACACACTGCATGTAATGGACATTACCATTTTAGAAAGTGTTGTCCTATTATTTTGATATATCCACAAACGCGCGTACACACAGGTGGTGAGACTTAGAAACAACACTAACCGCCAAACTAGCTAGTGATGACCAGGCTGCCTACATGACCCCCTCTTTTTAGAGCAAAGCACCCAGCTGTCCCGTAAGGACACATCAAATGTCCCCCAAACAAAACCATTCGACCGTTTTAACCCACTAGTACTCACTTTATGTGCTTGGTCATCGTGGAGCTCGGTCGGGTAATTAGCCAGAAGACTTGAGGCTAACATCGTTACTTAGTGATGTGTAGCGAGTTAGTATTCGCCCTCTTACTTTACACAAAGGTTATCTGCAAGGATCGAGTCTTCAGATAAATACGACAGAGAAAGGGGTATTTTTCGCTCGTTTTCCGTTTAAAACATGTAGTTTAGAAGTGTCCGAGACGTGCGAACTTCTAACTTCCTTGACTTAGTAGGTCGTTGACGTCAGTCGGAGTTCTTGGCGCTGATTGGCTGAAGAGAAGGCGCAGCGTGGTTCCGTCTCTGCAGTACTGTCAGCGGCCAAGCAGGGAATTCCGCTTCTGCACAACTTCTAATGTCCGTCTTTTCCTTTTTTAAACGTAATTCGTCACGAGGGTGTATATTTGATCATATAGTGGCGTGTTTTCTACATTTATTTAATGTACCCACTTTGCAGATCATGATACCTGCACGATGAGCTTATAAAATATGGTGTGAAGAATATAAGCACAGTACATAGTAGTTACATTTGCTCCACCTCAACCACTAGCAAAACATTATTTTGTAAAAGAACATGATGCCATATCTTAATGAAGGTGGAGGTTCTGAACGTTTAATATGATACTTAAAATCCTTACTTTTACGTTTTTTTTGCAGTACCTTTAGTATTATTATTTTTGACACTGTGTTATTGCTGTGCTTATAATACCTGAGAATTAGAGGGGGTTGATAATAATTTGAGATGCTGCACTTCAGATGTGTCCTTCTGATATTAATAATTCAGATATTCCAAATAAAAGTGTAATAATACTAATAAGAAACTAAAGCCTAAACTAAACCTAACAACAAATTAGGACTAATATCACTTAGTGCCTTCTGTGTTTCATACTCTCGACTCTATTCCACACATTCTCCTTTATATTGTATAAGAGATTATATCCTACAGATGTGCTCACGGTGACTGGAGCAGCTTCTACTACAAACAACCAGCAGAATTCTTTTATACCAGTATATCAGTGTGCTTGTAAACATCTAAAAACATTCCAGGACACCGCTTGTGGTGAAATAAGTAGTGCATGTATCATATGAAAAACTATTTAGAACCAAGCTTAAAAGTTATGTTTGGTCACTGGGGGTGGCAGTAGCCTAAAAAAAGAAACTAGTTTGAATGTGTGAAATAGGTCGTGAATGAAATGCATGGATCAACGGCAAAAATGTAGTGCTCTCAAGATATTTTACCTACTTTTCTCGAGCAAATGCAAACACAGAAGCCTCTCATGTTTTTTTACACTCTGTTGTATGGTGTAGTGTGCCTTTTTAACACTTTTACAAACAACAGTAAAATCAATAACTGACTAAACAAATGCCATATCATACTCATATCTCACTTTTGTCTTCACAAAAATTAGGGATGTGATGTGGAGGAAATTGCCTACCATTGAGAAATGATGAGAAAAAACAATCCATAGATTTGGGTAATTTAACCTAACTAAAGCCTTAGAATAGTATTTTATATAAATGTTCTTAAATAATTACTTTTTTTTTAATTACTGGATTTTACAACATTTGACAACATTACTTTTACATACATTAAATACACGTCTCTTTACATTTCTTCTGTACAAGACATAAGTCTTGTGCTTTTATGCTGGGAAATATTCATGCAAGTTTACATGTTTACATCCTGAAAGCCTGGTCTATTAAAAATAATAAAAGCCATGGGCCAAAAATATCCAAAACTAGTGTGAGTTTATTTAAAACTAGAAGGCTGTAAATTATACCCGAATAAATTGCATTATGACCTTTCAAATATGGCAGTACTGTTTTAATTATGAGTGCCCTCTACATTGCTTTGCCTTCAATTAATGCATGAGATTTTTTATTTGATTTAATTTCTATATATTTTATATGTCTAAATGTTCACCAGTTCAACAGTGAATGCTTTAATAAAACCACATTATACAGGCTATTGACAAGTGCATCTTTAAGTCTAAGCCTCTCTGTTAAATGTAAAAAACTCCATCCAACCTTGACCAAGACTCCCGCTCAGCAGAACAAAAAAATGCCTGAGAACTTGTGATTTGTGAGTGACTTCTAACAAGATAAAACATATGACAAATGCTTTGATGCTTTGAAAAACAACCTAATGTTGAAAGCTATTTGAAATACAGTGCAAGAGGACATGGTGCCTGGAACCAGCATTGCTAAATGTTATTTGATTCTGAGATACACCCTAAAGTGAACTTTAGTCATCAGTGACGTAACCTGCAATCATCTGTGTTTTCAAGACTTTCTCTCATGCTCGTTTCAGCTGGCTTGTGACGGTAATGCTGATGTTTGCTCTGGTGCTTATTGAGTATGACCAGTGAGTCACTCTAGTGACATGGCTTCTTGACTGTGATTGGCTGCTCAGTTGATGGCTGATGCAATGTCCTCTGATTGTGTTCATCACCCATGGTACAAGAAATAAGAGGCTTTTCTAAGGACCTTGCTGAAGCTGTTCATGATAAAAGCGCTGAATCATTAGTGCTCTGTTCAAAGAAGTTGCCCCATATGTTCTTCACAATAGGGGTGTGATTTCAAGTTTCCGATGCAGGTAATAAATCAATGATACTTATGGAAATTGCAAAGAGAGTTACACTCGCCGAGCGTGCCCCTGTCCCCATTTCTGTGGAAGGAACATTGAATTAGTCAAAAGTGAGTCAGTGCGATGAAGAAGCTGACAGTAGCCCAGGAAACACATGCTTCAATTAATCTGCTCTGGAGAAGATGGAGCCAATCTTTGAACATAATTGTAATGTGACACTGACACTGTTTAGTGCATCATAGTGTTCGTACATGACAGGACAGTTTGGGACATGAGTATCAGAATTTTGTAAGTAAGTTGATGAATAGGATTGAATTATGCCACAGAGTGGTGGTGGGGCTGCTTTGCCTGTACTGTCAGGTCGGATCTGACATTTTGATAAACAAAATGAGAAGTAGCACATTCTTACATTTTTCTTTGACCCCATGCACACACAAAGGTGAGCTACTTGAAGACCTAACAAGACTCTAATGGACTTTCTCCACAGTCACCTGACCTCAACTCTAATGAGCATTTATGGGGGGGCACACTTATTCAAAAATAATAATGTTTTTTAAAGATTCTACTTTTCACTCTAACTGTTAAGTCAATATTTTAATTGAAAACAAAATCTAAATTAAATAAAAGTACTTTCACCAATGTACCACCCCCACTGTTAAGACCAAACTGTACACACTAAGGATTCTCTACATAAATGTAACATCATCTCATTTCAATTTCACTTCTAGTGTTTATTAATCTGTAAAATCATTTACAGATTTAAAATCTGTAATCAAATCTGTAGTACTTAATTTAGTCATGGTGTATAGTCTTTTTTATGGCTACTACTGGAATCATTTAGATAATACTCATCTTATTGTAATCTTCTTAATCATCTTCTGTAATCATCTTATTGTTTATCATGTATCATGGACAGCTTACAGACTCTAAAATAACACTAAGATAGAAATAATAGAAATAGAAATAGAAATTATAAGAAAAATAATATACCTCTGTTTGTGAGAGCAATCTATACAGGATGTACCCCATCTGTTGCACAACGACAGCTAGAACCCTTAACAGGATAAGCAGTTTAGATATTAGATGAATGAAATTTTGTGAATAAACAAAATGTACAGAATATGAAAAATGGCATTATTTACAGTATTGTCTTTGTTGGTTTTAAAACAATCTACACACAGTATATGCACCATTTAAAATCTCCTAAAGTGTAAATGTCACCGTAATGAGGTTGTTCCGCACATCTGCGTGAATTTGGAATTAGAATAATGTTTGCAATGCATCCAATGTCTGAGACAGACCTCAAATAGGAATGAACTATTTCACCCTAATTTATTTGCTCATGAATAACAAACTCTACATACCATCATAATGAACACAGAGCAACATTGCAATTACAAATATGAATGAAGATGTGCACAGGTTGATATGTCATTGAAGTAACAGAAGCTGCAGAAGGAGATTTACACCATCTTATGTCTAACAATTGTGCAAGTGGATTTGCAAAGATGACCTCTCTCCTATTGACACAGTGATCGAATCTGCAAAAGGGAAACCCAGGTGACACACGCAAATTTTATTTCTCAGTAGTAGGTAAATGGAACCCTACAGCTTTATGCTTTTAATAAAAAAGTGTATTTGAATTTGTCAATAAAGCATTGTAACGTTAAATTTACTGTAAAGATGAGAAACCATTCAAATAAACACAATTAATCCACAGTTCCTGTAAATATTATATAAGACGGCCAAGCTACACCATGTCTAAAGCCGAAACACAAACTCAAATATTAAAAAGCACAAAACTCAAACCCTGTTGACGCTGGGCAACAGTTTGCTGAGAGGATAGATTTGAATTATTCAAGACAACACATGCACAGCATACAGTACTTTAATGTGGTGAGGAAGGCCACCTAGTGGAATGTTGTCCAAAATACCTCAAGTACAGTATTAAGGAAACCTAAACCAGTTGCTGTTGGAGCGGGCCTAAAGTTACCAAGCCTTCCAAGTCCCAGCTTGGAAACGCGGAAGTTGTTTTAAGCAATGGCTAAGTCATTTGTGAAAATATCTGTCAAAGTAAACTCACAGAAAGAGTTAATAAAAAAGTGACCCATCTGTAACTTCATCCAGCAGCGAGCAAACTACCAAACTACCAAACTAATAGGTTGAAAAGCTTAAACTTAGTGTAACCTTAATGCTCTAGTTGACACCAGAGCCAAAGTCAGTATTAAGTCCTTTAAAGACAAATGTCTACAGTACCCGATCTGGACATTTACCTAGTAGATCAACGCGATTGTTGGTGGTAAAAAGGATGAGCTTTATTTCCTTGGCTACAGTAACCCTCCCTCAACAGTCCTCCGAGATTCCTGTTCAGTGAGCACCAAGGAATACAATCATTGGTGTCCTCCCCACTCCTAGTTCTTCTGTCTTCAGAGTTCATACAACCATGCCCACATTACACAGATATCACTGACCATAGTCTTGGTGCGGTACTTTGTCAGCGGTCCATTAGAAAATTTCCAAATATATAAAATGGGAAGTGTGTGAAAATATTAACTTCTCAACTCACTGATGTTTGTAATAAATACATTACATCACTGTTCAGATGAAGAGCTATTTGATCATAGTATGTGTGCTGCAGAGACAAAGCTGTTCCTGGATGAAGCAGAACAGACTGAGGGAATTGTATAGAAATAAGTGAGATTGTTAAGGTAGGAAGTGCTGTTGAGTAGACTGTTCTGAATGTGAGTGTAAGAGCTTTGAACCAGATACAGGGCACCAACCAAAGCCAGACATTTGAACAATAAACAATATGAATGACCTTTAAGGCTAATTAAAAATGAGAAGTTCTGCTGCATTCTGGATCATCTGGAGAGGACCGATTGCACATGCTGTTACCAGGGTACTGCGGTAGTGATGCGGTAGTCATTAATGAAGTAAACTACCCTTTGAAGATAACTTCTCTACATAAACCAGTTAAAAAAATACAACTTGCCTATCATCAGTAAGGTAAGAAAGCAGTGAATGTGGAGGCAGAGAGGCAAGAAAATAGAAAAATAGAGAAAAAGAACATTAAAAACAAAAGAGACAGAGAGACATCACGACTGTGACAATCATTCTTCAGAGAGTGTTTCAAAGCAGATGTCTTTATTTTAAGTGTAAGTACTCACATCCCATAGAAAAGCTGCCCTCTTCCTGTTCGTTGTTGCTTTAAGTGGCTTTTTGGTGGTGCAGTCCTCCCACAGGACTCGGTACTCTACTTACGTCACCAAATCAGCTAATTTCACAGTTCTGTACTAAACAGCTCATTTATGTAGATCTAGTTTGTTTTATTTGGCTGAAGTACAGTTATAAGTGGCTGTGAAGACCTCCCTTACTGCAGAGAAGCTTGTTTTTATTTATGTCAGTATTCATTTACTTGTTTCACATTGTTGTGCTACATCTGGTACCTGGTATGAATACCCTGATTTATTATTAAATGTATCATTTTACCTATTTACTGTCATGTTTCCTGTAAAAAGAGGTTTAATATCTTTGAACTGGTCCATACATGTTCAGTGAAATGTGTGGACGGAGTTATTCACAACCTACTGGCACATTATCTTTAAGAGGAATACCAGATTAAATATCACTACTAAAGCTACCTCTTTAGAATGACAGAAATTCCCTTGAATTTGAGAAAATGCCTCACATCATGGAGAAACTGTTTCACAACACATGACCTTCAGAATAGAGAAAATCTTTGAGACCATAAACCATGTTGACTGATGTGTCGTTATAGACATGCTCTTAGTCTAAATCATGAGTAATTTAATTTCTATCTACAAAAAAACTCTGCAGCTCTTAAAAGGAAGGGTTAGGGATAGGGCTGCCATAATGCATGCATACCTATACACATGCAGAATCTGCAGTTTTTTATTCCAAAATTGCAGTTTTAATTACAGTTTTAATTTAAACCTCCCTTCTGTTTTTTAAATGTGTCCTGCAGTGTCGATGCTGTTTCTTTTTTTTTGTTTTTTTTTCAGACAGTATATTTGTCTGACTTGATGAAAAAGATGCAGGAAGTATTGTATGTACATGTTTATGTATGTTCGCATTTCATTGTGTTGTATATGCATTTCCTGGTAGGTACAAGAAAGTATAATTCTATTTTACAAGAATAAGATTAACAATAAAAACTGTTAATTGCAATAGAAATGATGTGCGTGCGCGCTCCCGCGTGCTGACACCTGCACGCGACAAATTAAACGCGCAGCACAGGTGTGAGCGCCCAGAAATCCTGCTTATGTCATTTACATGCGGACATATAGGAGAACATTTATCAAATTGCTTGTAGGTTTATTATTACAGTTACTCGCTAAAATGAAAGTGCCAGAAGAGGAATCAATGAGCGATATTTTGAAGCGTTTGACTGGGGAGTCCGCGCTACCTGAATACAGCAACATTGAAAAGTTCAAACGAGCCAAGGACGGTTTTTACTTTGTCGCCGAAGACTTGAGTGAAACGGTGAAAAAGAGAGAACTGGTCAACGCCAAGGAGCGACTGAGAGTGAGCATGAACCATTTCACAGCGAACACACGTTTGTTAGTTTGGTGTGTTTGACAGGAGACGACGACGTCATTTCATAACTCTGTTAGCTTAGTTATTGCTTGTGTTTGTTCTGAAACTCGCGTTAAAGGTAATTTCCGAAGACATTTCATCGGTATATTTGTTGTTATTATTATATTGCACGTATCGCCCATCATAGCTGTGGAGGGACTAAGTGAAAATCTGACAGGTAAAGGCCCCTTACAGCGCATAAAGAACCCCCTGACTGAAACTGCTTATGTTTCCCCCATCCCTGTGTTAATCTCCGTTAAATTCTTTCTCTTTTTGTTTGTTTTGTGTAGTTTTACTCTCTCTATTGTCTTTTTTTAGTTGTATTGTTGAGTTTTGAGTTCTCTGACCCTAAAAAGGAAATAACATTCAGGGCAATAGAGGAGTTCTGGTTCAGGGGTTTCCTACTACCTTGGGTAACTGGGCCAGTGGGCAAACCATCCATGATACCAGCTGCATTATATTCCTTAAGGAGTAACAGGACAACAAATGATTTACTTGATTTCTGAAATGATTTCTGATTTACTTATTGTCATTTCAGCCATATGATAAATACATTAAAACATTTACTCGGATTACAGAAAGAATTCATGTCTAAACCATGGTTTAGGTTGTGTATTTGGCAGCAGTTTGACCTAAATGTGGTTTGGTGTATACTGCTGAAGTTGAATTCTGTCACTGAGTCAGATGTTGCTGCTGTAAGTCTTGACATATTCTTCATCATCTGTTGTTTAATTCAAGAGATGGTTACACAAAAATTCACTGGGAGCCAATCTGTCACAGTTATTGTGACTTTAAAGCCTGTATTTTGTGCAGATTAGGAACCTGAACACCATGTTCTCCCGCTTGAAACGCATGGTGCCACTTATGCGACCGGACCGCAAACCCAGTAAAGTGGACACACTTAAAGCTGCTACGGAATATATTCGATTGCTTGTTGCAGTTTTGCAGGACGCAGACAGTGTAAGTACTGCATTCATCAGAATCTGATCAAACGTTGTTCTCCAAGGACAATGCTCCCAGTTCTTTTGAAAGGGTGATTATTGTTATTTTCCATTTCTCAGGATGATGGTGGTAGGACTGATTTCCTAAAGAATGCAATCACTTATGGGCAGACTGAAGGCTTTGGCAATGACCTATGGAGAGTGGATGATGTGAGTGTTGTCTTTTTACTGAGCAGTTATGTTTCTTTGTTTTCATCCGCTGCTACTGTCATCAATCCTAAAGCAATTTAACATTCAACACTAAGATGATTTATTGTACTCATATTTTTAGTTGCATGCTTTTTCCACGACAGTTACTAAACATGTCAGACGAGCATGTGGACGATGGCTTCAGTATGGCTCCAGAACCGGTCTCGGAGGATGGAGATATGAGTAGACTGGTGCTGCAACATTGTGTGATGCCTGCATACCAGTTCATCATCCAAGTAGCACCTGATCAGACTTCAGTAACTCAAGTAAATATCCTTACCTTTAGGTACACTGCTTTAATCTTGAAAAGTAAAGTCACTATATTCCTATTCTCCAGATTTACATGAAATTATATTGGGATTTGAGTTTCTTACAATAATATTTTACAGTCCTACAAGTTGATCAAAATCTTAGGACCACGTGCCTTTAAAAGGCCAAATCTGTGCAAAAATGTGGATTTATTGCCATTTTCTGTCAGGTAATCGCACTGTCAAGTGGTCTTAAACCTTTGATTGTGACTGGGCAGTGTAAATGCACAATAAAAAAGAAGTGAGGATACAATAGATATGTTTTTTTTTTCTAACACAGTCAGCCATCGTCAGATGCTTTGATTTGAAACGGACAGTATCATAGTTGTGTGTATGTATTCACATATGCAAATGATGTGCAGCCTCTCCCTTTATGAAGAGGGGAATAGCTAGAATTAAATAAAACATTCAACGTTTTGTGAAACTGAGAAACTTCATCTGTAAACTTTTCACCTTTAAAGGAGGTCTTAACACCATCGCTGTCTGGCTGCTGATGTTGCTGTTTGAGTTGTACAACTCCTTTTATTACATAATGCTGTTATTAGACTGACTGAATGCAGTAGTAGGCAATATAACCTTTCAAACACAAGACAAACAGACCTCATATGCAGTTCTAGAAAGACAGACCCTTCAGACAATAGGCAATCAAACACATGTTTAATTCCTGAAATGATCAGCAGGAAAACACTGCAATTACAACTGGCAATCAACGCATGTGATTGTGTTCACCGTGGCCCTAACACCTGAAACATTCAAACCGTCCTCACAAGTACCTTGTCATCTGATTGGATAATTCAAGGTGAAGAGGTTTAGATCACGATTAGACGTTTTTTTCATACCTCTCACACTCATGCTATTATTCTATTCACCGTCCTTGTTGTTTCAGACTTTAACCCCTCAAAGTCCACTTAATAACTTTGTGCATTTCTCTTTTTGTTTATATTTTCCTGTATATTTATCCTTGATTTTAAAATGTTAAATAATCCCCTTACTCTTCAGAGCTTGTTTCACTGTAAATATGAAACTGTTTAACTGGAGGTTATTTTTTTACAAAATTTTCATCCGATTTGTCATTCACCCTGTATGGGCAGAAAGCTGTTTAATACCCTGAAAGAAATATAATTTATGTATATTTTTGTTTAAATCTATGTTGATCTATGAGATACAATATTTTCAGTCATAACATGAAAATGTTCAGTTTTTGAACATTTCAAATATTACATTGAGTGGCACATCTAACATGTTGTGGCAGAGCACAGTAATAAGCATCACTAGCAAATTCAAGCTTACAAAACCTTTGCATTTCCCCCTGGAAATGTCTTCAAACCTTCCCCACAGGACCACACAGCTAAAGTAACATGATTAGAGAATAATTGAAGCATGTCTGTGTGGTCAGAATGATATGCCTGAATGGTATGTTCAGAATTAGCTTCAGTCTAAATGGTTTTGTTTGTTCACAGTGTTGGACAGCTGCAGTTAACTACTGGTTAATTTCATTAAATTCCCCATAGGTTTACTATTTTAGGTCGTATGATGATACTGAATGATTTATTTTGCTTGTAGCGGTATATTGATGTCAGTGTTACTAAAGTGGTCAAATAACATGACACTTTCTTGAATTAATATCTTGTTTGTTTAGGATGTCTAGGTTACTACATGACGGGAAACAATATAATTAAATCGGCATTGTTGCTTTGGTTTGGACAGGAACCAGTTTAATCAGTGGACCTTTGTTCCTGACAATGAGCCCCTGTTTTCCAGGATGTTTGTTTTCTTTGCCACAAATTACTTCAGTATAACAAGGTAGTCACAAAGTAGATTTCTAGATTGCAAGCATTGTGATTTGTATGTATTTAAATAATACTGAACACAACATCAGGGTGTTTCAGAGAATTGCATCAACGTATGTCATCTATGAAAATATACACTTATTAATAGTGAAACATAAAATCATTCAATTAGGGAGAGAGGAACGTTGACACTGTTTCCCATATTCACTTTCCTTACAACAGAATGTTTTCTTCACAACAAATTAATTGCACTAGCACTATCCTTGTGGTCTATTGAAGAGTAGCAGACAGTATTAACCTTCTAAGAATACTAACACAGTTGTCATCTGTTTTTTTTTTCATTCACCAGATGTCTTAACCCTGCTGAGTGGTGTTTACAGCAGATGTCTTCGACCAGTAATGGAAACATACCAGGTTAGATTCTTTTTGAATACCTGAAGCTGCAGAGAGTTTTCCATGCAGGAATCGGAGTACTGAGAACAAACCAAACGTTAGTTTTAAAACACTGCAGGCATGTATATTATATGACAACTAGGGCTGTTGTTGATTCTTACAATTATCAAGATCAGTCGTAATACTGGTAGCAGTAGTAACACCAAACACAAATATATATGCAGGTCCTTCTCAAAAAATTTGCATATTGTGATAAAGTTCATTATTTTCTGTAATGTACTGATAAACATTAGACTGT
>JAUMTR010000027.1:3411969-3435549 GCA_032270685.1 Microctenopoma stevenorrisi | reverse complement strand
TTTTCTTTGGGAAACCTGTGGAACTTCTCTGAGTCTGCCTCTTACCTATCACCGCTCAGGCTAACCTACCTCACACTCATCTAAAATTAATCTTTTTTTGCACTAAAGCAACATACACTCAAAGCAACTGCCAAAGAAATCACTGAAACCAAACGGAAATGTCATAAACGCAACACTTATATATATTTACGTGTCTTCTTGCATTTCTCCTTTCCTCCCGCCACACAGACATGATGATGGTGACACCCATCAATGACCTGCACGGCTGGGAGCCTGGCAGCTTGGTGAAGGGGGAGAGGTTGATGCGCTGCAAGCTGGCCAGCACCCATCGCCTGTTCGACCTCTACGGCTGGGCCCAGATAAGCCGCACCTGCCTTACGGTTAGTTTTACTGTCTCTTCACATTATATTTCCAACTTCACCTGTTTGCAGAAGATCTTTTCTATGAAAGGAAAGAACTGCATAAGTGCTAAATAATATCCTGAAATGCTGCGGGCTAAGATTAAAACTAGATGTCCAAGTAAGGTTTAAACAGCAAATTCTAAAAAACCGTTAGTCCACTAGTGAGTCACTGGGCTATTATCTAGTTACAATGAAATGTTGTGTGAGTTCATCATCTGCTGCCTCCACAAGGTCTCAACTCAACTACAATATTAGATTTACTGTAACAAACTGACTGTTACAAAATTAAATGTTTATCATCCATCAAAATATTGTCTTGAGTGAGTAGATGTTCTTTTTCTGGCCCTTTTTACAGCTTTAATTTAGAAATATTTAGTTTCACATTTGAATATTTTTGCTAGATTAAAAAGGTGACTGCACTTAATCTATTGCTGCAATACTGAATCGTGGTATCATAACTCTGTGGCTTTTTACAGACACACACACATACACATACTTGACTCAAACTGAACTCATTCTACAACTCAACAGGTATTGAAATAGCCCACTGAAGATTTTTCCCACAATAATGTAATATTTAGCATTATTGCTGTTGTCTGACTATACAGCTGCGTGTTAGCAAGGAGCAGGAACATTTTCTGGTGCTTCCAGATGGCCTGGCCTACAGTGAGGTGACTGGATCCAGTCTGGTGAGTAATACTGACTGTCAGAAATCAGGGTTAAACCTGCTATAATGCACGTGAAAAGATGATGTTGTCTTTGCTTCATAAACATTATATCCAGTGGGACACGGCATTTCTAAACAGGACATCTCTGAAAAGCCTGCTGGTGGTTCTGTGTGGTTTCACAGGTGAAGGTCAATATCTTGGGTGAAGTGGTAGAGAAAGGCAGCACTAGTCTGAGTGTGGACAAAGAGAAGTTCAGCCTACACTCTGCCATTTATTCGGCCCGGCCAGATGTTCGCTGTCTGCTTCACCTGCACACTCCAGCCACGGCTGCGGTGAGTCAATCGAGGCTGATGCTAGAGAGGGGGAAGAAATAAGAAATATGTTAAGAGATGATTCTGCCCGTCGCATTCAGATTTAAGTGGAAGAGTCGGGGATATAGTAATAACATAGTTGTTTCACAGCTGTAGCCGTGTAGCTGTGTCCTCCTATACGTGCTTCATCCTGCTACAACTGACAGTTTGCTGTCTCCAGGTTTCAGCTATGAAATGCGGCCTTATGCCTTTATCCCATGAGGCTCTGCTAGTTGGTGACGTGGCGTACTACGACTACAATGGAGTTATGGAGGAGGAGGAGGACAGAGTGGAGCTGCAGAAGAGCTTGGGACCCACCTGCAAGGTGAGCAATCCTCTGGCGACAGAACCAATAATATGATACTATATCATTGCCTGATTCAGCAGTTACTCCCACTTGGCTTGTTTGAGCTATAAAACGAATAGAGAGAGGACACGGGGTGACGTGACCCAACAATGGATTAATTACTGAAGCTGAGGCTGCTGCTCTTAGCTTGCACTTGTTCCGTTTTGTTTCAGTGTTAATGTTGATTTGTATCGTAGGTTCTGGTGCTGAGAAATCATGGCATTGTGGCTCTGGGGGAATCTATGGAGGAGGCCTTCTACACTATCTACCACATCCAGGCTGCCTGCCAGATCCAGGTAGTGTGCGCACACACACACACAGACACAGAGTCTCTACTGACATCTGATATACTGGAGACAAAGTACTGCCATGGCATGCATGTGGGTGCGTGTGGGTGTTGTGCATTTGCACTTTTCTGTGCACGCTTCCTCTGTGATTCAGCCAGCAGGTCTGCACTGCAGCATAATATATTACATGTGCCAAAAGACACTGCAGTAAGTCTACAGGATCAACAGGGCTTTGTAGAAGAGAAATAAATGACTGTAAGACCCAAAGAATTATGGAGGGTGATTGATGTGTTTTATTTTCCAAAACTGCACTGAATGCTTAATGACTTTAAATGAGTTTGTCCAAAAACTGGAAAAGTAACGTTTTCCTTACCAAGACAAAGCTGCAGCTTATTCCAAATCTGTTTTTTCAGGTGTCAGCTTTGTGCTGTGCAGGTGGAGAGAAGAACCTAATTCTACTGGACCGAACCACTCATAAACCCACCCCGGCCGGCACTGTCGGCTGGGCTGGCTCCACCTTTGGGCCCCTGCACAAGAGCCGCATTGGGGAGCATGAGTTTGAAGCCCTCATGAGGACCCTAGATAATCTGGTAGGCAGCAGAAACGATGATGAGAAGTATTGATTGATGACTGAAGTTAAAGGAATCTTTTAGCTGGTTTTCCTAAGATTAGCTTTAATTAAACAAGTAGCACATTTAATGTCATGTACAACTTACAAACACCATTCCTGTCAAAGGGAGTCATAACTGGCACTTTTTTAAAGCTAACATCTTTCTGCTTGAGTTTTAATAGTACAAAATGTACATATAAATAATATAATATTTCCTTTAAGCACATTCAAAGCTAAATTCATGGTGGTTGTCATCTATGCACCATGATATTGTAGCATCAATGTACAGTATTTCTACTTTTAAGATCTACATCTCGTTGCCTTATGATTTATCTCATCATTTCTATTATGTGCAAACACCGCAATCTGCCGCTGCATTTCCTGTAGCTGCTACACAATAAAAGCATACAGTAAATGCTTTCTTGTGGTCTGCTAATGGAAAGCTTTTAATGTAAAGAAGCAGCATAAAATGATGCGTTCGCATCAGCAACAAAAATGTCTTTGTGTGTTCTCCGACATGAGCGTACAAACCACAGATGCTGCATTTCCGTCTTCAGAGTTTGCACTATTAGAGCCTATTCACAACACAGCACATCTCATTGCAGCTAAAGTGTGCTGGAGCAGGAGCAGGAGAAAAGTATATTTAATTGTTTAATTGTGAAAATCATTTAATAACCAATCCAATCAAAAGGTTGTGATTTATTACTCTGTCATAATAATGTCTGTAGCAACAGGCAGAATCCAAATGTGTTGGAAAGGACCAGCACACTTATACAGTTTGATGGACTTCCAGTTTGGAAAATTTGGGAATGAGTGTAGAGTGAGACATTTACAAAGCCATTTAAAAATAACATTTTGGGACCTTGGTTTAACAATTACTTCAGGAAAGCAAAATCACCTCTGTCTTTGACCACTCTCAGTAGTGGTAACGATTCCTAAAAGTCCCATTTATGCACCTTTGCTTTCTTAATCTGTTCTTAGGGCTACCGTACCGGATACGCTTACCGTTTCCCGGTGCTACTGGAGCGATCCCGGACACGGAGAGAGGTCGAGGTGCCCGCAACAGTCACGGCCTTCCACCAGTTTGACGATGATGGGGTTCACCCAGCTCTCAGGCAACATCCTTTTGCCCAGCGCCAGCAGCAGGAGAGGACCCGATGGCTCAACACCCCCAACACCTACCAAAAAGTCAGCCAGGAGCAAGCCAGCCCGGGACACCAGCGTTCCACTGTGAGGCTCTGGGGTCACTTTGGATTGTCTAAAAAGATCACACTAGCTGGAGAATCATCACCACCGCCCAATGAGCGTGGGAGCCGTAGATTGTCTGTGGTCAAAGAAGTACAGTAAAGGATAAAGAAGCACAAAGTGCTGACAAGTTGCTGACATTTAAAGCTTAATTTTACGATGAAGTGATTCACTCACTAACTCTTTATTGATTTAACAAGACATTAGTTAGACTTAATGTGCATTGCATTGTGGGAATATTTTAACCAAAAATCAACAGTTTTCTCTGTGATTCACAGGGAGGCTGATGTGCACAGTGGAACGTTTGTTTTTATTTCAGTGTACCTTAGAGAAAAGATGGAGCAGCGCTGCAGTGATGAGTCCTTCTGAGACAAAAACAGTATGCAGCTGGTTGCTTTACATCAGTGGGAGGAGCTTGGCTCTCCCCCTCTCCTTTCTCTCTCCCTGTGTTCCTCCCACAATCCTTGCTCTTCTCTTCTCTGCATTGCAGTGAAAAGCCTGCTAGACATGACTACTGCAGTGCACAGTCTGCCATCTGGTGGCAAAATCAGCCCGTGTCTCATTAAATAGCAGAGTTCTCTACATTGTGGAGCTAAGTTAATGGCTCTTTGATTGAATGGAAGTGTTTTCTTGTTTAGTGGTTGAAGACAGAAGAGGTGACACAAGCTGGCAGCACTTCAATCAAGATAGAGAACCCCAACCAGTTTGTGCCTCTTTTCACCAACCCTCAAGAAGTGATCGAGACACGAAACAAGGTCACCTTTTCTGGCGTTGACCCTTTTCTGTTTCACACAACTCCAGTCTTCACCTTTTGTTATACTGTTGCATGAATCAAAACATTTTCTCCTCAGATCCGACAGCAGAATCGCCAGGACATGAAGACGGCTGGACCACAGTCTCAAGTCCTTGCCAGTGTCATAACAGAGAACAGTCCTCCGGTAAACTTAATGCACGCCTCTTTTCCTGTTCAAGTCCTGTATGTTATAGCCGTAACATACAGTTAAAATCTGATTGTGTGTTTGTCTGTTAGTCTCCAGTAAGCCCACCCAAAGTCCCTGCAGAGCCTGAACCTCCCAACCCCTTCAACCAGTTGACAGACCAGGAGCTGGAGGAGTACCGTAAGGAGGTGCAGAAGAAACAGGAAGGAGAAACCAATGGTACAGTCAAGTCAGCTCAGTTCACAGCTCCTCAAATGACTAATTACTGAGTTTACTAACTATGCAACTTATTCATGCAGGAGATATTTGACTAGTCTCCAGTTTTTACTAATCAGCACTGGAATATATTAATTGCATCTGCAAACGTATGTGGATGTGTGTTTGATATTTTAACGTCTTATTCCATATTAACTGTGTATGCTGCTGTTTACAAGTTGGTAAGGTTTTTAGATATGAGACTTAATTAAATCTGAAACCGATGCTGGACAGTAAGACCTGGCTGAGAGTTCAGGTCATCCCATTTTTAAATTACTTTTCTTACTTTTTGTCTTTTACCAAATGACTTGAGATGAAGGAAAAAGAAAAGCTTGTTGAATAATCTCATTGCACTTTGTGTTCTTGGTGCACTGACTGTGATCCGGGTTGAGTAGTTGATGTCATGTCTGCATACTTTTGCCAGCCCTCACTTTCACCAGTGAAACATTGTAAACCTTATTCTAACCACCTCCACAGAGCTGTGTGTAACATTTTAATGAAAATTCTATCTGCATTCCTGTTTGGTTTTATATGACCAGTGTGAAATCTTTAACTGTTTGTTGCCATCTTTCCACACGTTTGTGGCGCTGTGTACTGTGGCAAATTTGAACTTACTGGAAAAAGCAGTGTAAAGGCTGCTGCAAACAGGCTTTTAAATGTTGTTACATTTGATTCTTTAAATCTAGTTAAAATGCTGCACACAGCTATTGCAGGTAAACCTGATTTGACTTGTGTTTGCCTCACAAATCTCACTTCCTGCACAGCTGACCCCTCATTGTGTGCCTCTGTGTGTTTGTGTAAGTAGGGGAGGAGGTGGCAAATGACGAGGAGTCTCGCCCTGCTACCCCCCCCACAAATCCCCCTCCTCTCTCAGGTGAGGCTTGGCAGAGCACGCATCTCCTGCCCTGCTTAGCCAGCAGCCTCCTCCGAGTCTTACATGGACTCATGTTTAGCTTTGTGCTTCTTCTCTCATGCTTCAAATACTCACTGGCAACCATGTTACTCCTTATGTGCAGTATGTACTGTCTCTGTTCGGATAAAAACTACACTCCCGAACAACTGGGGAGAATATTATAGGTTTGTGAGAAAGACACTGTCAGTAAAAACAGAGTGGGTCCTGTTCCCAGACACAACACTTAACTGTTAGACATGATATGGAGTAACATGGGATGTCAGGTTGTGTTGGTGTGTGTAATACGTCTTTCTCTGAAGAACGTACAGCATAACACAGGCGTGACAAATAATAATACATAATGATGACTATTCTATAAAAGGCTCTGCCTAAAACAGCCGGAGATCTAAATGTCAACCTTATTACTATTAGTTACACTTGTTAGTCACAATGTTAGGTACACGTTTGCTGTCTTACTGTTTGATTTCCTTTTGCCACATTTCATCCCATTTCATCTGTCTTTGAATCGACTGTCTCCCTCTGTGTCTCTGTCCTTTTCTGTGTTACTCCACACTGATTCATAGGGCACACGTCAGGTGCTTTGGTCTTGTCTTACTAGTAAGTACATAGAAACAGTATGTGACAACCCACCATTCGTTAAGCAAGCATGTTCATATGCAGCATGAAGCTTTGCAGGCCCAGGCCTCTGTGTGGTTTGCGTCATGTCTGATTCATTCCTTCTTTTTTTCTTTTCTTTTTGGAGTAGAAGAGGCAAAATCTGACTCTCCGGCCATACAGAACGGAGGCGAGGAGGAGAAGCAGACAACGGAGGAGCTGGAGAAAGGCATGAAGGCTCTTTCAACCAACGACGCCTCCTCTATCCCTGCTGCTCTGCCTCCCAAACCACAAGGTGGCACCCCTGAGGGTTCACCATCCAAGTCTCCATCCAAAAAGAAGAAAAAGTTTAAGCCACCCTCATTCCTGAAAAAGAGCAAGAAGCAGAAGGAGAAGGCAGAGACCTGAGGCATTCAGACACACCAGACCTTGGTTGAAATTCTACTGTGAAATATTTCTTAGTGTATGACGGCGTAGCGGACGGAGTTAACCACATCAGATCTATTTAAACTGTCAGTTAAGATGTCATTCCCAGACACCGCGTGCTAAATTGACTTTCAAATAATTTACTGTAACACTGCTACTCACTGAATTTATCTATGTGGTGATTCCTCTTAAGCAGGTTAAGAAACACTGACAATTATTATCACATACTATTTGACCCAGGTCCGATACAAACAAACATTTAAACACACTAATTCACATGTCACACACTCTCACATACACACACAGTCCCTGAGTTACTCATGTCTTACTTTCACCTGCTATTTTAAACCATGGTTTCACTTCACTGTATGGACTTCCAAACATGTTCCTTTTTCACACTGGAGTTACTGCTATGATCCTGTACACGTGCTGATCAGAATTTGTTTTAATGTTTTAATCCACAGCTTTGCAAGACACATTGGAGATTTACATCCTCATGAGTTGTGCACCACTTATTCATGTATAGGCACTCGACATATGTATAGTGACGTTCTAGCACATTTGTTCATCATCATAGTCATGATTTAGTTTTAATTATCACAGATGTTGCAGGTATATAGTACTATGTGAGCTCAAGTGCGGTACAAGTAGAAAAACTCTGATAGCTGCTGATTGTGCTCTTCTGAATGCTGGTTTTCTGTATTAAATCAAATAAAAGCCTATTAATGTTTTAACAGTAGAGGCAAATGATGAGAAAAAAGCATTGGAAAAATATGTTGGCTCAATGCAACAAAACACAAGTCGCTATAAACTAAACTAAGAAGAAATAATGCATATTTGATACATGTCGATGCAGTTTGAAACCCAGTAAAAGAAAATACTGAAGGTACTAAAACATTCCACTTTTCTCATTTTTTTTAAAGTATGTGTGCAAAATACCTCTTTAACAGTAATTCTTTTCTGTTTGAACCAGTAGCTGTTACTAAAATGCTGATGTGTGCTCGTTTGCTCATGAGGTTTTGCTTTATTTTATATTAGAATGTATAAGTGAGTTTTGCAAGGGTACCATGTATCATGTCATTAAAGATCAAGTTTGATTTTAAACCAACGGGAAATTAGTTTATGCTTCATCTGTCTGTCAGCGGGATTGTCTTACTTTTCGTGTTGCTGCTAGCACCAAAGTATTATTGCAAAAGGCATGTGTATGCACTGGGTATTGGTGGCAGTGGTTCTGGGGATTATTTGCATATTTCAAGTAAATTTTAAAATGTATTATTAGTTTAAAATTTTGAATGAGCTGACCAATATAGAATTAAAAGTGGCTTTAAAATAACTCTCATCCCACTCATTAGTGGGCGCTCTTATTCAGGATCATCACCAGAAACTTGGCAAACATATCAATAAATATGCCTTTGTCTCTGTTAAACAAGGGACAAAGTTTTATATATAGACATAAAGGACATAAAAAGACTTATCCAGAGCCCATCAAGATATGCAGATGCATTTAAAACAGAGTGGAAGAGAAGGCATTGCATTTTTTCTGATTTATATACAGTGGGTAATAAATGGGTTCCTGATAGTCAATCTGTGTATAAGGGAGAATTTCTAGCTACTCTAACAGTGTTGGAGTGGGTAGAAGACACCATACCTGGTCCAGGGGTAACTAGTTCAATTCAAGCAGTGCATTAATTAGTATTACATTTATGCAATATGACCCAAGACAAGATGTAATATATGAAGTTGCTTATGTAGTATACAGCTGTAAGAGAGTGGTACTCGTACATTTCGTCGTACATTTTCGTCGTTCTGCACAAAGGGGGGATAGAGAGTAATGAGCTGGGTGACAAATATGCAAAAGCTGCAATTTAACATAGTACCGTCAATGTGACAGTAACTTACAGCAAGGCATAAATTAAAAGTTTAATAGGAGTTCAAATGAAAAGGTACTGGTAGGGGAAGTGGGACACTGGGATTACGGTCGGTACTTGTACAATATCCAACTGTAGGAGGGGGTAATGCTCCCACGACGCTGTTTGCCCGCCGCCATTAAAAGCCAAGAAGAAGAACCTGGCCACAGGGAGACGTGGGTAGCCGGGCTTGATGAAGCAGCCATTAACGTAACAAAAACGCACCATACGGTTGAACCTTTCTTACTTCAAAGTTGTCGTTTAATTTTACGCTAATTTACACGCGTAACATTTCTCTTATCTGAAACATGGGCAGGAGCAGGAGTCGAAGTCCCCCACGACGAGGTAAGAATATAAAAGAAGCTAATTAGCTTAGCTAACATTAACCCAGCTAACGTTAACAACACGTAAGTTAGCTGATTAGTTATAATCAGACGTTAACGTCCCTTTTCCCATGGTTGGCGAAGTAAGTACGCACACGAAACGTTGTTAATGTACTGGTTTTCTTTCTTCAGGCACTGACTTTATAGTTGAAAGTGTGACTTTTGTTGCCTATTTATAAGTAAAATAAAACTAAGACGGCTAACGCTAGGTAGCTACGCGTTTGTCAGTGTATATCTGCAACTTTGATGTCAGTTTTGTTTCAACCTATTCAACTTAATTAACGTTAACAAATAACTAGATAAAACGAAACCTTATTAATATTACTACTAATCCGAGATAGACCACAGTGTCTCTGGATTCATGTCTCTGGATTGATGTCGAGGTTCACCCAACCTCAACATCAAAAGACAATTCTGAGCTCATCAAAGGTTGATGATGATTAAAGGAAATGCTTCTTAACATCACAGTAATATCTGTGACTGTGCCGGTGTATTAGCAATCCAATGCCTCAGTTCTGCGCAGTAATTTCTTATACTTAATAAATTAACCCACGGGTAGTTCAGTGGGTTATGGCATGAGGCTGGACTGCAGAAGGTTGCAGGTTTGACTCCTAGCCGTTGCACCCATCCCCCATAGCAGGTGTGAAAATAAACACATAAAAATAAATAATAAACAAATAAAATGGCAGTTAAAATTTTGTCTTTAGAGCTGTGCATACAGGACTAAAAGGACTTGCATGGTGCTACCTGCTATAGAGATGTAAAAGTAAAATAAACATTATATGGCACCTGTGTATTAACACGTATTTTTCTACAATTAATGTTGTGATCTCTTTTCCACCTTTTCTGCAGAGAGAAGACGCTCCCGTTCAACTTCACGGGAGCGTGAGCGAAGGCGAAGGGAAAGAGAGCGCTCTCGTTCTCGGGATCGGGACAGAGAAAGACGCAGAACTCGATCACGGTCTCCTCACAGGAGGCGATCAAGGTAAGTTTTATAGGGTGAAGAATAGTATCACTCCTTGTTAATCTTGTATTGTTGGGTTTTATAACATCAGTCAGTTCCCCACTTTCAGTGTAGTAAATTG
Source organism: Microctenopoma stevenorrisi (assembly GCA_032270685.1). Lineage (NCBI taxonomy): Eukaryota > Metazoa > Chordata > Actinopteri > Anabantiformes > Anabantidae > Microctenopoma > Microctenopoma stevenorrisi. The sequence continues at coordinate 3,425,141 of JAUMTR010000027.1, read as the reverse complement.
TTAAGTTGTCAGGTGATATTAATGAGTGGAAGTTTACCAAGTGGAAATTTTTGGAATTGGAATGGAATTTTTGAGGTGACATGTAGGATAAGTATACAGCCAGGTTGTTATGGTTTCTTGCCATTTGTCCTCTGTACACCACCTCTGTTTTAAAATAAATTAAATCCATTGAGATGTAGGCGAAGTACAGACTTTTAGTTTTAATTTAAGAGTTTTGACAAAGTGTGGCATTAACCAGTAACTAGAAATTACATCTATTTTTATACACATTCACACACACTCAGGGGGTCATGAATACATTAATTGTATATATGCAAATTATTGTATATTGTATAAAACTGTCATTTTTGAAGCAGCTTCAGTACCATGTAGATCCACCTTTAGCAGCAATAACTCAAGTTAGTACTGAAATATGTTGAGACTAACTTTTAGTCTCTCACATTATTGTGTAATTTTGGCCCATTTGTCTTCACAACGTTGCTTCGCTTCATTTAGGTTGGCTATATCAAAACATTTTTCCAGCCATTCTGATGTAGAGTTACAATAGTTGACCATGTCGCTTCACATTTGCCTATAGAATTCTAATAATAATCATAGAGAGCCCGGATCCCCAAATCATCACCCCTTCACCACAGTACTTGATGGTGGATATAAGGTGTTTCTGCCTAAATGCTGTTGTTTTCACCAAAAACAGAGGTTACTGTTGGTGTCACCAGCATCTTTACCAGAATCCTATTCCAGAGCTGGTCAGTGTTCTTGACTTGACTAGATGTTGTGAAAGGACAGATTTCTGTGGTCATCCATTTTATTTGTCTTGTGTGGGCTTTACAAACCAAATTCCAAAACACTAATGATTGTTCCACTATCTGTGAACCTTACTGTCGATGGACACTATAAGACATTAAGGTCAATGGAATAGCAGTAGCATCTTACAGTAATATTAAATGAATATCAGTTAGTCCCCAATTCAGATAGTGTTTGGTAAACTGTAATAGAGAGGTATTGTCTTATAAATTAGGGCAAGATTTTGCCACAATAACTTTGACAAACCATAATTAACATTATTCTCTTCGATTTCAGACATGTCTGCCCTCAGTAGTCCTGATAACCCCCCCTGCAGCCACATTTGTTTTCTCTCTGCAGGTCTCCCAGACGCCATCGCTCTTCCTCCCTTTCTCCTGTGAGACAAAAGGACAGACGTGACGATGAGCGCAAAGATCTTAAAGAAAAGTCGAAACCCATCCAAATTTCAGGTATAGAAGTAGAAACACATAGGTTCGCATTCAAATGTATAGTCACAAAAAATAAGTTGAATTGCTCCAAAGAATAAACATTCATGTTCATTCTTACAGCGGAGGACATGCAGGGCAAAACCGAAGAGGAAATTGAGATGATGAAACTGATGGGATTTAGTACTTTTGATACCACTAAGGTAGGGTACACTGGGTGTTCTATGTTGTACTGCCACAAGGTGGAGTACTTTATTTTAAAAAGTTCAGCGTCTATGTGAGCAGCATCTATGACTTATACAGTTTAAGTACATTCTAAATACTGTTGCTCATTGTGTATCTATACAAAGCTTAATCCTTCAGTTTTTCCTGTAGTTTATAGTCCAGGTTTGAGTTTAGAAAAGTTTCAACAGCTCATAATTTATCCTAAGAAAGTCTTGTTATAAATGAAAAAGCTCAAAGGTGAAAAAAATTGAACACATTATCTGTTTCCTGTATTAATGTCACATAACTTGAACTGTGATGTTTTGTGTGACCTATAGTAACAAGTGTTTTGACACAGGGCAAGAAAACGGATGGATCAGTAAATGCATATGCTATCAATGTGAGCATGAAGAGAAAGTACAGGTATGTCAACAACTGCAAAAAAATAAATGATAGCATGCAAGTCGTGTAGCATTGCAGCACCGCTGCATATAGCCCCAGACATTTTCTTAGAAATTTTGCAGAGCCCCTTACTGTATTATACTTAGGCCTCTCTAAAACCATTGTCTGAATGCTGGTTGTTGCTCAAGTTGCTGACTGAAGACATCAACTTTTCATTGCCCTCACAATGTGCGTTCTCAGCATCAACCAGTTTTTGTAGCCAATCACCTGCAGGTGTTTCTATGCAGAGATCCTTGCTCTCCCATTGGTGCTCGATGATGTAATCTGCAAGTGTTGCGAGGGTAACAGTGATGTAATGTTTTCTTATATGTTTTTTAGGCAGTACATGAACAGAAAGGGTGGATTCAACAGACCTTTGGACTTCATTGCCTGAAAGTGTCACAAACTCATTGTGATTGAGACGCTTGCCTCTGTCCTCCCCTGTGGCTGATGGTGTGCTGTTTCTGGTTATTTCTTACCTGTTCAGTGTGATGCAACAATTCTGTACATACTCATTATATGAACACATACATACATGTAAATAGTAGTGTTTGCACTAAGCTAAAGCTTAGTATTGATACGAGACCTCATGTGGACACAATGCGTGGTGCTCTGTTTTATTTGAATTAAAAGCTGTTTTAAGTGTCATTGCAGTTGTCTATTTTTCTTTTTTAAGCAAAGAAATGTCTCGTACACCAGCCATGATGTGAACATTTTCTCAGTGCACCAAGCTTTTAAATGCACACAAAGATGTTACTTGTGTATGTATTGTTTGGCTTTCATGTTTTTAATCTGATCGGTATATACAAACATAATTGAATTTAATGTTTAATCTAAATAATAAAACCAGGTTTCAACCGAACGTTGTTTCATTTGTATTTCATATTGTCGTTAGCGTCAGTCCAGTGTGGTTTGTCCCGCATTAAAATCGACAACCATCTGAAAATGGGCTTAGAGCTATCCTGTTTTCGAAAGCACACGAAATTCGCATGCGCGAAAAAGTTATTCGTGATAGGAAAGCCAAGTGACCAATAGCAAGAGAGCATGTGATTCTGTCCAATGCCCGGTCAAGTAGTTGGACAAACAATACCACGATAGCCAATCAGTGCCATACACCACGAACCAGCATGGCAGAGGGGCGTGTGCACAGTCAGAAGCGGGCGTTGTCACTTTAGCTCGTGGGCGCTGTGACCAATTAGCAACAGCTTCTTAGAGAACATCCAATCACATCGGGCGGGCATATAGCGCAGTAACTATCTCCATTATGGCTCTGAGCAGCACAGTGTTCGTAATGTGAATTAGAACCAAAATGGTAGAAGATGGCCTTTAGTGGCGGCCATACGCGGCCACTCCCATTGACTGACGCTTTGAACAGCCAATGAGGGCTTGGTTTGTTTTGTCCAGTAACCAACCAAATCGCCCAGAGGAGCTTTGTGGTGAGGTATCGTTACAGTAGTTAGCTGTCTTCCAGATCAACAAGCCGATATTTTGGAAGCAGTTTGATAAACACTTAGTGTTTCTCAGTTGATGTCAGTAGCTATCTGCGTTTCCAGCGAGACGTGTCACGCACGAACAGCGATAAACCAGCACAAACTACCCAGCTACAAAGCCCTGAACCGAAAAGCTTGGATAACATCGACGGTTGAACTTTAAAACAGCTAGATCGCCTTTCTAGTTATTTCACATCAGGCAAGTGTGTGACTATTGAACAAGGCATCGTTTTTGTTTTTGATTGGCTGAGTTTTAACAACCGAGCTCGCAAGAACTTTTCACCGTTTATTTGACGCCTTGTCGTTAGCCAACTTAATTTCCTTTGCCAAACAGAACGACACGGGGCTTATTTTTATATGTCAAGCGAGCCTTACGTCTGTTTTTGTCAACAACCTGTTTAATATAAAACTAACGATAATTTGTCGACAGTCTTCCTTTGAAAGGGCAAAACAACCGCGGTGGTGGAAGAGGAGTTAGCGTCAGCCTTGACTAGACATCTAACACGGCACCCTCACCTGAACCACAGAAACAACCAATAGGGCAGAAAACGACTGACTGCTGCTGTATTCGTGACCTTTAACTTTTAAATAGCTCCTTTGACACACTGCTGGAATAACGCTGCCTGTCGCCTTTGAAAATAATCACTGACAGAGCAGCGAGCTACCTGAGCGTGGGGGAGACCCAGTGATAGGACCTGAAACAGGTTGTGTACAGCCACGGGATCCCTCATCGGATTGTTATATCCGTATAGCTATATTATCCGTGTTATTGTTGAAAATGGCGGCGATCGGAATGGTGCAGATGTTGATCGAAGCAGCGGAGTACCTTGATCGCAGGGAACGAGGTAACGTATGATTATGTTGTTTACCACGGTCTGTTTTATTCCTGAAAAATGACATCCTCACCCCTCCCCCTCCCCAAGCCACGCACGTTTATGCACCTAAACACACGCTCCTGTAAATCATGTTATGTTAGCTGATTATTGTTAGTAGTAATAGTGTTATTATTGTTAATTGCACCAGGTAATCAAACGTAAAAAAAACTATATTAACGTTATCGGGTTGTGCACAATAGAGCCGGATTCATCCCATACTCAAAAAGATACCAATTATTATTCAGACATTTTTCGTTACCATGCAAAACGTGTATTTGCATTTCTGCCAACGAGAGAATGAACGCTTATGTGGCAGATGCAGTGAGATGTGCAGCCATACATTGTTTTCGTGGAGGCCCCTCCTTTCCTTCTGTTGTGGTTTGCTAGTGGGGTCTATTCTAGTTCAAGATTACATCATTGTCCAAGCTAAGGGGAGAAAATACTGTAAAAATATCACTGGTATGCACATATATAGTCTGTCTTTCAGCACTGAATTCCAAAAGGATCAGGCTGATATGTGCCACATTCTGCAGTCATGCTACTCCCAGTTTGGCTGTTTTCTCCTCTGTACTTGGCATTGCCAAATATCCAGATATGTGACCGCTGTGTTGTTTATTTGCTTGCAGAAGCTGAACATGGCTATGCCTCCATGCCGCCTTTCATCAGCAGTCGAGAGAGGGAAAGCTTGAAAAGGAAAAGCAAAAGCAAGAAAAACACAAGTAGCAGGTAAAGCCTACTCAGCTCCTTGTGGCCTCACACACACTTGTTTGTCAGTCCTGCAACAAGCCATGCATCATATCTCCACTTCAATTGTGTCCCCACTGAGTGCAGTGGGATTAATTCATTGTTCTCAAATTGATGCTTTTTTTATGCCACTATTGTGATTTTCTTTTTTTGTTGATGGTCTCTTATTTGACTGTTATCCTTTTTGGTCTGTGCTTTTTTTCTACTGTACCAGATGCGGAGTGTGCCACAGTTTTATTTACATATTTACTTACATACATATTGATTGTACTTTAAGTACAGGGATTTGGAATGTGAGTAACACCATTATTTAGTGCCATTTGTTCACATCTCAGACCAGTGTCAAAATTCTCCCACAGATGCTATTACTATTGTTTTTTAAAGTAAATACACATAGTTTTAGATGTTAATGACCAGTGGAGTGTGCAATGAGAGGCGCCTAACCAGCATTCAGAGACTTGTTGGACTGATGTCTGTGACGGACAGTAGCAAAGATCAGTCTCACTCAAAGTAAATGGCCATTGGCTGACTGGGTCAGTCAAGGTGACTGCAGAAGCCATTTCAGTCATTGGGGCAGCTCCAGTCACTTCAGTGAGAACTGCTGCGCACACATTGTATACATTCAGAATCTGTAACCAACAATCTATAAATCGATCATAGCAGGACAGATCTGTGTTGCATTCGCACTCCGCTCTGTGATTAGATTGGTTCATGATCATGGACAGGAGGTTATACTGGATGGAGTATGCACTCCTGGGGTAACTGTGAAATTCCCCTCTTTGAGTGCATAGATTCTGCTTCAGTGGAAATGGTGCTATATGGTAACTGTGATGAAAGGCAGCATTAGTGGAATCAAAATCTATAGGTGCTTGCATTTGAGTATGCTATACATTGTGTATGCACGGTTGTCATATTGAATATGTATGTATATTCTGTCTGCAGGTCTTCTTCAAAACTTTTAACTATATAATTACCTGCAATTGAATCGTTAATTAGTTTACTTCAGGAACAGGAAGGCTTTTAAAATATATAAATATATATATATATGTGTTTGTTTGTGTGTGTGTGTGTGTGTGTGTGTGAAAAAAAAACTAACTAGAGTCTTAAGAGATTGTTTGTAGAAAGGCCTGATGTCAAGCATCCGCTGTATGACTGAATAGCATATTCAGTATCTTATGTTTAAGATATATATTGCACATATAGCTTTGTGCAAAGGCTGTGACTCTACATAACTTAATATATATCCAGCTATGATATCCTCGGGGCTAAAGTTACATTTAGAGGACTGCTGAGACCTTTGAGTACCTGCATATACACACCACAGCACTAAGCTGGAACCTATAGTAATTCTCTTTGTTAGTTAGTCAGTGTGGTTTGTCTCTGCTGTCTTGAAAAATCCAAGGTCACACCATTTTAATATATACATTTTTCTGACAACTACTGACAAACGAGTTAAATTAAAAAGCTAATCCTCACATTAGACAAGCTGCATTCGGTGATTGTTGCACATAGACTTTGTTGCACCAACCAATCATTTAATCAGTCAAATTTAATTCAAGATCTCTGCATAATTACCCACGTTTGCCCCTGTAATGTATTTGATAAACCAGAATATTCAGTATTTGTCATTTGCTGTGTGTATTCAGAAATGACTACTACTAAGCAGCTAGGAACTCAGTGCCTCTCAAGCACACGGTTTAGCTTGTTAGCCAGTCAGGCATGACAGCACTGACACATTTGTGGTGTTCTTCCATTTCCACCATACTCTAAAAGACACAGGACGTGCTGCGAGAATGATTTGCTCTTAGCTCCTGCTTTAAAACGCGTAGATGGTGATGTGTATTTCTTTAATCAAATGCTATTTTGTATTGCCCTCTGTGGCCCTGTGTTTTCAGACATGCAAAGTGAGCTAAACATGGGACTAGGTTGATCTGTCACTTGGAGTGCCAGCTGCTCTAGGTTTGTCCTTATTTCGGTCATTAATCCTTTTAGCTGACATACTGGCTTACATTTAGCATTTACTGTTGTTTAACTACACGTTTGTCAACTGTTACTCAGTACTGTTTAAGTCTGCACGTCCTATAGGAATTGGTCTGCTGCGTTGTTGGGTGTTGATCATCAGTAGGCAGACCCGCACTGTGACTGAATGAATTTGAGGGGGATGGGTGAAGAGCAGATCATTAATTGACCCGCAATATTGTTGTTGCTGTTAAGGGTTGGTCAAATGTAGGGCACCTAGCCATTCAACCCAGTATGTATTTAAAGTCAGTCCGTCCCAGGGTGTCCACTTTCCGTTGTTTCCTATAGCATGAATGTGTGAGTAGTGGGGGATGGGAGTCGCCATGTTTCTACTGTGTACGTGTGCATGTGTGTCAATAGTAGTATTCTCTCTCTCTCTCTCTCTCTCCCTCTCTCTCTCTCCCTCTCTCTCTCATATGCTTTCACACCTCACCTCCTCCACCCTCTTTCTTGCTGTGTTCTCCCTCTTGGCAGTCAGTGGAGAACACCAGCTCCTCCATTACATAGATGGAGAGAGTCCTCCCCCACTCGAGACACGCACACAATGTGCAACTACGGTGCAGTATGGAAATCATACAGAGATCTTGTCATCCTTGTTGAGCAGGCAAATGGAGTTCTTCCATGCTCACCAGCCTGTTTTCCTATTCACGCTACTGCTATGAATTAAGGAAGGTTTATGGTAGATTATTTTGTGTTTATGTGTTACCACATTGAAGAGTGTACATTTTACTGACAGGCAAAGTTACTTCTGTTCCATTTCTAATCGGTTACTGTGGTAGTCCTCTCTATACCCACATCAAACATGGAAGTCAACACCTCATTTGATCCAAACTAATCCCATTTTGGTTTCATATGATCAAATAATGTGCTGCCGATGTCCAGAGATGTCCATTTTCTCTTGGTATTATAGAATAAAAAATCCCATCATTACTCAGTATTACTTGACAAGAGCTGTACCGTATCATGCCATGGGTGTGTTTGTTAGCAGAGGGGGAGAAGGTTATGGGACCGGGGCAGGAGGTGTCCCACAGCCTGAAATTCAGCCTGAATTAAGTGGGATCGTTTCCCTGCTAGCACTGTTATGTCAGCACAGGCTGTCTGCCGTGCACAGGAATGTAGACTGGTTGAAACGGGCCAAGAGAGAGAGGGAGAGAGAGCACCCAGAGACACAAGCTGAAACTGCATGATACCCCCTCAGTGACACACACATATACACTCAAAGGCATGACACCTGTATCTGTTCAGTGGCTGTGACAGAGGCTGGTAGAACCAGTATTAGACTATTAGTAGACCAGAGTCTAGTAAGTAGTCGTCACACATGGAGGCGAATCAAGGTGTGTGGGAGTGGTGTGTGAGGCCCCTGAGGATCTCAGCCATGACATGATGACTGCATCTAGCTGCGCTGAAGGTGCAGAGGCTATTTTGGGCCGTGGGGTTGGGGAATCAGGTGGTTTGGTCGTGGAGGTACAGGAAAGATCAGTATTGCACATACCTCATCTCTGGCTTCTGTCCCCCACACCACCCACTTTGCCCCTTTCCTCCAAGTGAAACCAAGCATGTTTAATTCAGAAATGACACCGGACCTCTTTTCTGTCTCCTGTGTGCGCACTGCTTTAATCTCTGCAATGCAGGAGTCATGCAGACTGTTAGCACACCTCCATCTCTCAGTTTACCTTCTCCGTGACTTCCCCCACCTCCAGCGTATTCAGCACTGCATGCACAGTGGATAATCGGCTGTTGCTGTTGCTGGTTACTGTTACTATGTTTACTCACAGCCTGATGAGTGAGTTTGGTTCTTAAAAAAGCACTAGTTTCCTGTGTAGAACAAGCCGCAGGCATCAGAATACCCAGTGTCTTCTCCTTTTTTTCCTGGAATCTCATTTTGTCAGCCATTCCGACAGCTCATAAACTCCTACACAGCCTCCTCCCCCTCTCTCTCTCTGTCCCCTGCAATAAGGCCTCGGTGATGTGATGGCAGATACTGAGGGGAAACCCTATCCTGCTCACTCAGTGGCTGTGTTAATGTGTGTTGTGCCATATTTCTCATATGTGTTTCTTTTTTCTCTCCAGGTCTACGCACAATGAAATGGAAAAGAACAGGTATGTTGAAATTTTAATCAACCCCTAAGTAGGGGGAGGGGCACCGTGTGGATCACTGGGGTGGGGGGGTGCAAATTATGGGTTGTCAATGGAAAATATTAGATTTTCAGATTATAGACATACCATTAGTTATGGAGGATCAGTTCGGTTCAGCTTCTCTTTTAAACATTAAATTATTGCCCTATTGAAAAAAAACACATAGTTAATATGTTATTTTGTCCGTCTATGTTTCGTTGTTCACTTTGTCTAAAACAACCTGTATAGTTAAGTGATGTACGTCTGACCATATTCATAAAAGCCACAGCCTTTTTTCATACTAGAAATATTCTCTAAAACGGCCTCTGACGTGCAGAGGTGGAGTCAAAGCCTCCTGTGACTTAGACTCATCGAACAGCTCCATCAGCAGTATAGGATATTGACTCCTAGAGTGGAGTGGATTGATTACTGAGTGTCGAACTAGCGAAGCCTTAAGTCGCATGTTGTAGCTTAAAGCACAAATGTGACGTTCGTTTGAAATAAACACTTCGTACTGACGAAGAACTTGAATGGCCAGGTGTACATGTAGGCAGCAGTTAAAACTACAGCCTGCATCATGTTTGTCAGATTTGTACCTTGTACTGTTGTGTTTGACAGTAACGGCCGGCAGGTTTAAAAAAGAGTAGCAACATGCTACATTAACCTGTTAAACCCGACGGACCCGGTACCGGGTCCACTTCCGACTTCCGGTTACAAAGTCATTCTGTGTTCCAAATTCATTTACTCTCACTCAGTGACATAAATATTACATTTTAGAACTTTAGAGCATTCTCTGGAGTCTTGCCTTTGCTTTGGTAAGATAGCTCAAATAAATCCTATAGTTCCTGAGATATATTCAATTCATTTTGGGTACATCTTTTTCAAGCAAATTCCTATAAAATGGTCTAGGGTTCAAGAGGTTAAGATAAGTAAACAGGTTTTCTTTGTTAGAATATAATTATCAGATTTATTTTTTCAAACGTTTATTTACTTAAGTTAGAGAAACCTGCTTCCTACAAGTCAACTTCTGCTGGAAAGATCAGACGCTGCTCTCATGACCATGTCAAACGAAACTTTAAATGGAACTAGTTTGTGTAGGTATGAACAAGTACATTTCAGTTTCTGAAAATGAAATGTGATTACTGCTCTGCTGCAAACAACCTGCACACATCCTTTTCATATTATGTAGGACATCATTCGACCTCAGGTAACTTAATGACACACAGGGCCACAAGTGCATGGTTGTTCTGGGTGTGTCCATCCACACACTGTGTTGTGATTGATTTCGTAACTCCTTGATGTTTTAAAACTATACGATTGAGACATTAATGGAAATTGGCTTCATGCAAAAATCCAATGGACACACGCAGATATGGGAAATTATCCTCAAAAGAGAAATAATGTTAACACGCAATTGCAGATCATATCAGAACAACCCAGGAACCTTATCAAAGTGTGTTCACATAAACCATATCATGAACACAGTGACTCCCTGTGCACTTTGGCAACTGAGAGCAGCTGATCTTGTTTCAAAAACTTACACCTGAGCCGCCTCAGCAGAGTTTCATAGAGCTGATGATTGTGTGCTCCTTTTTGAATTGTGAATTCATCCGTTTCTTTTTTACTTTAGTGGATTAACAAGACATGTAGTTGGGATGAGAAAAAAACTGTGTTTCACTGTTTTCTTATATAGAAAAAAACCCAAAGCTAAATGTGAAACACTTCCTACTTGTTGTGCATTTGAACATATACAAGAGTTTAGTCAATTGTATGTGTGTGAAACATAAACAAACAAAATTTTCTGTTATTACTGTATTATATAATGTTCAGGTTAAGGTTTATATAAACCCTAACAACCCAGGCTAAAGTATGAATCTTTCCCTTTTTTATTAGTACAGTTTGAGTCCTTGTCACTCTCTGCTCCCTTCCTCTGCTAGTTTATCCAAACCATCAGCTCAGTGGACAGCCTGAATAATATATGGCACTGAGGCCTGTGCCTGCAACTTAGCCCTCTGCCTGCGTGTGTGTGTGTGTGTGTGCGCCCGAGTGTGGGGACACTTCATGCTCAGCACTAAGTCAAAATTATGACCCATCGTGTTACACTTGAGAACGTGTACACTTTAGCAAGATTCTCCCTCCAGCAGCTCAACGATAGAAAGCCACCAGAGAGTAGGTAGTGAATTACAACCACAGCAACACCACCCACCCTCACTTCATCAGCATGGGCTCAGTAAAATCTCCACATGTATGTTGAAAGTCCTATTTTTTGCACCTCTTGTCGCCCCTTTGACTGTCACACTGCACACAACCACATACGTTTATGTACACATCACACAACCCCCAGGCATCAGCACACCTTTTTGGTACATGTGCATTCCTGCCACTGAGTTGTGACCCCTTACAATTCTGGGGTCAGAAGGCGAAGGATAGGGCAGTGAGTTCATTTACTGCTGCAGTCCGAGCACATCACATGCACAGTTGTAGTATGTGAGATGCTACTGTAAGAGTAACCAGTGTGGGGTGCAGCTGTGTAAGATACCTGACCATTACAGGCCAAACAGGTGCACACAGACCAACCGTGTGCATTTAAAAAATACACAAGCATGAAATTAGGGCATAGAAAATGTAGGCCGTGGCCTCAGGCTGATGGCGGACAACCTGTAAGTTGCCATACTGTACATACTATTGACACACTGCACTATAGGCACAGTGAACCAGAATAACTTGTGGCTGAAATAGCTCTATGCAGCCACTCCCATAGTGTTTTCTTTCACAGAGACAACCATGTGACCTGGTGTCTGCTGGTCGTCATTTAACAAACATTATCTCGCCCTACTCGTCTCTTAGTATGTCAGAACAACACAGAGGAGAGGGCATTTCCATGTTATGTAATGGCAGTCTGCATGCCCTTTGGACCGAGTCAGCTGAAAACCAGGCTCTTAGTTTCAGCTGTTGAACACTGCACGCCTGTGTTTTCCAAATACTTTAGCGCATGTCCTCTGCCCACATTTCCAACTTTGAATAAACTCTTCTCCGGCAGTGACGCTCACATCAGGAATACCTGCAGCAGACGATAAACGAACAGCTCATTCAAGCTGCCGAAATAACACTTTAGCGCTCGCTCTCCGGCTGAGTGCGTGACGGACTCACGCCCACGCGCACAGGCACAGAGAGGCACGTACACACTCCGCCGAGGATTGAGCTGGAGGTGTGTGTTGTGTAACAGCGGGGGTCAAGTGGTCGCAAACACCCACCAGACCTTGGCAACTGCCAAGGCTGCCAGCTCAGAGCGCCTGAGTGCGAATACAGAAGGAAAGAGAGAGGAGACGAGGAATGCAAATGTGAACCGTGTGGGGAGATGTTGTAGGACAGTTGACATTAATAATCAGTTCAGATCTAAACATATGTCACAGGTGATCCTTGCGTTTCCCCACTTTGCATTTTTTCTCATTGTCAAGAGAGGATTTGTACATCATTGCTCAGTGTAATATCCTATGTAGCAACATTATGTAATAATGTTCCAATGCTGACTTTCCAGGAAGAAAGATGCGCCCAGCATGGCCGAACATTTTACTCACTACCTCTAACTAACACTGATGATTCATTCTAGCAAAAATCTTTTCCTTCATGTTGTTTTTATTTATTTTAACTATTTTATGTGACACATTCCGAATTTCATTTCCATCTTAAAAATGATTTCTCACACATTTGAGTTTTTCTGATGTTTAACGGCTTATTTTTTCCTCTTTCTTCTCTCCTCTCTTCAGACGAGCACATTTACGACTGTGTTTAGAGCGACTGAAATCCCTCGTTCCCTTGGGACCAGATGCCAATAGGCACACCACTCTTAGCCTGCTGATGAAGGCCAAAGATCACATCATGGTATTTGTGCCTACAGTACTCCTCCTAACAAATGGGACAAAGTGCATTAGTATTATGTGTTGGAGTGAGTGAAAAGCCTTAGATTAGCTGCTGATGGGGCACACACACACACACACACACACACACACACACACACACACACACACACACACACACACACACACACACACACA
>JAUMTR010000027.1:3391996-3411869 GCA_032270685.1 Microctenopoma stevenorrisi | reverse complement strand
CACACACACACACACACACACACACACACACACACACACACACACACACACACACACACACACACACACACAACATTTCTGACAGTTGCATCTAAACAGTTTCTCTTTCCTCCCCGCAGAGGTTGGAGGAGAGCGATAGGAGAGCTCAACATACTCTGGAGCAGCTACAGCGGGAGCAGAGACACCTGAGGAGGCGTCTGGAGCAGCTGGGGGTGGAGAGGACCCGCATGGACAGTACAGGCTCCACTGTGTCCTCCGAGAAGTCCGACTCCGACCAGGGTGAGCTTCACACAGGAGCTCGCACATACCGTATAATATACTCACACTTCTGTAGGAAGTGGAGAGAATGAAGATGCTTCTGACAGCAAGACAACGGTTACCCCTCCCTCCAAAAGTATTCACTAACCAAGGATATGTTACTGTGGTCTTCTGAAAAGACTTAATACTTTAATGTGTTTGTTTGTGAAATCATTTTTATCATAGTGTGGTGACAAGCTTAAAGGAGGCGCAGTTATCTTGTGGTTAACATCTGCCCCCTTTAAAATCAACTGATGCCAAATGATAATGGAAAATTAGAGTCAGAACAAAACAAAACACGAAGCAAGCACGGCCTTTTAAAGGGAGCAAAGCTGAATATGTTAGTATGTTTTATGCCCTTCAAGGATGCTATGAAAGTTGTTTTGTTAATACATCTTGATCTGTATTATGACTTCCTCGTCTACTCAAAGTGATCTAGTTGGTGCAAGCTCACACTCCTTTCATACTACCCACATACTACCTTTAAAGGCAGTTTCATGGGAATCAGCTCCAGGAATCATTCCGGATGAAGGCTTTATCCCAGTAATGTGCCTTCCAGCTCTGCAGGCCTGCTTGGCCTATAAAACCACAGCCACTAAACCAAATACGTATTGGTATTAATATTGTTCGGTATAAAGCTCAGAGACAAAAAAGACAACATTTCTCCTAAATGAAAAGAAGACAACACGTCAAACTAACAATGGTAACGGTGACTCAGTTCTTTTTGAATAGGCCAGTGAGTCGGCACACACAATGCAGCAGCCTGCACCTGGCATGCAGAAATGGAACACAGCAATTATTAATGCTCCTAATTACACTTGGCTTTTTCACGTGTCAAAATGTGTGCTGCAAAAAGCTCAGTGTTTATGCTTTACTGTGCACAGAGATGTATGGAAATATTAGGGCTATCATTTATCCGACACCACCACCTAATCCAGGTTCCTCTCCTGGAGGCGGTGGGAGCTTTCTGCAAACTAACCTTTGTTAATCATATACAATATAGTGGAAATGTCCCCTGTTCATTTGCATGTATGTTATACATTAAGGAAGTAACGCTTTGTCTGTGAGCAACTGCTAAAAGATTCACTGAGAAAATATTCATATACTTTATGATAAATACATCAAATGCAGTTTGTTAGGGTACTACAGCTAAGAAAAGAATTTGTAATTCATTTACTAAAACCTTCTTACAGGAGCACTGGCAAAGAACAGTAAAACAGAAAGTACTGCATTTTGTCCGAATAGAACACTGTATTCTAACCATTGTGGTGTTGTCTCCCCCTTTATGGCAACAGAGGACCTGGACGTGGACGTGGAAGGCACGGACTACCTGCTGGGTGATCTGGAATGGAGCACCAGCAGCGTGAGCGACTCAGGGGATGAGAGAGGCAGCCTGCGCAGCAACTATAGCGACGAGGGCTACTCCAGCGCCAGTCTGCAGCGTCTGCAGGACACTCAGGAGAGGGCCAAGCAGCTGGGCTGCAGCCTATAAACAGCACTGGTCACTGACCCAACACCCACCTCCTTCCCTCAGTTATTCCCAACCCAAGATTGTCTCCCCACTCCCTTGTCCAGCTCAAGCCTCACCCCCAATTCCTTCCCCTCCTACCAGGACTGACCAAGTCTGAGGCCCCTCCTCCAGCCAGGCCTCTGCAGACGTCCTGTCCCCACGGTGACTTCCATTCAAACTGTAACACCTCAAAAACACCTGCCCATACACAGCATCATCAGCAGTCAGTCTTTACCCACTCTGCTCTGCACCAATCAAACGAGTGGGACTTTAAAGACACTCCAGCCAACTGTCCGTCCATCCATCCATCCCTCCATCAATTCATCCATCCATCCATATGTCCATCAGAAACACAATTTTCAGCTAGAGAATGTTACCACACAATATCCCACTGCCTCTTTTTCTATGCCTCAAGAGCCATGGGAAGCACTTATGAGATTTCACCCCTACTTCACACACGCAGACACACACATCCTTCTAACGCAGAGTCCTCCTAAAGGTGATGTGATGTGGGGCTTTTTTTTTTGTCCCAGCCCTGCTCACCAGTCAACCATCGGTGCATGGTACTTTGCACTTAGAATTGCTTTTGTAAACATAAACTGTGTCATCTCTTTTAAACACTGTCTCTTAATAACTTAAAGGCCACCGCAGCAGCAGAGACATTGCAAAGATGAAGTGTTTGGGGAAAAACACATCAGTCGTCTGTCTGTGCTGTATGTCGCAGAACACTTTGTGGACATTAAACTCGACTGTGGGTGGTGTTAAACTGTCGGGGCCAACAGCAATACGTCCCTTTCTCCCTACGGCTTTGGCAAGCAGGCTCATAAATACCCAGTAATTTTATGTCCGCGCTAAAGTGACGGAAACAAAACGGAAAAACATTTGTGCAGCCTGAGATTGTGAACAGGTTAAGGGTTGTGGGAGGGCTTTAGGGGTGGGTTTGATGTTTTCTGCCTCTCTCTGATGATGGTGGTGTTTTTACAGCAGCCTTTTATTATAACGTGTGTGTCTATCATGTCCGGGCTCGGTAAACACGGGGGTCAATTTGCTATTTTGGAGACGGTAAAACACCAGCCACCAGGCCGAGTGCTGGTATATTTTGGCAGGTGCTGGTAGTTTTTTTCTTTTTTGGTACACTACTTTGTCACTGCCCCGTTCACCAGGCACTAACAGAGGATAGAATCTGCAGAGAGTGGTCGAGAGACCGGAGCACATTCCACTATGTAGAGGAGAGAGGACAAGGCAGGTGAGACTGAGACTAAGAGCATTATTTTTTGCAAGTAAATGTTCCTGCCAATTATTTATGAAGTAAGAGCTGAGTCTCCCAGAAATGGAACGATTTAGACTTTTCAGTGGGAACACACAGAAAAGAGGAAGCTTGCTTCTTTGTCGGTGTTCGCATGTGAGAAGTTGCCACAATGTTCTCTCCTTTGCCTTCATAGCTATTTATTGTTTCTGCAAAAACAACAACACTTTTAATGTAAATAGGTTACAAAAGATCTCTATGTCTATCAACAAATGTATTTATTAGATATACTAAATATATAGATGAATATATATGAATATATTTAATTAGTTATAGCTTCTGTTCTTCTCGTGAAGTTTTTTCAGAGTTTCCTACACGTAGTTTGTTTGCACAGACTAGTCAATCCATACAATGTTTAGAAATGTCTCTTGTGCCTCGGGGCGTCTGTGTTTCACACAGTTCTCCTAGAATCTTTCTTTTTTCAATTCGAATTTCGTGCTGTTTTCAAAGCCATCTGGCCCTTTAACAAAGGGATAATGGGACAAAAAAAATCAGTATAAGCTAAAAAAAAAACCTGTTGGATTAAAAAGTATAAAAGTGAGAGGGGCCGGTTGCCAGGTTATGGGTTGTAGCAATTCCTCTGGCAAAGCTGTGTTGCATTTTCAAACCTCAAACAAAATGGCTGCGCAACATTTTAGCACTGTGTTTAGTGCAGAACCCTCACGGGCAGGAGCAGGAGAGCATCGCAGCATTGTGGTTGTAGATGTCCTCCACCCAGCAGTGTGTCACAGCACAGCGGTGCCAGGGGAACCTCTCCTTCCGCTGCACCTGCCCCTCGGTTAAAGCATGAGAATGGTACACCAAAAAAAACAAAAAAGAGGGAAAATCAGAAAAATAGATTTAGGATTGTTTAGTCTTATGATTGTGGAATGCAGATTAGTTTTTCTTCAGTTGGAGAGGAACTGTGTAGTGATGTTATAAAGGGGACTACAGGGGAAATGTAATGAAAAGTAGGTGTGAGTGGGCGGGTGTGTCGGTGCCTGCATGTGTATGACATATGAGTGTGTGTGTTTATTTCGTCACTGTCTTCAGAGAGAAATATTAGGGGGGTAGAGGGTGGGTCATTTAAAAACAATGTAAGTCTGTTTCTGTTCTGGCTTTTTGAGCATTTGTTTCCTACTAAAATGCAAAAAAAAACTTTATGTATTAACTGAAGCATTAACGTCTGTACGGAGACTCTCTTTTTTTTTTTTTTCTCGTCCATCTACGACCCGTTGTTTGTCTTCTGCCAGCCTGAGTGCGTGTGTTTTTCTGTATGCATGGCTCCCTCTTTCACATGCTGCGTCGGCATCTACGGTGCAGGCGAGGTGGGTCGTGGGTGAGTGTGTACGCACGTGTGCATGCGGCGGGTCAGCGAATGTGTCAGCGCTCACATTCATGTGCTGCTCTATGACCCCCTCGCCCCCTCCTCGCCTCTACAAAGACCCTGGTGCTCTCAGCATCTGCCTTAAGAAGCAGGTGCGGAGGAATCTCTCAAAGAACAAGACTACAGTCTAACCAGTTGTTTAAGCTACAGGAGAATCTCCACTTCGTATATATATATATAAATATATAATTATAATTCATATGTTTTTTCCCTACAAACAAAGTGGCTGAAAATGCCTCAACACAGACGCAAATGTAAGACCTGACAGAAGCATATGATGAGTGATACATGAGCGAGTATCACAATGGTCCTTCCTTTTCATTGTGACGCCGTGGTGCTGTCATGCATTACACAGTACACAAACGCACCACGTCATAGCTCCATAAACATCGTCGTCACCTGCCGCCTTTGTCCACACCGATATTACTATTTGTCGAACAGTTAACTTAAAGGTGGACGTTTTGTGCACTTACTTTTTAAGAATTGGAGAATTTGGACTTTGTCTTCTAAAGAAATCACTTTGAATGTGGGAGTAAAAAAAAAACCTTTGAAAATGAATTGTGGAACAGCCGTTTATATTTGCCAGTGGTATTAAAGGAATAAAACATTTGAAACCCTTGTTTACCTACCTATCAACTTGTCATTGTCTTTATTTGTGGTTCAAGACACAAAGACCTCCACAGTAATTATATTCTGAGAACAACCCAACCCACCGGTTTTTCATACAATGTATAATCTACATGTCGAGAGTTAAATAGACAGTAATGAGGAGGTTTTTCAACAGCACATGAAAGAAAGCCTCCGTGGGGGCTTAATCCTCGTCAGCCATCTAGTGTGTTTCAAAGTAATCTGCTGGCCAAATCCCAGGTTTGTATGATCGCAGCCATCTGACTGCTGCTCAGTAACCAACACACACAAAGCTAGAGCTAGAGGATGAGAAGAAAGAGGGGGATGGGCATCTTGAAACGCATCCCACATCCCTTCTGGAGCTGTGTGACTGCTGAGAAAGTAGGCAGCCATATAAAGCACAAAATTCCTACCATGGAGAGCGTCAGCACCAATACTGCAACAGTGTGACGCAAATCTTACACTGGTGGTTTTGCCAGAGGACAGAGCGCTAATAAGTCAATGTGGATGAAGAGCATGTCTTCATCATCTGCACCAGCCTAACATCTAAGATCCAGTTTCCCACTGTGGAGTCAGCAGATACTTCCACTGACAGATTACACTCGACGAGCAACAAGGGCGGCGTCTCCACTGTGATGTGAGCAAACAGTTCGTCAGTTCTGGTTTGTCATTGGTTGGGTCCCAATATGCAGGTGAAAGGTCAAACAATACAACTAAGGGAAGGCCACCTGGAGAATCTGCTGGGCCACCCGCACTTGAAAGGTGGTTGGTTCATAATTATAAATCTATCTATCTATCTATCTATCTATCTATCTATCTATCTATCTATCTATCTATTTATATCTATCTATCTATCTATCTATCTATCTATCTATCTATCTATCTATCTATCTATCTATCTATCTATCTATCTATCTACCTATCTATCTATCTACCTATCTGTCTATCTATTGTCCTGTCATGTCCAAGTGTTTTGCATTAAAGCGCCTATCAAAAGACACACCTAGTATTTAATCTGCCCATGAAACAGGAGATAGACACTGCAATGCAGCTTAGCCTGAGCCAAGCACAACACACTCCAGCTGAGTGTATTGACATAACCTACTGTACCTGCTGGTGTGTGTATAGAAACATTATTGACAGAGTTGTGTAAGTAAGCACATTGTTTGCAGGTGTGCGTTGCCGGGTCACAGACGTACTGATCCTCCTGTCCACATCCTTGCCTGTCAGATTAGTCAGATCACAGCAGCTTATCTGTGACCTGTACACCCGTCCTACTTTGACCTGTGCCTTCCGGGGCCGCCCTGAGACTCACACACATTTCTGTAAAGTTAAAATAAAATATGCAAATATGCAACTAAAGCAGGACACACACACACACACACAGAGCATTACAGCATTACAAGAAAACAACAAATCACGAGCACCATGGAAACAGATAACCACAGAGCCCCTGGGAACAATTGAGTGAGTACATAACCAGTTAATCACCAATATAGGCATCAAGTCAGTCCGTCAACACAAAATGACTCCTCCTCCTTGAACTCCCCCACAGTCCTGGCAATGTGTGACAATGATTAAGCACGGTCAGTAGTAAAGACGAATGATAGTTACTCTTTCTCGTTTCTATATTTAGACTAATACCCAATGCTTATTGTTTATTTTTCACTGTACTTTTTTTATATTTTCAGATGTCATCAAAAGAAAAACACAATTATCAACAATAACATCTTCACTGGCTGCGTTCCATTTATATAAGCTGGCACCAGATCTCCACACAGGTGAGTCAGTCAAATGTCAAATCTGTTTCACAGGTCTGAATTACAATTCAGTCACATCGTCTAACACCAAAATTCAAAGGTTATACAAAAGGAATAATAATAATGTAATAAAAGTGCTTTACATATTAACCATTTCCAGTATTTCTCTAAGCAGTTGAAGCAGAGTGAATGTTGGAATTATGTTGGCTGCGTGATAAAATGTATGACACTGAATGAATGTTAATGTCGCTCAGTGATGTTGGTTTTGTTTACAGGCTGCTGTGCTGCCCTCCAGTGACCAAAGAGAAACATTAACCTCTTTTATTTAAGAAATGGATTTAAACCACAATCAGGAATAAAAGCTGCACATTTCTTGTGACAAATTCAAGTTAAAATGAGTACAAATCTATAAGAAAATGTAAAGCAGTAGTTTAGATGATGTCATCTGGTTGCTAAGACTACGGAGGCTGCAGTGTTGGTCGACCTGCTCCTCTAGATGATGGTTTCAGCTGAAAGCAAAGAGCGAAGTTTGTTACTATTTATATGCATGTACCCCAGAAACAAGTTATAAAATGGTGAAGTTGTCCTTTAAGGAAACACCTCTCTGTTCTCCTCCTCACGCTGCAGCAGTACCTCCCCGATGACAGGGATTTCATAACATGAATAGAAATCCTGCAGCAGCCACATACAGTATGTCTGTGCAGGAAGCAGATGAGTTTCAGCAGCCATACATGATCATCCTCCATCACAGCTGACAGCTCACATCAAACAGCAGAGAATGTGGCTCGCGTTATGTGTGTGTGTGTGTGTGTGTGCTTGCAAACAGATGGAGAAGGTTGGCAGCATGCAGAAAAAAGGGATCTCAGGGAACCACAGAGAGAAGCGCACATCAGACAGGATCAGTGCAGCCAAGACAGAGAAAAGCGTGAGAGCTGAGTGGCCTGTGCGTGACACGTAGTAGAGCTCTCCACGGAAACTCTCTCTTAGCGCTTGTGAATCACACCTGGCATATCAAAGCACCAAAGAGAACAAGTTTCAAAGAGGCAGAGGTGCTGAGCAGTGGTTTGTGTCAGGGCCTCGGTAGAGATCTGAGGATTTCTGAGTTACACATATTTATATAAATAATGTTTCCATAGCAGTGCTGAATGAATAATGACTCTATTAGATGTAAACAGAGGTGACTGATACGCACTGATGCTATATGTTGTTTTAAACCTTCCTGTGCTGCTGCTGAACAGCTGACGTGTACCAGCAGCCCTCTGGAACTGGAGGATAGTGTGGCAGTGTTGGATGCAGCTGTGGCTGGGCCTCTGTGATAATGAGAACGGTCAGAGAACAGGGCTAATGAAGGGAAGGTCATGTATTACGTCCCACCAGGGGAGATCAGGGCACAGGGTACATAAATAATATACAACCCTTCCATCAGGAGTAATCTATTTACTTAATTACACACTGTTTTGCCAGATGCTAAATCGGTACCATACATTGTAGCAACACTGATTCTAGGGCAGAAAAAAGGACTGAAACAAGGCTCTAATTCCATATAAACATAAGCAGAGGTTTTTTACAGGTGTGACCACACAGAGGCCCAACACCTCCAACTCCCAGAGGGAAGATAAAATAAAAAATGAGAAAAGACTGGGATAATGTCACTAGGAGTTCCATAGAAAGTAGCGACGAACACAGTCTATGTTACAGGTACTAATAAATCATCTGTGCGTGTCCAAACTGTCCCTGTCCAGCATCAGATAAAACAAGCTGCATTTGTTTATATGCAGCCTTCATCACTGTGAACGTTGTCCTACTATGGCCTGTGAAATGTTTAATGTTTGTTTTTCCTTTTCCTTCACGTTCAAAGAGCAGTCAGTACTTCCCTACAGTCATCTTCACTTCAGCCTTTCAGGGCTTCCACCATTTGCCACAGTCACAAACCATCAAGTCCTCCCCTCTGTTTCTCCTTGAAGCACAGCGCCCTCTGCCTGTGTGTCAGTGTAAACTCAGCAGCGTGGTTCCTGTCCTCATGCTCGAGGCTCTACACTGTGTTTTTGTTAGGTTACAGTTACAGTTCCTGCACGCTGAACGCAGACGGAGTGAATGAGGATTTGGCTGCATGAGCAGTAGAAATCAACTGAACGACATCTGCTAAATGAATGAAATGAAGGTAGCATCTGACTTGTTACTGTGCTGTGACACAGGGAGGCTTGAGTTTATCTGCTCAAGAGTTTTTCCCATTCACTATGTCCTCTCTGTTATTATGATAAAGTGCTTTAATTACCTTCTGTTCTGTATGTCTGACGTGTTCTCATCCTCGATTAAAAGCGCTGTAATCTTTGAGCTCATGAAGTGTGTTTGTGTGTGTGTGTGTGTGTGCACATTCAGTCTGTCACTCTGAAGAAAACTGATTAGTCACGTCAGCACCACGAATGCAGAATTTGCATAAACACACAATCGTATGCACAATGACCTACTGTCATTTCAGTAGTAAGACACTGGAGCATGAAATGAACGGTCATGTAATAAGGTGACGTTGTTTCCATCAGGTCTGCTGAAGTTGAAGTATCACTGGTGGTTTAGCGCCACCCTGTGTAGTAAACGTGTAACTGCCCATCGATCACCCAGAGCTTTCACACTATAACTAAACTAAAATATCACAAATACATGGACCACTGTATTGACATTCTTTTCATATTTGGGCCGAAAGCAAAGCAGGCGAGAAGCAGACAAAGACTACACGAGTCCAACGAATGATGATGAAGGAATTTCAGATTGAGTGATTGTGGATATGTTTTTGTCACAATCACGTTTGATTTAAGGGTAAATGAAGCAGAAAGCTGGTTAACTCGTTCATTAACGCTTTTATTCGCCTGCTTCTTCCGCGTCACTGTAAAGAATCACGGGCTGAAGATGACTTGGCGTTGGATCAGATGCCTGTTTCCCCTCTTCGGGCGGTTTTGCAGACAGGCGGTGCACAGGAGGCGCCTCGTGCTGGTTGCAGATCTGTGGGTGGGTGTTCTCTCCTTCGCAGGGGCGCGGTCCCTCTCCTCCCCGGATCAGGACCGAGGCCAGCGACAGCTCTGCGCAGCGCTAGAACACAGCCCGACTCTGTTTAAACAGGGATTCTGCACATTCATGGAACTATGTGCTAGAAGTGACAGATTTTTTTATAATTTCTTAATAATTGAGATAATAACTTTGCTAGAAAGTATATTTCATATGATTTATTTACTTTCAAATAGCCCGTGTGTGTCCAGTCTCCTATCGACAGACAGAAGGTCTCACTTTACCACCATCCAGCCGCTTCACTGATGTTTCTACATTCCAGCAGTGCAGATCAAGCACGAGCAACGAGTCTCATCCTGAATTCCGATATTGCAGAGGTCGGGGGCAGGATGGATGGAGACTGCAGCACCAAAAACACACTCCGACGCTCACTCGATGCACATCGATCCCATTTGCCATTCTGTTGGGACAGCAAAGAAAACTGCAATGACAGTGGGCAGTGCAGACAGAGATAACGCCAAACAGCGGGACAATAAATGTAAAAGCAAACTTAGATCAGACGTGTGGGTTTATAATATGATTTTATTTGCCTGTCATTAAGTAAAGAACTGAGAGTTAATAAGAAAAAAAGTTTTTAAAAAGGCAGTGATTCAGTATAAAACGTAAGCTTCATTAGGAGCTGTGTAGATGCTGGCGCTACGAGCCAGACGAGGAGCTGCATGAGTGAATTCGTCTCTCCCCAGAGGGTGGAGGCTTTCTGCAAAAGCTTGCAGGTTTCCCCTCGTCTTCTGCTGCCCCTGCGTCAAATGATGCGCCAGCGCTTTCACTATATAAGCACCTGTCCTGGCGAGGCATCACTCGCATCTCACTCTCTCTCTGTCTCTCTCTCTCTCACACACACACAGTCACCCTCACACACTCCTGAACTCCACACATTCACGATCTCCTGTACAGAGCAGTAGGACCGGACAGCACCAGGGTGAAGGAAACATGAGTTACTCCGGCGACATTTACTCCAGCAGCTCCTACCGGAAGATTTTTGGAGATGCCCCCCGGTCCGGCCGCGTGGGACTGGGCAGCAGCCCGTCCCGCCTGCACCCCGCAGGATACCGCAGCAGCCAGCGCACCTATGGTTCCCCCTCCGTGGTGTCCTCCACCACCTACCGCCGCACAGCGGCACCCGGCCGCGTCCTCTCCTCCATGCCGGACTCTATGATGGACCTGAGCCAGTCTACCGCGGTCACCAACGAGCTCAAGATCATCCGCACCAATGAGAAGGAGCAGCTGCAGGGCCTCAACGACCGCTTCGTGTCCTTCATCGAGAAAGTGCACAACCTGGAGCAGCAGAACAAGGTCCTGGAGGCGGAGGTCACGCTGCTGCGCCAGCGCAACAACGAGCCCTCGCGCCTGCACGAGCTCTACGAGCAGGAGATCCGCGAGCTGCGGGCGCGCGTGGAGGAGCTGACGCACGAGAAGAGCCAGATGCACCTGGACTGTGTGCAGATGAACGACACGCTGGAGCGCGTGAGGGAGAAGCTGGACGAGGAGACCAGACTGCGCGAGGAGGCGGAGAACACCCTGAAAGGCTACCGGAAGGACGTGGACGACGCCACTCTGGCGCGCCTGGAGTTGGAGAAGAAAGTGGAGGCTCTGCTGGACGAGATCGCCTTCCTCAGGAAAGTTCACGAGGAGGAGCTGCAGGAGCTGCAGGCGTCTCTGCAGGCCACGCAGGTGGGTGTGCATCCCTATGAGCTGTAGGTTTTCACACACAGGTTAGATTTAGCCAGTTTTACTCATTGACTTCTCAGCTCCTTCAGTTCAGTGCTTTCATTTACATACAGTGTCCATCACGAAGATAGACTCACTGGTTACAGCTTCTGACAACTTAACTACGCCGTTAATAATTCAAACTGTGCGTGAGAAAGTTACCTGCAGTGTAACGCGCACTGCAGTTCCACCGAGCGCATAAACGCGGAGGGGTCCACAGAGTCCCGCGCACTGCGTCACGCCCCCGTGCAAACTTCAGGGTGGAGTTTATGAGCTGTTTAGATCAGATGGTGATAAGTGTTTTTCCATCTAGATGCTACAATGACATACTTTATTGATCCTGCTGAGGAAACTGTTGCTGTGGTGTATGGGGCGAGGGGACGGCGCAGAGGGAGGAGGGACAGAGACAAATGCGGACAATTTAAGGGTGTGGTCCTCCCACGGGGACAATTACCATTATATCATATGCGACAGCAGGTTACACCTCAAGCAGAACAGTTTTTAACATCAGCGAAAAGTGCTGGTAGCCCCTGGAGACATTAAGACTTCATAAGGAGGTATATCCTCAGTATTAGATCTCATCATGCTGCAAACTCAAATAAAGAAAATGAACTCAGATAAGGACATCAGAAAAAGAGTCAGATATCTGTCACTGCAGCTTGCACGAGCAGAAATCAGTTTATTGACCAGGCAGCACTAAATCATGTAGTAGACTAGTTGCTGGGGAGATTTCTCCAGGGTCTCTGCTCTTCCCACCAGGGAATACTGCTGCCACATATTGATGGCACAGCTTTCCATGTGAGCCTGAGTCAGCAGTTGGTTCATCAGTCCTGCAGCAGTCCATCATACTGGGCGTAATATGCAGTATGTCAACAGTAGAAGTGGAACACTAACACAGCTACGTTCAGCTGCACTGAAGACCACTGTGGGTGGTTTCTACACTTTACAGGTTATACCTTTAATAACTGGACAAAATCATCACTATCAGGCCAGTTTCAGCCATCAATGGTAAATTTAAATGGTTAAAAGTCCAGCAAAGCATTTTTATGTAATTATTTCATTCACACAAGTGTCAGCTGATATAACCCTCTCCCAGCTGAACCAGACTTGTGACTCTGAGCAGCCTGATCTTCCAACTTTTCCTGTCTAATCTTTAGGTCAAGTTAAAAAACTCTCACCACCTTTATTAATAGATGTAACAACAAGCACTCATTATGAACAGCATCTCACTGCTCCCCCCTCGCTGCTACACCCAGGTGTCAGTGGAGATGGACTTGGCTAAACCGGATCTGGCTGCTGCCCTGAAGGAAATCCGGGCGCAGTATGAGAACCTGTCATCCAGGAACCAGGTCCAGGCAGAGGAATGGTATCGCTCCAAGTTTGCCACTGTGACCGAGGCTGCTGCCCGCAACCAGGACGCCATCAAGCACTCGAAGGAGGAGCTCAGCGAGTACCGCAGGCAGGTGCAGGCCCGCACTCTGGAGATTGAGGCCCTCAGGGGCCACAACGAAGCTTTGGAGAGGCAGATTGCAGAAATGGAAGATCGCCATAACAATGAAATTGGAGAAATGCAGGTATGTGAGTAAGATGGGGAAGTGAGATTTTGGTGTTTTTCCAAAGTCCCACTTAGGTTGGTGACTCAAAGAGAGTCTTGGTAAAGAGAGACACATTGAATATTTTAGATCAGCCTGAATACTCTCCATGTTCACTGAGATCATCATCATTTGTGAGAGCATCAGGTCAGAAATAGTATTTCATAATGATGGACAGATGTTTTTGTGCACAGGACACCATTCAGCAGCTGGAGGCTGCCCTGCGCAGCACTAAAGGAGAAATGTCTCGTCACCTGCGTGAATACCAGGACCTGCTGAATGTCAAGATGGCCCTGGACATTGAGATCGCTGCCTACAGGTTAGATTTATTACAAACACGTGGCAGTCATCAGCTGGAACCACATGTTGTTATGGTGGTGCAGTTCACTAGCTACAAGTTAGGTAACATCCAGTTGTAGACGTTTTAGCCTACAGAAACCTTCCACTTCCACTTTGACACAGATTTAGAATTCATCTATTTTTGTGTGTCTGGCCTAGTTTTTAGGACACTGCATATAACTCCGGTGAGACTTCCTGTCAGTGTGACCTGTTCAGTGAGGACAAATAGCAGAAATGCAAACACTATATGTGGTTT
The DNA here is from genome assembly GCA_032270685.1 of Microctenopoma stevenorrisi. Classification (NCBI taxonomy): domain Eukaryota; kingdom Metazoa; phylum Chordata; class Actinopteri; order Anabantiformes; family Anabantidae; genus Microctenopoma; species Microctenopoma stevenorrisi. The sequence goes on along the minus strand of JAUMTR010000027.1, from coordinate 3,398,049 downwards.
AAGCGCTGTTGCACAGAGGAATCAATCATTTCCCCTGGAACACAAGAGATAAAGTGAAGTGATGCATAGTGATACAACAGTGATAATGTTCTAGGCAAATACATCAAAACAGACAGTGATGCTGCCACTGATACTCTGCTGACATTAGATCCCTCAGGTGAAAATAGTAATGACACCACACTAGAGGTGACGTCCTCTGTCCCCCTGTGTCTGTCTGTACAGGAAACTGCTGGAGGGAGAGGAGTGCCGCCTCAGCTCTGTTGGCGGAGCTATGGTCCAGTCAGGCTACCCCGGCTTCTCCTACATGTCCGCTCGCACCTACAACCTCGGAGCCTACAGGAAGCCCAGCGCCAAGCCGGAGGAGGAAGAGGAGGAGGTGGAAGAGTCGAAGGAAGACGACGAGGAGGAGGGAGAAGAGGAAGAGGGCGAAGAGGGAGACGAGGGAGAGGAAGGAGAGGAGGGAGACGACCAGGAGGAGGACGAGGGCGAAGGAGAGAAGGAGGAAGAAGAGGAGGAAGAGGAGGAGGAGGAGAAGCCTAAAGAGAAGAAGGAGAAGGAGAAGAAGAAGGAGAGCTCCACCGACAAGAACACCAAGAGCTAAACTGCTTGTGTCGTCACCTTCATCATCAACATCAACACATCCCACATCCCACCAGTCACACTCCGGACCACTTCTGTGTTTTGTGTCTCTGTTTGCTCTGTAACTCAGACGTGATTAGTACAAACGTTATTAGATGGAGAGGGAGCTGTAGAAGGCCACAGATCCATCGCACCTACATCACTCACACGCTCTGCAGAGAACATAACCACACACCACACGAGCGCAGAGGGCTGTGTGGCACGATGCCGCACGAGTTTCAGTAAAAGCAGATGACCTTTCCTCATATGAGCATCATTAATGATCAGTTTTCACCAAACGAGCAATTGATACGTTGATAGTAACAGTATTGTCAGCACACACACTTTAAAACAAACGCACAGATCTTGGAGGAGGGACAACAGCCGGTCCAACTTTTACGGTGCTATTTGATTTTTACATATAAAAGTTGGGGAGTCCTGTAAGTAAAGATTTTCTCACAGAACAAAACTCTACCAGCTCATTTCCTGAGAGTCAGTCGGACGCACAAGGAAGTTTTCAAAATTTGCAGCTTCTGTTTGAACTGTAAGTCGGGCCCCACGTCACACAGCTTCCTTGTCCGTCCACTCCTTTCCATTCCACTCCACCTAGCGCCGCATCTCACCTCATCTCACCACGACAAAGTGAAATGTACCACCACACCTTCAGGCCCCGCCCCTTTTCCCATTCTCTCTCATTCACACAAGTGTCACAGCACAGCAATAATGGCGACACGGGGGTGAAAAAAGCTGTACATAAAAATGTATTTGGAGGGCGAGTGATTATTTTTTGGAAGCTGGAAAGGAGGAGTGCTACAGGTTCTTAATGGGGAAGTGCATCTTGAGGAATGAAAAATAGAGATTAAACCGCTGCTTTATACTTTTTGGGAATTATAATTTATCCCCCCTTTGATTGATTCATTTGTCAAGGATCTTTCCTGTCTCCAACGTCTTATCTGAGTTTAATATTTACCTGCAGCCACGAAGTTGCTTTGCTTTCAATCTTTTTTTATGTCTCCTGCTCTCATCTATTTCACTGGTATCTAGAAGTAAGGGGAAGGAGAGCGTGGCCGTCATCTTCAGACAGCTGACAGTGACACTAACAGCTCTCAACTAAAGACTGCAAGTGACAGGCGGGGCATATGCCACTAGAGTCAAGGTTGTATGGTGCAGAGACTCATTTAAGGGCTATTCTCACTGTAATCCCTTCTATTACTTCACCCTAAACCGGTGGCTTTTCTTTGTGACAAATGAATCAAACACAGGGAATGAATGCATGGCCTGACTCTTGGAGCTTGAATATTTGCTGGATGGGATCGATTTTTTGCTTGTTGTGTGTTCAATTAAAAACTTGCCTTAACCATGAGTGAAAATGAAAATAAAACATGTTGTCACCTGCATCTCATTTATTGCTGTGGAGGCTGAGGAGTGCTGACACTTTCCAGACCGTTCTGCTATATACAACTGTGACTGTAGACGTGCTGCACATGCAGTGATACTTCTCTCAAAGCCAAATAAAGACATTTATTAACCAAACGTTCACCACATCTCTGTGTTCTTAAAGAAAATGGATTTTAACATAAGCGAGTCTTTATAGAAAATGTGGAGAGGGGGCTGTAGGCATGGTTGGCGTAGTAACATCGATTTAATTTCCCTGTGCGGATTGGAAGAAGCACATCTGCTTCTGGCTGTGATTGAACTTGCTCTCCCTTCACCCTGAGTGAGTGAATTCTGACCTTCAGTGTTTGAGGTCCTCAGTGAGAAAATACTGTTGGTTTATATCACATGCTGGCTTCAGTGGGTGACTGTAATGTCAAATGTAAGTGTTTAAATCGGATCCTTTTATGCAGTTTATGTCAATCTCAGCAGTATCCTGTCCCCTCATCTTTTGGCCAGACTTTAGTCTGATTCTGTCACTGCATGGGGTGACACATGCTGGTAGCGCAGTCTGATATATCCCAGTGGGCAGAGTTTGACATCTGCTTAAAGCAACAACTGGTACCGGGACGAGAGAAGCACCTGTTGAAACTGACTTGTGTGTGGAGGACCAATTTCATTAAACAGCATTATATTCCTCACTATCTGTGGTGGAATTGACTTTTACAGTAACTCTGACAGACACTGTGGCCTCAGCCTCATTATTCTGTGTGACTGATGCAGCCTTCTTACAACTGTAAGCAAATCATTCTAGTTGCTGCTTAAACACCATGGCTACCTTTGTGCAGGTCTTAGCAGTCTAGCGAGTGTTTCCTGTGTGACAATGTGAGTCAGCAAACCCTCTGAAACTCATTAAGAGAAATGAAATTCATCATTGGTGCCTGCAGTGTGAAGCAATGAAGGCACTCTTATTCTTGTGTTTTTGACCTGTATCTACCTTAATGCGGCTCGAACAGAAGGGTCCACAGACACAAATGATACATCAAATCGACCGGCTAGGGCCAGGGTTGTGTGCTTTTATTTTTATCTAAAAAATATCCAGTACTTTTTAAGTAATTTACATTTATCTATCTATGGCTCAAAAATTGTCAAAAATGTCTTTTTGGACCTGTACTCTCTTGATTTATCATGATCCTGTGTTGTCACACTTTGTCCTAGAAACGTGATTTAAATTTAAAACGAGACTAGACACTTTCAGTCTTGTGCCTGTAAAACAGTATGTTGATATCTAGTGTAGTTTTTGAGTTACTATAATTTAAGTTTTAAAAAGCTGTGAAAATATTCAGATTTTCTCCATTTGTGTGTATTGGGTGGCTTAGAGCGTGTGACGTCACGCCCGCTGTAGCGGGCAGTTAAAAAATCTCTCTGTCGTTTTTCTTCTTTCCTTCGTCTCTCCTTCAGTCAATTTTCATCTTTCATTAACAAATTATACCTAAAACAGGAGGAAAATGTGTCCTGTGCTGACACATATTCTTCTTGTAACGATAGGACGTACGGTTTTGGAGTCCAAACGCAAAGCGAAGTACATTTTCTCCTTCATTAACTGCCATGTTAATTTTTCTCCGTGAGCCCTGCTCAAGATGGGAGACGAGCAGTTGGAAAAATCACCGCCAGGAGCTCACTTCTTGGATTTCGACACCAGAAAGGTATGAGGTCGTTCGTGAGAAGCATGTGGGTGCTCTGGTGCGGCTAACTTTCCAATTCAACCAAAAATAGTTGTTTTATTGAGGGTTTTTGTGGAGCTAATTTTCGGCTTGTCGGCTAAACTTTGCGTGCGTGTGCGTTTCCCTCGTATTTGCGCCTGCATGTACGTCTCAACACGGACACGCGCAGGAGAGTCTAACCTACAGAGCAGGCAGCAGCAGGATTATCTGGTAAAAACTGTCTGAAGAGGCTGTGAGCTACGAGCTGCTTCAGTTCAGGGGGAACAGAAGGACGGCTGGAAACAAATGGACTAACTATTGTTGTACCGGCTACGGCCAAGCATACAGTGCTTGACAATGGCGAAAGGTAAGCTGCAGAGAGACCCGACCGAGAGCGCGTCTGAACAGTCCGATGCCGCTGCGCACAGATCGCCCACAGACGGCTCGACTCTGTCGGTTACACTGAGACCGTCCGCCTTGCCCGCCTACAGATGGAAGAAAAGGTAAAGGCTGACGTGCAGGTAGAGCTACGCCAGCTTGACCTCGAGTCACAGGCGCAGAAGCCCGCACCGGTGTTGAGCCATAAGTCGATTGACTGCCTTTACAAACGCTAATATAAATCAGTAATTTGGATTTAAACCGAGTCCTGCTTCTTGACAACATCTTATAGTTAAACAGCACCGACACGACCGAGGACCGCTTTAAAAGGCTTCGTCTAAATTTTGTTACAATTATTGAGTTAAAAGCCCTCAGATTTCACGCAGACATACCTTCATATTAACTCGGGGAACGTGCAGTGGTCAGTTTTTCCACTTTAAGATGATCTGAGACCGAAAGAAGCAGCTGTAGTTCTACTAAACTATGCGATGCGTCTTTAACAGGCTGCGCGCGCTCCCGCGGAACGCAATTACTTTCTGGCAGTCGATCGAATTATGACCGAAATTGATTCATATTTTGCCGCTTTTGAACGTATCGCATCGGCTCTACATTGGCTGCGTGATGTATGTATGGTTGTAGCTGCACTCCCGTTAAAGGAGAGTCTCCTTTACGACTCTGTTAAGGGTACCATCCTGAGTGTATGAGCTAGTCCCTGAAGCATACAGACAGAAGTTTAGAAGTTACGGGAAAGCCTCAAACTCAAACACATGTCGAGTTCGCTAGAGAGAAGGGAACTCTGTTTGACAAGTGGGTCTCTGCCTGCAAAGTCTCTAATTACATCTCTTTACGTGAACGGATTGTGCTAGAAGAGTTTAAAAGGTGCCTGCTGAGCGTTGTGCATCTGAACGAACAGTTGTCTTCCCCGTTCATCCCCTCTTCTTCTGAGCTGTTCGCCCTCGCCTCCGTGCTTGTGCTGTTGAACTCGTGTGCGTGCCTACATTTACATTTACATTCAGGTCTTATTGATGTGCATCAAGTTTTCATCTGTGTTTTGATAGCGGAATGAAAGTTAAGGGTTTCGTTCCGTCAGTGCCTCATTATCAGTGACATGTATACGGTTGTCAACGACTGTCGACATGTGGTCGAGGTTGTGTTACAGAAGAGATCTAGGTTTGACTAAACACTCAAAGTTGATACCTTCCTCTTAGGTTAAAGCGGACAATGAGGTACGTTAAGCTTCCGTTGTTTTGTGGCAGCGCTGTTGAACGTGAGCGGACTTAATAAAGTCATTGGTTAGCGTCTATTGACATGTATCGTCCAGTTATCGTCTTATACATTTACCAAAAGTATGCAAGTCATGTTTGTATGGTCTTGTAAACTCCTGACAACACTTTTTGTCGTGAGTTTCACCTGAGCAACACTGTACAACTACCAGAAATAGTTCCTGTGTTCTGGTGGTAACTGTGTATTGCTGTGATTTTGCTTCAAATCGCATTGTAAATGCAGTATTAGTGTATTATATTGCTGTGATTAAATTTATGTGGACATTATCCTGTGCATTTAGTGTTACAGCCCTTGCAATATAAAAGAAAAAAAAAATCATATTGTGACACTGTATTGTAAAATTAGCTGTGGTTTTCTGATGAAGAGATTCAACATTCATACACATAACTGAATCCAGTTTAATTCCTGTGCTCCGTTACTTTAGAAATCCTACAGGTTGCTTCAATATTTAAAGAAATAATATGCTATCTTATTTGGAAGCTTCTGTGCTCTCTGTGATCCACTGTCTTTGAACAAGCAGGGCATAGATATTCACTTCTAAATGTCAGTTTGTAACCTCAGTTTGTAACCAACGTTTAAACACAGAATAAAGTGAATAAAACGATAGATACACTGCTTTATAGATGAACAGTGTTGGTCCCTTGTGGAAAAGCCAAAACCTTAGTAATTTCCCAATCACCTATATCTCGTTGTCTT
>JAUMTR010000027.1:3351326-3391896 GCA_032270685.1 Microctenopoma stevenorrisi | reverse complement strand
TGAAAACTCTCTCAAACAACATGATTTGAGAGGGCAAATCAAAGCGTACTTAACGGATCAATGAGTTACTAAAAAAATAATTAAAGGTAAAATATAAAATATAAAAGAAAAATTAAAGAAAAAGACGAACAAGAGAGACGACGTGTATATGACTGCTGCATGGCTCGCGCCTGCGCAATACCAATTTTAAATGAACTAGAAAGTTCCTGGGGAAACTTTGAAGGTGCCAACCAAGGCCAAGGTCAACCAAGGCCAGGAAGATCGTGAAGGACCTCAGCCACCCCAGCAATGGACTGTTCTTTCTGCTGCGGCCGGGAAAACGTTTCTGCTCTCTGGAAACCAACACAGAGAGACTGAGAGGGGCTTCTTCCCACAGGCGATCCGGGCTCTCAACAACCGCTGACCAGGATCAACACTCCCAACCAGATCACCGTCCACCTATCAAGACGAACACTCTCCCTGCACACCATACCATGCACACCAAACCACACTATACCACCTACCTGTACACCTACCTTTCATAACCTTTCATAACTGCACTCACTGTAGTCATTCTATTGTTTCCATCTAATGTGTTAATTGACTGATGGTCTTCCAATGTGGGGCAAGGACTTGTTGTGTGCTGTGAAAGTGGGAAACATGATCTCATTTTCTCTCCCCACTGCTATTGCTTCATTCTATGGTTGACACATAGACACAAACACAGTTATGGATAAAGATAAGTTTTTTTAATTTTACTAACCCTTAAATCTTGACATGTTCTAAATTGTAGCATTTTGTTTACTGCTTTGACATGATTCTTGTTGTGAACTGATACAATATAAATGATCTTAACCTTAGTATTGATTGTAATCCAGTAACTGCATTAATATTAACTATTATATTACTCATTTTGTTGTTTCTTCTCATGCTGGTAAAGCTACAATTTATTGTGATGTCTTGCTTGTGTTTTTAAAATTGTGTTGCTGTATTAGTTTTAAAGTGTTCTTCGAGTGTGCAGCACTTTGGTCAGCCTTGCTGCTGTGTCAAATGTGTTTTAGAAATAAGCTGGTATGGTATGAACAAATATATATCATGTTAGTAACTGTAATCTATTATGTTAATACTGTTAACTTAATAGTAATATATTCTCTTGGTTCCTCCTGAACCTTTTTACTTAGGTTAAAATGATTTCTTACTGATGCACACAATATCAGTTCCAACTTTTCCAACGGTCTCTACCCCACATGCAGTGTACGCTATTTAACCAATCAATCTAAATCAAACCGTTTTTCTTGATGTGACAAAGACAAGACATTTTCTTATCCTGAAAATCACAATTTAATGACGCTGTTACTCCGTGATGTAGTTTTATTTGATTTAAATTTGAAATTGTCTGACTTAGCTTGGATTGGATACACATGACATTGCGTGACTGACGTTGCTCCTGATTGGGTTATTATTGGATTAGTTCTTCTCAATCTGTGCTATGTTGAGGTAAGTCCTGCTGTGTTCTGTCCATAACTACCTGTTTTTGTCTTGTATCTGTATACATTTAAATATAAAGCGTATTTTTAGTCATAGCAACATAAATTTACAAAAACCACAAAGATTGAGTTTACAGGACGACAGTCTTTGTCATGACATGTACACAGTTGTGGTTTCATGGCATGTTGAGGTATCATGGCAACGTATATCCCAAAGAACCACACAGGATGAGCTCACAGGAAAGACTGTAGATTCCTACCACGCATAACATATATAAAAACAACAAGTAAATCCTGCTTTCTGGCTGGGGAGATCGGTCCAAGGTTCAGCATTGGGGAGATTGGTCTAAGGTTCAGCATTGGGGAGATCGGTCTAAGGTTCAGGGGCGCAAGGTGGCAGGCACCTTTAAAGTTTCTCCAGGAACTTTCTAGTTTTGTCTTATTGTTCTTTAGGCTTTATGACTATTTATCTATTTTATTTTCTTATTATTTCGTTATAATTTTCTATGTTGAAATGCACATTTTTGTTGGTTTGTTTTGTTAGAAATAAACATTTCATAAAGTTAATTATTATTGTTAAAAGTTAAAATTATTTGTTCCTTGCTGTTCTTTATCAGCTTTTACAATTATAATTTCAAAATACGATCACAGTGTCAGTGTTGGGTGCTATAGACTATGTATGATTAAAGTGTGAGGGCTTCTTGGAATTTTTTGCCTAGGGCCCCAAGAGACCCCTACAGCGTCACTGGATATTAGATTCATAATAGGTCCTTTGTAGAAATCTTTATCCAGGTACAGTAGATACTTGATGAACTGTTGTTATAGTGATGACACAGTTTTGTTGTCTTGAATTGTAGTAAGTCCTCAAATTAAGTGCTAAAGCGACTTTACAGTAATTTACCAGTGCACTGTAAGAGTAGTACATTTCTCATCAAGCATAACAATATATTCCAGCTCTGAAGAGAATATTAAATTTGCCCTATATCTTTTTAAAGAAACACTTTGCTTGAAGCTTTTCTTCCTGTTTGACCTTCAGTTCACACACGTGAAGGCAAAACAAATCATGACAAATAAATACGAGTCAGTGCATCAAAACTGAATGATTTTTTTAGTTTATTGCTATGATTAACATAAAAACTGTACATTTACAATGATGCTCTGGGTGCAGCAGGAGGCTCTGTGTGCTGCAGGAGTTTCTGTGTGCTGCAGGAGGCTCTGTGTGCTGCAGGATGTTCTGGGTGCTGCAGGAGGCTCTGCAGGAGGCTTTGTGTGCTGCAGGAGGCTCTGCAGGAGGTTCTGTGTGCTGCAGGAGGCCCTGCAGGAGGTTCTCTGTGCTGCAGGATGCTCTGCAGGAGTTTCTGTGTGCTGCAGGAGGCTCTGCATGAGTTTCTATGTGCTGCAGGAGGCTCTGGGTGCTGCAGGAGGCTCTGCAGGAGGCTCTGGGTGCTGCAGGAGGCTCTGCAGGAGGCTCTGGGTGCTGCAGGACGCTCTGCATGAGTTTCTATGTGCTGCAGGAGGCTCTGGTTGCTGCAGGAGGCTCTAGGTGCTGCAGGAGGCTCTAGGTGCTGCAGGAGGCTCTTATCCTCTTTTTTCTCTCTCTCTTGTTCTTGCTCTTTCTTTTTCATCTCTTCCTTCTCCTCCTCTTTTATTTCCTTCTCCTCCTTCTTGTCATCTTTCTTTTCTCTCTCTTGTTCTTGCTCTTTCTTTTTCATCTCTTCCTCCTTCTCCTTTATTTCCTTCTCCCCCTTCTTCTCCTCTTTCTTGCCCTCTTTCTCCTTCTCTTCCTCTCTGTTCTTGTTTCTCTCTTCCTTTTGTCTTTCTTTCTTCTCTAGTTGTTCCTCGTCATATCTCCTCCACTCCTTATACACCCTTTCTTTTATCTCCCTGCGTCTTTCTTTGTCAAACTTCTCTCTTTTTTTTCCTCTTTCAGTGCCCTTTCTTCTTCCAGTTCTTTTACTGTCTTATCTCGAGCTTCTTCTTTTTCCACTCCTCTCTCTTCTCTATCTCTTCCTCCCTCCACTATTTCCTTTTGTACTCATTCTTCAGCCTCATCTTCTTCTGCCACATCTCCAGAGTCTTGTGCTCAGACTCCAGCCACCATTGTTCCTCCCTTTTCAACTCCTCACTTTTGGCTTCCTCCAAGCCCTGCATCCATTTGAGCTTTGTCTCTGAGTAGTAGTACATCCATCGTCTCTGGTCTTCAATCCAGAGCCTCTCCTCTGCCTGGTTGGCCTGGTATATAGAGATTTTTCATTCAATTCTCTCCCAGAAGATCTCCCTGTACTCCTGAGACACCAGTTGTTTCCAGTTCTCCTGCTCCCACTTCTGTTTCTTCTTCCATTATCTCTCTCAGCCTTTTGAGTCGTTTGTCGGCCTCAGACGTGGGATTCTGGTCCATGGTGGTTTACTTCATTCTCTCTCAACTTTCTATGAAACTTTCCTTGTTCTCTGTTCGTGGTTATTCTCTATGGTCTTGGTTTGTCTTTCAATCTGACATGACACAAAATTGAAAAGTTTGTTTTCAGAATAAGGCCAATGGAAACACATCATTTTCTCTAAAGCCATCAACGTACGACTGTAATGAACATTTTACACTTTTTCTCTTTTGCTTAACAGTTAACACACAGGCAGAAAAATAAAAGATGAATAGTAAAATATTCAAATCATGCAACACAAACATTAGTTTTCTGAGACAACACAACTCATGGACAAAAATAAGCAGCTGAAATCCAAATATCAAAATGATCAAATACTGTAAAAAGGAATCAAACGTTACTGTACTGCAGCAGATTTCTGACATGAATAGAGTAATGCTGCTGTAAAATGCAGACAACTAAACAAAAAACACAAATGTTCAAGAGAAACGTCAAAAAAACATGATGTCTCCACAAATGTAGTCCGTTTGATTCACGGCAATTAAACGGCAAGGACCAAATGCCACCAAGGATATTGTGTGAAAACGGCAGTTAGGAGCAGTTCTGTGTCTGTGCATGTGCTCGTTACCCTGGCAACTGAAGCACCCTGTTAGCACCTGCTCTCTGATTGGCTGACACTTGCCTTTGAAGTAGTTGTAGCTGCTAATGTTTACTGTGTGTGTTTGTAAATACTCTGTAAATCCTGCTCTCTGGTCGGGGAGATGGGTCTAAGGTTCAGCGACGCAAGGTGGCAGGCACCTTCAAATTTTCCCCAGGAACTTTCTACTTTATTCTATTATCCGCAGTGGTGGCTCTGTGGACATGTTAATTATCACAAACGTAAATCTGGAAGAGTTGAGCCTTGTTTAAAAGCACAGTGACACCATTTATTATTTGATGAGATGTCTACTAATGCCCACATAAGACATGCAAAGCAGATCTGCCTCATTAGCCTCCAGGCTACAGTCGATAGTGTTTCAATAATGGGCGGAGGTGCATAATGTCTGCTGGTTGTTAGTATGGGCTCATCACTGCTTCTGCCTGCTCCAACCTATAGAGGTGAAGATGGATGGCAGTTGCCGAAGCCAATCCACCAGCACAGCTGTCACCAGCAAGAACTTCATCACGGCCTGAGACTGTTCGTTTCCCCGCTCGCAGACTTTTACTCCGCCCACACTGTCCTGTGTGGGAGGGAGAATCAGTACACCGGCAGAAACATTATCACCACTAACAGACAATCAATACAAGTGTCAGAGAAGCCGGGAGAGAGCCGCAATGACCTGAAATTAAAAACATGATTCAAGATTCAAACAAGATCCACTGTTTCTATTTTTCTGTTTTATGAGATTCAACAATTTGGTTTATTAACATTACAGAGCAAACATAATCTGAGAGATATCTGATTTACATGTATATACCTCTGCATTGTCCGCATAGCGCAAGAAACGGTGCTGCCTTCAGTGCAGCTGCCTGTCCACTGTACAAGCATCATTTATTATCTGCTGTACACCATTGTGGTGCTTTGCTACCAGAAGTTAAATCATTCAGGGTAAAACTATACAGGAAACTATGCTCAAGTCTCCAAATGCCAAATGGTTAGCATAAAGCAGCATTTTAGCATGTCCAGCTTCCATGTTTTACACTTGTATCGCTTCATATTCAGCACATAAACATGAGTAAATTAACAAGTATAGTCGCTGTGTTTAACTTATCGTCTTTCTGCAGTGATGCACGGCACAGGTGTTATAAGCCATACTGAGACCAGAGGCAGGAAATAACTGACTTTACGTAAATACTCGTCTGAGGTATAATACTTAACGATGTTGATGTTGTGTTACAGTTGTAGGTTTTTAATGTAAATGTTCTTCTTATTCCACTCTATTAATCTCTTCACTGTGCAGACTTACACAAAATATGATCAATTTATAAGTGCTGATGTGTAATTATAGATTACACCACCTTACGGCACCTGAAAACTTAAATCAGAGAGGGAACTTAAATGCTGCAGTCCAGCACGTTGTTAAGTTACTCTGTAGGCAGGTTCCACCATGTAACTCCACTTTATGGTCCAGCCCTCCTCCCTCTGCATGTTGGATTCTCCATGACTGATGCTCTGTCTCTGTTCCTTGTTGATGCAAGGAGTGTTAGGGACTCGATGAGAGCATGTCAGAGGGCGGATTTAGTGGAAAATCAAGCATCTCTGTGGGCACATGGCCTGCTGGACATGCTGGACTGTTGCGTGTCGCTGCGTGTGTGCGCTGAGCTCTGCTGTCAGCAGATTCTGTTGTTGTTGAGGTGCATACATAATAATTCGCTATCCTTCTGCCCTAGCCTCCTAAGACCCTTTGAGATAACAGCATTCAACGCCCACCCTGTTCCCAGTGCCTGCTGCAGAGTCCACAAGCATGTAATTATATTTCCTCTTTTAAGTGAGCTGAACACAGAACACTCAACACACTCATCTGTGACCTTGCCATAAGAAGTGCTGATGTCCTGAGTGGTGCAGTGATTTCAGCTAGCTTTACCTAGAAATTTACATTTTATAAGGACAGCTGTAAAAGTTAGCTTTTAGCATGGATCCCACTTAGTTTCAGTTCAACAATCACTCTTTTCATTTCATTATTTCTCACTGTCTTGTCTTTCCCCTCATGCTGTCTCATTCTCTATGTCGCTGTACCTCTCCCCCTCTCTCTCCCTGTAACTCCACTGCTATATATAGACTTCTGCATTGCAGATGTCCCAGAGCCCTGCAGGTTTTGAGGAGCTGCTGGGGGGTTGTAGCCAAAATTTTGTCTGCCTGAGTCACATGAACACAGGGACCAGACGAGGAGAAGCAGCAGACTGATTTTGTCCCACAGGATGGGACAGTTACAACGTGACAGAAGTGCACACAGAAGCAAAGTACGTGTGTCGTCTGCTGTGCAGCATCACACTGCAGCAAGGATGAAGTGCCCCCAGCTGAACAGAGTCACAACCACTGCAGTCATAATCTTTAGGTGGGTGGGTTGGTAAGTGGGTAGAAGGGCAGTCTTTTTGTCAGCCTAATGTTTCTGAAATGTTTCCTTTTTTGTTCTTTTACCTAAAAAAGATTGTTCTCAGGGAAACAGCAATCAAACTTTAAAAGGTTTAGAATTACAACACTACAAATATCCTACACAATACTGCAGAGAATAAAGGGGCATATCAAGTGAGCAACGCATCATTTTCACATCATTTATTAATGACAATGGCTGAATTTGACAGTGAAACGTGAAAAGTGTTGTTTGAAATGATATATTTGTAAAAGTATGAGAAAAAAAGAAGAAGATAAAAAAAGAGATGGAACTGCATGACCCCGATGAATCTAAATAACTGTGCTGCTTCATGGTGATCACAGAGAAAGTGAACACCCTACACTGCCCTGCTCAGACTTTGGAACTGATTTGTTTTGGCTCAGATCCTCACCGTCCTCTCACTTTTGCTGCAACAGCAGTAGGATATTAAGTATTCATAAGTGCTGGCTTCTATCAGGCCACAGAGCTGATGCCGACACGTACAAACACACACAATTACAGTGAGTTTCTGCTGCCACTTGGTGTTAAAGGTGCAAATTACAGCAAGGAAAAAAAAGTTGTGTAAGTCACATCACCAGCTTACATTGAGATGATACATCTGTATATTGTTGTATTGATTTTAAGACATTATTTGTTCTCATCTAATTGGGAGTGACTTATTGAGATATTTGAAATTATGCATTTTCAGTAGGAGAATCATTTTTTAACATCCTTGTATTCAAGATTCCACCAAGTCAGTTCTAAATTACACTTGATTATTTGAAGAGCACTGATGCCCAGTTGCTCAATCACATTTGAATGTTTGTACTGGATTTCTGTACTTTCTATATTTCAGAAATAAAATCTAAATGATCTAATAAACCGTATTAAAATAAAGACACAAAACATGAAAGTTAAGGGCAAGAATATATATTTATGCAAGTATTAGAACTAAATTGCCCACTGTCATGAGCATCACATTAATACAGTCAGTAAAAAAGTAAGATTGGGAAAAGTTTGCAGATATCACAGAGAAAATATGCAGAGAAAATGTGTCGCCTATAACTTTGCTTACTAATGTTCTCTAATGTAAAATTTGCTGTTGTGGCTCTAGTTTATTATATATCTCAATAATTAACTTTGCTAACTACTCTCCATCACTATAACACACTTTTGCTGTACAGTATACTTACAAAGGCTTTTCATCAAAAAACAAGAACAAGGTTTCTATGTAGGTAGCACCTGCACTGGTTACATTTATGCATTATGTACATTGTTCAAGTACCAAAAGCTTTATATTTACTTTACTTGGCAGACACTTTTATCCAAAGCGACTGGACACTTTACAATTTACAACTAAGCATGTGCTAAAAATGAGAGTATAAACCAGGAAAATGAAGACTGGGGAAACAATGTCAAGTATTGCATTGCATGCTCCTGATGCTGTTGTCCTGGCTGACTCATATGCAGAAATAGTTTTCTTTACATAGGATGGGAAATGGGAAAGGCTTATTTGGGGTCATTAGTACATCACTAACAAATGATTTACAATATAAGTTAACAGCTGATATAGTCTCCGAAACCCCTCTTCCTGTAACCCTTACTGGAACAAGCTGTGAAAAAAATGAACCAATATAACATTATGTTGTAGAATATCCTACAGACAGTTCACTGGTAACAGCTCCTGATTTTTTTATAATCTACAACAGTCCTAGTCCTAGTCCTAGTCCTAGTCCGTCCCCTACCAGGTGTGTCTCTGAGCCAGACACCCAGCGCTAGCTCCCTGTAAGTCGCTTTGGATAAAAGCGTCTGCAAAGTAAAGTAAAGTAAAGTCTTGAATGTAGCCCACACCTCCATGACGTCACAGCACTCTGAGAGCGATGTCGTGTTCGCCAAAACAAAACCGACATCAGGCGACTGCACTTTGAAAACAAAAGTATACATTTGCAGTTAGTTTAGATATGATAGATGTGACTTATGTCTCAGTGTGTTCAAAATAACAAGTAAATAAAGAAACCAGATTAAAACTTTGCATATTAGAGACAAAAATGAAAAAGGCCTTGATGTTAAAACTGAGTCTTCTAAGTGGCATAAATATACCCAGAATATCGGAGTAACAGTGTTCAGTTAAAATCCTGATGCAGTTAAGAACTGTAGACTTCCATCTAGTAAAATCTGTTGCCAGTCTAATTAAGTCAATGCATAACTGGTCCAGCTGCAGGAGCACAACAAACGGAACATAGCTGACATTTGTCAGAAGGAAGATTCTGTTAGGTAAAAACAATCAAACAATATTGCATACATGTACGTTAGGAATATACATGCTTTACTCAATGTTTTGTTTTGTGCTTTTTAATAGCACAAAGCTTTAGTGAACACAACTAGCCCCATGTTTAATTATAGTGTTTTGTAAAAAGACTTCATATACATACAGCCAAATTTAAAAAATAGATATATGCAAAATTGCAAATGATTTTGGACTTTATCTTGTATAATCGTCATCTAAACTTTGGCTTTATTTTGAAAACAGGAAGTCGCCTTCATCTTTATTTCCACAAACTTGACACCGACTGGATTTTTCGAGCGAAGTGCTGCTGTGCAAAATCTAGACAGAGGCTAAGCACAAGATTTGTCTGCTCGAACAACGCGTTTGTGTGTCGGAGCCACAGGACGTTCAGCTTCGTCGCTAGCCTCCCCTTTGCTAAGATGACAGAGTTACGGAAGCGTGGAGCCAAGGACACGGAGCCACCGTTACAGCAGCAGCCGTCAGAGGACAAGGTACGTTAGCCCGGAGAGTCCTACCGTGTAGAGGCGATGCTAACGCTAGGTAGCCAGCTAGCTTTAATTCATGTCAATGGCTGGTATAACGTCAGCTCCCGCAGAAAGGCATCCCTTAATCGGGTGGAAACTAGCGTATTTAATGTTACTTTATTTGGTCATGGTACCGTCCTAAGAAGCGAAATGTCGGTCATCCTCCAAACGACTCACATTTTAGACATGATTGGTTGATGCTACTTACTGTCTTCCTGGGTGTGTTTCCTGTGGAAAACAACGGGCAAACATCATCTTAAAGTTGATATTTAAAGGCAAATAAAAGTTTTTACTTTATCAGGCACATGATGTATAAATTGTTTTGCCTTTTATACTAGGAACGGTTGAACTGTATTTGAATCGGTTTCTTTGTGCGATGCTAAGAAAAGCAACGTGAAATTGTTAAGTATTTCTTCGATGTTCTGTGATACATCATCAAATCAGGTCTACATAGGCGCAGGGAAAGCGAAGCCAGTCTGTGTGTCTTTTGCTGAGGACTGTCAGTGAACTGTGTGTTTAAACAGGAGTTGAACTCAAGTATTTACTTTATGTGTGGGAGCAGTAGTTCAGGTTTAAAGATGGGGGTAAATACGCGCATGGTCGGTACGGGTGACAAACTTACCCCCCAGTGAATAGTCGGAGCCGAGAAAGGGGCGTGGTGGTGTGATGGATGTGGGGATTTTTCCTGGAGATTAGCCATAAACAGATGGGAAAGTCAAGACATGACAACAAACCCCACTGCACGTGTCAGACAGACTTGTTCTCATGCTTTATCTTAATGTGCAAGTTTTTATTTAATCGGTTTGGTCCTGACATGTTTCAGAATAGTGTGGGACAGAGTATTTACTGGAACTGCATTTGTGGTGACACTGGAGAGATTGTCACGTTATGCAATCACTTCATTACATTTAACTATTGAGCATGGTGCTATTAAGGTATTATTACTGACGCTGCTCTCTTTTTTCTTCTCACTAAGATCAGGTATTATATTTTAAGTAATTGGACTGAGTATTTAAATACGATAGTAAACATTCAGTTTATCTCAATTTGAGGGAGGACCTCAAACAATCTATAAACGAGTCATAAACGACCACCTGAACAAATGTGTGTTCTTCAAACATTTCAAAAGAGTTGCACTGAAATGTTTCAGTTGAGAAAATCAAAGAAGAACATGGCTGAAAACGTGGATAATGAACCTTCACTCTTCCTTTATTTGTATGGAACAAACACTCTTCCAGCTTTAGATGGAGCTTTTTCTAATGATAAGAAAACAAAACAGAGACACTCAGGGTTGCTGCAAGTCTACCAGAAAGCTTGACAGATGAGGCTGGTGTGTGTGTGTGTGTGTGTGTGTCCCGGTGCGAGCGAGCAAGTGTGAGTGAAACAAGCTCCTATTTTTAACTGAAGCAGTTCCTGCATGACGGATATTGTCTCCATGGAAACCAGCAGGCGGAGAATGGGTCTGGCTGTGCATGTGTTGTTGTGCATGTTGCTGCATTCAGTTTGTGTCACTACTGACGGTGTGTACCAGCTTGTAAGTGTGAGAGTGAGTGTTTCCTATAATTAGTAAGACTATACAGATTTAGTTGCTTCTAGCTAAGCTGATGGAGGGGCGGGAGTCCAGATAAAAGAAAGGTGGACACACAGTGATTAAGCTGATTTTCCACACTATTATAGCTTATTAAAGAAATGGTCGGCATATACAAAATGTGAGGTTTCTATTGTTATAACAACACATTTCTGTCACTAATGTTGTTCTAATACATACTTTCCTGTTATAAATGTATAATTTAGCACATTCCATTTAAATATGTGTGATTCTACCGTTATTCTAGATCTTTTAAATAATACTTCTCTGCGTTCCTCCACGGCGACGTGAAAGACTCATTGCCAGTTTTCACAAACACTTGATTGCAGTTGTTGCTGCCACAACCAGTTATTAGGCCGATGGGGAAATTACTTTGTCACGTTTGTTCAGACTTTTCCCTTCATACATGAAATCATCAGTTACAGATTGCGTCTTGTGTTCACTCGTGTGATCTTTGTGTAATATTAAAAATAATTTGTTGATCTGAAGTGTGGTTTTTCACAGCACTGTAGTAGCATAAATGTTCCCAGCCTGCTGTGCTGTGCTTTTTCTGTGTGTGCTGTAGAGATTAACAGGTAGAGAGGAACATAAGCCACTGACAGCACATTAAAAATGACAAAGTTAAATAAATAAAACAGCAGCAGTAATTTAGTGCAATCATTTCTGGAGTGTGAGATTGGGCAAGTGTCTCAGGACGGCAGCAGGCCAACCATCTGCTGTGTGAATGGGAGGCGAGAGCTGTGAGCCTAATTTGGTCACCAGCAGCAGAGAGGTCAATGGGAGTGTGGGGGGGTGTGTGGGTGAGGAGCAGAGGGACAAACTGACCTGAAGAAACCTCTGTTTTCACCAGAGGAGCCAGTGTATGTCTGCCTCCGCCTGATGACATCATCCTCTGATTATTGTTACCATGGAGAGGCTGAGACCAGGCCTCAGTCAGTTAACAGATGGTTTTGAGAAATCAACAATATGGATGGAGATTATCTGGTGCAGTGTTCAGCCGCCCACACGCAGCCCTACACTGGTCGTCTTGCTGCTGTTTGCCTAATACTGTAAACAGTTTGCTGAGGCTGTCTGTTCGGTGGCGCATCAGTACATATCAGTTAACAGGACAAAGAAGATACTGTATATGTCTGTATTTAGAATTAAGTGGCACTCATTTATCAGTTATTTTTATTTGTTTTAAGTGTTACTTGTGTTTGTAGACATGGCCGTCTGAAAACATCATGCTGCTGTATTGTCACAGTGTATCATAAAGCCCCTGGAACCACTTAGTAACCACGTAAGAGCTGTTTAAAGGGTCTCATTAATAAAAGAACTAGAAACATTTCAGAAATTAGAGTTTAGTCGCCTCGGAGGAATCATTCATTCATTAGCTAGGGTTAGTGGCAAAGAATTAAATGCACTAGTGCTAACAAAGCTAACAAATCTCACGGTTAGAGGTAAGAGCAACCTGCTTCTGTTTATGTATGTGGATGCTAAGAAATGACTACAATGTGATCTAATCCATAGTTTTTTATATGCACATCTTGACATATGCAGAGCTGAGGAGTGCAGCTCGACCACAGCTGTAAAATGTTGAGGTGAAATGTTAGTCTTTCAGTCTAAGGCTGGGATGTGACGTTAACTTCCTGCTCGCACAGCATCAAAATGAGTAACTAAGTAAAACTAGATGAGGACATTTCTGAGCTGAAGCAGATGGTCATTCTTTCTGTGGAGAGCTGCTTTTGCAATAATGTGTCGAGAGAAAATGGTGCAAGAGATGTTGTGTGTGTTTGTGCGGTAAAGGTCAAAGAAAGAGAGCCGCCTGTGATTGAGCCGTTCCTGTAAATTCTGGTTTCATTGTTTAAATTGAGACTGAGAAACCTGTTTCTGTGTGTTACTGACAAGTTTCTTCTCTGTCTTGTTTGTCAGGGTTCAGACAGCGAGCTGAAGCTGGAAAAAGGTGGTGTGTCAGATGGTGAGTCCAAAGCCGACCTGGGAGTCCCAGAGGTGCCAGTTCCTCCCGATGACACGCCTGAGGTTCTGAACAAGGCCCTTTCAGGACTCTCCTCAAGGTGCGATTGCTGTTGAAGCAGAAACCATGCTGACTAAAAGCTGTCTGCTTACAGTTAGTAAAAACATCCCTGAATAAAAGAAGGCCGCCATAAAATAGAAAGTAAACGTGGGTGTTAGACACCTCAACAAAGGTGAGTGGTCGTACGTTCAATGCAGAGCTACTAACCTAAACAAGAGGCCGAATGGTACTACACATCTTCAGTTTGTTTTTTTAATTCATCAAGCACTGACCGACGTGACTCCCACATGAGTACAGAAAGCTCTCCACCCATCATCTACTGATCACTGTGTCTACGTGTGTTTCCTTCAGATGGAAGAACTGGTGGGTCCGAGGCATTCTCACACTAGCCATGATCTCCTTCTTCTTCTTCATCATCTACCTGGGCCCCATGGTGCTTATGATGATAGTGAGTACAAACACTGTTCTTCTTTCTTTTGTAGCTTCAGTAAGGTAGGAAATACATCCCTTAGATTGATGGGAGTCAGGCTCACTAATAACAGGATTGCTGCTCCTGTCATCTGGGATTTTCCTTTAAATAGGCCTGTCACCAGTTTTGTGTCAGTAGGACAGCAGGCAAAGGCACATACTCACACACACAGTCCTGATGCTCCGGTACTTTTGCTCCTGCTGATGCAGTGTTTCTCTGTGCAGGTCCTCTGTGTTCAGATCAAGTGCTTCCAAGAAATAATCACAATCGGCTACAGCGTGTACCACTCATACCACCTGCCCTGGTTCAGGACGTTGAGCTGGTGAGGACATACGGAAAGTACACAGACATTCACACATTTTAGAGAGCTATCATGAACACAGGAAATATCCTCTTCTGCTTCTTTCTTATTGTGTTTTCTCATGTTTTATTTTGTTTCAGACCTCCCGAGGTTTGTTTTCCGAACTGTTTTAAATTGTAGATAAGTAAAGCAATCGGTAAACGTGTCCAAATATGAATCATCAGTGCTGTTTGATTTTAGCAATAGTGGTGTAACATGTAGCACGGGTTTTCAAATTGTGACACTGTGGACCTCTCACAGATGAACTCAACATAACTGCGCCTCCTCCGCGTCCCCTCATCAACACCCTTATTACATTTTTAACACATATTTGTTCACATATAAAATATTAACAGCATTCAGAAGCTGCCATATTTGCTACGAGCTGTTCGTGTTTGCAGTGAACCAATGGATGCTCTGACAGCTATTAATGAATTCCTGCCATCTTGAAGATGTGATAATGTGAGGGGGTGGGGTTTATGCCTCCTATATGCCAGGTACACACACGGACCTCTTTATTACTTACACCAGTACAGCCTAATGTAACCCAACACAGCAGCTCTGCTTGGATGCTGCTGATACAAGGCGTCTCTGTTTTCTGTGTTTGTGGCCCTCATATTTCTATATTTGAGGGGGCCGATGCACTCCAGTAGGACTCCACTACCTATTATGACCTCAGTGGTGAACATATATAGAAATATTAATCTGACTGATTAGGAATTCAAATCTTTTTCAGTGGAGTTCATGGCATAGCTGCTTTGTTGGATTGTTTTAGATTTTGCAGATAAATTGTCCAGTGAGTGTAGATCAGTTACTTTTACCACACTTTGTCCTGTTCCATAAGATAACCTTGTTATGTGATTATTATTATAATATAAGTGCCAAATCACTCTCTTTTTAGGGGTTTGTAGAGAGTGTGTCACAGTTTGAAACCCTCAGGTATAGTGTGATAGTGTGATAAAGCAGTGCCCTGCTGTTTATTAGCTGCCCGATAAAGCAGATGAACAGTCAACATGCCTCGTGCAAAACCTTTTACCAGGTAAGTGAGTCTATAAGCAGATTAGTCATGTGATAAAAGAACTTCAAATCATTTTCAATCAAACTCTTCCCAATCCCTGCTAAACAATGTCATGTGTCTTTGCACCAAGTGAAGCTGTCATTAAAGCTGTGTGTGTGATATGTGTGCTTCTGCTCCAACCCTCAGGTACTTCCTGCTGTGTGTGAACTACTTCTTCTATGGTGAGACTGTGACAGATTACTTCTTCACGCTGGTGCAAAGGGAGGAGCCGCTTCGCATCCTGAGCAAATACCATCGCTTCATCTCCTTTGCCCTCTACCTCACGGGTACAAACACTGACGCACTGATTGGAAAATGTGTCCATATGTTTTTTTATTGTTTTCATTTTATAGTTTGTCACAGTGATCATGCCAACATGATGAATTTTGCAGGCCACGCAGAGAGGTCACACCTGCGGTACCACTATACTAACACACTTTCTAATGACTAATTCAAATGAGTCATTGTATATTCAGGAAATAAGAAGCTGAATATCAAAGTTTAGAATATGAAACTCGACCTCTTTGTGTTGGTCGCTGCACATTATTAGGTAAGATGAGACTAAACATAGCACGATGCTAACCTGAGGAGTCCCGCTTCCTGTACAACAGGTTGTCACTAAGTAATTGAGCACTGTTAAATGTCAAACAGGATGTGGTAACGAAGGAAGCACCATCACTGCTTCAGCCTCCTGCCTGCCGGAGTCAGGGTAAAGCTGAGTGGCCCGCTACGCCTCTGCAAACACGGGGAAACACTCATATTTGTAGTTAGATTGAGAAGATATTCAGTCTAAAGTAGTAAAGAACAGCACGGCTTTTATTTTAATTAAAAGTCCTTACACAGCAAAAACACTGTCTCCTCTCCTCATGTAAATAGCATAAATCAAATGTCTCCAGCAGTCCTGAACTCTTCTCTGCACACTAACATGAAATAGGTCAGTCTAAATATAGATGACCTGATTCACGTCCTCCTTCGTACAGGTACTACTCATGTCCTACTCATTTCCCTATTAAGGAATTTGATGCATTGTTTTTGTCTTGTTGTAGGTTTCTGTATGTTTGTGTTGAGTTTGGTGAAGAAACACTACCGCCTTCAGTTCTACATGGTAAGATGCCCCCTCTCCCCCTCCCCCTGCGGCTGCTGGGTTATTGATGAGGCTAGCTAAAAATCAGGCCATCAAGTAAATGGAGAGGTGGACCAGAGATTGATCTAATAAAAAAAGAAAGGTTCACAGAGCATGTCTTTCTGTTAAAGAAACCCGGCTTTGTTTCATGTGTCCTGTGGGAAGTGCAGGGTCTGAGGACAGTTAGTTTTCTATTGTCAGTCTTGCCCTGTGACTGGGTGGAGTCAGTTCACATCATCTTCATCAATTTCCTACAGAAAATCAAATCTAGGAAAAAATCCTATTTATTCTATTGGTTCAGAATCAAAGTTCTCTTCAGCTCATCCCTAGATTCGCAGTTGAAATGGTCTCTGTGTAATGTTGTTGTGTTGTCCGTGCAGTTCGGTTGGACCCATGTGACCCTGCTGATCGTGGTGACTCAGTCTCACCTTATCATTCACAACCTGTTTGAGGGGATGATCTGGTGAGTAAACACTCTCTATCCCCTGCTACACTGCTCGAACCGGACCTAAAGAGTCATTCCTGAGCATATTCAAACAGTTGGTGTAAATTACGTTACTTCCTCAGGTTGCCTTCCCACACATGTTAAGGTTCACAGAACATGTCCTTCATTGGGCTCTGATGCAAGCTCCTGTTTGTTTGAATAGGTTCATTGTGCCAATTTCCTGTGTGATCTGTAATGACATCATGGCCTACATGTTTGGTTTCTTCTTTGGACGCACCCCTCTCATCAAGGTTGGTTATGTCTTTTTACAAGTAAACCTGACTGACTTTTCCCCCCATCAGTCTGTCTTTACAATGACACTGGAGCTTATATTGACCTGTTAGAGAAACATTGAAAGTATTGTTTAATATATAGCCATGTGTTCATTTTAAATTTGTTCTTTCCAGCTGTCACCTAAAAAGACGTGGGAGGGATTCATCGGTGGACTCTTCTCCACCATTGTGTTTGGCATCATGGTACAATATGACTTTCATTTTGCCTTTTGAGCCGGTTTTTCATTCTGTGTGCGTCCTGACACCACAGAGTTTCTAATATTTGTGATTCACCTTTCTGAAGTCTGACTGATGTGACTGATGTGACACTTGTTCTTTCTGTCTGTCACTGACTGTGAGTATAGTACAGAAACATGAGTCTCATAGAAGCTAAAAAGTCAGATGGAATCGACAGCTTTTTGATTTGAAAGACTTTTTTTATGTAGAGTTGGTGAATTTTCCCACAGCTGTGTTCAGCAGATCTGTGTCTGCCTTGTTGTTTTCCTAGCTTTCCTATGTGATGGCTGGCTACCGCTACTTTGTGTGTCCGGTGGAGTTCAACAACGACACCAACAGTTTCCAGGTTGACTGTGAGCCGTCTGACCTTTTCCAGCTCCAGGAATATGCCCTTCCCAGCATCCTGGAGTCTGTCACTGGATGGGTGAGGCTCACTCCAGTGTCCTTCACCCGTTGGGAATGATCTCTTTGGATTCATGTTTCTTATCCAATGTGTTTCTTCAAACTATTCAAAGTCATTAGTTAAACTTTTATAGAGGTGACCTCTCTCTCCTCTCTCCACAGACCACAGTGCGCCTCTATCCTTTCCAGATCCACAGCATTGCTTTGTCCTCGTTCGCCTCCATCGTCGGACCTTTCGGTGGCTTCTTCGCCAGCGGCTTCAAGAGAGCTTTCAAGATTAAGGTAAGAATGAGAAGCAGCGCGTTCAGTCAGCTGCACTTTGATGGTTTTCCTGTTCAGATTTGCATGGTCTGCTCAAAAGAGCTCACTACAATAGTGTCACCTATTAAAGCCTGTGCACTGTTCTTTGGTCCTCAGGATTTTGCCAACACTATCCCAGGTCACGGCGGCATTATGGACCGGTTTGATTGCCAGTACCTCATGGCCACATTCGTTAATGTGTACATTGCTAGCTTCATCAGGTAACGCCATGTTACAGTAGCATCCAGGACAAACTCACAAACGGCAGTTACCCTGTAGAGTGGAGTAAAAGCTTTGTTGTTTTTAAATTCTTCTACTTTTCCTCCCGTGTCTCAGGGGCCCCAACCCCAGCAAGGTGATCCAGCAGCTCCTAGCCCTCCGCGTTGACCAGCAGCTCCACATCTTCAACTCCCTGAAGGCTCACCTGACGGAGAAGGGCCTGCTGCCTGCGTTGGAGGAGGCTGCTGCTTAGAGCCAACTGCAACCCACCCCAGCTCAGCCTGAGAGGGAGACCAGAGAGGAGGGCAGCGCCGGGGGGGCTTTGCGCTGCCCTGAGCTCCGCGTGCGCGAGAATCCACCAGAGAAAAAACAAGAAAAGAAACAAAAACAAAAAACTCCAGCCTTGGGTCATTCCATTTCATAGGGATTGGACAGTCGTGCATGTTCGTGTTCATACAGTCTGTGAATTTCTGACTCCAGTGTTTTCAGGTCGAGTTAGTGGATTACTGTACTGTGCACATTTCCATTAGAGACAACTTCTATCTATTTACGCTGTTGAACAAAATGTTGGTCAGCTGTACATTTCTACCTGTACACAGGATATCCTCTATTTACCTGGTGATGCGTGTTTTATATTTTATTGTATTTTGTTTTAATGCACTGCTCAACTGCTCTGTTACTCACTGAACTGTTACTCCAGCTACAACCTCCTCCCCAAAATTCAGTTTTAATTTTTCTGATGTGATTGTTTCTATTTATACAAAGATGGTTTTATATTTCACACGTTCTATTATATCTTAATGTCGTGTCTGTATCTGTTGTACTCGGACTGAGATCATTTGAACAATTTTGCCATCTGCCACATGTTTACGTGTTTGTCTTTTTCATCTGTCCCGTCATTGATCCTTTCCAAACCTGTCCTGCTCGGCCTAGTCGCTGACACTGTGTTTCCCACGTGTTCTCGTGCAGACAGATAAGGTGAATATAAGATTGAATTGATTCTGATGATCGCTTTTTGTTATGAATCACAGGATCTCTCTGAAGTCCAGTGCGATGGACACCAGCACCCCCTTCACCTCCAAACACAATTCTCCTTTAAATTTAGGTGTTTGCATGTTTTAAAAGTAAAAAATGGGGAGCTGCTGCAGGTTTTACACATGTTGCTCTGTGACCTCAGCGTGTTGAATCCAGAACACAGTGCATGACTGTCACGGTCTTATTTGAGGGGCTGTTGTTGAGTAGCACCACGGTGGATTTGTTTCCAATGCAGTCAGCTACTTTACACACTGGTTCATTCCCGGAGGTCTTGCAGTGAGATTCTCTGATTTGTCACTGCCGAGCCCACAGTATGTGTTTGTGGTTTTATGGTCAAATATAAAAGCTGACGCTTCTTTACAGCTGCGTTCATTTCTGTTTTTACTGAGTTTAAATGAATTTCTACCTGCAGTCTGTAGTTCTGTTGAAGTGCTGCTCAAACTGTGAAACTGAAAACACTTTGACGGGATCTGTGGCTCTAAAGCGCAAGGGCAGTGGAAACGTGCACTGCTGATGTCACAGTGATGTCATTTCATTGAGCACGTCACACTTAGCTTGGAGACAGCTTCAGTCTGGGACGTGGAACCTAGGAAACAGGAGTATTTTTGTTTTGAAGACGGTCAAATGTGAGATTCTATTAAGATGTTAAAATATCCAGTAAATTCTAAAAGGCCTTTTTTTTAAGTTATTAATGCAGGTTTGTGATGTGTTGTGGAGAAATGATGGTGCTATAGAGGAGTTTTATTGACCAATAACTAACGTGCTTGGAGATCCAGCAAAGATTTGTCTCTAATCGTTCAAGTGATCACCTCCTCACATCTGTGCTCATTTTGTTTTATTCCAGTCAGATGCGACTCAGCATAGGTCGAGTGCTGTGTTGTCTGTCTTCAGTGTTCTCGGACAAAACAGCAATATGAACATACACATGCAGTAGTCGGTGTAGCAGGGATGTGAAGGTCAGTATGTAGGCGGTCGTATAAAACACTCGGTGACAGCTTCACTCAGATTGATACTATTATGTCCTCTTAATTGACTCTGTCCTCAAACTGTGTGTATATGTTGTCAGGCAACAGATGCTTTGCTTCATTGTTTTTCACCTGGAATGATCTACTGCACAAACCACTCGTCCTTTTTTGCATTTCAGTGTCACTCCGTTCACATGGACTTGTGTGAAACCCAAACGGTCTTAACTTAATCTTTCCTAAAATATTTATTTTATTTACTGTAAGAAAATGACTATATTGTACATTGAAGATGTCTAAAAGATGTTGAGTGTTCTCCAGTATTTTTGTCTAGATGAATATTGGAAGAATTGTTATTGCCATATTGGAAAGATTATTGAGATAGCAGAGAAGCGTTTTCTCTTTCTTCCTGTGATGTATTTTATTCCCTGGTAGGAGTCATGTGCCAACGTCTGTGTCGCAGTGCAAGTTGAAGCAACGTGCTGTGTTGTTTTGGCTTCTTTTGAGCAGACAGGAAGTTTCCAGAAAGTGATGACGGGCGTCTCAGCAGATGCAGATACTTGTCTGGTCTCAGCCGCTCTGTGGTTTAGACATTTAAGGTCGTACCCAGCAGCTCTGCACTGCCATGTCTCTGTCTGGTGATGACAGATGGCCACTAGAGAGAGCTGGTGCTCGTGTAGTTGTCTGAACACTGATGCTGCGTTGAGGGTTTGACCCTTTGTTACTGCTGTTTGATTCATTCCAGCACCCCTGAAGTTGGCATTCATTCAAAGGGAGGCAGAATATGCGAGATACAATATCTCTTTCTGTTTTGTGGCACCCAGGAAACCCTCTTTGTGTCCATGCTGGTGTGAATCCTGCCCAACCCTCTGTAGAATGTATGGGAGATGCGTCTGTGCCGCACTGTTTAGACTCCCCTTTGTGGACATTTTATTTTGTGATTCTTCTAAAACTTTAAAATATGATTTCAGTATATTATCCCTTAACTGTGCAATGGTTTGTGTTGAATTAGTTTAGATCAAAGTTGTGCTCTTTGATGCTTTGCCTTTGTTCAGAGAAAATTAAAGATAAAACATCATGTGGTCTGCTGTGTGTGTGTGTGTGTGTGACTGGTTTCTTCCTTCTTGGTCTTCTTCCCCATTTTCAAATAGACTGGTCGTTGATTTCAGCACACATACTGACATGTTCTATGACAGTCGTGGATAAATAAATCTGTGCATTGTGCAGTGTCCAGAGAAATGCCTTTAAAAGACACAGTTTGGTAATTGTGACTCTGCTGCAGCCTCCTGTCTCATGAGTTGTGAGGCAACATCCTTACGGAAGCAGGCAAACCAAGAGATGAAAACCATTTCCTTTAAGACACCCCCGTTTCTTATGTGACACCAGTGAACATTAGTCATTTGAAAACTCCCGACTACACTGCAGACCAGGAGACCTTCAAGTGAATTATTGTGAGAGACATTTACAAGAACAAGTATGAACATGGAAGTAAGGGCAGCGTGAGGCAACGTGTTAGAGAGGCTGAAAAAAAGAAGAAGAAACATTAACACACACACAGGAAGTAGGAAGTGTGATCTGTGATATCTCCAATGTGCATGTGTGTGAGTGTGTGTGAGTGTGTGTGTGTGTGTGTGTGTGTGTGCGCGCTCCAGCGGGGTGTATGTGTGAACCACTGACCTGTGCTATGAGTTAAGGACAATGTCTCTAAAACTACCTCGCAACTGGGACTTCAGCACCTTCAAGGCTGAGACATCTCGAATAGGTAAGCCAGTGGCTGAGCCTCCTCTTCAGCGTCAGCAGCTCAACACGCAGCGCTTCCATCTCACGCTCTCACACTCTTCACAGTTTGAATAGCAGATGTTGCCATCTGAAGGGATGTAAATTGAGTAACAGTAAAATTAAATGTATGTACGGAGAAGAATAAGGCAGCAGCATCATCCTTTTTAAAATGACTTTTATTGTGTCAGCAACAAAAAGCACTGCACTGAAAACTGTTTTTCATTCGGACAGTAATCATCAGAGAATAATTATTAACTGCTCTGCACCTTATTTTCTCACCACGGGTTTCTGAGTACACTAGTGATTGCTCGCTACGTGGTAAACCCAAGCTCTTTGATGGAGCAAATCACTGTTGTCTAATATAGAATGAATTGTATGTCGCACGCCTGACATTTAAACCTACTTTCTAAACTCTAAAACCTCGTAGTGTCTAGAATAGGTGAAAATGTCAAGTGCTAAAACCAAGTGCTGTTTTTATGAAGCTACACCATCGTACAGTGCTCTAGACTCACTGTTACGGTTGTCAGCCGTGTTTGTGCAGGGTGGAAACCACGCAACAACATGCTTCGCTTCCTCTCAGGCTCAGATGGCACAAATATATTTGACACAGTGCAGCCCTGGTAGCGTGCATCGTGTTTGGTCCAGCTCTAATCATTTTTACAATCAGCGGTGCAGGTTGTTCAACACAGTGGAAGGAAGCAGCAGTCTGCACTGCTGAATATCAGCTGCTTTCATTTTCACACACTGGTTTTATACATTCAGTTAGCAAGTAAAACTTCCTAGAATATGGTGACCCTCTCATGATTCTTTTACCTGGAGCTGTTTTTTGGACAATGACAGTTGTTTGTTTAACCCCGGAACTGTAGTGACACAGGATTTCAGCAGGAAACTGATGCAAGAGTTTCTGCAGTCCTCTGTCTTTGTTTCTGTCTGCAGCCTTTTTAACTGCACCTGATGTGTGTGTGTGTGTGTGTGCATGTACGTGCAAAGTTCCATGTGTGCATCTGTCCTTTCATGAAGACATGAAAAGGCAACCATGAACCTGTTAGCTCACAGCAATAGGCCTAAATGTTGGCTAGCAGGTGACAGCCCAACTGGTGGTGACTCTTAAAGGAACTCAGTTCTCTCTGTTCAGTCGCTTATTCGTTAACATGGCCGGACTGTCTGATCCTGAGGTTAAAGAAATGCCTACTGAAAAAAGCATGTTGTAAGAAAGAGTTAAACCTTGCACAGAGCTCAGCTAGTAATCACCCCCCTTTTTCCAGCCTCCGTGCTAATCTAAGCTTTAACATAATGCTAGAGTCTATGTACAGAAAACGCCTCCACAGTCAGTGGTTGAAAGTTTCGTTGAATCTCTTTTTGATGGTGACCACTGAGCATTGGTGAGATGCTGTGGGACCTTTGGCTCATCATGAATTGAGGCCAGTTTAAAGGAGCGGTGTGTTTGAGGCTGGGGTGTAACATAAGCCTCTGTGTGTGGGCCCAGGGTACTTTAAAAGCACGTTTAACTTTCCGCCAATCAGGGGAGGGTGATTTCATTAAAATTAGACCAAAGGACTCAAAAGCTTCTAGGTGGAGACCTTCAAAGGGTCGCCGGGGCCTCTGGCAATTATATGGCAGCTTCCTGTTTATCCCACTGTGGCCCTTCTTCTTCTCTTCTCTGCTGTCATCTTCCTTAACAAGACACAGTGAATTTAAGAACAACAGAGCAACAGGGCTCAATCTCATTCCGGCTGTCTCTGAAGTTCCACCACCCTGCGTTTGACTCTGACCATCTGTATCAGACTGTGTCTTCCCTGCACCACGTACACTTCAGCCTGTGTTCCTCCAAAGTACCACTGAACCTCAGCATCGCGTTCTGTCCCAGTCACAGAGCTGAGTGGTGATGAGAGACATTTGTTGTGTTAGTTTCATTTCAAGTATATCTGCACACAACTGTATCTCTGACCTTTCCAACATATTCTTTAGTGTTTAATCTGTTAGTCTACAGACTAACAGACTGTTATTTATGAAGAGTAATCACAGCTGCATTCATGCACCCACCACAAGAAAGTGGTCAGCACAGACCAGAAGTTTCCCTTCACCCGTGATGTCTATAGGTGGGAAACAAAAATAGATTAAACAGGTCTCTCAACCTTGATAGGTTGATGCATGTTCATATCAAAAGAGGAAGTGCTCTGTTGCAGTCGAGCGGCGCTGATGTTTTGGTTATGTCTGATAGCTCTGGCTCTGACAAAGTAGGCTGGGGATTCTAATTTTTTTTTTCTACACCTGCTGTTTGACAGCACGATCCAAAAGTGTCATACCTGGAGAGGGAGTCCCCGGCCTGGGCTCACCACGCTCCTCCAGGTCCATGGAGAGGCCACTGAAGGCCGGCTGGCTCAAGAAACAACAGAGGTCTTTAGTCAAGAACTGGCAACAGCGTTACTTTGTGCTGAGAGGAAGCACACTCACCTACCACAAAGATGATAAGGAGACCACCGTCCAGGTGAGACACTGGGAGACCTGGTCAATGCTTTCATTTTATCCATCATGTAGTATTTTCTGCTGCCAACTAATTCGCACAAATTGCACTAAGATGCTTGAGTAGCTTTTAAAAGTGTAGCTCAAGCAATCAGTCATTAAAATAATCTTTGTTACGAGCTGATAGATACTTTCCTTACATAGAGCAGCATCATTAACTACAACATTTAGAAATATAAAGTTAGTGCTGTACTTTAGTAAATGTCTGTCATATACCAGATACCATTTATCATTTTTAATCATTACCACAAACACAGCAGCAGTGTGGCTCACTTTGCACACTTCCTGTAGACACACTTTAGTATGATTGACTGTCCTGCTTTTTGCTGCAAATCTATGTCTGTTCTGTTGGCCTGATTCACACTGGCAGCGTCAGCATACACCAGCTATTCCAGTCCAGATCATATGCACTTTGTCACCATGCCGACGTGGGGCGGACACAACATGCTGATCCTCTCATGTGCAATGTGTGGGCAGACGTCCACAGAGGAGACACACAGGTGTCATTAGTATCAAAGCTGGAATCCAGCAGTTCCCGCTGTGCTGTGAACATCTGTGCAAAGAAAGACAAACTATTATCACTTGTTACGCCTGTTATCTGAGTGTTTAAAAGTTGATGTGGTCACTGCTATCACACATGTCTTGTGTTCATTTTTCTCTGCTCCTTTGTACTTCCTGTTAAGAAATAAGTTGGTGAAACAGGAAGGGGAGGGGAGTGTTAATGCGGCATGCTCTTGTAGAAAATGAAAGATGAGAATGGATTACAAGTTACAGAACTGTATGAACCATGAGTCATTTCCAGTCTCAGCACTAAAACTGGATACTCAGGGTGAAGAACACTAGACAGAGGAAGTGGGCTGCACACACGGTGGAGTGGGAAGTACACTGTAAACAGATATTCCTGCCTTTTTCACATAACATTGCATTTATTCTGTGTCCATCTGCAGGGTGTCATCCAGTTGAGGTTCAGTAAAGTTAATGAACTCCCTCTAACTTCAGATGACCCGGGGAAGCACCTGTTCGAGATTGTGCCACGTAAGCGTTTAAATGGTCCTTGAAAGGCTGCAACGCTGACCCTCAGCAGACAGCATATTTATTCCCACCTGAAATTTGGTTTTGTGGGAATCAATAACATATCCTACTGTCTTTTGGAAGCTGCCTGTCTTCATTTCATGTCTTCATTGTGTCATCTTCATCATATTCTTTTGTCATTATAAGTTGAGCCAGGTGTTTATTTCCACACTGGGCTAAGGGTCTCTTTCTAGCATATGTTTACCAGAAGTGTGTAACATATTAGAAATGATAACAGATCCAAGCTGCTCTGGAAACCGTTGTGCTGGTTTGACATGTTGCGGCACCTCTATCTGAAGCTTACGATGACGTCTCTCAGGTTCAACAGGAGACAGAGTACGATATCCATATGTGTTCATGGCAAACTCTCAGAGTGACATGGAGGAGTGGGTCCGCACCCTGCGCAGAGTCATTGGAGCGCCAACAAGTGGAGGTTCAGTACAATCATGATCATCTACAAAACAGTTTCTGCCATTTCTTTTTCATGACACATAAAATGTTGTTGTGTTTACTAATGTACCATTCTGTCTTTCTTCAGTGTTCGGAAAGAGTCTCATAGACACTATAACATATGAGCAACGTTTCGGGCCTCACATGGTACCAATCCTTGTGCAGAAGTGTGTGGAGTTCATTAAAGAGCACGGGCTGAATGAGGAGGGCATCTTTCGCCTCCCTGGTCAGGACAATGCTGTCAAACAGTTCAGAGATGCCTTTGATGCGGGAGAAAGGCCCTCGTTCCCCAGGTAACACACCAGAGCATCCATCTGTACAGACGAGAGCCACGTGGTTAATGATATTGACAACCTCTGTATTATTCTGCTGGATTACTGAAAAGCTCTTATCCTTACTGTTACTGAAATCCAGTTCTAATGTGGATTATTCATCATGTAAAACCAAAGAACCAAATGTTGCGGAGGATCATTATAAACAGCATGGTTTACATGGTTGGTAAATGCATGAACGTAAGAAGGTCACTGCTATATAAGGAAACAATGTCCTAACCTCAATCAATCAACCAGCAGCATCAGCTTTTTTCTGAGAAAGCAAGGAGAGATGAGGTAGATGATGCAGAGCCTGAGAGATTTCTGTCTGCTCAGAGCTGAAGGCGAAACCACATCCTGTTCTGGCAGGCACACAGGAGGACGCCTTTACTACTCACAAGCTCCACTGACAGAGCGCTGTCAATTCAAACATAGTCTCCTATTTAACATGAAAGTCAAATAGCACAAACTGAGAACTGGCAAATGTTTCTGAGAGAGGTTTCAGGTCATAAATAAGCCAAAGAAAGCACAATTTTGTGTTCTCTCCAACTACATTCTTTGCAGAAATAATACAAATAACAAAATGAAATCCAAGTTTCCAGCTAAATATACAAAACTATACCCAGAGGCAAAATCCCAGTGGACTCTGTCTTTACCAGTTGATATTAAAATATCAAAAACAGCTTTGAGAAAAGTCTTATACTGAATGTAATCATGACAGATTTACATAAGCTGCTAGTACTGTTGCTGTGTACTGGTAAATGTATACACTGGTCTAATGTTGCGTCTTTACCGTGTACATGTGTACATTTGTGTATCAAGTGTGCCTTTGTGTGCAGTGACACAGATGTCCACACGGTGGCGTCACTGCTCAAGCTGTACCTGCGAGAGCTGCCCGAGCCTGTCGTGCCCTGGACCCAGTACCAAGACTTCCTGGACTGCACCAACATGCTAGACACCAACAGCACGACGGTATGTGTTATTATGTCCACATCTGAGTGTGCGACACTGAATCACAGGAGTGTGAGTCCTTAACTATTTCTCCTTCCAGGGTTGGGAAAAGTTTGAGAAACAAATAGCTCTTCTTCCCAGATTCAACTACAACCTTCTCAGCTATGTCTGCAGGTGAGTGACAGCACTGTGCTCAAACAATGGCCACGTGCTGACCTGAGATCAGTCATCACTCATGTGTCAAACCGTGCTGACTGTGTCTCCTTGTTCTGCAGGTTTTTGTTTGAGGTGCAGCAGCATTCCAGTGTGAATAAGATGAATGTGGAGAACCTGGCTACCGTGATGGGGATCAACCTGCTCAAACCTCAGATAGAGGACCCGATCACCGTC
Organism: Microctenopoma stevenorrisi; assembly: GCA_032270685.1. NCBI lineage: Eukaryota > Metazoa > Chordata > Actinopteri > Anabantiformes > Anabantidae > Microctenopoma > Microctenopoma stevenorrisi. The sequence continues at coordinate 3,364,196 of JAUMTR010000027.1, read as the reverse complement.
ATGAAAGGTGAGAACACATTTCTCACTGAGGTTTTAGAGGCCTAACTGTTACACGCCAAAGTGATGCGATCTTGCATGTGTGATGAAAAAACCAAACAAACACAATAAGTGACTCCTGGGTGACTTGTGAAAACGGTGTTGCTCACTTTCTGGAAACCACCCTGAATATGAATGATGTATGACTGCCAGTCTAAATAAGCAATGACATGTGGCAACACCATCATTACTAATCCTTCTCTTTTTTTGGAGAAACAAAACAGTGTTTAACAAAAAGGAAGGGATGTCTCAACCATGCTCAATAAAACACAATGCAGGAATTTAGGAAGATCGTGAAAGCACAAATTAAGACATGAATGCGTGAACCTCTGAGAGTTGACCCAACTCTTGAAATAAACTCTGCCTCCCAGTGGGCATTGTTTGGGAGTTTACACTCTCCAGAGACTCCTACATAAATACACATAAATCTTAAATCTTCGCTGTGGTTTCTTTTCTCGATCATTCACAAGACTAAACAGTCAACGTAATATCTTAAGTTTACTGAACTTGTTCCTTGAAGTTAGCTGAGGCGATCTTTTCAACAACTATGTTGAATGAACCTCTTTTCATAAGTTTTACATGAGCTGAATGAATTCACACTTATCAAGCAGAAATAGAAAGTTGAAGCTTCAAATGATTGACACTGTGGGTCTCTGTATCTGGGCTGTTCAAGACCGCAGGAAAAAAACAGAAAGTGGGATAGAAATCTCACTGTAACTCAGTTCAAATGAGTTTTCCACCTTAGAACCTTAAGATAAGACATGATGTGCACAATCTTTTTACATTGCGGTTCTCTTTGCAGCGACTCCTCAGATCCAGAAGCTGATGACAGTGATGATCAGACAGCATGAGACGCTGTTTCCTCTCTCCAAAGATGTGCTTCCCTCCCCTCCGTCAAACAAGGCTGAGAGCCAGAAGAATACTCCCCGAAGTTTTGTGGGCTGGGAGTCTGCAGAGGTACAAGCAGTTCAACTCTCTCAGTGTATTAAACATGTTGCTTTCTTACAACATTACAGTGAAATGTTTTCTTTCTTTGCTCTTTTGTTTTTACACTGTAGTTTGTGTATCTTAATTATGATCCTTCAGAGAAGCTGATTGGCTAACAGGCTAACTGTTCCCTTATATTCCCAGTCTTCAAGTTAGTCTAGGTCCATTTTGACTGTAACTAACATCTGTAGACACCAGTGTTGTATCTGTTTGCTCAACTAACTTTATACCAGAGAGCTCATGTTTTTTTTCCAAGCGGCAAACTATTCCTGTAACATTTTAATATTTAACGAAGTAGAGAAGCTCATATACAGTTTCCTGTTGCATTAGTAGCCTAATCTGCCAGTTTGTTTATTCCTGGCTGGATTTCTTTCACGGATGTTAAAAGTTTGTCTGTGACGTCAAAATGTGCTTTTGCAAACAAAGAAAGTCACTGCGTCCCTAAATATACGTCCTCTATTATCTCAGATGGGTGATGCATCTTTGTCTGAGTCTCCAGAAGAGGAAGAGGATGTTGAAAGTCCAGGTCCACTCAGGGGTAACTGCACCCCCCAAGGCCTCCTTTCAGAGCCTCTCTCATCTCCCACCGACGACTGGCTCGGAAGTCCCCGCAAACGTACCCAGACCCTGCCCACCTTCACCTGCCCCCTCACCGGCATGGCAGCAAAGGCTGATGCTCTCAACCGGTGGAGTCGCATCAGTGAGAGTGAGGAGAAGTGTGGGACATTATCAGAGGACATTTTCAAGCTCTTGGACCTCCGGACATCAGGATCAATGTTTGGGGGGTCTCAAATGAATAAAAAGGAGGGAGAGGACAGGATCACGTCCCGAAGAGGGAGCGACAACACAGGTTCTTCAACGGCTAGCTTCCAAAAACTTGACCATGATCCCCAGCATGTCCAGACGCTGTCTCATCAAACGAGTGTGGGGGCCGGGACAGCGAGTTCTTCAGCTCAGCAGGTCAACGACAAGTGTGAACAGAAGAAAGACAACCAGCAGCTTACAGACAGGTGAGGCCAGCACAGGGCATGGAGACAAAAGCAATCCATCACTCACTCTGGGCTTAAAGTGTGACACTGCACAGGGTTTCTTAACAAAGCCTTCATTGTTTGGATTCAGCTGTGTTTACTGACAAAGCACGAGATATAACTTGTTTGTGAAATCGACTGAGCTGCTTTATAGACTCTATATCTCTGAACCTGTCTGTGTCTGTCTCTTTCAGTCTGCAGCAGGAGAACAAGGAACTCAAAGCGTCAGTGTCAGAGCTCCAGTCTGCTCTGGCAGCCGAACGCCGCCGTGTGGCCGCTCTGGAGATCTGCCTGAAAAATGCTGAGCGCAGTCGAGACGAGGCCCAGAGACGCAACGAGGAGCTACAAAGAGACATTCAGCAGTTCCTCACTAAAAAAGCACAAGCTCCCACCTAACGCTCAGTTTCAGACTCTAGTATTTGGGATTACAAACCCATTCATCTGAACAGAGGACATGATGATGTATTGAAAATACACAGTTTTTTATTTGAGCTCTGTTTAGTCATGGAAATAAATTATTAGTCGATGTTGTTATGTCTTTGAGGTTTTAATATCACTATTGAAATGAAAGGCTTTAAACAAGTTTGTTCCTCCCTGCTGGAGAGGTGATGTTACTAATGGACTGTTCACTCAGAAGGACACAGAAAGAGAAGCAACATTTTAATGTCAACACATTCCTTGGAGAAAGGAAACTGGACTGCATCGTATTCATGTAGCCAGCTCATCATATCAAGTGTCATTTCAGTGCTAAGTTAATAAAATTCCACAAATAAAAGTGTTTCTGTTGATGCCTATAATATATTAATAATTTTGCTGCACACCGTTATTTGTTAGTTTTCTCAAGAACTTGGACTGGTGCAACCTAAGGTCCAGTGTCTTGCTCAAGGACACTTGACAACATGTGAACAGGAGGAGTTGAGGGTGAAATATCCAACTGCTCCACCTCCTAAACCAGACTTCTTACTGTGCTGATATGCTAATGTTGTTACAGTACAGTTAGTCCATTGTGACTTTGGCTTTGGAGTTTAATACACATTCCAATCTGAAAGCCACAAAACTAGATGAAGCACAGACAAAAACTGTAACATTCAAATATCTGAAATGTTCTACCTTTGGGAGATTTCAATCCAAAAATAGCAACTCGGGCCTCCATAAATCCACATCTGTTACACTCTGAGGTTCGTAATAGAGTCCATATGGAGGCGGGACCTGGTTGTGTGCAAAAAGACATTTCCACTATCAAGCCTTCTTACAGCCATCAGGAAGATGTGATAGTGTGCTGTAGCAGCAGCTGAACAGAGTGGCAGATAACAGCATGTCTGTCAAATGTCAGACTGGCAGATGAGTGGCAGAGGCAGGAAAAAGCTCATTCCTTCCCATCTCTGTGACGCACCAAAATCGGAGTGTATCTGCAGGTCACACAAAGAAGCTGAGGAATGGTGGTGTAGCGGGATGAGAGTTCAGGTGACAAATTGGATAGTTGCTCTGTGAGGGAGCCAGTGCGCGTCATTGGTGTTCTCATTAAAAAACATCTAAGCAGCCTCTTGACCCCACATTGGTGGCAGTGCCAAGTGGGCTTCGTCACGTGCAGTACAAGCATGCATGCAGGAGCAAATACTCAATCTCAAACTCAGTCTTTCACTACTAGTCACTGTGACGTAAGTGTCACATTTTACTTGTTGTTTTTTACCTAATCTATTAAGCTCTTCATACCTTAGATGAAATCCTGTGTATGTGCCTCATCCTACTTGCTGTTGCATTTCTCACAGAGCCTCTTGTGTCCAGATAATTCTTTTCAGACACTGTGTCCCCAGAAGAGAAAGTACACACACGACATTTCAGCAAGCATAACAGAAGATTGCTGTGTTCAGTGAAAGTGAAAGGTTTTAAATTCTTCTCTGCTGTCCTCATGAGCTGCATGAAATGTTCTTCACGGTCACCGTGATTTAGAGTCTTTCATAGTCGATCGTTAAGGCCTCACACCCCATTGCTTTTTAATTTCATTTAGGCAAGTGTCGCATTCCCTGATATATCCCGTTATATTCAACATATCAACAGTGTACTTTGTCAAAAAGAAATGGTCAATGGAGCCTACACAGCACCTCACAGAACTCCACCATTTACAAAGCAAATAAACAAATGAAGAATATCAACTCTAGAGCATCCACCCAAACAAAATAGCACTTCCACAAGGAAGAGGCTACAGGACAGTGTTTACAAAATCCTCATTAAGGAAGTTGTGAGATAACACACGCTCATGTGCATCACACAACGTTGAAGGCACGCACGTACACACACACACACACACACACACACACCAGCAAAGAGACCATACGCACTGAGCAATGCAGAGCCCACCATATCATAGATAAGGGACAGAAAGACAGAGCTGGGAAGAAGAGAGCAGAGCACAGAGAGACACTGACAGAAGAGGGGCCACAACAGAGATGAGTTACACAGACAAATACAAGCCCAGGCCACCCTCTCACCGGAACTGCACCCCTGTTGCAAAGGACATCAAAAGGTGTGCGCGAGAATAAATGCCGTGAGACCTGGACGAGAGCAGCGAGCGTACACACGGCTGCAGAGAGGCTGAAGCTGGTCAGTGCAGGGGTCAGCTACATACTTTCTAAGACTGCAGATGAACTGGGCACAATCTCTATTAACCCTTGGATGAAAGGGTCTAGAGATCACAGTCATTTTGTCTTATTATTGCAACAGCTCATCCATAGAAAAACCCAAGTTATAAGAGGTGAGCCGTGAAATCAAGTGCTGCAGACTGTTTTCCCATGGCGAGCATTTGCTGGGAACTGGGAACTATCTGCTGCTCCAAGACTTTGCTCTTGCTGTTTTTCTTCCTGCTGCTCCAGGGTCCTCTCTGTGGAGAGAGCAGCCCCATCACCAATGCACATCAGAGGCATCGCCCTGACCCGGGGCTGGGAGACGGACATGGAGGAGTGGTGGACCCATCACTACTCATGCAGGAGAGCAATGTGGACATACAGAGCCTGAAGCGTCAGTTTCTGCGATTTTTTAACCTGTCTGGCACAGGTCCGTCTCCCCAGCCCTCTGGCAACACACGAGAAGAACCACCTGAATACATGATGGAGCTCTACAACCGCTTTGCTACCGACCACACTGCCATGCCCACTGCAAACATCATCCGCAGCTTCAAAAATGAAGGTAAAGGCTGTCTGATTCTGATTATATTGTCCCTGGTGTGACGATTGATTCTATTCACTCTCAGCAGCAACTGTGTTTAGTTTGAGAAAGATTTTGTTGCTTGAATTTCTACTGTTTGACCTGCAATATCAAATAATGTGGGAGATTTTTGTAGTGAAATGGAGAAAGAGATATTTTCTTACATGTACCAAGAAGAAAACCGTGAGGTCAAATATATTTTATGGGATTTCTTGCAGACGTAAGCTGAAATCTTTATCAAAACGTGTTCAGATGCTTAACTTTGACCATTTATGTCCCCAGATTCATCTCCCAGAGTTGTGGCTGTTGAAGGAGTGAGGCGTCACCCTCTCCTTTTCAACGTGTCAGTTCCCCATCATGAACGCATAACAGCAGCGGAGCTTCGCCTCTACACCTTAGTCCAAACTGACCGCCACCTCTATGCTGGTGTTGACCGCAAAGTCACTATCTACGAACTGGAATCCCATGAGAGGTATGACAACATGACTGATGAGAGCGCCGTGAGAGGAGATGCATTCATAGCGAGAGGACAGCGGATAGATCTGGTGGAATTGGCTTCACGCCAGGTCTATGGCACTGATAACGGATGGGAGGCCTTTGACCTCACCACTGCTGTTCACCGCTGGTCCAAATCTGACCAAGGCACCACACACCGTTTGGAGGTGCATATTGCCAGCATGGCTAATGAAGACAATGCTCAAGATATGAAAGAAAGCAGTGAAGACACAAATCGGCCGGACGGAGACATGGAGATTGACACCAGTCCTGAGGAAAAACACAAACCCCTGCTGATTGTTTACTCTGATGACCAAAGCAGTGATCATCGTGATGACAAGCGCGAGCTGAATGAGATGATCGACCGTGAAACATCTAACCTGGTTCTGCCCAACAACTTAGGTACGGGACCAAATGGGTTCGGTGGAGACAAGGAGGAGGGAGATGAAGAAGCTGAGCCAGGTGAAGAGGACCTCATTCAAATGCGCTCCAATCTGATTTATGACACAGCATCCCGCATTCGTCGCAACGCTAAAGGCAACCACTGCAAGAAACAGTCTCTGTACGTAGAGTTCAAGGACATTGGCTGGGACAGTTGGATCCTGGCCCCCACTGGTTATGATGCCTTCGAGTGCACTGGCATGTGTTCCTTCCCGCTAACAAAGCACGTCACCCCCACCAAGCATGCCATTGTTCAGACGCTGGTCAACATCAACAGTCCTCAGAGGGCGTCACGGGCTTGTTGTGTTCCCACCAAGCTGGAGCCCATTTCCCTGTTATACCTGGATGATACAGGCGTGGTCACATACAAGTACAAGTTTGAAGGCATGGTGGTGGCTGAGTGTGGCTGCAGATAGCTGATGCTCTTAGAGATTGCAACTTTCATTAAAGTCAACACTAAGCTGGAAACGGAGATAAGCCAAGAATGTCTTCAACAAAGGGACAAGTGCTGGAATCTCTGCAAGGGTTACTCTGTGAGGCCGGACGGACACGTTCACTATTCACGAAACAATGCGCGCTGCTAATCAAAGAGTCTACCCAAATATATGCTTTAAAATGCAAAACAAGTGCAGCACAGCCAAAGGCGTGAATATCAGAATAGTGGAGAGACCGTGTTCTGCAGATCCACATGTTGCTTATAGTGACGCTAAGGTGTCTCTTCATATCGAAAAGAATAAAAAGATTCAATTGTTCCCAAAAGACCAAACCAAACACAACCTAAAGCGTGTGTTGGGTGGTGGGAACTAGTGGGTCAGTTGCCCCCCTCCCTGTGCTTTCCCCTGACATCTGTCTTCCTTTCCACTTATCTCTGCCCCCCACCCCCACTCAATGCAAACACTAATCAGCACTTCATGTGCGCAGTGAAATGACCTCCCTGAGGCAACCTGACAAGACATGAACTCTGCAGGCCCACCTCCTGCCTCCTACAGCCCTCTGATACGTAGGCGCTGTGCAGGGGTGCTGGTGGCAGGGTTATCTTTCCCAACCCTGTTTCCCACTTCACATGCCTCCACCAACCCCCCCACCCACCCCCCAAGCTATACCGATAGCAAGGTGTTGGGGGTTGAGAAACATGTATGCCACCACTCTGCTTGGACGCCATTCTGGGGAACTTTTGAGGTGCTGGGATGGGGGAGTGGAGCAGAAAGGGTAAGGGGTTGTCCACATTCCTAGGCAACAAAGAATGCTAACTGACTCAGCTTACTGACCAAACACAGTGTGGTCCCAACTATTTTAAGTTGAGTGATCAATGATATTTATGGTAAAAAAAAAAAAAAAGCAGGAGCAGCTTGTTGCACTCAGTTCATGGATACCCAAAGGAACTACAGTTACTTTCTTTTGTTGTAAGCCTTTTGATACCTCTGCTGCTATTTATTTTTCTAATTTATTAATTTTTACAGATAGATAACTATATACTGTATGTACATTTGTAAGTTACTTATTGTAGAGCAGGCTTTGTAACCATGACAATGCATTTGCAGCACAAAATTAAATTTGTTGGAAGGAAAAATATCAAAAGAAGGTTTGAAAAACAATAAAAAACAATTTAATAAAGTCTCCTTTACTGCGCCATTGCTGTACAAGAAAGTTTATACACCATGTAAATTAGAATGTTATTCAGATTATCTCACAAGATGAACAGGTAGCTAAAATGGATCACTGATATCATTTACAGTTTTCACGGTACCATTACACCTGTCAATCAAAGAATCTTGTGCCAACTTACCTTTTTGTTTTTAGGAAGATGCTGCTAAGCCCATTGGTACAATGCATTGATCATCCAGCCCGACTGTATCAGCTCCTGGGCCATAGTTCAAACATGACACAAACAAAGACCCTGAGAAACTGAGGGGAAGGTTGCAGATGCTGTGAACGAAAATAATGAAAAAAAATGAACTTGCACACAAAATAAACATAAATAAACACAGAATTGAACTTTTTTGAGAACACGTTTCAGTGATCTGTCTTGTTGAACAGCTACAGCAGCAGAAATCAGAAAAAATGAATCAATGCTTCAGTGTTCAAGAAAAATACCCAAACTCACAGAGAGCTACAGATGAAGAGTGGCTCTGGCAGGAGCACATGTCTGAGAGAGTGTGTGCAGTCAGAAAATGTGCACTCCTGCCGGACTACTTTACAAACCTACTAAAGACACAGGTCTGCTCACATATCCTGTGTGTGTGTGTTACATCTCCTCCAAAGGTAAAACATCTACATAGGGAATAAAATATTAGTATTATTGTTTGTCTAATCTGAAATAAAAAGCTGATAATTTTCCGCTGGTCTTCTGTTTCTGGTGCTGTGCTAACCAACTACTAACCATCTTCTTTTTTAACTCCTGGGAAGACAGCAAATACTTATAATATTAACTTATGTACGCCGTTTCCCTTTGAGTCGTGGGTATTGTTACTGCAGTAACATTTACAAAACCTATTTTATAACACACGGAAAAGGCTCTCTTAGTAATATTTCCACACTGTCACAGAATAATGAGTATGTGAAGGTTTTTGGAGATCACCATACGCACTGTACAAACACTGTACACTGTCTTATCATATGAACGAGGTGTGTCGTAACTGCAGTTCCTCAAATGCTAATGACAAGTGAAGAGATGTTTTGGAAAACAAGTCAGGCACTGACTGACCCCTCGTGTAAAACGAGAACAGACGTTTTCTAAAAATGGCTGCAGAACAGAGGCCAAGAACCTCAGCCGGTTACTGCAACAGGCAGTCTCAGCTATGTTAAGCTCACTAATTGCATATTTACAGAAGTGTGGAAGAAATATGAATCTGGCCTTTGTCACTGAATGGCAAACATTCAGGAAATCTGAAGAAATGGGAAGTATTTGGTATTTTTGCCAATGATAAGGACTGCCACAGAGTGCTCTGTGCTTTTTCCTCTCTCGTGCTTTGACACGGACTCGGCTACGTGATTAACTTAGCAGCACACCTAACGTCGTGTAAACAAACTGGACAGTTCCCAGTGCTTTAAAATCCACTCGCTGACATCATGATGCCAGCGGTAGGACGTTGATGTGTCTCGCTGTGAACGTGTGATTTGGTGTGTGTCGTCTGCTGCTGCTGCGGCTCGCCCTGCCTCTGACGTGGGGTCTGTAATAAGGTCTGATTATTTCCGTTTTGGGTCACATGTTTATCATCCCATCTAGTGCCAACACCACCACCCAGCACTCATCTCTCGCTTTTCTCCTTGAGAGTCAGATTCAAGAAAAGCAACTGTACACACACCTTGTAACAATTTGTATTTGATTCTTCGGTTGCGAAACGTCAAAAAAACCCATTAAAAGAGCCAGTAATGAAAAGCATCTGTTCCAAATAAGTGCTGTTAACAGCAGGCTGATTTCCCAGCGAAATGAGTCGTCCTGAGCGCAGGACAAAGTGCAGCAAAACAGCAACAGTCTTTCTTTATTAAACATAATGACTTCAATTCACCCTCATTAAATCACATTTAAAAGGCACAGCGTTGCTAAAGTAGTGCAATCATACATAAACCAACTGTGCCTCTTTACAAAAAATGGATTTGGCTGCATACACATATAATTCTCATATGAGCAGGAAGCTTGAGCAATCTCAACCTCTTTAGTGTCCTGTCTATTGGAAAGAACAAAAGCCCCCTAAATAATCCTCAACTAATATACGCAGCAGAATGAGGTTGTTACAGGATTTAAAGTGTGCTGAGGACAGTGTGTCTGTAGTAAAAAGAAAAGGTAACACCTAACAAATGACCAAACAAAGACAAAGGCTTCTCATCGCTAAAACACATGTGGACTTTATTGCCTAGTTGAATCCCTGTGGAACCACAAACACAGACGAAGAGGCCAAGAGACTTAAATCACTAACCACTGCAGAAAAACAGAAACCTAAAAGTGAAAAATAAAACACTAAACTGTGTCCTGATTATATACATTGTCTCATATTTATCACAGACAGAATAGTATTTACATTGGTCCTACACAGGCTACACCCAGAAACAGTAAAGCTCATTGTTTAACATCTTCTATCTGGTTTGTTTAATCACTTAAAATATCTGTGGTCAGGAACATTTGCTTCATGGCAGAAATACATGTGTCACACATTAGCTGCTTTACGCCTACAAAAACAATATGAAAATATAAAATTCATTTTATAAAAAGTGCATGTCACGATGTTGCTCAGGCACTTGTTCATTCCTTCATTGTCTTCACTCCTTGTGCTGTCTCTCTGCAGTCATTTGCTGAACAACAAACTTCTGAACGCGACCACACTTGTTTCCTCGTGTGAGTGCAGCACTCATGTACAGTACGTCCCAAAGATGTGGTCCCAGTGGGTGAAGTAGGGGGCGTAGTTGCCACTGTGACGAGTGTGGTGGGCTTGGTGATGGGGAGCTCCACCCAGACAGGGCAGCAGTCTATGCAGAGCCCAGGGCAGGTCGTAGCCGCAGTGGTCTTCCACCGCCAGCCAGCTGTTGAGGACGTGGAAGACGATTTCGCTCAGAGGGTGACAGCCCAGCACCCAGGCACTGCTCAGGGCCAGCAGCAGCAGGGATAGCAGCTCGGCTGAGCTGGCGTCCTGGGCTGTCAGAGCAAAGGGCATGTGGTGCTGGTGGTGCAGTTGGTGGATGCTGCGGTAGAGCCAGGGAACCCTGGAAGGAACAAACAGCTGTCTCTGTTTATACTGTTACTGAGATAGAAAATCACAAATATAGTCCCAAACTGGTAAGAAGTGGTATAACTGTGGTACAACCACCAGCAATATAACTACTACCAAAACACTAACTTAAACCATGAAGATCAGCTTGCAATCAGCAGGGATCTCTCAGATTTCATAGGAGACGTTAAATGTTCAACAGACAGTCTGTTACAGACCGTCAGAGTCTGTGCTGCTTAAACAATTACCATGATCCATAGATGGACCACATGTCAGCACATCTTAGCTTTGATGTTTCCATTCTCTGTTTTGTATACAGACGCTGAAATGAATCACTGGAGTAAAGTGTGAAATACATGTCATTATTACAGTCATTATTTTGACTAATGGCGTGTTCTATGGGAATAAAAAACTGTGCCAAGTTGGACCACACAGTTTGTCAAGTCACTTCATCTGTTCTCCATCAGCTGCAGATGGAGACTGATCTGACCTTTTCATTTTAGAAGTGGTATAAATATCAGTGATACCTTAGGCTACATTTATAAATGTAAAAATGTAAAAGTAATTATTACCAGCAAAGTGTTCATTTATAAAGGGAAATATTATTTCTGCTCAACTGGGAATTTTATTGTAGCAGGTGGAGCATTATACATAGTATTAAATATTGCTGGGTGATTTAATAAACTCTTTATTTGTGTTTACATTTTAAGGGAAGTAGCTTTAGCTGTTGGATAAATGTAGTGGTGTTATATCTGCCTTCCAAAAACGTTTCTGGAAAGTAAAACTCTCCTAGAGCAATGAAACCTGGAAAAAACTCTAATCCAAAGTCACAGTGCAGCATCACGACCCAACAGAAGAATCAAGGTGATGTCCGGTCTGTGCTGCTCACCTGTGCATGGAGAGGTGCCAAATGAAGAAGAACGTGTCAAACAGCAGAAAGGACGCGAACACTTCCACAAAGAGCTGCCAGCAGGTCGGCGCCTGCTCCGGGAACGTGGGTGCGCGCACGGCCTGAAACAGCGCGGTGACGGGGATGACGGTGGTCAGGTACCTGTACAGCACCCTCCAAAAACACTCACACCATCGCCACAGTGGCGGTGGCGGTCCCGAGCCCGCATCTATCCTCCACGAGCGGACCCGCTGACAGACGCGCGCCAGCGCGTCCAGCGCGAGGAAAGGTGCGCAGAGGATGACGTGCGTCAGAAAGGCGCAGCACGCGGGCAGGTACGGGGAGAGCAGGATCTGCTGTATCCCTGCTCTCGTGGAGTCCCACAGCCACTGGAGCGCGGCCACGCGTGTCTCCTCGTGTACGGCGCAGGATACGTTCATCGTGCCCTTCGCTCTTCTACATCTTGTCGCTGTTCACTTTTTATTCCCCTTTAGACATAATGTCCTGATGTACGTTACGGCTCCACTTTACGTTACAGAACACTCTTCCCTGGATTTACTGTAGCAGCTGTCTGTGCAGGGGGCTCCTGAGAACTTGGATGTAGGAGGGGCCCGGTCTCTGACTCAAAAGAAGCGAAAGAGAATCAATGTGTCGTTTCATGGGAGAGTGCAGCCTCTGATGGCCCCGTCCAGCATCACGTAACGCAACCACCTACAGACTAATTCATTCTGGGAAATGCAGGGGATTTTTGCCAGCTGTTTTTCAGCAGTGGAAAGTTAGCCACACGTCACTGCTTATTGCTTTCTGCTGGACAGAGCTGGAGAATTTCTTTCTATTCTGAACTTTCACTTATGACAGGACCAGAGTAGTTACCACCCTGGCACATTGTGAACCACAGGAGAGTCTTACATCTCCCTGTTTTCCCTTCTTTTCTCTCTTCATGCAAGTCATTGGAATAAGTAAAACAAAAACCTGGAGATGAATAAATAAAAACGGAGCAGCCGTGATGACTGAGTGTTAGTAAAACTGTACATCACATAAATGTTTCTGTTTGCCTCTTCGCATATACTGTGAGTAAGGATTAAAAGAA
>JAUMTR010000027.1:3273369-3350870 GCA_032270685.1 Microctenopoma stevenorrisi | reverse complement strand
TTCATGCAAGTCATTGGAATAAGTAAAACAAAAACCTGGAGATGAATAAATAAAAACGGAGCAGCCGTGATGACTGATGAGCTGAAACGTATCCAAGTGTTAGTAAAACTGTACATCACATAAATGTTTCTGTTTGCCTCTTCGCATATACTGTGAGTAAGGATTAAAAGAAACTGGAGTAATGGGCGATTACAAGAAAACATCTTGTAATCGCACTCAGACTTAATCATGACTGAATCGTGGGAGACCTGTGTCTCATGAGGCACAAGGCCTCAGGCAAGACACTGAACATCAACTTGCAACTGGTCCAAACGTATTTTCCCAGACATCCCACTCACCTAAACTAAAGATTCACTGCAGCATCTCTGAGCTGTCTCCTCATTGACACAGAATCTGATTCAAGCTGTTTTGATGCCGTCCTGTAATTATTACACATAGACGCACGTTGGAAATAATCCCACACACATCTTTAACAGTGGATTATTTATATACTGTATGTTTTATTTGATGAATCCACAGAAACCATCAATAAATAATCTTACCGACACCATCGATCTCTCAAAGAAAATCTCAGAACTTTGTCAAACGACAACCAGAATTCCATCATTCATCATTGGAATTATTGCAAAAACATAAAATTTTTCGGCCGTTGTAAATATAAATTGAAGTGAGTAGTCTGAATCAAAGTGAATCCTGGACGTCACCCTGAGGGCTAACTGGGACAATTTTAGACTATGTATTGGGCTAATCTCAGCACCAGATCTTCAGATAAATAATTTCTCACTGCTGCACTGTCTCTGCTTCAGAAAAGAAATTCAAGCATCAACACCTGAACACCTTCCTTCTAAGTAACCAGCTCTGTAATGCACCAAGTCTGTTTTCAGAGCAGTTCTTTGGAAAACACATAATTGGATGATTAACTCATGTCCATGTTCTGTGTGCTTTGTTTGAATACATCCACACATTAGGAGGAAATAATATTTTGGCAACAGCTGGATAAATGCCACATAAAAATAGTTTGGTCCTGTCAACAGCTTGAGGTGTGCACATAAGGTAAGTAACTCGTACTCCTACGTGTCCTGTAGAGAGATTCTTTAAAGGGTTACCCTTTTTAAAGAAAAACTCAGGGAGGCTGATGTCTGCAGCTTGTCTTGAACAACCTCCCCCCAAAAAAACCAAAGCGCTACAAAGTTACAGCAACATGTAGTCCAAGTTCAACAGCTTCCCTGTGTTCAGCAGACACTTAAATATACACCGTATAAAAACAAACAAAAAGAGTGACTGTGTTACATCTGGAAGTCAGCAGCTACCACACAGTGCATTCATTGTCCCCATGACATTCATAAAACATCTGGTCAGAGCCGCTCAGACATACAAAGGGCTGAGGAGGATCACTATTTAAATCAACTTTCTCCACCTATTAAGTTATTCTAATTGTGGTTTTCAGCTACCTTCAGCTGCCCTGTTGTGGAGTTGGGGAGATGTGTTTGGTTTAAATGGTGGAGAGCGTTTCAGCTAACTCATAGAGCTAATGTCAGTTCAGTCCGTTTGCTGAAGCAACAGAAAAATGCTACCAAAGTTCTACTGTTGTGATCCAGAATCTGGTGTTTTTCTAGTGGTAAATCTGCCATCTTCATCACTGCGAGCATACAGAGTGTGTCATGTTAGTAGGAAAAGCTGCAGCAACAGGGTGTGTGATGTAATGAACTCTGACTGAACTAAAGGTCTGATTAAGAAGAAATATCAGTCATTCTCCTTTAATCACTACTTGAAATGATGATGAGGAGCAAATGTGTACAGAGATAACAGTATGAAAGTTGTGATCCTTGATGTTGTGACTCTGGGCAGTAAAGCAGAACCAATTATTTTAAATTACAGTTGTGGCTAAGTGTCAGCTTTGAAAATTATGTTATCATACACCCACAGGTGATGCTTTAAGTTTTCTCGCCCTCCAACTAATTTACAGTTCTAAGCCTACAGGAGGTTGTTCTCCGTGAGAGCACAGCAGGAGCCTCACAACTAGCTCTGGTCTTCTACTCTGACTTAAGAGAATTAGTCAAACTTTCCATGTGGTTTCTAGCAGTGATTGTGAGATGGTTGAGATTTAAATTCCCCGGTCCGCAGAGGTTCGTTGGGCCAGAGTGAGAACCAGCCAGCCAGTCAGCCTGACTCCTGTCCTCCTGCAGTTGGTCCTCCACCTCTGGGTGGTCCTGTGTGGCTCCCTTGTTTACTTGTTAATCTCTGTCCAGAACCTGCTCACCCACAATGTCCATGGCTACAGAGGCTTTGATGGAGCTGCCTGCAGAGCCAGAGTCGACAAACATCTGTGGTATGTCGTTCCCAAAGTAGATCTTACTATTGGCTGCGATGGCCTTGTACTTCATTAGCTGCAGGTACTCTGGTGTTAACTTCAGCTGCAAAGAGTGGAAACAGAACTCAAAGTACAAAACAGCAATCCAACTTTTCACAGCCAAACTGTTCAGTCAAAGGAGGAACCTGCGTTTGTTTCATCTCTTTACCTTATTGGCTTCTGCAGCTCTCTGAGCTGTATAGAACTCAGCATCTGCTTTAGCCCTCTGCCGAGCCAGGAAAGCACCGTCTGTGAATCACAAACACCATCGGCGTCAACAGCAGCAGGATGGTTTAAAAAAAAGTTAAATCTTGTTCTTACACTCTACTTCACATTCTGACTTTCATGTTCACGGTATTTTCTTTCTGACAGGTCATATTTCCAACGTTTTGATTTGCGTAACACCAGGGCTGTGGCATTAGCACGCCTTAGTACCCTTATTTCCACCCATTCCGCTACTTGCTTTGGACCCAACAGGTTATTCAGCGGGGCAGCTTAGTTTTAACATCACCAGGGCTATTTAACCTTACTGCCTGGTCGAGCGCCGTAAGCTTTGTTATACTGCACTGCTACGGTACTACCGTTGTGTTATTTGTGAACTGATTGAATGCTGTTCGTCATGTCAAAAATGTGAATGATTCATTGTGCGTCTCAAATGTTAATAAATGGGACCCAAACCATCATCTCCGTCTGTCCCGGCAATCCCCTCCTCATAGGTTAATCCCCTCCTCTTATAATAAGGTGTGGCTCATATATGGACCAATCTGTAGTTTGCCCCACATTTAACTGGTGTGGTTTATGATCAGGTGAGCCTTGTAGTCCGGAAATTACGTTATCTCTATGCAGGGTAGATACTGCTATTAAAATAAACTATGGAGGAAAACACCTGCCGCCGGTCACAGATTCAGGCGTGTCAGGCTAAAGGCAGGTGATGTAGCCTAAAGCTAAGATGAGCACTTTCAGTGTGACATCTACAGCCCCAAACAACACTGGCTTTTTCATAACCATTTTAAGACTTCCTACAGCTCCGCATGGAGCCAAGAACACTTAGAATTCCTTTACATTAACACAAGCACTCTCTGACTCGTATAAACAGACTCTGATGTGCACATCCCCCACTGCTGGATACAAACCTTCAATTCCTGAGATCTTTTTCTCTGTTTCCTTCTCCATAACCTTCTGTCCAAACTTGATCTCTGCCACTTGTGCCACTTTCTCTGCCTCTGCAAACCACAGAATTTATTAAATTTCTAAAATAATTGTTTCATATAACTGTCCCTAAACAGTAACCATGCATTTCTTACCTATCACAGCTTTGATCCTTTCTGTCTCTGCCTCCTTCTCCACAACCTTCTGTGTCTGTTGGGAGATCAGCAGCTTCGTCTTCTCACTCTCCCTGCAAACAGACAAAGAGGGAATTTGCCTGTGAGCCTGCTCTGAGCCCTGGGAAGCATATGACAGAGTCTGCAAGACGTACAGGCTCTAACAATGTAAGACTTTGCCAGAGTTGGAGACATTGTGTCAGTAGAAGAACCAATAAAAACGACGCCTACGTTTCTTTTATGGAATCACTTTCACAGTGTGAAAACAGTTATGCTTATTTTTTAACTGCACAGTTCAGTTTCTGGAGTCCAAAGTAAGCAGCTCCAATGCCCCGTGTTAGACAGGCTGTAAAAAGAAAACTTAACTTTAAAGGGAAGAAAAAACCTAATCTAAGCAAAATTGAAAGTGAAAACAAGTTAAATTTTTCCACTACATGTTCAAACTGAGGTTTGTTGGTAACTGCAGAGACTTCATCAGTCAAGTTACATAAAATATAACATATCTGGTAACAACCTCACACAAGCAGTGAATGTGCGATTCCCTGTGTGCTTGTGCTGCTGCCCTCCCTTTCCAGTAAGCAACTTTCCACCTTCCAATTCTGTAATTCACTTTATAAATGGACATAAAATATGATGAATACTGATGCAAAAAGAAAGCCAAATGAATAACATCCTGTTAGGCCAGTTCATCTATTCCCAAAAGTTCACAAGCTGGACAGTTCTCCTGGGCGTCTGATTTGAGTCATGGGATCGGTAACAGAAACGATTTCACAATAACTGGACGAACATATTAAAAATCTACACAGAGATGCTCTAAATATAGACTGAACCGCTGTGTTGTAAGTGATGATCTGTTTCTATATGGGTTAAAGGCTTTGACACTGTTTGGATCAAACACGTATCACATTCTCCCCCCAACTATGTGCATGAACGATGAAGGTGAGATGAACTAAATGTATTCTTTGCAATGCAATTCATAAAAGCTGAACAATGCAGGAAAAAAAGTGTTTTTAAAAGAAATGTGTTAGGTGTGTGTGTGTGTGTGAGAGAGAGAGAGAGGGGGTATGCTTCACCCCATCATCCAATTTACCAGACAAGATTTGTCTGCTTTGCGAGAATGGGTACACTGCTTGGTTGTACAGTGATTTAATCTGAACTTTTTAAATTGGGAGCATCTGTACATCTACTAGTACATCTGTTCAGCATGTCCTCACGGTGTGGATGCAGTGGACTGGGCTAATGTTTCATTAAAATGTCATTAAATCCACCAGCGTTATCACTGCAACTTGGATAAAACTTGATTGAAAAAACATTCATGCAAGACAGAACCTGCTCGTGTTTTGTTGCCTCTACAGGTTCTGCCAAAGCCTTGAAACAAAGAGTCTGACAGACATTGCACTGTAATACTGTAGCACAATAGACCAGTTGGCACAAGCATGTTGGGTATTAAGTTCTGTCTGTTATTGACATTCCTTGCAACTGACTTAAGTATCAGTGACTAAGAAGATGCTGTTGATTCATGGAGCTGAAGAACGCAGAGATTCTCACAGACATGAAACAGCAGTCTTCATCCTCTACAGGACTTGGCAGGGGGAGATGGATGAAGATCATGTCCATTCGTTTGGGGGAAAAAATGCATAATACAGGCTTCAGGGGTCAAAGAACACCATTTGTTATGATTAGCAAAAAGAGAAACTCACATGAGCTCGTAGTTCCTGCGAATGCTCTCTGGGATATTTGGTTTTGTGACACGGACAGCCTGTGATCCAACGAGAGAGACAAACAAAGACAAACAAAGACCAAAAAGAACATTCAACTCTGTGAAACTGCCAAACAGAGACAGCAGGAGTGTAATGTGAAACATGAAGTGGTTTTCGCTGCCAGATGCCTAAAAAGGCAGCTGGAGAGGAGCCCTGACACAAAGAGTCCTGTTCACAGACAATCTGTAGTGACAGATTTCTTCTTTTCCTATTTCTGATGCAGGGTTGCACCCCTGTTCAGAGGACAACTTCATTTTCAATTTATATTCACTGTTAGACGTAGTTGTCATCCAACAGAGGAAAGAAGGAAAGAGGGATGCAAAAGCAAGGAAAAGATACAAGATAACTGTGTATAACAATATGACAGTAATAACAAAAGACAAATAACACAGAGTACAAATATAGTATTACTGCAAGATATAACATACAGTATTATCACGTGTTCATTTATCAGATTTACTTCATGGTGGGGGTGAGAAGCCACAGCAGCGTCCCATACAAGGTCTGCATGACAGGTCCAGGAGACGAGGGACATCTACTGTCCCCCAAGTCCACACGTCCCAATGGCAGCCATGTCTCCCGCCAGTCAAAGAAGCAGGGGAGGCCCAGACAAAGCCCCAACGGCTAAAATGTCAGGCTCAGGGCCTCAGGCCTCCGAGAACGAGGCGAGACCCGAGACGCCCACAATGAATCAATAAAATCCATCCTAGACGCAGGGGCCGATCGCAGCGTGACCGAAAGCCCGTCACATGCGGTGTGGTGGGTGCCACTATGAAGATGTCTCATAGAGGCCTGTACTGCTGCGGCGGGACCCCGGCCACATACCATGCAGCGTACCAGTGTTATGCCCCAGCTGGGCCAGACCGTGCCCACCACAAATCTCCAACAGTTCCCCAGATCCAGCCAACCCCAGCACAACGGCACGCGGACGCCGGGCGTGCCCGCCCAAGAGAGACCAGGGCAACCCCCAACCCAGCGACAGGTTTCTTCTAAAAAGATTTTCTTAAGACTTACAGGAAACATAAGCCCAGCACAGCCCCTAACACTGAAGAGTGTGGTCCTCTGTGGTTTGGTTCCGCTTTTTATCACAACAACAATCAACTTCCATCTGAAAACACTCATTATGGCTAATACAGATTAGCAGTTCATTAGTGCACTGTGCTGGAGTAATTATGCGGTGAATGCTCTTATTTTCTTAGCACGTTTCATTAAGCTACCTACAGTGGTCTCGCCATTCTGTCTGTGATGAACTACATGTACTTTAAAAAGCAGCCTTAGTCTACCAGCTAGAGAAGAAATGCGCCTCGCATGACAGCAGTAAAACGTTTCTACTAAATGTCCTGTTGTGGATCCAGCACCTGAACCAATCAGATATTAGATCAGGTGAGAGTAGGCGTTTCCCCATCATGCCCAGGCTTTTTGCGGCCGCCTTGATATCACGAGGTGTTTGTTGCCTACGTGGGCCTGACGTCACAGACGGTCGGACTAACCATTACCACTGCCTTAAGCATTAGCGATCGTATCTGTGCACAACTTGCTCCTCTCGACTCCAGCCTCAAACTCTGGTGGTGCTAGTGTACCTGGATGATAAGTCCGGGTGCCATAGACGTCAGATCCTCTTGTAGGGTCAACTTTAGGTTTTCATCTATTTGGTCTGAAGTGGTAAAGCAAAAGAGAAAAGATTAAAATGTACTGCTTTCACCTATATGTTTAATAAATCATTATCAATGCAACTATCATGAGGAAAATTTTTAATAAGTAGGAAAACCATTACTATTATTATTATTGATGTATTTGGACAAGGACCCACATCAAGAGGATGAGAGCGACATGTTCATACACTGTGGTTACCTAATAATATTACATAGTGACATATATTTCTCTCTCTTTACAAGTTACCATATAACCATGTGGTCTTTGCATTAATCTGGCAACATTCAATTGTGCCATTTAAAAGGTTCGACATGTGTTAGATGACATGTGGGCAGCGCTAAATACAAGTGTGAACAACTCAAACCACCTGCGGAGGTGGTTCGGAAACATTCGACCACACATCTTTATACGCTGACACACCCTGATGTGTTCCCAATGAGGACACAGAACATGTCATCAACACTGCAGAGATGAAAGTCACCCTCATGCTCCTTTTGCTGAGAACGCTGTGAATGGTCTTTTTCAGCTTTGGCACAGAGAAGTCTTTTACTCCACAAAACAAGCTGAATCGTGGACTTGCCCATAAAACACATTCCCATTTTCTTTCTGCTCGTTTTGTGCAGCATTTCTGGTTGCTGCTGCCGCAGACTGTAAATATTCCAGTGTGCTATTTAGGAATCTTCTTCATAATAGCGAAACGATTTCTTGTGCAATGCCAGCTGAGGAATAAATGGTGGTTTCTGCCCTTGGTCTTTATACAACGGTATTTCCCCAGAGTCCCTGACTCTTTACACAACTTCATGTCTGCAGATTGTGAAAGCTCCAACCTCTTTATGGCCTTGTACTGAGAAGTATTCTTTTTGAACTGATTGAAAAATCTCTCACATAGTTTGGTACAAAGCGGTGAGCCACAAGCCATGCTAGCTTCCAAAGCCCGAGCCTTTGATGGCTGCTCCTATAGCCTCAGTCATGATACCCTCACCTGTTACCAATTAACATGCTCATTTTGAAATCATCCAGAACGATGGTATTCAAATATTCTTTTTTCTTTTTTTAAGTGTTGCAGCCAGCAAACACTAAATCCCCTTCTATTTACAGAATACAATTAAGTACTTTCTTACTAACTTTCTTTGTACTTTGTCAGGTTCAAACAAACTGACTGAACAGTTTCTTTGCATTTTAGAATAAAACTGGGTGTGTAATTACACCACGGTTATATTTTCTCAAAGTGATGCTAGGCAGATGGTTCGGTTGTAAAAAATACACGAGCGGCTAAATAAATACATCAAACACAATGTGCATATGCATATGAGCGGTTGTGTGTGAAAGCCCCGAACTGTCCGAGCTGCAGACTGGCAGCATGCCGTTTGTGTAAATCCACCATATAAAAAAAGAACAGTGGGGGGTTTTTAGATTAGAACTGATTTTACAACCGGCCTGCAGTCAACCACTCACCAAACAGGCCAATGTAGACTTCCTGTAACGAGTGCACACTGCAGAACTGGTTTAGTTCGTGGTGAACCTTGTTGAATATCAAAGCTTTGTCATAGTCTGCTGTGAAGTTTCTCACTATGTCGTAGACTGAAGAGGGAAAAAAACAAGCACTAAATCAAGTGGCAGCAAACACACAACAGAAATATGTTCTGTGCAGCTACATTTAGATGCAACATGTTATATTCAGCTGTGTTGGAGTTGCCCATAGCCACAACATCCAATCTAGTCTAGGATAATTTCAGTGTTTGATGTTTTTGGCCTGGTGAGTGTACCTGCTGATGGAATGAGATAGTTCACCACTTCTATGCGGTCAAAGTAAATCATCACTCCTCCACTGAAAGAAAGACACATAACAACAATTTCATGACAGATAGTAGAAAAAAGTTGATGAGTGATGGTGAGTCCGACTTGTGCTGAAGAACCTCAGACTCCAGCGGTGTTCATGTGATACTCTACACAATGGGGGAGTGTAGATACAAGGTAAATGCTCAATAAGTCTCCAGACCACATGTGACTTAACCAAACCCACCTTGTACCACATGGTACATTCTTCACCTCATCTGTCTGCAGGGTCGTCTGCAAAGGAAAGAAAATAGAGATTTGTTTCACATGTCAGAAGGTGTTTCTGACATCACACACATTACAGGCACTCAAATAACCGGGTTACAAGAGGCGTCTAAATAAGTCACTTTTCACTGTGTCATTTAGACAGTTTGTGCTGTGACTGTCTGTGTGTCCCTCCCACGCTGCTGTCAATCACCTCCCATGAAAAACATTTTAGTTATCTGTGAACCATGCGCCCAAAGGATGAGGAGATATATATATATATATATATATATATACTTACACTATAGACCAATATAGACGAAAACAAAAATAAACAAACAAAAAAGCTGTGAGCTCATCTTTTTCTTTTTTCATTCAGTATGACGAATGGGTTTCAGCTGGGGCTACGTTATCACAGCAACAGGGAACACGTAAAGTAAAATTCAACACCAAAAAGAGCGGAATACTCTATGATGCAACATGCAAATAAAAATGATACATTAAATTACTCTAAAACTCAGCCTTAGAGTGGCCGTGGTAGATAGTTTGAGAGAGGACTGGAAGAAACAACCATCCCTTTACAGAGGATCTCTTAGACATCTACAGTGCCACTCTGACATCTCTCCAGCACTTATCTACACTTTAAATTAGGTGGGACAATGACCCACATGTGACCTCAGTGGTGTGAACAAACTGGCAAACCACCACAGCTCTACAGACAGAGGTTGCCAGGGGTGTGTTAGGCTACAAAGGTCTATTAAACAAACCTGAACAGACTTGTATGTAGTGATGAAAGGAAGCATGAGATGGAAACCTGGGCCACTGGTTGTGGTCAGGAGAGCCCCTCCCCTGTGTTACACATAAACATAGCTAGTCAGTACAGTTAGTATATCAGAAAACAAAAATACTATTCTTACAACTTGTGAGATCAATTAAATATTTTCAAGACCAACAGATAAGACTTGACAAAGCTATAATCAAATCACCAGTAAAGTAATAAGGAGGGAAAAGCTTATATCTGTTAACAAACTACATGTCAAGTACTCCTACTTCTACTGCATATGTGAAACCACTGCTGGTGTTTTTTGGGGGGAAATCTTTATGTGCAGGTGTTTACACTACTCACTGTTTAACAGTAAAGTTGCTTGTTGCAAACATCTTTGAAACAGATGCTCTCCTCTTTATAATCTCAGTTTTACAGCTGAGGAGCCTTGGGCACAAAATAAAAACACAAACAAACATGTGCTGCAGTCTCACCTATAGTAAACTCCAGTGTGTCCTTCATCAATCTTGTGCACGGAGGCCAAGAGCGCTGCTCCTCCAAGTGCCGCAATTATTGAGAATACAGCACCCCACTGTGCCATCCTGGCAAGCACACACAGGAGACGGCACACGGAAATGAGCGGCTAGTAAAGGACTTCCTGCAGAGTGGCTTCACTTGCTCAGCAGCTTGTGTAGTGCAGTAATAACATCGTGCTGGCATCTTACTCACTGGCTTATCTTTACTCAGCTCAAGCTTAACCGGGCATCAGTTGGGACTCACTGACCTTGTCACACTTAAAGTGGATTGAGTGCCAAAACCATTGTCACCTCTGTTGTTTTTCATACAATAGGTCTAAAGCTTTTATGAAACATTATATTCATTATGACATACATATCTTTTCATTTTATTTAGCCGGGTTGGGAGCTGGATGAGCACGTGGCTCAGCTTGAGTTACCAAGGATTTACAGAGATACAATCTGGTGACCAGGCTGTCTCTAAGCCATACTCTTTATACTGGAGATTTCTCAATTTAGGTGTTTCTCAAATAAAATATTAAGATTTAAAGTTACACGCTGTAGCTTTTTTTGTTTTGATGAGTTGGGATATATTCAAAAAAGCAACAGTGACAAACAGTACATGTTGTAAATAACAGAGCAAAAAACAATCTACTTAAGATCTAAAGGCTTATTCAGCTGTTCCTGCATAAGAGCAGACCCTGTGTGATAAAGTGGTGGACAGTTACTTCACAGAATCACTGCATCTAAAACGCAGATATTTAGCTAATATGTTAGCCTGTATATATACCTACAGGAAGAGGTAAGTGTCAGCAAGTATACACATTTATAAAGTAGTTAAACAAAGACAAATATGTATGACTTATTACAATGTACACTTAAAATGTAAAGATTTTGGACGTTACTCGGACTTGGGAGCTGGCAGCAGTCCTGTCACTGATTATTTGTTCCTAAAGAAAGGAGCCTCCTCCACAGAGGGGCCTGTTCACGTATGTGAACTAAATGTGACAGACTAACGTGACACTTTGCGGTTAGCGTCAAAACACGAATCGAGGCCAAATATTCCACGCTTATTTTTCTTTTGACATGCTACTATCACAATAAAGGACACCGAGCAAGCCGCCTACGACGTTATAAAAACAGCCAACCAAGCTGTACCTTCTCAGCGCGTCTTACCTGTAGTTTCGACAGAAATATCAGACAAGAGACCGCTGCTGCTTCTTCTTCTTCTACTGCTGCTGCTACTTCTCCTCATTCTTCTTCTGTTGTGTTTAATGGCAATTCGGTCCTCATTGTCGCCCTCCACAGGATATTCTTAACTTGGTTGGTCATTTTATCAAGAACCCGAGGAACTGAATATGTCTTCTTCTTCTGCATTTTCCTCTCTTTATTCTTCTTCGACAAAAGACAGAGCTATTTCTTAGCCTCTAGACTGTTGCAATATCGCCCCCTAGGTAAGTGATCGCAAACAGCTTTTGTCTCTTTCTACCAACCAGATATTTCATAATTTGCAGGTACAGACAACCACGTTCGAAAAGTTTTCATATATTTATACTCAATACAGAGGCAGACATAATTAGGATTACAGTATATAATTAAAATATATATTTTTTGTATATATTTTTTTGGAAATAGACTCCAAAACATATTTTCAGTGGCACTGTCAAAGGCTATTGTGTTCCTCACAGCAGTCATTTAATAAGCTTCCCTCACATAGAGGCTTCAGACATTGCTACCCTTGATCTGCAGCCCAGAACAATGCAGGTGTGGGTTTGGAAACTATGCAGCTGGTAGGAGCTAAAAGAACGCAGAAAGTATCATAACTAACGTATTGTTGCATTGTATTGTTTTGTACTTCACACACAGAAATAATATGTTCAGTTTACTATTCAGCTGTAAGTTTTCTGTTGGGACTTTTTAATAAAAGCTTTTTACACCTCTACTGCACTGCACTTATGTGCAGCTAAATAATTATACAGGTTTTAATCAGCAGCCTCAAATTCAGATATCATATACACAGGATTATGCAGAGGTTCACTGTGTCTGATTTCTCTGTTAAATGTGTTATTTAGGTTTTTGGTATAAATGATTTGGTTCTTCACATATCGCATGTCACATTAGATCC
This sequence comes from Microctenopoma stevenorrisi, assembly GCA_032270685.1. NCBI lineage: Eukaryota > Metazoa > Chordata > Actinopteri > Anabantiformes > Anabantidae > Microctenopoma > Microctenopoma stevenorrisi. The sequence continues at coordinate 3,338,342 of JAUMTR010000027.1, read as the reverse complement.
AAATGCCATTGATTTGTTTCACTTTAAAAAAAAGAATGGAGAATTTGGTGAGGAATAGTTATTTTTCTCTTTCCTAATACAAACAGCAGATGGAGACAGAGACCAGGTGTCATGCAGTAATGTACTGCAAAGGCTGCAGAAACCAAATTCATGAGTCTGCCATGACTTCTTAACAGGGCTTCACTGTAAGATTGCAGAATCTATTCTGCCTTATTTATTGTAATATCAATAATTCTGTGACTGATATTGTCATCTGTCATCTGTAAAATCAGTCGTATGATTTCCGTATGCCTGTCCCTGCAAAACTCAAAAATGTCCATTTATTTCATTTTAACTCACAAACAAACCTCTGGCAGTGATTCACTATCAGAGGTCTTGACACTAAAATGGCTGTGGAACTTAATTTTTAGACGTTGGCCTCTTGAGGACCAGACCTCAACCCCTAGGTGCTGTCTTGGCAGCTCTGTGCCAGGCATTTTAAACAGGGGAGGTGGAGGGGAAAGGGAACAACAGAGCTAGGGAAAGAAGTTTGTCAGAGTTCATTAAGTATCAAGGGAACATCGCTGGAACTGGCAGTGTAAGCCGCGCCGGGGCCCTAGTGCCATTAATCACGACTGACAAGAAACCAGGGTTTGGAGGAGGAGGTGGAGGGGAGAAGCGGAGGGTGGGGGTGGGGGGCTGCTCTGCCAGAGACTCTGGTAGTGATTACAGAATGGGGTCCAAGCAGACCAGGGGTGTTGAAGGTAAAACACACCACTGCCAAGGATGTGAAGTTCAGGTGGCTTCACACAGTCGCACACAGACGAGAAGGCGGAGATGTAGCTCGAGGCCTCGGAAACACGACCGTGATTTTAGAAAGAGTGAAATATTTTATTCATAGAGGCGTACAGTGTAATAGCGTAGTGTGCAAGTGTAGTGCGGTGCTGCGACTGGATTTCTCCCTTTGTTCATTTCACCCTCTCTCCCTCATTTATATGAGCTGAGCCTCTGGCTTAATAGAATGCAGGGTGAAGAGAGTGGAAGTGCGGCAGTAACGGTGTCGCCCATATATCTCTGTCGGCCTGCCTTATTTTCACTCCGCAACCCCCAAAATCTTGTGGTAGCTCGCCACACTGCTGCCACCCTGGAAGAAGAAATAAATGGGAGAGAGAAAGAGAAGGGAGAAAAGAAAGGAAAGCTCGTGACTCGTGAAGATGGAGGCCTCTGTTAAGTGCTGTGCTTGAAAGCCCGTCCGGCCTCATTAGCTGTCAGTTGTAACAATACTGAGCTGGCAGCGAAGACTGCTCCCAGTCTCAGTGCCATAAATCACAGGCTGACAGGGCCCTGACAGGGCTGGGAACCAACACACATGCAAGACTTGCTTGCATTCTGTTTCTCTGCTGATCCCCTTTTCTTTCTCTTCTCTTCCTCCTTTTCTACTAGTCTTTTTTTTATTCCTTCATCTTCCTTTCCCTCTGCCGTTTCTCTCTTTTCCTTGTCAGTACCACTCCCCTTGTCTCTCTTGTTCTGTTTTTCTCTCTCCTGCCTGTCTTTCACACATACTTACAGCACCCTGCAGCATGTCAGCAGACAGCCCAGGACACATGTGCTCACACGAACACACTAGAGCTTTTTTTGGCATCCCGCTCGTGTGTGTTAGACAGGCCGAGTTTGGAGGAGTCTGGGATTTTTTGGTGTTCTGAGTCTGTGTTGTATGTTTCTCCGTATTTTTAGTTTCTCTCACAATTCTCAAGTAAAGAAATATTTGCGTTTTAATGTTAATTTGTGCCGATCTGACAACTGATTAAATCTAAATCTGAAATAACTTCTAATGTGACCTGGCACTCTACAAAAAGTCTAATTAAATAAGATTTACCTGACTTCTTGGGATGGGGTGTGTGTGTGTGTGTGTGGGGTGGGGGGGTGTAATCACACACTGATTACGCACCAGTGTGGGGGGTGGGGCGCCCCCCTCCTCTATGGTAGGGAACAAACTGGTACTTATAAACAATAAACATAGATATGATATTAATCTATGTCAGGTCTCATTTTGGAGAATTAGAATTTATTACCACACACAACACATAACTTACCAATCTACCTATAATCATTTAGAAAATGTATAATCTAAACGATGGACATCAGTAATCAGCACTCATTGGTGATCGTATCAGAATCGCCAGCAAAAAACCTGATCAGAACATCCATAGTTCAATTTATATTATCCTGTTTGAAATTTGGTTTAAAGAAAAACTAGACAATATCAGAATTTCTGAATAACCTCTCTACACAACACAGTGCAGGTTGTGAACAAATGAAATGAAAAGTCTTGTGTATTTTGTATGTGTAGAACATTTTTATCATCATTTTGTATCATTAAAGGTGAAAATGTTTTTTTACTTTTCCTTTTTTCTTTTTACCTTTACCTGAGTAAAGGATTTCAACCTGCACTTTTACTCTTACCAGAGTAGTTTTTCACACAAGTATCTGTACTTCTACTTAAGTAGAGAATGTGAGTACTTTTGACACCTCTGATAATTAGTATGAATAGATTTTAATCTAACTAATAATTTTAAACTGCTTGTTTCACACACATTCTCCTTAAATCTTTCTTATATTTTTTACATGTTCTTGAAGACTATGAAACATTTGTGGTCCTGTAATCATGCACTGTGGTAACAAGTGAAGTTGTGCCAGAATCCTGCTCTGGTTTGGGCATCAGGCAGTTCCCCCAGTATTTATGCTTTGCTAAGCTAACAGGACGCTAGCTGACTTCATATGTGTTTAAAAAAAAATGCCTTGTTACATACAACCTGTCCGGCATGTGCACTGCTTTTTGTCCAATGACAGCTGGGATATGCTCCAGCACCCCTGTGAACCTTGGGAGGACAATAGATGGATGGGAAATATGCATTGCTTTGGCCAATTGGTGGAGACATAAACAACTTCTGAGCACAAAACAAAGACAATATCACTTACACCGTCTTACATGGGGCAGCATTATAATTTCTTGAGCCGTGTTTCTAGCCTCTGGCAAAGGTATGTGAAATGTTCACTACTGAAAATGTAACATAAACGAGAGTCTGTACAGTAGCCGGTGACTCCAGAGGAACCTGGAACATCATTGTCTTCACACTGACATAAAAGGGAAACACAGTTCATTAAGCAGCTACTGACATAACAATCTTCCAGTGCACATTACATGTAAATGTCTAAGACTATTTACATGTGGAGTATGTAGTGTTTCATTTGTATCCAAGTATCCATGGGACCGGGCAGGAGCTGCTACAGCAGCCATCTGCATGTATCCATTACGGTGACGCGTGATGATATGTGTGACACGACTGGAGAGGAAGGAAGTTAAAGAAAGCCAGGCTGAGGGTCATTAATCATTGGTAGCTGACACATGTGCACACGCATGTATAGAATTCAACACACATTGTCATGAGGCCTGAAGGGTGCTGGTGCTGAGCTTGCAGCCAAAATAAGCCAAGCTGAACATGTACTGTACACACACAGTCATTTTACACATTGTGTGTGTGTCCATACACATACACAGAGAATGAGTGCACAGCTGGACTACGTGCCTCTGCTTCCACGTTCCCACACTCCTCTTCCATTCCAGCGCTGCATATTTGTACCCAAACCCAACAGGACTCAGCTGGATCTAACAGACTCAGGGTCAGCTCAGGTTGGATCTTGAACTTACTCACTATTGTATATTATCTTACAATGCTTCAGTGCAGAAATAAGTTAATAGCTCTACTCTCCTGCTCACTACCTTGTTTTTACCCCCACTGTTGACCGGTCTGTGTGTGTTGCATGTTGCACCTTTGATCCAGGAGAACGATATTGTCTCACTTGATATGACTGGTTTAGTCATTTACCATCTGTGTCATTATTAGCAGTCTTTTCTTTTCTCTAATGTTGAAATTCTACCTAAAGGTCGGCTTTGTCCTCATAGAAAGAGCTACAGTGTAGAGAACTTTGTGAACATATGAAACGTATTAAATTATTTTTTATTAAAGTTGTTCATGAAGCCAAAAATCTCATATGAGCTGAGCGGAGCTGCAGAGTCCAGGGACAATACCCAAAAGGTTTGTCACTATAAATGGCCCTTTTCACATTGCTCGTAAAAACCTGATTTATTTTTATTAGAAAAACATTGATCACAGCAGCTTTAAAGTAAATTTAGAAACCCATCTTCTAACACAAATGTCATAATTCACATATTTACTTCAAAGATCTGGACGCCCACACACCCATTCCTCTTTACATTTTTTTGTAAGTATGATCTGTTACCATTACAGTTTGAGAGTTTAGGATGTCCCGCTCTTCATGGTGCTGCAGAGTCCCACTGGTGCTTTCAGCTCAAAGTTACACAACTGGCCTCTCTGTGTGCCGCAACATTACTCTTCCCCTGGTTCCCTTTAACATCTTCTTTGTGGGTATCTGCCTGCTTTTGCCTCATGGTAAGATTTATTAAAGGACGTGTGTGTGTGTGTGTGTTTGTGTGTGTGTGTGTGCATGCTTGTGTGGGTGAACGGGATAATTGGTGCTACGAATGCACATGGGTCTGCTCAGGCCAAACGATGCTGTAGTGTACGTACAGTGTGGTGCCGCGTGGAGCTGTGGGGGTGTGGGAAAGCGTTCACAGTGGACTTCAGAGGGAATTGAGGAGGAATGAGGAAATTGCATACAGATAGACCTAATGGATGTGCTGAGCGAAGAGGTTGTGGGGCCAACAGCTGCTAGTCATCCATCTGAACCAGCCCGTAGAGCTGGACGGGACCGCTCCGCAGTGACGTGTTCACCTTCAGGGGATGAGTGTGCTGGGACTTTTCATCAGAGCTGGGTCAATAAGGATTTGCAATAAGTAATGAAGGTTGTTTTAAAATCACTTGAAGGCCCAGTTTATTCAGGGGCAATAAAATGAGCCTTCAGTTATGACTGGAGAGTCTGGATTGTTGTAGCAATATAGAGTAGGGGGTATGGAAAGGAAAAAGAAACACAACATATGGATTGTAAACGTGTGCAAATATTATTTGTCTTCATTTTTTATAATATTGCAAACTACCCAGTGTCCAGGTTCAGTCCATTTGGTATTGAGGAGTAACACTGGCTCATCTTTAGATGTTTCTCAGAGATCATCGGTCAAAGATCAAGATCAAACAGTCCTGTGATGTGTTTTTCCTTGAATGTTCTCATTGAAGAATCAGCTTCTGTAGGTAATGCTCATCCCTTTGTCTGTCTCTCTCTCCTCATCAGATAATTGTTTCAAGAAATGTTATAAATTCTTGCAAAACACATTTTGCTGTGAAAAATGTTTCATTAATATACTATAGATTTTTTTCCCAGAGGGTTTTACTCAAAACCAACAGTTTGCAGCAGGAAGTGTAAAACATTGCACAGTAGGAAATGTTGGTAAATGGCCTTATTAAGAAACAATAGCTCAGTGGGTAGAACGGTTGTCTTCAAACCCAGGGACCAGCGGTTCAATTCCCAGTCCCAGGTTACATGTTGAGGTGTCCTTTGACAAGACACTGATACCCTGTAGTAGCGCAGACACGGGTCTAGCAGCTGCCCAAACAACAATTTCCCCAAGAGGATCAAAGTATTCATTGTTTTTATTAAAGAAACACAACAAACATATACACTATACTAAATTCTGACAAAAATACTAATGTGCAGCTAGCTAGTGCAGCTAGCTAGAAATTCTGATCACTAACTTCAAATAAAATTGTATTCAATTATATATTATGTATGTTTCTTCCCTCGTTTTATTTTATTTATTTATTGTAGTTGTATAGAGCACTGAGCGTAGCACCATATGGTAATGTTAGGAACTTTTCTTCTTTTATTAAATCTTTCTGTAATAAAATTCAGTGGAAACACATGAAAACAGATTTCACTTCTCACAGAATCTACTGACACGTCATAACCAAATCCACCTACGTGCATATTATCATGTTACATTATAAATTATGTTAATCTACGCAAAAAAGGTAAATATGAATGTGATTGTAGTATCATTGGTGCAGTGGAGATAACGAGGCCATAGCTTTTTCCCCTTGTTTCCAGTCTTAATACTAAGCTAATAAGCTGCTGGCTGTAGTTGAGAGTGATATCAATCAAGCTGTCAGCACTCAAAGGGATCAGGTAACCATTTCAATTTCAAATAACTGGATGCATTCATGTAAACCTTTCTAATCTTGAAATTAACAGGCAGTAAAAATAGAAAATACTACTGATTTATGGTAGTACAATACTGAGTGGTGGTAATGTCTCAACCCATCTACGCCTCGTTAACTAAACAAACTAAAATGTCATATTTTTCCTCATTTAAAAACATTTCATGACACAGTGCGGTTCATTGTATTCTGAGAATTGACTCGCCAAGAGGTATTGTTAGGTAAAGTTATCTACAACACAGGTCAGATAAACATCAGTTGCAGTTGAGCAATGAGAGAACTATTCCTTATTTTTTTCCCATCTCATCTGTGTGTGGGGGGGTATTGGCAAGTGACAGATGAAAGCCTAAGTACCTCTGGACAGCTGTTTGATTCATTCTAGATGTAACATAAAGTCATAAAGTTTAAAAAAGGGCTTAGCTAACCTCTTCTGGTTTGTTTCGCTGATTTGTCAGAGCTCAGGGTGAAAGCCGATGAGGAGAATTTACTCAGTGCTCTCCTCTGTGCTCCGGTCAGGAGCATGAACACTCGCTTTTCCCCCTCTACCCTAAACACACACATGCACTCGTACATGTACAGGCTTCCATACACATGCACACAATCAGGCACGAATGCACACACACACACCCTCTAACCTCACTATGGTCTCACACAGCAGGCCTGCCATAAATCAATGGGCAGGATCGTGTCTGCCAGTTAGACTAAACAAGAGCATTTGTGAGGATTTGCTCTCGCCCATTAATCATCTTGACAGCTTGAAAAACACATTTCCCCTTTAATGACTGTATTTGGATAATCAGCTCTGTTTTTCCTTTCCACCCTCCCTCCCCTTCCTACCCTGGTTCTCCCTCCTATCCCTTCCCCATTTTTGCCCCAAGCGGCATCATAGTCATGTGGGTAAGTCACTATTAGGGGACTGAAGAGGGGAGGGGTCTCTTAACATCTAAAATGTTCTCCAGAAAAGTAAAAATAATCACACTGTCTGTGGAAAAAAATGATTTTTTTTCACTCATCAAACTGCGAGGCCTACATTTGTATATGTGAGCACACACTCAGCCCTGCTACATTCAAACACAGAAGACCCATGGAGGATACAGAACTGCTAACACGAACCATATGACGAGACTTACAAAGACAAGCTGACGCTGCAATGAGAAAATGTGACGCAAAAAGTGTCATGTGAGAAAAATAGTGGATTTGACTTTGAGCTCCGACACCCTATAATCAATAGACCCATCCAGTGCTTATGAACAACACAAGGTGGTTTAAAAAAACAACAACTGAACAACTGAATTTTCATCTGTGGGACAGCAGGAGATGTGGGGTGTATAGCTGAACGAAACAGAGAGAGCTGTTTAAAGTCCACCCAGTTTAAACAGTAAGTTCATCATCATCCGTTTTCACATTTTCACATTATTTGAACCTGTGATTATCATTTTTATTATTTTTTATCTGCAGCACCAACAGCATCATTTCTTTTATTCCCTTTATGGATAGAGAATAACATTAATATGTAATTAAAAATCTGTTTCCGGTCACCTGAATAACTCATTTTGAAAGCAACCATCTGGCTCTTTAGCTGCTGCTGCTGAGTAACACAACGCAAATGCATTACAGAGCGAATGTGAAACATACTGAGATATGTAATGTATACAGCTCGTGTGTTTACGGGCTGGGCTCCTACAAGGTGTTGACATGTGGAATAATTGTGTATGTGTTTGAACAGTTGTGACGCAGCTGAGTGATGGTCGCACACACTCACACACACACACACGACTGTCAGTCAGCTTACAAACATCTCATATATGTTAAGTGACTGAAGAAAGATAGCGTGACATCCTTTAGCCAACAAAAGGTTTGTTGGCTAAAGGATTCAAATTTGCATTACATCTACCACACACGCAATGTGGCTGCAACAATTCTGCAAGAAAAATTAAGCAGCTAATATGTAGCAAGTGGGTTTAAACTGTGTATCCTATCCTGTTGTGCAGCGCATAGCATGGATGTAATCACCGTAATGGCGGCCCCTGAGTCTGGATGGCCATCCGGGGGAGACATAAAACAGACGTTAAGGCCCATGTTGCTAACAGTGAGTACATTATAACAACAAGCTGTCCAGAAGTGGAAGGAAAATCCTAATTGTCAATCAGACCAAGAATAACAACCATCAGCACTATGTCTCATTCTCCGCCAAGACACGTTCATTTCCGAACACTCGTGACGTCTTTGCCACAATCTCCCGGCGCACCAGCAAATGAAATCCAGCTGGACACGCTGTCCAAGCACTATTAGCAGTACACCGTATACTGTAATTGAAAGGTCCACCAGTGGTTGGAGCCGTCTGTGTATTAACGGTGGATATTTGGAGAGACCACAGCAGATCTGGGCAGCTTTCTGTGCTGAGGCCAAGGGAGGTTTGCCAAGGTCAGGCATGTACACCAAAGTGCACTGTATTGCTAGCTATAGCTGAGCAGCTGACAGCCTCTCTTTTCTTAAAGAAAGACCTAAGAAAATAAATCATTCATGGGTTTTAGGTACAATGCCAGTTGTATTACAGTACAATCCTTCAGCTGATATGAGCTAACATTTCATTAGGACAACCAGCAGCTCTAGGCAGGTTTACGTCTGGTAAGGCTCCTCTGGAGTGTGATGTACAAATATATGAACCCAAATAGAAGCTTATATATTAAAAGGTAAAGCTTTGAAACAGACTACAGGAGATCCTCCTCTCTCTAACACATCCTGTTTCAACTGAAAGTCTAGTTTAGAAAAATCGTTTAGTTTTGAACTTTGAACAAATTTAACTGTGTGTACCATAACAGACATAACAGGGATACACCCCCGCCCTCTGCACAGTAAAATGGACAAATTGATTCTCTCTTATCATATCTTAGTTACCATGATGACAGGTCTACACTGGCTGCAGGTTTGTTATCTAGCTGTCAGCTGGTTACCAGTCCAACTCTATTTCCAGTCTTCATGCTATTGCTAAGCTGTCTCTTGACAGAAAGTTAATATTTAATGTACAAAATGCGAGTTAACTCTTAGCAACAACCCTAAGGATATTTCCAGAAATGTCAAATTATTTTTTTGATAGTAACAGTACAAGGACAAGACTTTTTTTTAAGGTGAAAGGTGGAAAAATATATATTTTTAAAGAAATATGCTAAATACACTTACTTACGTACTGTAGTTACATTTGCAATCACTTTACCTGACAATAAAAAAACAAACTCAGCAGTGTGAAATAAATAATTAATTAAAAGTGTAAAGTAATTCAAATAATAAATCAAGACATTATGTCAATCAAAACAGTCATGAAAATACTTCAAATAAGTTGAATTTGTACCTGTTGCAACATAGAACTGTTGAGCGCATCAGTGATTACAAACTAATACTGTATGAATACATTTATTCATGTGAATCGAGCCATTCTACATCAGGACTTTTGGTATGTCGAGTGAGGTTTCTTTGTTAGTTCTATTCTTTTTTCTTTACTCAAGTAATGTTTTGAATGCCGATTTTTTATTTGCAACATGAGTATTTCTTCATGGTGTTATTGTTACTTTTACTGTACTCAAGTAAATAATCTGAGTACTTCCTCCGCCATTGTACTGTACTGTTATAATGCATTCAAGGACAAGTAGGGAAAACTGAAACCTGGGACATCTATGGATTACATTTCTTTACAAATGACTGTATCACCTTTCATCTATCTCTCTATTTGAATGCAAGTTTCATTTATACTTTGAATTTTGAACGATTTAATATTCCTATAGGCCCACAGCGAATTAACTTCATCCCTGACTGAAATCAGTAAGTAACAAAGAAAACAAATGAAACAAGTTTACACCCTACTGAAAAGGAAGTGAAGTTCTCATGATCTTCTTCTTCCTCTGAGCAAGCAAACAGTACAGCACTATCACAGAATTGTGGGAGGACTTGCTCCTCTTGTGCTCCAGCCAGTGCACAACCCACTAACAACCTGGAAGCCTTTATTGTGGCTGGTATTGTTTTCATAGCAAGTATTACAGCATGCCTGACTGCAGACGGGAATGAAGGAGAGTTGAAACAGGCATGTAAAAGAATCAGTCACAGGGTTTATGTGGAGAAATAAAAGCAGAGATTGTGTGACAGGCCCTGATGAGGGATGTGTTCATGCCATCTGGATTGCCTTAACACTGTGGTCACTGTGCCGAAGGCACTGTATTGTGTCCTGATGTTAAACACAGAGGTGGTAGTCATGGAGTTGAGGCTAATGTTTTGTTCTGGAGACACACCGAGAGAGAGAAAGAGAGAGTGGGACAGAGTACCCTGCTCTTTCGCGCTCGCTCTTTTTCTTTCCTAGCTGTCAGCAGCGATGGTGAGCCAGGGTAGAGCTGGCGTCTAATTGAAGAGCAGCTCCACACCCTGTCGTCATTAATCACCAGGCCTGTCAGCCACTGCTCGGGACCTCACAGTGGCACTCTGCACCATCTTTGCTCTGACGCACAGAAGGGAAAATATAAGTCTCCTCCATCACCATCACCATCTCTACTGATACTACTACTAGTATTTTGATTACTGCTGTCATTTCCAATCCCATTGCCACTGTTACTACGACAACCACCATTAATGTGAATGACTTCTAGACGACTGCAATTTTCTGTGGCCTAGTTATACAACTGCTTCATTTATGCCGGTAAACGAACAAAATGCTAAGTATGGTGACAGTTTTCAATCTTCATGCTAAGCTAAGCTAACCATTTGTACATTAAAAATCAACAGGCGCATACAGCTCCGAAAAAATGAGGAGACCACAGTAAAATCAATCAATTCCTCAGAATTTGCTATTGAAGGTATATGTTTGAGTAAAATTACCATTTTTGTTTTTTTCTATAAACTACAGACAACATAATGTTGTTGTTTCAAATACAAACATTGGCATTGAGAGCATTTCTTTGTAGAAATGGAAAAATGATCAAATAGTCAAAATACCAGAAAAGTATATTTGGTGGAATATGGCTGGTTTGCAATCACAGCTTTCCTGCAGCAGTCTCTTACTTTTCTCCAGAGGTGTGCAGCAATCTGCTCACACAACTTGTGGCAAGAGAGCAGTTACATATTAAATATTTCTTAACGCAAACACACTTTAATTAATCATTTTAATCAAATCTATTCTTTTTGTTTAGTAGTAAATCATTTTTTTCTGGTGAAATGGTAATGGGCAGAATCATTTTGTGCTTCTGGAATAGTTTTCTAATTGGTAAAAATGAACAGTATAATAATTAATAAATTCATTTGGTGGAGTTTGGTATTTTTGCACTGAAGATTCATTGTCCATATATCCCTAAACCAGAGTCATAGTGGATTAAAATGCATATGTCCTTCTCTAGTAAGTGGTGACAAATTCAGTGTTTTAAGTCTTTAGAAATTTCTCCTTGACTTTGTAGATGATTGATGATGATGGTGATTTATAAATTCATTACTATGACTCGACATTTCTGAACTTTTATTTTTCATACCTTAACATCAGCTCTTTTTTGTCAATATGACATTTGTGTACCAGAAAACCAACAGATTTCAGCCTCCTATCACACACTGCGGACAGAAGATTAGCGATTAGCACACATACTTACACACACACACACACACACACACACACACACACACACACACGCACACACACACGCACACACACACACACACACACAAACACACAGTTTCACACAGGCGACATAAATGGAGTATGTGGGTGTTGACTCAGCTGCGAGAGTGTGGGGGGTGGAAAGATAGATGGAGGAGATTGATGAGCATGGGGATAGGGAGAATAGTGAGGCATTTGATGAACGAGTGTAAACTGGCAACAGTGGAATTAATTCCACCCCCCTGTCAAGATTGAAAGTTCTCCCCTCTGCATGACCTCCAGTGTGAATCCTCTTCAAATTGAAGCCAGTGTACCCGAAGCATTATCTACAGTTTGTCAAACAGCAGCCCAACATTCACATTCTTGCATATCAAAAGCAAGATAACGCTACAAATGTGTTCCATACCTGCCCTTCTTCTTGTGATCACCTGTACTTCACCAACACAACTTTAGGGGGCAACACAATCCAATGTATCTCCAGTGCCACAAGTTAGCAAGTTAAAAAGAAATATGTTGCACTAAATATACATGTGCAATACAGAATTAACTCCGAAATCTTTGACCCATTTGGTTTAGACTACTTTAGAAAGTCCATCCAAAAAAATCATGCAAACCTGTCCTGTTCCAGAGAACTGCATGCAGAAAAAGAAGTGCACCGTCCCAAAGAGCTACGCAGAGCTGTGATCAGGGCACCGTGACCTTGCTGGTGTGGCAGGGGCTGAATGTGGTTTGGGAGGGTCATCCATTTTGTTAATGGTCCTGTCAAGTGACACCTGTGCTCGCCTTTCCCCTGTCTGGAGTGCTAATGAACCGCAAGAGTAGAGGAGTCTGGGAGTCGGGGTCAATAGCTTCAGAGACTACAGCCTCTTTGCTCTGCAGCACCTACACTCTGTCAGCCAAATAGAGTGGAGACATAGATGCATTATCACAGCCCAAAGACTCTAATGGCACTGGTGTGGCTTTATGATAGACCAACTCCTTCCCTTCAAATTAGTATCTATTTGAGTCGAGAACGCTGACTTCAGAAAACCACAGCACTGGAGAGAGCAACAAGAAAATGGCTCTTCGCATCAGGAACGGCGGCCTCCGTGTTTGTGGTTCCTGTAAGACAGTCTGCTCTCCTCAGGGGAGGTGTCAGGACTTTGATGAATATTTCTCTATTAACCGCCTCCCATTGTCAGCCCTGGCCTTTGTGTTACAGGCCAATCCATCAGACTGTGAGGAGATCCTGGGTCGACACCTCCCTCAGGTCATTATTGAAGTCATGGTGACCCAGCAGCCATCCACTCTGCTGAGGAGGCTGTTTTCAGGCCTCTTAAACAAGACTCAGCAATTAAAAGCTGCACTCGCGACGACAAAAGCAATGTGGGTGACGGAGAGCAGAGGAGAGATGAAAGTCCTCAGAGACTAGCTAACAGGGCTAATGTGACCCAGCCTGCCCTCCTAGGGACAGCACTGTCAACTGATATGAGCCATGAAATATTACACATAGCCACATTTAGAGTAGCTGTAACCACTGTAATGATTGATAGGTCTAGATAAGTGCCATGCAGCAGTCTGGAAAGATTAACTCCGTTCTTTGTGACAAAGAGTGGGTTTATATATAGTAATCAATGAGGAAAAAAACAAGTTCAAATCAAGTATCATTTATTTAACAAAATAAGATGTTTTCCTGTTGGTTGGATAGCACAGCCATCATTAATTGTTTTTATTTATGTCATCCTATCTTATCTTTGTACCATTTGCATCAGTGACCCCATTCTGCTGACCCCAAGTAAGCTTGAAAAAATATTACATCTTTGCATATTTACAAATAAAAATAATGGCATTGTTCAAGATAATTCTCATGGACATGCAATTCTCCAGAGTTTTAAGATGATGAAAAAAAAAACAACAGCAGAGAGGAGATAAAAAGAAGTCTCCAGAATAAAGCTTCATAGTCCATCTTCATCATGGTGCAATATTTTTATTTTTAGAGTGTATGATAGGCAAAAATGTACTATACTTAAATCATTCTTTTTCATTTAGAATACTTCAGAACAATTTATTTGGACAGCAAACCACCAACCCCCCACCCACCCCCTGACCAGAGTTGAATACCAAGCGCTTAAGTGAAAAATAAATACAGACTTTCATTTCTGGGAGACAGATAGAGAGAAAAACTAAACAAAAACCAAACAAAGACTTGTGATAATCCCACAATTTTATCATTTTCAAAGTCTGTTCGTTCTGTGCTGCAGGCCATCATCACAGGAGCCTCTGCCTTTGGAGCGCCAGTCACAATCCTGAGGCTAACAGGTGGTATTCCTGGCAGACAGGCAGGCATGGTGCCCTGTACTGGTGATGACCCCATTCTCAAGAATCCATCTTGAGGGCTGCTCTGGAGTCCAAGCTGGTGCCTGCAGTCTGTGGGCGTCAACGCTATTTCAAATATCACTGGTATCCAAGGGCTGAGGCTGAGCCCAGTCTCTGACTGTAGAGGGCATAGGGGGAGTAATAGGCTGAGGAAGAGGAGAGAGATGGCATAGGAAGTCCTGGGGCTGCGGGCAGGTGAGATTTGCTGTAGGGATGGTAGCGGGCCAAGCCCAAACCAGGAGAGCCTCGGAGCGAGAAAGAGCTGGGCAGAGTACCTGGACTACTGGGTGGGGGCAAATGGAGGTGGCAGGAGGCTGTCGATGAGACTGATGAAGGATAGGCTGCCAACAGCTTGCTTTCAACCATGCCTGGCAGGGCTGTATGGGTACGTAAGTGGGCTAGTAGCTCCTCAGATGTGGCAAAACGCTTGTCACAGGGACCTCCTACAGACACCCAGTTACAGGCATGAGGCAGGGGTTCGTTGGGAAGCATGAAACCATAAGTGTAGAGGGGGTGGGAGAGGGAGGGAGTGGAGCTTGAAGACAAGGAGCTGGGGTGCAGGGAGTGGAGGTGGTGTGAAGGGTAAACCAGGGGAAAGCCAGACTTGAGGCTTGAGGGGTCATGAACACAGGTGGAACAGTTACTGCCTCCTAGGTGCGGTGCATTGGGATAGGTCAAACAGTAAGGGTCCCGACATAAGCCCTGCATTAGGGATGGAGGTGAGGCTCCAGTGAGTGGGCTGGAACTAGTGTGTTTCCCCGGTATTCCTAGGCCCAAACTAGACTTGGTAGGATCCAAACCAGGAACAAACTGGGAGGGGTAGCCTGCGTAGGCCCCCACAACAGAACCATGGTAGCCCATGGTAGCAGGAGGCAAGGGGAAGACAGAATGTCCTGGTTTAAAAGGAGACACTGGGGCGATGTGCCCGGAGCCCAGGCCAGGCTGTGAAGAGGCCTGCGGGTCAGCTTTGCTCTCTGGCCGTGGGCTGCTGGCAGAGCTAGCATTGCTGGAGTTGGCGCTGGCACGTATGTGACTGGAGTTTGCTAACTGAGCTCCATCCATTCCTGATTTTGTTGCATCTGAGTCTTTTTTGCCAGCACTGCTGTTGTTAGTGTCCGAGCTGGCCTGCTCTGAGCTACCAGGTTTGTTGTCCATATGCGGGGCCTGGGAGTGCGGCTGGAGCTGCGTGGAAGGGGAATGGCTTTGTCTGTGGGGCTGGCTCTGAGTATGCAGGGGAGGAGAGCTAGAGGACGGTGACTGTGAATGGGGAGGAAAGGACGGACAGGAAGCACTCCCACCACTGGCGCTTACATTTGGCACCCTAAACGCTGCTTTATCAGAAGGCCCCTTTGTCACTAGAACATCCTTTCGGGAGTCGCTTGATGACTTGGAGTAAGGCTTGAAGCTGGATTTGTCATCCAGGGACTGGTGCTGATCTCCAGACTTTGATGACCGACTGGATGACTCCTTGTCTCCTAGGCTGCTGGAGGACAGAGAGGCCAACTTGGACGAGGAGGGGGGGTCTGGTTTGCCAATTTGAGAGCAGGTTTGGGCAAGGAGAGCCAAAGGACTCTTCTTGGCATCCAACTGAGGAAGACAAAAAAAAAACATGAAGGTGAGCAAACTATTTAATGCAGTTCATTTAATTTGGCATCATTAGACAAACTGGTCTGGTTACAACAATAATTAGAAATTTCCCTAGTTAAAACAATTTGTAATTGACTAAGTGTTCACTAGATCACGCAAGAAAGTCCACAACATAATTTCTTTATGTATTTATATCTGATATAAAAAATGCACGAACGTTTAGAAGGAACAAAAAGAAGGAATAAATGAAAAACGAATGGCTTATATTACTATTAAAACAGTATATTGACCACGGTAATTTTGGTAATCACGGTAAAACTTTTTTCAAACTTGCCAGTAAATCGCTGTGCGTAAAATGGCGCACACGTTTTTATCATAACAACCGTGACAGAAACCTACACTGTGTGGTTTATATTACGAGATTAACTTGTGAAAGCAAAACTAAATAATATGACAGGTCAATGAACAAAGTGTCCTTTTGTTTATTCACTTACTTCAATGCTGACTGGCGCTGATGTGAGGGGCTGGAGATACTCCGGGTGCAGCAAGTGGCCGCTGTGCGCCGTCAACATCTTTACGATCCGGACGGGAAGCCTTTTAGCCTGGCGCGAGGGATCCGAAGGACGGGGACACGACGTGGGTGTGGAAACGAACGGTCTCTCCACTCCTGTCCGGTGTGTATCACCGTTAGCGTCGGCGGCGCTGCGCTCCGGGGACTGGCTGCGTAAAAGCGGTTCAGGTCCACCGGGGCGATCTCTCATCTGGATCGAGGCGCTAGAAGGGACGATGGCATGTAACGAGTGGACACAAGGCTGAAATTCATTTACCAGCACGAGTCATGATGATAAATTCAACAGAGGAGAGTGCGGTAATCCAATACGGACATTGGCGAAGTGCGTGTCCTCCGTGTCCGACCCAAGCTGTCTCTAAAGAGGAACAAATGTCATCCTTTGCCAAGCTCTTGGCTAATTATTCCTAAGTATTCATATATCCAGTGTTGACAAAAGGCAGCTCGAGCCAAAAACGGAACACCATAAACAGCTCATCAAAATAAAGGGCAGATGAAAGAATATCCCCGCAGAGGATTGTGCGTGTGACTGTCCTCCGGTGCGCGTACCTCTCTCACTCTGCTGCAGCCTCACAGTGCCTCACTTCTTCTTCCACATACTAACGATGTGAGGGGAGGGATTTCTAAGAGATGAGCCACCGTCCAATCACAAGTGTCGCTATTCGTAAGTATGGGCGGAAGACTGGCGAAGGGGCGCGGTTTATCTCCTGACCTCACCCTCATCGCCAGGCTGTTTAGGCATAGGTGGAAATCTGTGTCAGCGACCTGCATGAGCCACATGCAAAGTAGACGTAAGAATGAGCGGTCTGTATAGTTTTCTATGAAGAGCATCATGTAAATAGGTGCATTTCTTTCACAATAATAACCTACTGTCCATGGACAGTTCTGGTATGTTAATAGTTTTATTGCATTATCCCAACAAACTGCTTGTGCTACAGGGCTTAATTCAATTTCTTCAGCATAAAGCAAATCATGTGAATTTGCTTGTTTATGTATTTTACTGTGACGATAAAGCTTTTCTTCAGCTTTTGTGTTTAGAGTCACATATTCTAAAACAACTCAGATGTTATCTTTTAGTGTATTTACAGATGCAGCCAGATTACATTCCATCACTTGTGTTTGAGCATAAAAGGGAAAAAACAGAAAGACAATGGAGTTCATCACTGGCTGCCGCATTAGTAAGCCTAGTGACTTCATTTTATTTTCCATACAGAACAACAAGCTGTGCTTTATGGGGATTTCCATCCTGGTTTGGAACGCCTCTTCAGCTAATCAGATTGCTTGGCTGGAACAGCTCAAACTATAATCCAAGTTTTTAAAGCACTGTTGTATTCAGCATGTTTAAAGTAGTGTCATGGTCTGCTGATTACTTGCTAAAAGAAACCAGAACAAGCCTTTTATAGGTAAACCCGTTTGACATTTCACAACACAGGCCAGTCTTATCACACTGCACAGTCATCATTCTGCTCCGCGATTGTAATAGCTGCTGCCATTTATCTGCAGTCAAGGGGAAAACATCAAGTCACTTCACCTTCACTCATCGGCGTCACTGTTTGACCTGTCATCATTAGGCTTAGGCGTCACTCATCATCCACACGCTGCCACTCACGCTCCAGTGACCTGCAGAGATCCAAGAGCATGTGAACGCAGACGTGCGCGCCGCCATGCTGTGTAGTGTAGTACAGTCTTCTTTTGAATCGGCCTGTTTGTTTAAAAGTGTCTGTCGCTACCTCAGGCCGAGACACAAAAACAGGTGACGCATAACAACTGCTTTCTCACTGTGAGATTTTAGGGTAATGCTGAGAGCTTAAAGGGGATTTTTTTTTCTTTTCACAGTGCAGACAGCTAGTTAGGTTATGAGGTTTCCGACCGTGCTCCTGTTTATCACACAGTCATCCACTTGTTAAAGGGGTGAGTGGGTAAAAGTCACTGCAGTGTGGGTGGGGTTGCATAAGGGAGGGGGGAGGCAGGGGGGTGTTTAAAAGGAGACCAAAGAGGAGGGCACTGGGAAAAAGTCAGACAAAGGCAACAGGAGAATGAAACAAGGGAGGGCTCAAACAACAGGGAGCAGCTCCTTTTATGTGTCCCCTTGATGTAGGCTGGTAACAGCTGTTTTGGCGTGTCGATGACTGATGGCTGTTTCCTGTTGTGGATATTTTTAAGGGGACAGCTTTCCCGTTTAAAGAGGCTTCTCAGCATGTCCAGGTCCCGCCGGCCCTCGGGGCATTTCCATGACTTTCCATGCCTGCATCAGAGCCGTGGGTTTGGCTAGAACAGCGGCCAAACAAAACCCCCAGGATGGGCTTGTTAGGGGCAGAGGAGGAGTGAGGAGGAGCGGACCCCACATGCCCCTGTGATCCTGTGATTTATAGAACCACTGAGGCCTGTAATGGACCCCATAGCTCTGTGGCGGGGCCTAATTCATCCCCGTGTTGAAAAGCTGCTGCTTGCCTGACTCCAGAGTAAATATGTAATGCTGACATTAGGCAGCTGAATTCTTCAAACCTGGCTCAAGCATATCCTCATCTGCTCATTTGTCTTTTGCTCCGTGTTTGGAAGTGCTGAGGCGTTTTGTGGCACACATGGGGATTAGCATTGTGTAGATGCTCTGTGTGATTGTTTAATGAGGGGCTGACATTGATGTGAGCTCATAAGAGTCTTGTTTCTTTGGGCTTTTTTTCCTTTTCAAGTTATTATACTTCTACAGGCCGTCACTAGTGTCAGCCAGACTTTGACAAGGTCTGGCTGTGTAGTACTGTACAAAGAGAAGGAGAGAGAAATGATAAAAGTGCCAGAGAGGCAGAGGAGGGAAAACGAGTGTAAATAACTCCTATTTAATTATCTGTGACTGACTTATGGGGTGTGTGGAATGGGAATAGAGGCCTGAGGCTGGGGCTCTGTTCTACCCCAAGTGTTTTCTCCAGCAGTAATAAAACCAGGAAAAAAAGTGGATTAAGACAGTTTCATGGGGTGTAGCAGACATGGCATTTAGAACCAAACACTTAAAAAGAGCCTCACAGGCAACATTCCAGCCAGGACAGAATGTTGAAACAAGGATTTCCTTGAGCTGAAAGGTCCACAAACAATATCGACACAGTGTACTTAATGTATTCGCACTTCCTCGTTTATCTTGCTGTGGTTGCCTCTCCCTCTGTCTTTGACATACATATACTAATCCTTTCACGGTTGAATGTGCATGTGCTCACATGTGATGAAAGTAGCCTTTGCACAGCAACACAGAAAGGCCATACAGTGCGTGATAGCATCTCCAAAGTGTAATTCGTTGTTCTTTTACAGTATCATCTGTCAGCGTTCGTTGTACGTCCATGCGTGTTTGTGTTTGTGCATGTGTGCGCGTGTTAGAGTCGGAGCTGCAGCTGACAACCTTATCTCTCCAGTTTAGGAGGTAGATTGTCTCCCTTGTCAGCTCATCACGTCTCACAAGCTAACGCTCTTATCCACTCTGCCTACCTGTCGTCTATCTGTCTGCATTATAATCACTCTGGGATAATAGGCTTCCCTCTGTGTTCGCAGATTGGCACTTTTATTTCCGAATCCTACACGGTGCAGAGTTCCGCCTTGTTGTACTCACTACACCTGAAACACATTCACAGACAGGCACGTAGGCTGCACACCACCCACACCCGTGCAACCTCAAGTCCTCTCTCCACACTTGGAAACAAAAGCCGCTATTGTCCTCCGCACAGAGAAGTTATCGAGAGCACAGAGGGAAGTGGTGGGGGAGGAGAGGGGAGAACGGGCACCGCTAGACAGCGTCTGCCTCAGATCAGATCATCCTGCATTGTTGTGTGAAATTTCAGATGACATCAAAAGATGTTTTATTTTCCATTGGTCTGACGACAGAAGAGGGAAGGGGGTAACTTTGATAGAAGCACAATCAAGGTATTCACAACCTGGACTCGTGAAAGGTCTGGCTGAAAGAACAACAACAGGCCATGCAAAAAAAATCTCCCCAGCACATTCCTCGCGCTTGTTAGAGTCAGTGCTGCTTCCTTCACTCACAGTCACCGCCTCTATGTCTTCATCATCCAAACTTTGTTATGAAGAGGCTGCTGGCAACACACCTTCTGTATTTCTTGCTTTCTTTCTTTGAAACCACACCTTTTTTTGTCCTTAAATCACAACCACAACAGATTTTCCCATCAGGAAAATTAAGTTTGAAGAAGACAGTTGTGAAACTTCCTCATACATAGCCCCATGACCGATTATAAGGAATCACCTTGGCATACCTCAGCTTGCAGATAACAGAAGTTATGGGAGGTTACTGTAACCACAAAGTATCTGTCCAACATCACTGGGGATGATGGGGCAGGACGGGTGGGGCCCGGCAGTTTGTGTCAATCAACAAGACCTGCATTGAGGCAGAGTCATGTCAGCTGCCACGGATTTGATGTGGCAAGAGATACTGTCACTCAATTAAAAACCTAACAATGCGTAAGTAAATTAACGCCTTTCAGGCCTGACACATCAAACAAACGGTTATTGAAGCGACACGCCCATGCTATTAATCTGTCTGTGTGTGTGCTTGCCAACCCTGGGTCACCACAGGGGAAGAGCAACCTGCAACTGTGAGAGTATTAGATACAGGGAGCATGACAAAATCTGCAAGATCATTCATAGGTCCAACAGAAAGCAAGACATGAAGGTGATTTTTTTCACTGCTTCAACATGTACAATGTACTTTCATGAATTTAACTTAAACAAATACAAAAAAGCAGGAGTTTAAGATCAGTAATGGAAAACACATTCCAGACATAGATGGTGCCGCCAATTTTTCTCAACTGGATCCTTGTAGTGACAAAGCACCATGCTTGTCCGTAGCAGTAATTCACCAGCTCAGATGAATACATGAAAGTGAAGCACTGCCATATATCACCCTCTCTTGTGTGCTACTTGTGAGCCTTACAAAGTCACACACAGCCGTTTGTTATGCGACCACATTCTCATTTCGAACCCTTCGTTGAGGGCTACGGGCCAAGCTGACACTTATGAAATATTTCCCTTGCTGACCTTAGCTACTGCCTCAGCTGGGGAGATTAATCCTCTGTCGGCAGACACTGGAAGCAAACTGCAACAGCAGCATGTGCACACACACACGTACACACACACACACACACACACACAAACTACTTTTGATGACTACAAAACATAGCAATAGCAACAGCAGAAGCAACGACTCTGTTCTTGTAGTAATAATTACAGCTTCTGTTGATTTATTTCAGCTATACTTGCTGGTGTGCCAGTTGCAGGGGTGGTGGAAAGAAAGTAAGATGCCGTGCAATGAAGGTTATGAACCGCAGTCATACAGGAAATACTACACACACAGACACACACACACACACACGAGATGAGCAAGGTGCAGGAATACAGCAGTAACAAATAATAGTAATTTAATGTTCCCACAAGAGTCTTTAGAAATCACAGTATGGAGGCAATTCAGACAACAAGATTAAAGCAATTCAATCTGAATCTCTCAGCAAGTTATTCGAATCAGTAAAACATCTGTTTTAGTCAGTTTAAGAGTTCAGACCAGCAACCAACATTCCTGAATATTTTTTATTTAGAAACTGGATTTTGAACTGGAAAAATACTTTTTTAACATATAACTATTTTTTATTAACTTTGACAAGAAAATACATTGCAATTGAAAACATAAATAAATGATTAATTCAATTTGCTAAATTCAATTTATTGTGACCTTTTTCAAACAATGTATCCACATTATCCGTCCGGACGCTAAATCCTGCTTCTTGTTTGCTGCTTCAGTATCTGTCCAGGTCTTTCCTCTCTTAATGTGCAGCAGCAGATGACTTGGCCAAGTTTGGTCTTTTATAAAAGGTTCTTTAGTTGCCAGGAGAGAGAGAGCAAGCTGCTCTTGCAGTTCCTGCCAGAAGGTTGTACTGCCGGTGTATCGTAAATTACTCAAGACAGCATACAAGAACAGGGTTGGGGGTGTCGGGGTGAGAAGGGGAGGAAAGATGGGAGAGGAAGGAGAGGGGGTGAAAGAGTAAGTGCAGTTTTCTTTTCGGCCCATGTTGATGAATGAGTTTCTGAACAAGGCAGAAAATACATCATATCACCTTTAATGGGTACACATTTCTGCAGCCATAACTCAGTGTTTAAAAATAGGGAGGGGAGGGTGAAATACGACATCATATATTCCTCCCAACGACACTTTTACGAGCCCTCCCTGCAGTATAAAGGCATTGATTGCTATTTCAAAGCTCCATGTTAGAGTCAGTGCTGAGTACCTCCAGCTGCCAGTGACGAGGAAAGACAGGCAAACTCCTTTAACACATGGAGCCTACGATGCAGGTTCTGTTGAGTAAAGTCGTGGGTTTTGTGGTTCACGTGTATAATCTCTATCTGGAAAAAATCTGGCCTGAATCTTGACTCTTTATCCCATAATATATTTCGAAGAGTATTTTTTCATTCACCATGGGTGGTCATAATATAGGAGAATGGTGACATGTTGGGGAAAAGAACAGAGGAAGAACATGTTGTTTTTACACAATGATGATGATGATCACTTGGAGCCTTCACAGAGATTAATTAAATGTCAAGAAATAAGAGTTATCTACGAGTTACGAAGAGCATATGAACAACAGAATTACAATTGTGTTAAATTCTTTAAGGTTGTACTTCAGCACGGCGATGTTTTGGACTTAGTCCTGCAAACATGCTCACAGTAATAATAGTAACATGTTGATGTATGACAGATTAGTTTAGGGAGTTAGCAACAGCCTGCTAATTAGCACCAAAAGTACAGCAGAGGCTGACATTAAGCACGTAGCCTGCTACACACACACCATACACACCTTTTCAACAATGAGTTATGATTGTCTGTGTGTGACCATTAATTTGCCTGCAATCTTCCCAACAATCTAATATTGACACCTACTCCAAGTTGTGATTGACCAGCTATATAGGGTAGACTGGATTTGATTTTCTCTCTCTAGCTTTTATCTGTTACTCTACTTTTCAGAACAGGTACAAACACCAAATTACTTGTTTTAATAATGATAATGACAATAATATTGAATACTGTATTGATCCCTTGGGGAAATTGTTGTTGGGACAGATGCTAAACCTGTGTCAGCTCTACTACAGGGTTTCTGTCTTGTCCAAGGACACGTCTGACATGTAGCTTAAAAATAAAATAAAATTCTTAAACTCTCTTAGAGATCCTTGTGTTGAAAGATGATTGCACTGATCTATTGTAAAATCATTGTCAATAGGTTTCATCCTCTGGGGACCACGAATGGTTTTAGACCATCTGACCTACTGAAGTACCATAAAAATAACCAGCTAACAGTGGTTCATTCACACAAAGTGTTAAATAATATTCATGTTTGTAAAAATATAAATACATATGGACTAAAGGGAAGAACCAGTGTTGCCATTACCAGAACTGGTATTGATAGCTATGCAGCAACACTTAGAAATGAGTTAGAAATAAAGAAGGAGAAAGAGAGAGAGAAATGGTCACTATTGAAGAGAAGACTAAGTGTGAACTACACTGAGACACAGTTAAAGTGACAGACGGCTCACTGGACCTCTGGCTTTGACAATCTGCAAATTTGGAGTTCTTTTCATTTTCCAGCTGTAAATTCACAGTGATTGTGCTAGCTGCTATTAAAATCAAATCCATGGCCTGGCCAACGTCATTCATTTCAGCAGGCCTGCAGGGAGGAATTCTTCTACTGACAGACGTCGAGAAGAGAAAATGATGGGCAGGAGAAACGCAGGAGAAAATTAAAGTGTGTACATGGACACATAGCAACAACCTGTCTCCTTGAAAAGGACGTAGACTAACTTTACACAAAAACTGTGTAAAGGAAGTTATTATCGTGGGCTCAGTGCAGACATTAGTATCTCCTTCTGAGGAGATCGACCTTCTAGCGACTTTATTACTTTTTGTCAGCACTCTTGACCTAATAAGGTACATTTTGAGGGTGCGTGTGTTCATTTTTAGGTGACCTCATCCTATAACGCAGCTATTAAAGTGCCGGTCCTTGAGTGTTCGCACGTGCACCCACCTGGGGAGCAGGCGGCAGCGATTTCATCACTGCTTATTACACAAAACCATAATGAGAAACACAGAACACATTCTCTCACACATAAACAGAAATCCCTGCATCTCTGGAAACCATTTAAGGCAACAGAAACAAGGATTTTTATCATGTTTCCTGCTTTGTGGTTCTGACATTGTGTGTTGTAGCTGTTTATCTGTAATAAGTAGGGAGAATATGTCCTTCAACAGAGCAGCCCAAGGTTGAGCCTTAGAAGTCAACAAACATACGCTCTGCTGATGTTCCCCTGGGCAAAAGCACAGTGGCCACAGCTGAAGGGCTTCTGGAACTGGAAGGGATCTTCTCAGTAGAGGGCAGCTAAATAGAGTAACTCAGTACATACTTTATTTGTAATGTCATTTTACGTGTCAGAACTATTTTGTATTTGAAATTGTGCAATGCAAGTAATTCATATTAAATTAGCCAAAGTACTTGTTTGGTAGTTCAGTAGATTTAGTAGTAGTAATATTTTTGTACATATTAAATACATGACATTTGTTTTTAACTGGGTATTTCTACACTAAGGTACTTTTTAAAGTATATAAATAAAGTAAAGATAAAGTAAATTACACGTAATAATAATAACACGTAAACCATACATTTAAAAACCATCATGGGTATAATATGGTCCCAGTAGACAGTAGCCAAACAGATGTGCTTTTATTTAAAAATGTATTATGGAACCTCAGAAGAACTCCACGCTCCACTTACAGGCTTTGTTTTGACATCAAGTAACATGATCTCATAACATCCCATCTTTGGAATTAGCTCTCAAAAAATATAGCCACGGCCTCTCTCTCTCTGCCCCACCTCAGTGTCCCTGTTCAGCACTGATCAGTCTATTAAAACCTATTCTGGACGCTCGCCACACGCACATCATTTATTTAGGCTGAGGCCGAGGAGAATTATTGTTGTGTAAAATCACGAAGGCTTTTAGAAGATCAAAGTTCCACAGAATATATCACATTTCCTTTCATATCTAGCACAACACTGTGTCTCTCACTCACTGGAAAGTACTGTGCTTACACTCACACAGTGTCACATAGCTCAAACAACGCAGACTCACCTTTTATCTAAATTTATCAGACTTTAAGCTAATTGTTGAACACTTCTATGTGTTCTCCTACAATGTTTCCACATTTGTCGTCACATTACACATATACTGTTCTATACTATTATCATAGTACACAATCTATAACTTGTCTCCAATTCTAAAATCGTCCTTCCTGTTTTCCTAACTTTGCTCCCCACCTCCTCTGTCTTTTCATTTCTCCACACTGATCCTCTCTGTGCCTCCACTTTGCCTCTCGCTCCCTTACTTTATCGTTTGGAGCTTCTGGACATCCACCCTGTCTCTGAGGACATCATCTGTATTGGTATAAGAAGTATAGAGTGGCTCTGCTATAAAGCAGCTGAAAGGAAGTTATTTTGCAAATAGATTTACTGCCTGTTTGACCCTAAGGGAGAAGGATGGAGCCATTACGCCCTGCGCAGGTGCATGAATGATTCCTAGAGCTCACCCTCTTTTATACTGAGTGCTGAATAAAAGACTGGCAGGATTTACCTCTTCATCAGATGGGGATTTGAACATCACAGAGTAAATGTTCTAAACAATGAAGAGGAATGGAGACTCTCTACTGTCTTTATTCGTAGTCTTTCTTTCTCTGTGCTGGATCAGAGTCATCCCTCAGGCTGACCCATTATTTGAGGCAGAGCTTTCCGGAGTAAATCATCTGCTTAATACCTCGCATTACTTTCTCACCGCTCGTATTTGTCATCGGAATCGCTTTGAGGCGTTGCTCTCTTTGATGAAGCAGCCAGGCCCAATTGTCGTGAGACTGACAACAATAAATTACAGTTTGCTTATAATCAGTTATTATCTGGCTATGTTACCAAACATGTTCTCCATTTTTAATGCAGATAATTGACTTGTAACAGGTAAATTACAGGGGCATTTCACCTGTTGTGACGGCTGTCAATGCCTCTTTGAGGTGGTGTGGCATTTTACGCAATAGCTTGTGTTGTGTTTTTGATGTCATTTCGGCTCCTTTTTTTAGACAAGTCACTGAATCTTTTATGTAGATCATTTATTAATCTTTTTTTCTTAACATGCTAGCAGATTGGAAAAAGATTCCCTTGTCTACATACACAATTGAATCAGTAAAGTCAGCTCTGAAACATGTTCAGCTCATGCCTCTGTTTCTGCTGCTTATCTGGAATCAGATCACGACGACAGCAGCTTCAAAAAGGCAGTCCAGATGTTCCTGTTCTCAACAATGTTTTCCAGCTCCATCCTGAGACATTTCCAGGCCAGAAGAGAAACAATACATAATCTCTCCAGTGTGTTCTGGATGTGCCTCTGGACCTCGTACCGGTTGAACATGCCCAGAAAACCTCTGATAGAATGCACCAACGAGGCATCTTGATGAGATCCCTGTACCACCTCAGTTGGCTTCTGTCGGCACAACGAATGATAGTTTTCAGAGCTGCATTATTTCTCCTGGATTAGGCTGAGGCCTCTTTCTGGAGCCAGACCTGGGAGGGGTGTTAGGTGGTTAGTGATTGGTGTCTGGGCTTTGACTGGTGGGGCTCTGAAAAAAGCGACTGGGGTTGCCAGGAGGAAACATGGGGTCAGGGTACAGTGTGAGCTGGCTGACAGGGAAATTCAAAGATGTAAGATGCAAAAGACTTAATTTACTTTCATTTTAATTCAAGTGTTTTCATTTTTTTTACAGTGATCTTGAAATCAGTAACCCAGCTGGATGTCATCCTTGTTAAGCCTCTGGGATGATGTGTTCATGTAATATAATTGTAGTTGTGTTTTCTCTCTTAACCAAACAACATGAAGTTTGTCAAAGTACCATTACAAAGACATGTGGGCTGATGGTGTAAAAAGATAACTACAAATCAACAAGAAAACATCATCTCCACGATGAAGTACAGTGGAGGGAGCGTCATGATTTGGGACTGCCCTGCTGCCTTGACCTGAACAGTTCACCATCATGAAGGGGAAAACTCATTCTTTTTTATTCATTCTCAATTATAAGTCCATCAAAGGTACAACATAATAATGAGCTAAAGCTCAGAAGCAGCAGGACAATGATCCTCAGCATTGCAAATCTATCACAGAGAGATTTAGTGTGCTGTGAGATGACATGACGTGAGCCGTTCACACAAATCAACATAGGAATATGTCTGAGTAGAAACAGTTCTGTGAGGAAAAAAAAAGTTTTCAGATTACTGCGGCCAAAGTTCAAGCAGTTAGTGAAAAACTGTTTCTCTTACTATGTTTAACTTGTATATTTATTAAAGGCATAAAGATGATGATTATGTTTTATGGTCTATTGTGTTTGTTGATATTTGTAAGATCACATCACATTTCAGACAACTTTTTTGTATATTTATGTTTTGTTAAGTGTATCCTTAAACAAGAATATTTCAATTGGGTTTGACATAATATATGACTACCAATATTTATGAGAAAATGATTTTCAAAATTAAACTTGACTTACTAAACTTTACACAACTTTTATCCAGACAATTCATAATGTGTTTGTTGTATCATTCTAACTGTCTCATTTCAGCACGAGTCAGGATGAATGAAGTATGACGAGGAATAGATGGAGGAAACTGGAATACTGTGAGCAGAAGCTCTTACATTGATGTAAATGCCTCTCCTCTTTTAAATAAAAAATAGGGAATATTATTCAAATCTATCTGCGGATGTGGAGGCGAGATGCCTCCATTCTTCTGTGGGATCTGCCATGGCTCGCGTTGGCTGGCAGATTGTATCAGCAAACACGGCAGCTGTACGTACTGTACATGCTGCGAGACAAAATAAGAAGAAGAGGGTTTAGTGATAAAACTGTGAAGGATTATCTGTCATTTGGCGGGCCCATGGTGATTTGCTATCAAAACGGATTTTGCGGAGAAAAAAGGAATGACAGGGATGGAAAGATGATGGAAAAGGATGTAGAAGAGGAAGAGAAGGAGTGGAGGCGGGAATGAGGTGGGGATTGGAGATGGCAGAGGGAGGAGGCGAGTTGTCATGCACGGAGGATTTTGTTTTCTGTTTAATTTCTTGCCCACTTCCCTCCTTTCCTGGCACCCCCTCTATCCAATGAGCTGAGTGTCAGTCACATTTTGAACTTGCCAAGCAAACACAGGAGAATGATTGGAGCTGTCAGTCAGAGTAATGTGTTGCTTGCCACTGCAGGAACTGGGAGGTAGGGACGGAGGTAGGGGAAAGAGGAGAGTAGAATAACGGAGTAGAATACATTATGTCCAGATACACACTCAACATGCATTCCTGAGATCACGCGTGATAACTTTGTACCAAAAGTAATGTATATGCCTTCCCTCGAATGAAATATTACATATGATCTGAAGCACTGCAGCACATCTTTAACCTGCGTTGCCTTCATGAGAAGCTGGAATGCTGTTGATGACTAAGTAATGTCTTCCTGTGTCTGTGCAGGGTTTGTCTGTGTGGCCTATTAAAAAGACATCTGGAACTGTAAACAACAAATTGGACATACAGACAACGTGTGTAGTTTTACAGCCCAAACTGTTAAGTTTCAAATAGTTAGACCAAAACGTGGATGTTAAACACAACTAAACTAGTTTTACTGTCAAATTAAAATACAGTACAATTTTACAGTAAAATTAAGCAGCGTGAGCCTTATAGCATGTGACTGCCTGTCTCTCTCTCTCTCTCTCTTTCTCTCTCTCTCTCCTTCAAGTTGACCTTTTGACTCACCTAATGTACCCACTCTTGCCAAATGCCCCCTTTGTGTTAAACTTGTCACCCCACTGACAAGCTAATATCCTTATTCCTGGGAGCTGAGTGGTCGTCTCTTGAAGTTTTAAGGGGAGGTGTGAGAGGAGCCACCTTTGCTCATCAAAGACAAGCACAATCATCTGTTAAGCCACGACACTGAGCGCTGAAGGTTACTGAGCGCTTGAAGTGATTTTATAGCACCCAGCTGGCTGCCTATTCAGCTGGACTGATAGAGGATGTGAGGAGCCCCCCTGGAAGCAGTGGGGGGGCCTCATGTGGAATGGAAATGTATCTGGATTAATGCAGATACATGTACCAATGCCATTCATCTATAGACAGTTTTCTATCCATGCTGGCACTTTAAAATCATTTTCAAAAAGCTCACTGCTGAGATTGACCTAATATTAATATTTTTCCCTATAAAATTGATGCAGTTGCTATTTTACAGTTTCAGTCACATCATGATATAAAGATCAAACTCTAACATGTACATGTATCCTGTGGAGAACATTGTTTGTCTCTGCCATGTGTACACACGCAAGCAGGTTTCTAACTGGCTTTTTGCCTGTAGATATGTGCATGACTAAAGACTGCATACAGCACAGTGAAGTTTCTGAATAAAAGAGGAGATCCTTACAGAGACACCTGTTTGTATGTAGGACAAGTCCAACAACCTAAACTAGCAGTATAGCTAGTCGGATAAACTTCACCAGCCACGATGGATGCTCTGAGCATCAACAGAGTGAAAACTGTTTTGTCTTATTTGTGGCAACATTCTCAGCTCTGAATCCCAATTTCTGAGGTAAATGTAAAGCAAAACTAAGAACATATAAACAGTGATGTAAAAGAATAAGCAGACTGTGGTTTATATCACTGAGAATGACTCAGCAGGCCTCTAAATATTACCTGCCTGTTCCTGGATGTGTATAAGGAAATACAAAAAGTCAGAGACTCCCTCAACTATCACTTTAAAGTGTCACTTTTAATAATCCAGAGTCTGTATTGGGTGTGGTGCAACCTGTGATGCACTGCATACTCCATGTCTCTATGTCATGATAACGAGGCTTTATGTTGTCAGACAGGTTAGATGTGATTGACACCTTGTTACACTGATCTGATCTATCTCTATCTCTGATACGCTGAGACAATGACAATTGTATTGAAACATAATAGACAGCAGGTGAGAACAGCAAACAAAGAGAACAGAGGTCAAACCAGCTAAAGTAACGGGCTGTGCGTGTCCCTCCTAACCTGAAGATGGCTCGGACACGTTAGGCATGTAGGGAAGACGGCGTTTGACTGATTTTCCATGGCTTTCCTGTTTCAGTCAGAGCTCTTTTATTATGTCGAGTGAATTTTCCTACTGTGTTGAACAAAACGTGAACAGGCTGCCATTGTTACATGACCATCAAAGGAAAGGGCAAAGTCAAAAGGGAAGGCTAAAGCATAGCAGCAGACTGAACATTACAGCATAAAGGCTTTTCAGTTAACCATTCAGGTAGCTGAATATCACCAGACAATATTATCTATTTGTGTCTTCTGTTAATACGTGTGTTGAAGCCAAGACAAAAGAACGGTGACTTCCAACAAAGCATCAGAATAATTCCTCTGCTTGCCTACAACTGTCTTTAGAAGAACAGATGAAGCTATTCACCTGCTCCGAGCTGTCCCAGCACCACCAGAATGAAGACAGATAGGCAGGGAGTGATGACGGCTGGGTGGTGTAGGGTGGAAAAGGTGTAATTAATGTTTCACAAACTCAGTCCTTCCCTCCAGGCACACTCCGTCCTCGTCATCTTTCGCTTTCACAAAATTAAATGATACCCCTCTTGTCTTCTTTTTTCTCTCTTCTGCCCTGCTGTCACCCAGACGTCTTTGTATGAACTTTAAGAGATTAGGCTTGCGAGGGCTGGCTGGTAGTTGTTGCTGCGGGGAGGACTCCTCAGGTTTCACTCAGGGCTGTGAGTCTCCCTGAGGCGACAGGAGGATGTCAGCGTCTGTCAGCCTCTGTCTGTCATCGAAGCCCTGTCAGCGCCGACTCTGCCAGCGCTTCCATCACGGCTCTGTCGCTCCGAGTTTCCTTCATGCTTATGATCTGAGACACCCAGACAGTGCTCGTAGCCTGATCTCAGCACCTCCCCAGCCTCTATTCTTCAGCGCTGAGACCTTACATGAAACAACAAACACAAGGTCAAGGTGTCTGTCATGTTTCACCGTGTGGGTTTGAGCGTGAATGTGCAGGTGTTGTGATGTCCCCGGTGCTGGCGTGTGAAAGCCAGTCGTGTCACCTTGTCTGTGTGTGTGTGTGTGTGTGTGTGTGTGAGCACGAGTCGGGCTGTTTTGAGTGACAGTGTGAGTGAGGTGCAGCCAGGCGGCAGCTCTTTGTAAAAGTGCACCTAGCTTCTCTTCCCACAAGTCCCTCCTGGCAACAAACTGTCACAACTGACAGCGCTCACAAAAGAAGGAGAGGGAAGGAAGGCAGGGGGTACGGGGATTAAAAAAAAAAGTTTAAGAGATGAAATTAAAGCAAAGAAGGGAACCTGACAGCACCTTGAGAAGAGGCATTGTCTGTGAGGGGAAATATATCTGTGCGAGCGGGCTTTGATCAGTGGAGGATGAGAGCAGGGAAGAGCTTGTAAAGCTGGCTCCTGAAACCCATTGAAAAGAGTAGAGAGGAGAAGCAGAAGAAGATCAGCCCCACAATTACTTACCAGTCTAGCTCAGAGGAAAAAAGAGTATTCTGGTTAATAAGAAGGACATGGAATTTATTCTCTTTTGGCCTTCCTGGTTACACCTTTCTTTCTGAGCTCACTCGTTCTCTGTCTTTCCTCTAGTTGCCTCAGTCAAAAGACAAAAATTTAGGAAGAGTATACCTTTAGTAAAAAAGTGTTTTCCCAAGAACAAAACAATTGTTTAAAGGGTGGCAGAGGGAGGAAGAGGAGGGAGGAGACACAGAAGGGGGAAGTTTGGAGAGAGGTACCTTTGAAACACATGAAGGAGAACAGAGGCAGCGCCGAGCTGGAGGGAGGAAAAAGGAAAAGGAGGTGGATGTCGGGATGGGTGGGAGGAGATATTCACCTTTATTTTGTGATTCAGGAATAGTGGCCCTGCTTTCTTATATGAGGAGGGAGGTGAAGTGGCAAAGAGCACTGCTCCAGTGCTTCCTCAACAGTATGTGAGCACTTTGATAGACAAAGCAGCGAGCTGAAGGGGAACCTCCTGCTGGCAGGATCTGAGGAGGCTGTTTACAGAAGAGCTTGTCTGATCTAAAGCCCCGCTCGCCCTCTTGTATGGAAAACACTTGTCCTTTGATGTCTCTCTCTTTCTTACTTTTCTTTCTCTCTGCTGCGGCTTCCTCTCGCTGGTGGCTGACACATATCAAGATCCGTTTGAACCATAATGCTATGACTTTTAGAATACATGTGCACAACAATTGTTGTATTCACACTTCACTGAACACAAGCTCGGGCACTGAGGGTGTAATAATAAAAATAAGTGAGTGTATGCACACTGACAGGGTCAAACAGGTCTTGTCAACAGGCGGTCTACTTTAATGTGACATATTAATGTGCCCTGCCAGTGCCAATAACTGCACAAGCAGCACATGTGTGCATATTTATTAGAGTCCATAACTTTTGCTCTCTCATAAAATATTAAACCCCAACTTGTGCTGTGAACTGCTAAGTGTGTTCATACTAGACAACATGTTGTTTTTTTCAGTTGCTTCTTAGATACTGGAATAAATGTGTGTGTGTGTGTGTGTGTGTGTGTGTGTGTGTGTGTGTGTGTGTGTGTGTGTGTGTGTGTGTGTGTGATTCCATGGCTGTTTTTCCATCTTCATGGTAATGATAACCATGACTTCAGATAAGTCTCAAGAATACATAAGTTTCAGAACCCAAGAATTTAACCGTAGTCACATACCCCAAAATATGTCTGCTCAGAAAATAGTACTTTCTAAGCAGTGATTGGTGCTGAGTTGTGAAACTACTAAAGTTTGAGTTAAACATTTCTGTGGATCCTTGAGCCCAGGCCAAGAAACTTTCAATAAACACAAAATAAGCTTGTTGCTTTTGGTTTAGGTCCTGGTCCTAAAGGCGTCCAGATATTTAAAGTTGCCTAATGATGTGTCTTTCTATCCTAAACAGGATAGAATTCTTAGAGGGTTCAAAAGTTTAACCAGCTCTAAACCATGATTAGCACCAGCCCAACACTAGCACTATTTGCATCAGTCAAAAAGTGTTTGATATTTAGAACAAGGGGTCAAGGGTATAGCAAACCGTCTTCAAATCCAAAGTTGAGTGGTTCTATACCTAGTCCCGAAGGGCCACATGTCAAGCATTGCAATACATGTGTCAGTGTCCTTGGACAACACACTGTAAGCCTCACAAAGACCTTGTCTGATCAACATGGCACCCACATGAAGCTATAGAATGCTGAGTCAGGTCCTTGATGGACTTCTTTCAGTGTCTTGAAGAAGAAACTGTGAGAAACTCACCAGATTCTGACTTTCTCTCCACTCCTTGAACTCTCCAGATTCCTGTACAGAAATCACACGGACTACTTCAACCTAATGCACATATTTTCTAGTTGTATCTAACAAAGAGACTAAGAAATAAATATATATATGTGGTCATAAACTGCCACAAAAACTGCTACAAAAACTACTTTACATCAGGCAACTACAACTTGTGCTCAACAGTTATTTAATTGCTAAATAAATGTTATTTATTCAGACGTGCTCCCAGAATGAGAAGGAAAAAAACAGTCATCTATCCAGATCGGAAACCTCATGAGTGAAAAGAGTCAGCATGGAATTGTTCGTGCTGAAGAAATATGCGTCAAAGCTCAAAATCAGGGACTTGCACATATATCGTGTGAAATAAGACAACGAGGAAAGAATAAAGTGTTGTGTATGCGTGTGTGTCAGAAGACTGCTTTTCAAACTAATGGTGCACATTATTGAAACAACAGATCATTCTCTTCTGGGATTGATTTATACTGCCTGTTATTTCAGTTTAATCTATGGACATTATCTACACAGGATTTATGGGCCATTAGCCCTATGAGAAGCTGGAATGTAAATGAGGCATAATAAATCAACTCAGATGAAACACTCAGAGCCTGACAAGTTACTTGCACTTATATGGATGCCTTGGTAACTGCATTTGGATAATCAGGTCCTTGTGCTGCATCATTTGTCCTTTGTAATTTGGCCAGCATCATACTGGGAAAAAAAGCATGAATAATGATGATGACTGATGGATGTATTGCCCTTCAGAGGATTAGAGTTGCATTAACAACAAAGTGACAGAAATAAATTGTTCAGTGTCTTACAGAGGCATGAGACATGCAGGATTTGTTAAAGACGAGGAAGGAAACGCATCGATTGTCCTTCAGTTGTATATGAAAGGATAAACCTGTCTCTGACACTGTGGTGCACTGACACACAAAGAGGGAGATTATTCTTTAGGAGTGAAAGTCTATAATGAGGATATAAAGAGCAGTTAGGGTTAGGGTTAGGGTTAGGAACTGTTGTTCAACATTGTTTTGGACTGGCAGCTCTGTGCTGTCATGTCAAGTAAGTGCATGTCCTGATTTTTCCCAGTAACTACACCACTCTGCAAGCAGCTACACCTCATCATTCAATGCTTCAGTGGTAATTAAGTTTGTTTCCAAATAAGAATTTTCCAGATGGGACCTAATTTAAAACACTTTCTTCATAACTTTTAATTGCTAGTGTTCCCTACTTTTTTATGTGCTAGTTCCTATCATTTTCTTTTCACGTGATTTCCATCAAAACAGCTTGGTTAAAAAGTACATAACTGTGACACAGGACAAGGTTTGCCATGTGGTCATCCCATGTTGCCCTGGCTGAGTTCAGCCAGTTTCTGTTGTAGCTGATTAGTTAAACAACCACTAAATTCTGCATTATGTTGACTTGTGTACAGGAATAATCTTGCATGCATGTGCCAGGAAGTCATAAAGTTGGCTTCTCATACTAAGTAGCTCACTGTAAAAGTTATTCTGGACACAAGTACTCCATTAAGAAAAACAAGTATTTTAAATTCAAATGCGGTTAATACCACGAAGGTGCGAGCCTAGTCCTGACTTGTGCAACAAACTTTCAAATGTGAAAAACATAGTAATAAAACTTATATTAAACAGAACATTGTTTATTATTAAACAGAAAAAAGAGGCAAAGATCTCAGTCACTATTTTGGGACTTGGAGTGAAACACAAACAGCACAGTGATAAAAGTGTAAAGGTGGTTAATCATAATTACACATCATCATCATCGTTTGATTTTGCTTCCTATTAATTAATCGACAAAGTAACTAGTAAAGGAAGTTGTAAAACACATTGTGTAATTGTATTGTGTATAAAATGTACAAAACTGGTATTTTAAAGGAGATTGTCTTGCTTTTGTAATTCAACCTGGAAGTTCCCACATCACTTCTGCTCTCCGTACTGTAAATGAAAACAGAATTGGTATTTTTTTTTTTATCTGACATTTACTGGTAATTATGTTAGCACATTTGCATTTTCATTTACTGTAAGCCAACATAATGAATTACCAGTATGAGTGGGTTAAGCTTGTAGCCAACAAAGATAATCCCATTCTTCATCTATAACACAAACTTTAATGCTACAGTGCTACTGCTGGCTGAAGAGACGCAGCTACTTGGAAAAAAACATCATACGTCAACTATGGCAAGGATGAGATTTAGTCGGTGGGATGTCGTCTGGCTACAAAACCGTCCTCTGATAGCGGGGAATGTTTTGCATTCGTGGAGAAGAATGAGATGAAAACCCATTAGAAATGACAGATACCCAGCTGGGCGTCTCAGGATGTCAGCATGGCCACCAAGGACCAACTCTCCCCTTCGCTTTCCCTCTCCGCACCTCCTCCTCTTCTCTCTTCGAATGAAAAAGCAGCTCGAAGCCTTCAGCCCTGACAGGTTGCTGGGCTTTATCTCCAAGCTGATGATCTATCGGACAGAGACAGATGGAAAGATGGAGCAAGAGATAGATAAATGTAGGGAGGTAAAGAGGGAGAGAGAGGGAGGACAGTGATTGCTCAGGCGAGGCTGGATCTGAATAGCTGTAAAAACAGACTCTCTGGAGAAGAAATACGGGGGGGATTTCAACTAATATCACGCAACTGTTTCAGCCACTCGCACACAAAAGCCCCAACTTCTTCCAATTCCTCTGAGTCATTCCACTCAATTGGAGGACAATTGGCTTTGACTGAACTCACGCCCTGATCTCCCCCTTCCCATAACCCCTTCTACCCCCTTTTTCCTTCTTGTCAGTCTGTATCTCCTCAATTTACCCCACTCATGGAGTCGAGCGACTATGCAGACTTCTGCTGTAGAAACCCACCCCCCACTGGCAGCCTTTCGACACGGCCTCCACGTCAACCACTGTGACAGATTGGACTATGAGACACATGACATCAGTTCAAACGGGAGACAAGAATAAGATTAGACATGTGATTCTGTGTGAAGAGGTCAGTGGGAACGATTGCCCCAGCCCCCACAGACACACACACACCCTGCATCCGACTAATACTAATTGTAAACATGTGATCAGGGCTCTTCAGTGCGGTGGAATGGCGTCTCCCCCTTCTTGTTGTGTACACCCAGTTCCAGCCTAGTCACTATCAGGCCCCAATCAAAACAGAAATATGAAGAAAAGCCAGGGCCCGCCACTGCAGTGCGATGGCTCAAATTGAAAGTGACAGCTTGACACATACTATGGCACCCGTAATGTGATTAGGCCAGCATGGCACTGTCTTCTTAAACTCCCACATCCCAAACAGCGAGCCTCACGTCCAACTCCACCAAACATACTCAGGCTCTTGCCTCCAAAAGGGGGGCAGAGAGGGCCGCCTTGTCTCCCACTTTAGTTTCTCTTGCAATGCTTCATGCTTTGAGACGAATTGAGATGATGCCGCTGTTGAATCATAACCCCCTGGAGGGGAATTGCAAACACATGTAGGGGGGTGAGAGAGAGAGGCTTTTTGGGTTTAAAGGCATCGATGCCAAGAACAGAGGAGCTGAGTGGGAGAAAGTACACAGTGGTATGGATTAGATCAGCCATTATCAGAAGCAGAGCTGGCCCGAGCCCTCCTGTCAATCAGTGTGATGTAAATGAGCAGTGACATGACAATGATATCACCCGCAGCGACTCTTGACAGAGTCGAGAGGTGAAATGCAAAGAATTATTGGTGAAAATTATGAAAAATATTGCAAAATTCTGATTGCAACTGTAGGAGGAGAGTTTTTTCTTTCTTCTGTCTCTTTTAAGTGGATTTAAAATTGGGAAGTAAACTGGAAGAGTGAAGCAGCAGAAGGGAGCTGAGCTGGGGCACAACATAAAAAGGACTTTAGAGCTGAGTCCAGCAGGAAATTCAATAAAATACTTCAAAAGAGTGCAGCTGACAGTGAAAAATGACAAAATTATAAAACTGAGCTAAAGAAATGAAAAAGAATTATTGTGTTTGGCAAGGGTGAGAGGGAACAAGAGCCTGGGGCCACATTTCCAAATGAGCCGTCACAGATTGAGAGATCTTGGCTCTGGTCATGTTTAGCATGGAGGGGAGCTGGTACACACTTTTCCAAGCCTTTCCCAATGAAGTTTCCTTTTCTCCTGGGGAATTGCCTATCATGTTAGCGATGACAGAATGAAAGATGTAGCGAAGGGCTTAGTGGGGACACAACTTGGGAAATGAATGGATGGCAGACCCAGAAGTTGACAGGCAATTGGGAATCCAAGTGAGCCGCACTGGGTTGCCAAGCACAGTAAAATTGAAAGTCCTCGGGTTTCCAAAAATGAGGGTCATTTCTCAACTTTGTTTAAAAATGTGTCAACAACCAGCAAGATTGACTTAACCTGCCAGTTTTCCTGCTCCTCTAACCATTTACAACAGTGTGCCTCCAACTGAAATGCAAAATAGATTTTTTTAGATATGGTAAACCACGCCAAAACCTGCAATATGTGCCTCATCATAAAAGCAAACGAATGTTCCTCATCAGCCTCCAAACCTCTTGCTTGACTCTTTCAAGATGCATTTTCCTCTTTCTCTCCAGTCTCTTCCATCTCTTCATCTCCCCTCCCCAGCCTTTTAGTTTAAGAAAAGCCTGTCAGAGGAAATCAAGTCAAGCTGAAGACATAGTTGAGCGCCTGTGACAGGCTGAAAGCCACTCAAATGGGTCTATAATGAGTCTAATAATGGTGTGGGTAAGCGTAATTTCCCAGGGCTGGGGCTTCAGTGAGGCCAAGAGAGCGGAGTAGAATGATGACTGCAGCGCTGGTTGGCAGGCAATGATGAGCCCTCGTTCCCAATGATACGACAAGGCCAGAGCAGAAGGTGGACATGCTCCAAGCCTGCCAGTCTCTCTGTGGGCCGGACCCTGGGGGCTGAGCCACGGCCAGACCTGCTCATCACGGAGCACTGGACTGGAAAATCACACATGACTGGTTGCTTCCAAAGGGCCTCGGCTGGCTCTGTGGCGACCCTGTCTTTTCTGAAATAGAGAACTGGGTGACCTCACATAGCTTAGGGAGTACATGTTAACCATATCTCTTATCCCAGTGTGTGTGCGTGTGTGTGTGTGTGTACAGTGATTTGATGCGGTGACAGGTTATATCCACAAGCTAATCATGCACGCTCCCCAGGGAGACGGCTCCCTCAGGACTGGATAATCAAAAGTCCCTGGGCATAAACCAGCAGAATGATAAAAACAAACACACAGCCAGTAAACAGCAGCGGACATACATGTCCTTGTTTGTACTCATGGTGCTGTCCCTGTCCTGCAGACATGGTTTTAGTAAAGCGTGGCTTTGGCTCGGGGTCTTTCCCCTGAGGCTTCCAAGCAGCCTGACAGCAGTGGGTTGACCTCTATTCCAGTGTTTACCCTTCAACATGAATGTCACCAGCTGCTGCTCTTCTCCTGAAAAATGACACAGTGATCCGTCCATTACAGTATAGAGTAGCAATGTGTAAGGAGCATTTAAGAGTTTATCTTTAATAACATCCTCAGCATTCAGCTACTAAAATGTGTCAAAATATCGTTGCACAGTTTGCTCCAGGTTTCTAGAGTGTGCTAAAATATCATGCCCATCAAAGCTCAGAAAGTGGTCCAACTACAAGCCCCCTTGCGTACACAGAAGATTAACCCCACCTATGCTCCACATCAACCTCCGTTCTAGCGTAGAACAGCACCTTTGGTCATAGCTTTTGTTTTAATGCTGACAACTTGTGCAGTT
Organism: Microctenopoma stevenorrisi; assembly: GCA_032270685.1. Lineage (NCBI taxonomy): Eukaryota > Metazoa > Chordata > Actinopteri > Anabantiformes > Anabantidae > Microctenopoma > Microctenopoma stevenorrisi. The sequence continues at coordinate 3,298,891 of JAUMTR010000027.1, read as the reverse complement.
TGCTAATGTATTTGCTCTGATTTGCTGCGGGTATTGTTACAGCAGAAAAAAAGATGATACAACAAACAGTAGCAACATTTTAAATTAGGATTAACCAATCAGTCGTTCCTGGGGTATTGTACAGTTGTCTCATAGGCTCTTAGTCCAACAATTTAAGCACCTGCTTTAATATAACTGCTGCAATATTCTGAACATCCATGGCCTTTGCTATGCCTGTCACCCATGATACATGGTCTCAGCTTTTGTTTAGAATATGCGCAACATCTCCTGTTGTTGTTTTTCCTCTTGCCAAGATAATTAGTTGGGCTGTATGACGGGAAGCTGTGTTAGCCCCGAGGTGTGCAGCAGAACAACAGAGTGTCTGTTGCAGCCGTAGGATGGCGCACACTGCAGGGGAGTGTGTGTGTGTTTAGGGGAAGCAGCAGCAGCAAAGCAGGGCGTTTTGGGAGACAGCCACCAGGGTTAGTGCAGAGCCTCCAGCGAAGCAGGTAGATGTACAGACCGCCAGCCTTGGCTCGCCGCCAACTCGTCAAAGTCACTTTCCCAAAGTCGCGGTGACGCATGGTGCCCCGAGCTCTAGGTGTATGTTACAGTCGCAGCAAAAGGGATAATGGCCTGGCATTTGACATTTCTGTTTGGAGGAGAAGCATTAAGATCTGCAGGGTAGAGTTGGACTTTCTGTACACGTGAAATCTATCAGTCACCCCCCAATCTAACAATTTTCAACTTTTTCTTGTGGCCATGCCTCTCTTTTTCTCTGGCTCGTTCGCAGTTCATATTTTCATTCTCCAGTTTGATTTCCCGTTCTCAAACCTCTGCACACACACACACACAGTTTCTCTCTGTTGACATTTCTCTCTGTCTTCCCTCCTGTCTAGGGACAAGCGTGTCCCAGTGTGTTTGGCACTCTGACTGTGTCTGATGGCTAAACTGAGGAGACAGGCTGCTGACAGGCCCTGTGCCAGAGCGCAGTATGCCAACAGGGGAGATTTGTGAAAATATGCCCTGTGTCATTTCCTCTCCATTTCCCTGACAACCTCACTCTGTCAAAAATCCTACGTGTAAGCACATGGGTAGGTAGGCGTGTGGGGATGGCGCGTTTGTTTGTGTGCGTGCATGTGTGTGAGGGATAAGATGTCTCGAAGTGCATGTGGGTGGGTGAGTGAATGGGTGGGGAACATGATATCTGCATGTGTGTGACAGAGACAGAGCAATGAATAACTCCCGTGTCATCTCAACAAAGTCTGCAACAGTTGAAGCCAAGTGATGAAATCTGTCTACCAGGCATGTCTTCAATGTGTCTCCACCACAAAGTTCAACTCTTTTTTTTCTTTGGTGTGCTTGTGCTTCAAAAGACTCCCCAAATCTTCCCCTGAATTTAATCTTTGATCCCACCTCTTGGAATGCAGGCTGAAAGATAACATTTCGAGCGAGGCAAAGCGGAAGAAAACAGCCTGCAGAAAGCCGGCGTGCTGAACATGCTCGCTGTCAGCTGCTTTTGCTTAATTTGATGCCTCTGTCTCTACCATCGCCAGTTGAGTCTAATCTCGTTGAGCGCTATAAATGAGTGTTGGTGACAGGGATGTCAACAGCGGTTTGTTTCGAACTCAGCGGGAGAACAGTACCTGCCTGTGTGTCTCTGTTACACAAGTGCTCCCAGTCTTTCTCCCCCTTGTGTGCCCAAGTCAGCCGGCGTTACTGTCAATCCCACAGGCCAGCAGTGACGTTTTTAATCACTCTACATCACCACGCTGCACACGCACACATTCACACACACACACACACACCCCCGTAGCTGACAGCTTAAATAGCATTCCACCACGCCACACGTTTCAAAACATCCCAGCCAAAACATTATGTTTTCATTTGGATGGAATCCGAACTGAGTGGTTTCCAGCATTGCTGCTAACAGGTGCGTGTCTGTGTGTGTGTACGAGCTGGCCTGGCAGAGGCCCTGGCATTTTTGCACAGGGGTCATGTCAGTTTGTTTGACATTACAGATGTTGAACTCTCTTCTGCTTGCTGTTGCTTGACCCCAGAGCTTCGCCTCCCTCTCGCTCTCTCCTCCCGCGGCTCGATAATTCCAGCGCGGCTGTCAATCACCCAGTGGGGCCTGCTGTAAAGACGTCCTGCAGAGTGACTGGGTGTGTGGGAGGAGGAGGGGTGTGTTAGCCAGGGTCACAAGTTCAGAGTAAGCTGATGAGCGGAGTCGTGCTTTAAGTTTAGGAGGAACGTGTGTGTGTGCTGAGGTGTGAGAGGAAAACTTTCAGCACCATTAACCCGTACGTCTGTGTGTGTGTGTGTCAGTAGAAATTCTTGCAGCTGTAGCAGCAGCGGGCAGATCTGGTGCAGCAACGAGACAGCACATTCTATTCATCCTGATCAAAGGATGCTCTCAGTGACGGAGAACGTTTGTTTAGGCTAAGCATGGCATCTATCTGAGAGCCATAAATTACAGGGGGAATTAGATTAGGTTTGATGGATTTCATGCTAGTGTGTCTGTCTCTTTGGGTACAGCACACACACGCGCACTCATATGTATTTACAATCACAAACACAAAAGGGAAAATTGATCTGTATGTGGCAGTGGATGTGACGATGATTGATCCCTTGGGGATCAATAAGGAGGTTTCAGCTACTCAAGCTACTGCGGGTCTTGCCCAGGGACACCTCGACATGTAACTTTGGAGGAACTAAGCATCGAGCTGCTGACCCTTGGGTTAGAAGATGACTGCACTGATCTATGAAAGAGGACCTGATTCACCAGACATTGATTTTTCAGAGGTCATGTATGAAAACTCTCTACACACTAGCTGTAGTTAGTCGATCAGAAGTGTAGTATGGACCTACCAACTGATGCTGCATAAAGACAGAAAGAATGAAAACAGATGTCAATATTCATTTATTTATTTATTCATTTATTATTTATGTATTTCACCATGCCATTAAATATTTATGACCAAGTGAGCTGAGCTAAAGAAAACACAGATGTATACTCTACTTAATTAAGTAGTAAGAGGTTAACTATCAAACATGCATTTTCTAAACGTGATAAAGTCAGTTTAATGTCAGTAAGTGACTCTGGTTTTTGGGTTTTCACATCCAGCTCCTCCAGGTGATGTGTAGACACTTTCAGGGAATAGTTAGTGCAGCCTTCATGCAGCAGCTTTCTCTCTGTCTGGCCTGCATGACATTTGTTTGTCTGACACTCTGAGCCAACGGCTTCATTTGTGTTTATTCTGCACTGGCATGTTTGGCAAAAAAATGTCAATAATAATTATCCCACTTTAGCAGAACACAACTGCTGAATTAACAAAAATAAAGTTGTTGAGCTGATGAGCCATGAATGTTGGTCTGATGCCTGGAGGTTCTTCAGAGCCCAATGCCTTGACAGCAACCCATGGAGATAAATTGTTCTCTGGTGGGAATTAATTCAAGCTTATTTCGCACAGAGAAATTGATGGATTTTGGTGTCAGCACACGTGATGTTCAGTTGAAGCATTTCAGCTTCCAGAACTATCTTTTCAGAGTAGTGCGGGGTACTGGGAAACACATTTCTGGAAGCCGTGTGGAAAGAAAGAAAAACTGCTGTAATGAATTTAAACGGTGGAAAAAAAGTGAGGGAGATTTGACATATTAGTTTGAACACTTTCAACTGTCAGGCTGTTAATTTATGGCTAAGCAAACTTCCAAGTGTTTAGCTTGGACGCCTAACACAGAGGCCCACAGCTCTTGGAGGTGACTGTTTTATGAAATATGGAGGCAGGCGTGGTATTTATTTATTTCTTTCCTTGCCTGGCACTTTCATGGGCCTATTTGTTTTAATCCTCGCGAGTGTTGTAGGAGAAACCGATTCCTGTTCACATTAATAAAAATAATATTTTGCGGAACAAGGTCTAATGGTCAAAATGTCACATCTATGACTCTCTCTTTTCCTACCCGCAGTCATAACTCAACAGGCTGCTCTTGTATTTGCTTCGTTCTAAGCCACCAAGGACAAATCTCTGCACAGCCACATTTTGTTGGTCCTGACGGCACACGCGTGGTGGTCCGAATTAGGGTTTATGGAGCTTAGATGACAATGCCGGTATATTTTTTGCCTTAAATATGACTTTTTAGAGCAAGCGTCTAGAAACAGCAGTTAGACCTTCATGTGTTGTTAAAACATCACACTAATTGAATCTTTTCAGTGGCTCAGAAGCTCCTTGTGCGGCTACAGCTGCTAAACACACTATTTATCATTTTATTTGAAGAACACATTGACTTTAATGGATTTTAATTTTAATAAAAAGCTGCCTTCATCACAGTGTATTAATTCAAAAGTCTTTACAAAAGTCACATTTGGCCCTTTTGACTCTCCAAAAAGCTTTTATTCCTCAGTTCCTCCTCCCTCCCTCTCTCTCACTCCCCTCTGAGGCGTTTGACTTAAAACATGTGCTCTTTAATCACTGGGGTGACAGTCCCTGCCCTGTGTTTGCGCCTCTGCCCCATTACAACAATGAAGGCAGGGTCACGCTCAGTGTCAGCTCCAGGCGTGATGTTTGAAGGAGGGAGTGAGGGCAAAGAAAGAAAATGTGGTGAAAGGAAAGTGAAAGCAGGAGGTGAAGGGAAGAGGAAAAGCTCACAGGAAGAATTGTTCACTCCACAGCGAAATGGAGAAACTGATTCAGAATCAACATGATTCGGGGTGTTACAGAAAAGGAGTTGACAGAATTCTGTGGGTTAGTTTGACAGGCTTGTGGCTGTAGTTTCTGTGTGTGTGTGTGTGTGTGTGTGTGTCTGAATGTGTGTTGAGATCTGGGGTAGCAGGGGAATCACAGGATCCCATGACCCCATGACCTGAGAGACCTTGTGCTTCTGTTTGTCTGGCTGATTGACAAATGAAGGGGCAGGCAGCAGGGGGCTAGCCCTCTGTATGTGTGTGTGATGTGATTTTTCTCATAGCTGCCTTAGGCTAAATAAGAACAAAAGGGAGCACAAGTATTTCTTAATTGTTAGTTGTGGGCATGTAACATGTTAAGTGTACATTTCAAAGTCACACACAGGTGTTAGCCAGTGATTCACAGGCATCGTGTAACTTCGTGTGTGTGCTTTGTTGTGTGTGTACAACTTTGAGTGTGTGTTTGTCTCTGAATTCCTGTGGAGTTCATGGTGAGGCCAGGCCCCATGGCACAGCGCCGGGAGAGCCCATTAATTACAGAGCAGTGACACCGGGACAGCCAGGGCCTGTAATTGATGCCTCCTGTGCTGCAGGAGAGGCGCTCAGTCACGCAGCGCAGGGAAAGGGTCACCCTGCAGACAGGCCAGGATGGGTGCTGGTGGGTGGGAAGAGGTGAGGAATGATGGTGGAGGTAAAGAGGCATCAGGTTTTGCAATGCCCATCACTTATTTTCAAGCCACCATGGCATGTTGTTGTTTTTGTTGCTGCTGCCTTAGCATGTTGAATAAATGACTATTGGCCACCCAAAAATAATATTCATAATAACTATAATCAGTACCACTACATCATTATTTATGTAGCTGCAGTTCAAATGTGCTTAGAAAGATATGAAATAAGAGTTCAAATATGGAACCAAAGGGAAGGGTCACAAAACTAAGACAAACTAAAAAAGCACTAAGCAAAGCAGTGCTGCTAGTTTAAGGATAGTAACTACAAATGCACTGACTTTACAAGGTCAATAAAATCTGAAGCTGTGATGAATCAGCAGTAGGTGTTTTTAGCTGTTAGTGGAACCAGTGGAAACCTGCCTGAGTCGCTCCACATGACCTTTGAATGGGGTTAAGAGTTCACTGAAAAGCCTCAAAACAAGTGTTTGGTGAAGTCCTCTCTATTCATTATGTAGGATGTCCATTACTGTATGTATCATTTTGTGTTGCCAAATCGTGGTCATATTAACAGTATAATACTATACAGTGTACGTTTCTGTTTTTGAGGCGGGATATGACTATATATTTTCATTGGATGGCTATAATCGTCTTCTACTCTCGCACAGACGATCATGAGCAATCAAAAGTGGAGTGTTGCAATACCGCAGCCTCACATTATGCAGGTTTTGTTCTTCTTTTTTATGTGAAAATAAATTATTTAACATTGATGCAGTGAAGGCCGGCACTGTAAAACATAACTTATTGCTTTAACATAAAAGCACGAGTACCAAGCCAGAAAAATGCAACACGACCAAACGTTATCTTCATTAAATGTGTCACGTTGTGTCAACTCTTGTTGTAGGTTTGGTTGATTTAGACTCAGGCAGTTGTTTGAACTCACAAATCCGGGTCAGCTTATGTGACTTTTTTAAACGTGTGCTCCAGAGCCTGAACGTAAGTGTTAACGTGGAGAGGTGCTGTCGAAGACCTGACATGCGGACTCATTCAAAAGCAATGCCAGCAGACGTTTTTCAGTGATTCTTTCTCTTCTAACCAATCAGATCATTTCAGTTATTTCTAAGCAGACTGGTTCGACTCTGATGCTAGAGCTAGAAAAGCTTGCATTGTATCAGCCTAAGAGAATACTTCCTTACCACACCGTATACGTATTCACATTTTGAGAGACAGATTGTAGGATCAATTAGCTTAGGTGAGCATAAAGACTGGAACAGCTATTCTTCTCCTTACAGGAGGAGAAATATAAAGACGACACCAGACGGTGTTACCGTGAAGTAGCCAGGTAAAGTGTTGTTTAGCCTTTAGGGGCGAAGTTCTCATCAGGAAGTTTGGGTTTGAGCGTGAGCCTGAAGCGGAAGCAGCAGTCAGATGCAGAGTGTGCCTCTCTGTCAGCTGAGGATGAGCGATGGCCTGCCAGCCAGATGGACTCCCCTTTGTCAGGATCCTTTCACTTCCTGGGGTTGTCCTTTGATCTGCCTGATGACTAATGACTATCCTGTGAAGGGTCAGGCAGGCAGACACGGCATCCCCATGTATGTGTGTGTATGTATGAGAGAAGGCTTTTACATGCTGAGCAGGGGGTCCCTCTTTGCAGGCTTTCAGTGTGAGGGAGCCCCCCTGCTCGCTTTGCTCTCCTGTTGCAGCAGAAGAAGAAGAGGAGGAGGAGGAGAAGAGAGGTGTCTGAGGAGACAGAGGTGATTGAGAGAGGACAGAGAGGGAGGTCAGACACGGGGCATCAGGAGACACACTCAGTAAACCACACACACTGTGATGGGACCTCCTCAGAAGTCACTGACACCCTATCTGACCTTGTGGACCATGACACCAGTCCTCCAGTGCTTTACTCGCATGGGATTCTTCACTCGTTCAAGAAACAGATTTGTACAGACTGTGTAGAATCATTGACCATGTTTGATCTCAGTCACAGCATTTTAGGCCTCACCTTAACCCTCCTAACTTTTTTAGGAGAGATTCCACCCTCTCTCTCCACACAGACAGACAGATGGCATCCCTCAGCGCTGATGGAAAGTGAAATGTGAGAAATGAGAACCAGGTGTGTAAAGGATAGGGGTAAGACAGAGCAGACAGAAGGGAGGGAGGACATTTCTGTTTTAAGCTGACCTGAGTAAAAGGCCAGCAGGTCAGTCACGGGTCAGGGTGTACACGGGAGGGGAGAGTGGAGGTGAGAAGGTTAGAGAGGTGTATGTGAAGGGAAGGGGGGCTGTGGTGTGTTAGTTTAAACAGGTCAGCTCTCAGCCAGTCACCAGGCGAAGTGACCCTGAGCTGGCCTTCTGATTGGTTACCGCGTGGCCGACAAGCATACTTTCCCTTTGGTTAACTGGTGCGGCGTGTTTCATGTTGATTCATCGTTCTGCAACCAAATGAGTGACAGTGCTGCTGTGGCGGGATGTCTTTATCTTGCCAATTACTGTAGCCAGGCCTTTTGTTGCCTTCCTGCCAGCCCCTGGGAGAGATCACACGGGCTGTCAGTCAGAGTCGGCTTCCCACAGAGACAGGGAGTGATTGACAAGCACATGGATTGACAGATTGCTGTGGTGGCTGTGTGTGTAGTGTAAATGACTACTGCTGTTTCAGCATGGGGCTAATGAACAAAGACATTTCCAGTGTCACTCTTTTATGCGATATGACTGATGAAAAATAGCTTAGGTGGGATCAAAGTGAATTAAAGTCATGGAACGCAATCTGATTTACAATTTAGGCATTTAAAATGACACTGTGAAAGGAATGAGTCATGCATGACAGACACAAAGTGGCTGTTGCTGGGACTGAATATGTGAACTTTTGGCTGTGTGACAGCCTTTCTAGCCACTAAGACACCCTGTCTCCAGCTGTGATTTCATATTAATTCCACTTTGCTTTCCCATAGGTAAAATAGTACCTAGCTGACATAGTTGACTGAATCATTTCAATAATAAAAGCAGAGCACCTTCCCAAGGAGTCAGCTGTCAATGAATGATCACACTGCACCAGGAGGGTCCCAACCTCATGCAAAAGCCACACCTTTTGACATTTAAATCAATAAGCTCGGGCTGCCATTCGTCCTCAGGACACTGGTGAACTTTTAACACTGACAACAGCACTTTGAAGAATGCAAATATGATCCACCCCTCTTGAAATGTTTACAGGAAAATCAGTGGCGGCAACAGAGTATCTAAACACTCGCTGATGATTTATCACCCACAGGATACATCGGCTCGGGTTGAAAGGAGATGAGGAGCAAACCAGCCCGGGATCAAAGATAAACAGGAATAAATCCAGTGAAAAGGGGGAAGGGGGGGGAGTGGGCAGCGGGCAGCGGGCCTAGAAGGATGTGGAAATGGGAGGTGGTGGCAAAAGGGGAGTGGTGGGTAGTTGATTTATGGGCCTTTTGGTATTTAAATCACCCACGTACAACAACCCCGTATTGTGAAATCATGTGCTTCGTTCCCACCTTTCAGCCTGTTTAACCCCCAGCTGGTGACTCTGATGTTGTGGTGACAGGGCTGCATTTTTAATCCAGGATGTAACCAATGGGACTGCTTCACCTCCTCGTCCTCCATCATGGCCGAATGCCAGGAGAGAGCTGAGCGCACGATAGCCAACGTGCACACCCGTCACCCCTGACACCTTATTGTCTGTAAGCAAACTTTTTGTATTGGCAGAGCAAATGATTAAAAAATAGGATGAAGCATGTGTGTGTGTTGAGGGGGTAGGGTTGGGGGGGGGGGTCCTCTGGGTGTCAAAATGATGTAATGACGGTGGCTAAGCCATGAAAGGACGCCTATGTTTCATTTTCCAAGCAGTGAGAAAGAACAGGAGGAAGGAAAAGAGAGACGTCTGGAAGGGAGCGGCAGCAGGGAGGGAGGAGGTGAATGAGCAATATATGAGTGTTGAGAGAGCTCAGGGGAAAAAAAGAAGGAACGCCAAGGCTTCAGGTTTGATGTGGGCGTTTTTCTGACAGCTATAATTCTCCAGCCTACAGAATTTCATCAACACAAGTTGTGTTAAAGCTGTGCCGCAGGGCTGCGGCCCTTTCAAGTCCCAAGCTCTGACAGGTAGATTTATTAGTCCTGAAATTTGTACAGATCAGACGTCACTCATGGCAAACTGTCAAAGTGTCAGTGCAGCAATGTTCCTGGAGGGGCCCTTTGCTTTTTCTAGGCATTTCTGCAGGGACAGAAGATTTTTCACCACTGCTCCAACTCAAAACATTATCGCTGTGTGAGCCAGAATATGGAGGAACAGAATTCATATCCCACTTAAGTCTCCTGATCCAAACATTTTTGACATTAGGCGGAAATAAAGAGTGACATAAATCATGAAAAAGAACAGTTGTTTGAGATTAGCCGCAAAAGAGAGAGAGAGGAGTAAGTTGAAAAGTAATCTCTGGACTTTTTTGAGGGTCTGAAAGCATAAATTTACCAACATGGAGTCTGGTTACGCTTTCTGGGCACAAGGACAATATTTTACTAAAACCTGAAACTTTGGAGCTTGAGTGAGAAAAGTGAGCCAATTGGTCAGGAGAGGAGGGAGGGACGAGAATAAATTAGATGTAGGTGTTGAGTGACACATAGGGGAAAAGGAGGAGGACGTAAACACAGGGCATGTGCAGGTTAACTTCACACTGCCAAATTTATGACCTGCTGCTCTGTGCAGGTTCTCAACAGGATAGTTCAACTTCTGAGGATAGTGCAAAAAAAAAAACTGTGGTGGAGAGCAGGAGACGGTTGGAGGAGGCTGGTTTTGCTCAAGGGGAGGAGGCTGAGGAAAGGGGGTGGGGGGCTGTAGAGGGAGGCAGGAGCTCTCTTGGCTGCCTGTTAAGAACTTCCCTCAGCTCGACATCTGGTTCTGATATTTCAGAGTTAATTAGTCATATTTGGGTTGTCTAAAGATAAATTTATGATCCAGCAAAGAACACAAACATTTTGAAAAATGAAAGGAAGTGAGGTGACACATTGCCTGATGTTTAAATAAATCATTTCAACATGATTAAAAACTTACGGCCTGTTGATGGGAGCGAGCAGCCTGAAAGGCGGGGGGGAGGGGGGTTGGGTGAGAGAGCTGATGATACGGGGAAAGCCTTGTCTTAGAGTTTTAATTACAGCACCCGCTGCATTGTGGCTCTTCTTCATGTAGCAATAATATGTAATCCAGTCGTGGAGAAAGAACTTCTGTGGCCAATCTTACTGCCGCTTGATAAGTTATTTTTACAATATGATACAAGCAACTTTGTGGATCGTGGCTGAGACTTAAACCAATCACTACAGACAGAAAAGCCAGGTATGGTGTGCACTAAACTCAGCACACTGCACACACACACACACACACACACACACACACACACACACGCACACACACACACACACACACACACACACACACACACACTGTCCTGTCTCTCGTCTCTCTGTCTTGTTACAAAGAATGTTGTATTTTTGTATGTAATTTGTCTTTAATTTATTGTATTGTTTTTCTGTACTGTCCTAGAGTGGCTACAAAAGACCAAATCAAATTCCTTGTATGTGCAACATACTGAATAAAGCTGATTCTGATTCTGATTAAAGGCATGGTGCATAAGGTTTAGAGGAATCTACGTGCAGAAATGTAATTTAATATTTAAAGTTATGTTTTTTTTAGTGCACACTCCACTGAAATTAAGAACTATTGCAGTTTTCTTTAGCTTAGAATGAGACTGCTTTTATGTCACACATAACCAATCTGCCGAAATGTATAATTAGGTTTAGCTGATTTTTAACTTCACTTTAAGTGTGTATGAAGTGTTTACACCTAACTAACTAACTAACTGAATCCTGAATTTACCCTTAACAATCTTCTCATTTATGTTACATTATGATATCTGCTTTTCTGGTGATGAGAGTGAAATGGTGCTGCTGCACACAATACAGTGGATTGCAGAAAAGCCTGACTTAAAAATTACTGGCAACCAAAATGGTGTCTGTCAGGAAGAAAAAAGGCAAGATGAAAGAACATGTCAAGGGATAGATGATATCTCTTCTGAGCCTGAGACAGATGCACACACACACACACCTTCTGACAGAGTTTTAATAAAACCTGTCCCACGCCCTCTCCTAGGGTAAAGTGTGAGTGATGGCCTGGGTAGACTCCAGGCTGAGCGGCAAACAGCAGGCCAGACTCTCACACACACACACACACACACAGGTGAACAGACAGACAGACATGGGCTGATCTGCCTTGACTGACACCCACGCCTAACACTTTCTGCCTAATACTTGGCTGCCTTTCTTTTGAACTCACTTTGTGTGTGTGTTTGTGTGAATAGGTCCTCATATCCAGGTAGAATACCTGCAGGCCTTTATCTACCTAAAAGCATGCACAGTGTGTGCTGTGTATATGTGGCTGTGTATCTGAATCAAATAAGGCAAACACATGATGGAGACACTTTTATTCTGCGTGGTTGCTCCTGAATCATTGTCGACAGAGTCTTTATCAATATTTGTGGAGCCAAGAGGGTGAGTTTGTGTTTGATGGAAGACCTCCAGCTTCTAATTACCTGGAGGACAAAGTGTGTGTGTGTGTGTGTATGTGAGAGGCCAGACCTCCATAGAAGAATCCTGTTTGATGTAATTCTGTCTGGCGAGCCAACAAACGTCTCTGCACATTGGACTGACATACCCAGAGAGCTCAGCAATTTCCATCTCTGTCTCCTCACTGTGTGTGTGTATGTGTGTGTGTGGTCATTAGTGAAGGCGCAACAAGACCAGCGAGGTGAGACTGTGTAAATGTCACGTGAGTGGGGGGATGTTGACTAGGTTGTCATCATGGAGAACAAGTCAAATGTGTGAGAGAGAATAAGGGAAAGAGAGAATTAAAATGGCCAGCTTCTTTGTAGCATGATTCGTGTGAAAAGACAGCAGATACCTGCACCTTATGACTTCTGCTGTCAAAATCATTTGTTTATTGCCAGTATTTACCCAGGAGGCGTTGCTCTGGACTTCCTGACAGTGAGAGGTCGCTATGAAGACAGCGGACGGCTCCAGAGGACACGGGCCAGTCAACAAGAATCACCATCAACACTCTCTGCTTGACACTGTGCTACAGGACACCTCTGACACACGCCCACACACAGCAACGCAGAGACTCACGTGAACACGTGAGCCAGTAGAGAATATTTCTACCACTCATTACAAACACTGCACATATTAATTTGTAACAGTCTAATAGGAGATCTGATGTAATGATCATGTTGTGAAAAGTAATTTCTTTACACATGGTTCCAAAATCAAAACCAGAACCACTGGGACTATTGTGATTTCCTTCAAACTAGAAACACTGCAAGTGTGGGGAGCTGAAACTCACACATATTGGTTAATTTATGTTTCCTAGTTCTTCCGTAGCAGAAGACACGTTTCACACCAGGAAATATTTTGTATTACATTTATCATAAAAGAAGAATTTAGAGTAAATATATTTTCTGAACATGCTGGGGCTTGTTTGCTTTAAGATGATTTCCAACTGGGCTTTATTATGTTTCCAACTGGAGCTTACTCACACTCTCAAACACAGAGACACGTTAGCTTTGTCAGCAGAGCCTGGCAGGTGGGGAGTCGGCTGTCTCCACATGCTGGCTTCGGACAGCGGATTGTTTTACCGCAGCCTAATAAACCTGCTACTTCATTTACAGGTTGATGAATGGGTGCAGGGTAGACGGGGCAATGGTGCTGACACGAAAGGCATTACTGTGGGGGCCAGTCTCTGTGCTACTGTCAGGGGAGGTAAAGAGAGTCCAAACACTGAGACAGACAGACTTGGACAAACTACTGAGGTACATTTACCCAATTACTGTCATAGGTATAATTTTTAGTTGTGTATACTTTACTGAAGTTTTTCTCCACCCCACAAATCCATTAGCAGCTACGTTTTCTCTCTCTTGTGCTTTAGGAACATTTTAGTACGCACACGTTTAGACTGTTTCTTCCATTATCATACTTGCTCTTATAGTTGTACTACACTGTAGCTAGTTTATCTGTACAGCAGCTAAATATCTCCGAAGATATAGTGAGAATATTATTAATTCATATTAATAATATTAATAATTGTTATGATTGCATCAATTTAACAATAATTGTTGGTAACTTTGACCAACAATTCTTTCTAACTTACTTTGAGTGAATTTTATATGCCAATATGAAATGTCACACCCTGCAATTGCTTTTACTATTTTAATATAACTAGTATAGCATGTGCTGCTAAATAATATTCAGTACAATGTCTTTTTGCAGTGAGTGACCTCATTTTCATGATTTAACACCTTTAACCATATGTTTATGCAGAGCTAGGATTTTGTGTCATTAAGATTTATGTCAGCTTTAAAAGGTGGTAAAACGAATTCTGCAATTTAAATGATGGGTAAACAGAATTATGGGTGCTGGGTCTCTCCAGTACATTCCTGTGGTAGTCTTTCCACCTCTCTCTGTGTGCTGGTATGCACCATTAGTGTCACAGCTGTGCAGCTGTCACTCAAGTAAGGGCCCAATGAAAGGAGCTCCATACCTCCTCACTCCTCCTCCTCCCACTCCTGTCACCTTCTCTGTTCCCTCCCTGCCCCGACAGCACGGTTGACCCCTTTCCCCCTGTCACTACCCAGGTATAATGTGACCTGTCACAGAGGTCCATGCCTCCTCGAGCGCAGCTGCCTGCCCTGTGGTGAGGGCCTGAACCTGGAGGAGTTGGGTTATTCTGTCAGGTTATGTTGTTCAGGTAAGAATCCAGGCAAGAGGTCAGCATGATGTAGCACTAATACAAAAGTTGCCTCTTTTAAGGGAGCAGTTCACTCAAATGATAAGAAAACTTAATTTTGCACTTATGCTTATGGTGTCTGGGAGGTTTTCTGTCTATATCCCATTACCGGTTAGGTAGAAGCATATTTTATAGTGATGCTTACAGCAATAAGAATTTCTAAAGTGAATTTCAGTTTAATAGAAACAACTTGTTGCTTGTTGTTGCTATGATACTTTCATACTCGCTCCTCTGCAGTCAAAAGTGATCAATCTCTCTGATCCTGACACTTATTCATCTAAACAGGTGTGGCCAAGAGTCTGATTGCACAACTATGTGAAAGTGTGTGTTAGCACGCCTAAACCTTTATTTAATTTCATAATAATAATTAATAAGATGAATTTGTAGTTTATTAATCCTCTTGTGGAAACTCTTTTGTACAAGCTGCCAATTTGAGTTACCAAAGTTATCATCTATCTTATCTTGATTTCATGTGGGAATACAATCAGATTAGCTTTAAATTATAAGCAAGTTTCATACTTAAATAGTTAAATAGTACTTCAACAAGCTAGCCTTGTAGCTCATGGTAAGCAATAAAACCCAATGCTTTAAGAAAAGATTGCTAATGTTAACACATGGAATGCTAACTGTTATAAAGCTATATTAATTTAGCAAGAAAGTAGACAAATACACTGATTCATTTATGTTTGTAATTTAAACTGCTATATGATCTAGTTCAAAAAATGTTTCATATAAATACAGTAGGTTCCAAAGAGAATCAGAACATCATTCATAAACACAAACAAAATAGAAATCACTTAGACATAGACAACTGCATACAAACACACTTCCAGACATTGCAAGTAGAAACACACACACAAGAAAAAATCCAAGCTTATGACCCCATTTATTAAACAACTGGCCTCTCAGGAATCTCCCGGCAGTATGAAAAGAAACAGTAAGACAAACATGCGGATGAAATGTCATGAGAAGAAAGAGAGGTAGTTAAAGTGGGAAGATTTCTCTTTTGAGGGCTTTGTTGCCAAGAGGGAGGACCTAGATTTCTATCGGTGCTGCAGTGTGAAACTGAGAGACTGTCACACAAGAACAAGTGTTACCTAGTTGGAACACAGTGTAGCCTGACTGTTTGCATGTAATGATTTACGTGCACACACTTAGCATTTAACCACGCCACGGGGCAATGTCTCGTCCTAGTTGATGGCTTTCCAACACAAGTGTCATGTGAACTGAATTTGACCTACTGCTGATCTTTCTACAGTTACACCCTCCAGCTTAACAGCAATAGACCTGTCAGTGTGCAGCCTGCCTCACAGTTATTGTGCTGTAACGTAACATAAGTCTGTTTTGCCCTGTGCCATGCTGCTATTTATTAACACTGCCTGTCTTTGTTAAATCAGACCTATTCAGGTGATGGGTTCAAGGACTCTTTCCCAGGTGTTTGACTCAGTAAGCCTCCCTTCATTTCATCGCATACGAAGATACATACTTTAAATACACACAGGTGACAGTGTATGTTTGGGTATGAAGTGTGTGATTCAGTGCAGTGCAGGATTTGGATGGGCCGACCCCATTAGAAATGAGGAGGGTTGTTGGCTTGGCTGTGGCCCGGGCTGCTCGCTCGCAGGATAATTTACAGCCCCTTCATCCTGGCGGAATGTGTTTGTAGCCAGGCGTAATGGAGGCCATCCATTCTCCCTGTCAGCGTTGGGAAACAGTTTTTTAGCCAGCTATGGGAGGAAATGTTTGAAAGAGAGAGGGCATAGATGTTACTATGCATGGTAGCTTGCAAGGAAGGAGCACTTGTGGGCCAGTGTTTGCGGGAATACGGGTGTGTGAAAGATGCTGTTTGTTTTGAGCATTTCTCATCTCATGAATGTGTCCACTTATGGCGTCGTAATTACAAGGGCTGCACAGTCTACTGTAGGTTTAGGCTCAAGGTTTTCTAAAAACACGTGCTACATGCAATATTTAAAGTGGCCATATTATATATAATTTAGGGTTTATATTTCATTTCAGGGCTCCATTGATGCCAGATTATTAGATTGTCAAGTTTAAAAATGCTAACACTGTACGCGTTGTGTCTCTTTATGCAACAGCTTCTGGCCTGGAGAGTAAAAGATTTCAGCTCATGCACCTTCAAAGAAGCCCCTGTCCCCATTCTATTCTGGTCTGATTGGGAAGGTTGTGGAAATCTTCCTGTGGTCCAAAATGTGCACATTTGAAAAGCCAATAACAATACAGTCATAAATCCTGCAGACTATTGGCATACATTGTGAAAATAGTCACCTGTGAAGTGCAGTGAACATATTGCTGGAGGTCTGTTGCAGGCCTGTAACTGTATCCATTGTTGTTTTTTTGGTTATGTTTTTGTTCTAATAGTATTAATAATAATAATGTAACCCACTTGTGGACCAGCAGATGGGACTAGGATCAAAGTAAAATCTGGGACTGGAACTGGTACTGGAGGGACAGTAGAAAGTGGACCAGGAGTGGAGCTTGGGGCCAGAGCTTGTTCTGAAACCAGGGCTCAACTGGAGTTGTATCTTAAGCAGGGAGTTGAACCAAAGCTGGAACCTGGGTTTGGGCTGGAGCAGGGCCTGTGACTGGAGCCAATGTGGCAAGACATGGTTTGTACATGTGCACTGACATCAACCAATGCAGCATTTTGAACCAAACAAATTTTCCAGAATAAAAAAATGGTTGTTTCACAGCCAGTCAGAATGAATTTTGCCTATGGGTAAATGAGCACCCAACATCAAAAAGGTATATATGTGACATCAGAAATGTGAAGTTCCTAATGCTTATTTCTTGCTGTCACCAAGTACATGCTTTTTTGACATCAGCATATCACTCAGTATTCACTATGTTTTACGGTGAGTTATTTTAGTTTACAAGGAGTAGCATAATACTCGTGCAGAATAAATTGACAGGTCATATTGATTTATTCCATAGCAACGAAGCCTTGTTGTGAGGACACGGTTCTTGGCGAGGACAGAACAGCTGTGGTCTGACAACATCCTGGAAACAACCTGACAAAAAACAGCTGCACTGAGCACAAGAGGCAGGAAGGACAATTCTGGTAAAAGACCAAGTGAAGACAAAATGAAGACAAGGAGCAGCCCACATTGGGTAAAACTGACACTAAAGCTCTCATCCTCAGGCTTTGAATTAGTCTGAGGCAGCTGTGGGAAGTTCTATAGCAATGGAAGTCAGTGTATCACACTTGACATTATTCATAGACCTCTGTGTTGAGTTTGTTAGCCCCCTGAGAATCTGCAGGCCTCAGGCAGACATGCAGGGAGCTTAGCTCCAAAATGGCTGAGCATCACCGCCGTTCCTCAGCAAAGCTGTCACGTCGACCTTCACTGAGAGCCACAGCAGAGGCGGGGGAGCACACAGGAGCAAGGGAAATAAATCAAACCCGCATACACTAGCTCTATGTATGGCTGGCTGTGTGAATGCATCTGTTTATATTTG
Organism: Microctenopoma stevenorrisi; assembly: GCA_032270685.1. Taxonomy (NCBI): domain Eukaryota; kingdom Metazoa; phylum Chordata; class Actinopteri; order Anabantiformes; family Anabantidae; genus Microctenopoma; species Microctenopoma stevenorrisi. The sequence continues at coordinate 3,281,251 of JAUMTR010000027.1, read as the reverse complement.
TGTGCATCCATGTGTGTGTGTGGTGTGGCAAGGTTGCCACTTTAATTAATTCTCCTGTTCCTTCCCACTGGTAGCTCCACCTCTTCTTCTCAAGCTTTGGCTTGTGACTCTTGTTAGCTGCACAGCAAGTGGGGACGTGACTGTGCCTGACAATATAATTTACATTGTCTGTAGAGAGCGATTGGAGCTCGGCAGCCTTATTTATGCTACATTAGGGGATTTGCCTGTGCTGCCTTCTCCAGGTCCAATCCATCAGATGGATGTTTTCCAATGTCGCTTTATTGGAACATGCCCTTGAGAGAGTGCTGAGTAGCAGTGAGTGTATTTGTCTGTGTGTGTGAGTGTGTGTTTATGTGAACACATATGGTAGTTTGTTGCGTATCTGTGTGGGTTGTGTGCACTTCTTGTGTGTATGTGTGCACACACAAGCTCCTGGACAAGTGTGTCGATTCAGTTGACTGACTGTGGTTAGTATTTACAGACCAATGTACTCCATTCCCTGGCAGACCAAATTACAGCTCTAACTTGAGAAGAATGATTACTAGGCCATTGTCATACCATCATGCCAGCACAACAGAAAAAATGGCTACTTTCCTGCTACGCTACGGCTTCTTATGCAACGTTTCCGCTGCAGGAGCACCATAGGTTTTTTCCTATTGACTTGTCTCCCTTTGTAACAATCCCACTGTCATTTTGGATTGTTGTGCATTTCTCTGGATAGCTCTAGTGATAAGTGACTTAGATGCAAAGTGACATGGACACCCACACACAGTACAAGCATGGCATGATGCTTAGTGAACAAGAATATGCATGGGCGAGCTCTGGCAGTGGAACGGTGTAATGAACGACACCCAGAAGCCCATTTTTCACAGAAGATACAAAATGTCGGGTCCGGAAAGACACGTTGGAGCTTCGAGGCGGCAACACATGCAGCTCCAAGTGCTGCTCATTAATCATGAGCCAGGGAGTGGTGGTGAGGGGCCCATATTCATCTGTAGTATACTTATTAGAGTATTATAAACGTACCGTGCAGCTGGTTGAGTGAGAGAGTAAACAGCAGTGTGAGGTAGTGCAAAGTGTGCCTTTACAAGGGCACTGAGCCTGAAGCACCTCTTAGAACTCACTGAGGGTCAACTGACCCACGATGCCACAACCCGTAACACATAATCCAGAACTAACATTCACTGTAAAAACGTTGCTTCTTCAAAAAGAACACAGATAAATTGTTACATTTATTATATTATCTGTCTAAAATCATCATTATCTACTCAAGAAAACAGAAAATCCTCAGGAGATTTAATCGTACATGTTCCATTAACCTTTTTGTTACTAATTGTTGCATGTGCAGGATGTTAGCATTGTGTTGAATATTTATGGGCTTGAGTCAAACATGAATATGATCCTTATTTATTTAGCGTAGTTTTGGTGAGAGGCTACTTCACATTTACACCTGGAAACTACACAATCTCAGTCACAAGCTCACTGCATGACTGGTGAATAGTTTCACCCTCATTCTAGCATCACTGGAAGTCATTACAAGGGAATGACTGAACAACAAATTGTTTTATCTGCCAGTCTCCAAAAGGACACGTGGTGTTAAGACCCCAAACTCAATTAGTCCCTCAACTGTTTAACCCCACCTAAAACACCCTTGCCCTGTGCATATCCTGGGGACAATGGCTAATTTAGCCGGTGATTAATTGATAGTGCTTCCTAGATGTAAAATGACAATAAATGAAGCTAGGGTGTGGGCTGGGGTGCCGTGTCAGTGAGGGTAGCTAACGACTGTACAGGACCGTGTAGGGAGGGTGGTTGATGAATTAGGCAGGAGTGAACTTTACACCCTGCCCTCACCACTGGGAATGGAAGGAAGGGAGGGAGGGAGAGAGTGCAGGAGTAGCAGAGAATGGAAAGAGAGAGAGGGATGACAAGGCCTATCACAGTGATGGAGTGGCTGTGCTACTCTTGGCTGCACACTGCTGTTTGCTCTCATTCTCATTCTCCGCCTGTTCAGACACACAGACAGAGACAGAGACACGCTGCTTCTCAACCACGCGACTGTTGTATCCATCTCTCCCATAAAATTGAACCACTCCCTTCAGATAACATAGCTAAAAACCTACAGAAAAATCAAAATAGAACTCGCCACGCAAGAGAAACCCAACCGCCCTTAAAACATACACATACACTACTCATACTGGAACCCGAGAGCACAGATCAGTCCTCAAGACCAATCTCTCACACACAGATTCCGGCACTAGATCAAAGAGCTGTAAAAAAGGGAACAAAGATTTCACATATCTGACTTTATTACCACGTTAATCAAAAATCCTAACTAGTGCTTTAGCAAGAAGAAGAAGAGTCCATATACAGAGCCATAGATGTTTTAAAATAGACTTCCAGAGATAGGTCTGACAAAGTAACCTTATGTCACTAAAAATCAGCTAAACTAATGACCATAAATGTTAGAATGAACAATGGCAGCATGAATTCATTTTTAATAGTTAAAACTGAATTATACCAGAGTTGTATTTTGTTTTGTCCTCGTGTTTTAGTCCAGTTAAACTAACAACAGAAGAAGAACTGGACACCTACAACCTATACCTGAAGGTTATTGGAAAAATCTCTGCAGTATATAAACTATATAAGCATCTTTATATCTGCACCTTACGTTCCTTGATCCTCTGCCACACAGTGGTGATAAGATACTAAGCAGCAGCACTGGCACACTTTCTCCAAACCAACCTGCTGAAAGAACTACTCTTTGATAAATGAACTCATCATTAGATATTAAAATTAATGAGGGCTATGCCAGACTTTTAAAAGTATGGCCTATTATTCTAAAGGACAAAGCAGGCGTTCTTTGCTGTTGGCTAGATACCTCCACTTTAGACATGCTCACACACACTTTCTGCCTCTATGCAGTGCAGGGTGAAGGAGTTGTCACAGCAGTTAATGTCGGGGGGCAGAGATGAGAGGCACGCAGAGCTTCCAACCATGGGTCTGATGCTTGTGGGGAGATGGTCTTGCTGTCAGGGTGACACCCGTGGAGAAAAGGGCATAAACAGTGGGAGAGTGTGTGTATTTACATGTGTGTGTGTACACTGCAACTTTTTGTCAACACACACACTACATGTTTTACAGTCTCGTAACTGTAGCTAGGTGTCAGGCACATCTAGCGTTTTTAGTGTTTCACTGTCTTTGGGAAGGAGCAAGACGAGTGTTTCCAACCAGGAATGAAGGGAGACATAAAAAAGTAAATCGTGAATGAATTACAAATGTACTCAGACTCTGGAGAAGACAAGATTTATGGTTTGTTTTATTTCATCCTAATTACAAATCTCACCAATCTTTCAGGCTACAAGTTATTGGCAAGGAGCTAAATTTACTGACACAAATGTAAAAGGAAATTTAGCTGAATGGTGTTTCATCCCTTCGTATTGATTAAATCTGTTGCTTAAAAAACCCTAATAAATAATGATAATGAAAGTGTCAGAGATCATTAACATCAGTGCCTTGACTTCTTTTTTCTCCCACCCTGTTTTCTTTCCCAGGATGCTAAGGTTTCCTGCCTGGGATTCTCAGTGGTGCAGTAGCAGCAGAAGAGCATTTTTAGTGGCAGGAAATGTATATGTAACTGTGTTTCACATGATTTATTGCTTGAGTCTTTATAATAAGCAATCTAATTACAGGAGCTATTAAAATTACATGCAGCCAAACCAATTAAGTTGTCTGGCTCTCAGAAAATGTTTCCTGTGGGGACATTTAAGGTTCATGAGCAGTTAAGGAGCACAGTGATTTTATTGTGATGTACAGAGAATCATAACTACTGAACCATTAAAGCATGTACAGTTATGTAAATGTGTGTGTATGGGGTCGTTTTTATGAGGATAGGTACAGGAAGCAAAGAAAGACTATATGTGTCCATGTTCAGACCAATTCACCTGCAAACTGCCTCTCTGATTTTGCAGTAGGAGTACGTGTACAGTATGAGCTCAGATACTGTACACCTGCCTAAACAAAGTAATCTGGTCAGATGCCCACCACAACTCAGAGGAACCTTGGCCCTCTCACTCTTTTTATGTCTCTCTGCTAAGTTTCTGCTAACTTCTGCTTTGCTAATATTACCTACGCTTCAGCAGCAACACTTGCAGCATATTGAACAACTTTGATATTGTAGCCTTCATCTGGATCCACAGTTAACCCGATGAAGGCCCTAGTGAATGACTTGTGGACATTTGTCTAACAATAAAGTTGTTTGACATACTGCACGTTCAGTTTTTTTTTAGGTCCGTAATTCTGTTTCTAGAGGAGAATCTCTCATGCTCTTGTGGCTCCCTGGACAGACTGTTTGGTGAGTGGAGAATGTTGTCTGTGTGTCTACTCTACCTTTGATTGTTCTGAAAGATTTCACTTTACTTTTAAAGCTTAAAAGAAGGAGTGGAAAGGACAGCCTCTGTTTATTTTGGTCCTACCATCCACACAATTTTAAACAGCAGGGATTTTGAGTCATATCAGTACAGTTCAAAGCTGGTAAAAGTCATAAAGTTTAACCCAACTAAGGCAGGAGACCTCGGGCAGGAACCAGGAACTGGAGCAATCCAAAATGTAGAACAGATGAAGGGGGACTGTTGAGGAAAACCACAAGGTGTAGGGAAAGGTGGAAAAGCTGAAGGGCAATGTCGACATCTCTCTTGACATTGTTGACAAAATTCAGAGCTGCTCTGTAGCTAAGACCTGAGCCAGGTGTAGACTAGAAGGTGTGATTCACCAAGCATGGGTTGTTCACATAAATAGGCAACTTGACCTGTGAAACAGATTAGATATGCTGATGATAGATATGTGGAAATCGTTTAACTGACTAGGATGCCACTGGCTGAATCCTACGATGTGGTATAATGCCAAAGAACAGGTATGAGTTCAATGACTAGAAATGGAGGGAAAGTTGGAGGGCATTTGGTGGCTGGATAAAGAGGAGTTTATAACAAAGAAATGCTAAGGTGTGAAGGTATACTCACCATTGCTAGTGTAAAATTGTGCACTCAAAGCTATTTTTTTAGCTAAAATCACAAAAAGAAATTATGGCCTGTACTGTATGTGGGACAAGTTGAAAAGTGAGGGTATTCTTTTTATGGGGACCATGAGTATTTACCATTTTCTTGGCAGTCCACTGAATAGTTTATGAGAGCAGTCATCTGAAGATACAACTTTTAAAAGCTAAACATGCTGCACATAAAGAGCTGGTGTCAAGTCAAACTGAAATACTATTCTATTACAATATTCTAACATCTACTATGCAAAACTGAGGAACCTGGGTGTTTTGATGTGCTGAACATTTCAAGAGCTCTGCTCTAACAGCAGGTTGTGAAGTTTAAGAAGCTCTGTTATAATATCTATCCTTTTTAATCACAGACTTTCTGTCTGTTATATTGATAGAGTACCAATGATATCACTCCTCACTTTTTATTTTCTTTTTTCTCTCTTTCCTGCTGTCCATCTCCAGCCTTACACCTGTGTCTGCCCCCTTTTTTCTCCTAGTGTGGAGAGAAGAAAGAGGTAGGATGTGACAGTGCTGCCATGCAAAGATAAAGCTTTTTGGTACTGTCACAGGTCCCACTGAGGAAGGCTGGGAGGGAGCTGAACAAGCGAGGGGAGCGTCAGAGGAGTGGATCGGTCCATCCATCACCACCACGCAGGACTGACACAACAAAAGATGGAGTGCCGGGAAAGGCCTCTCTGCTGCGAGGGGCCGGGGAACTCGAAACAATATTTTTTGGCGCCTGTCAGGCTGTCCAATAAAGGAGGCCGATATATGAACTATCTAGCACTGATGTAATGCGCCTCATAAATCTGCTTTAATTACTCGGTGTGGGGACAGCCAGTGGGAGCCCGCGTCTGGATTTATGGCGTCTCCACTTGGCATCTTAACAACTCTGTGCTTTTAATATCATTACCCTGTAATTTATTATGCTGCCAGGGTACACACCCAAACCTTCAGCATAACTCTTGTTTATTTATGCCCATTTAAAGGCCTCTTCAGTGACACGGGCATTTAGCACATTTCAGTTGGGCTTTAATCATTTGTCCTAATGAGGCCATTATGCAGTGGTGTCCTCTGGCAGGCTCCAACTGTAGCGTGATAGTTCAGACCAAGTCCTGGGAAGACTGTGAGGTGGCAAGACACATTTGACTGGAGCATAGTCCTGTGTGTTTGCTCCTCCTGGTCCAGATGCAGTACTGCTCCGTGGGAGGCCGTAGTCTTAATGTCAGCATATAGTTCTGGGTGCTCTCGTCCAGCAAGACTCACATCAGCCATACTGGCAGAAAATCTCTTTCCTTATCTTCCTTTTCCTGTGAAAAGCCTTCACCATTAGACTTCGCACTCCCTTATGTTTCCTGCTGTTCACCTGTCATTGCTCTTCTATGTCTCCTTTCTTCCATTCACATTTTACACTTTTCTTTTCCCCAATTTCTTCTTCTATATTTCTCGCCCTTGTCTGACTGCTGAAGAAAATGAACAGACTAAGAAGAAGGAAAGAAAAAGCATGGAGGGGATAAAAAATGAGTGTGGGGACAGACTCTGTGTTTCTGCTGCCATGTCAAGCTAATGGTTTCCAGATCAGGCTCCATATTACACCCGGGCGATAGCCCATCTCACCCATCTCCCTAATGCTAGCTGCTAAATGCCTGCGCAACCGCCAGTGACAGTGACATATTAGTTTTGTGTCCCCCTGCAATCTGATACCTCTGAGTTTGCCACCATACTAAAGATTTGATTAATGTTGTTCCATTTGGAGCCTGTAATTGGCTGCGACTGGAGCGCAGAATAATCAGGCGTTCCTATTCAGAGCAGCGAGCGAGTAGAGAGGGAGGTAGAGAAAAGGGGGCAGCAATGCTAACGAGCGAGCTAATTAATTAAGCCTGCAGCATGGTGGCGACAGTTACTGATGACTCCTGTGACAAACCGCCTCTTTTTACTCTCCACCACCTTCTTCTCCTGCTGCTCCTCTCATTTCCTCCTCAAATACCAAACACCAATGTGGAGCAAGATAGTGATGAAAGATTCACAGACAACTTACTTTTTCTACTTTTACAGTGTCTCTGTTGAACAGAGAGGATTAATAAGTGGGGAAAGGTACTGAAATATAGTGGCTTAATTCTTGCTATTCTTTTACTCTGTCTTACTATTTCATATTATAGCATATGTTTTTATCTAAGTCGATATTATTTTCACATGCCATGGGTATCATTTCTCCTTTCTCTGGCTTTCTAGATGCTTTACAGAGCAACTACAATGTAAGAAACAGAGAATAAAATCCACAGTCCTCATTTCAGCCAGGTTCAGCCAAAGTTAATATTAGACTTCATCTGTCTTAGTTTGCAAAATTAAGTGGGTCCTGGCAGTTGAGTGAAGGTTTCTGGTTGATGTTCTGTCAAACAGCTATTAGAATATATCAAAGTCCAAGAAAACATACAATAGAAGGTGAATTTTGCACAAAAACAGACCATTACCTCGACTGTAAAAAAGTCAGTATAAAAAGGGCTTCGTGTGCAGTAGAAATGTGAAGGGATATTCGTTATGACTTATTACCTGTATATTTTATTTCACGCACTGCATCTTGGGACAAAGACGCTCTGCTAAGCAGGAAGACTGATTTAAACAGATGCCATCTTTACCCTCTGGACACTGAATTCTTCTTAGCTGGGCTTGGAGTTGGAAAAACCTTTTACACCTCTGTGACAGTAGTGTATATATTTTATTACTAGGTTAATTTAGAAAACACAAATTGGAGGTTTGTTACTGTCAATCCCTCCCACCCCCTACACAGTGTCCTGGCTGGACAGAGGAGCACGTTCAGCCAGAGACTCATCAATGTCAAGT